>JALMGJ010000002.1:133511480-134711480 GCA_023362775.1 Charina bottae | reverse complement strand
TTTCCTACAGTCTCAGTGCCTCCCTTCGGCTTTGTTTGCCACTGCTTCTTTGTCTCCCTGCACTCCTCTTCAATTTGCTGTTGTGTTTTCTTCCTGGCTGCTGTTTCTGTCCATTCATTCTTGCTGGGGGAGTTTCATCAGCAGAGGGTGCTATGATCCTGAGAAAAGACTCCTAGTATCATAAGACTTTTACTAAAAAGCGGGGGGAAAGTGCAGGTTTTTTAGTTTTAGATTGTTGCTGCAAAAAAAAAAAAAGAATAAAGAATTAAATATTTAAAATTATAAACTTAGTAATAACATTATATTACATTAAAAAGATATGCAACCGCTTGGGTTGTGACCCTGCCCGCTTTTGGAGTGCAGCTGTTGAGATAACAGAGTTTTTACAACCCTGTGGTAGAGGGGGGCCTGAGTTAACAGTAGTGTTACATATACTGGCAAAAGGCAAGGAATGTTCAGGTTGGCTAAAGTATGCTTTTGTCATTCTTTACAGGACTTTCACATTCTAGCTACATATTTGTCCCAGAATACCTCTTCTGTGTTCCTTGACATCATCTCTGATTTCCATCTTCTCCTCTTCTTGGTCACCAATGAAGTGATGCCTTTAAGGGTATGTAATTAAGGCTTTATTTAAGGCTTTATTTTGGAGAAAGGCATAAGCCTATATAAAGAAGGCTGCTAAACATACCTGACTTCAAAACAGAATATCCTGACTCTTTAGAAGTGGTTTCTGGATTGGAGATTTGGCGGTCTCACGTTGTCCTTTGTGCTACTTGGAGAAATAAGTTGGTAGTGCTTGTCTCTCAGACTGGATGGAGCCAGCCTGACACTTGGGCATGTGGTTCAATTTTCTGTATCAGAAATTCCTGTTGAAAGATCAGTTAACTGATTCTTCAATCTCATCAAGGATGTCTATTTTTCAATCTACTCTCATGCCTATCCTATTGACGGGCTTTTGCTGGACTACCACTAAACATGATGCTCTGCCTTTACAATCTGAAACATTTTAAAAAAGCTGATATTCTAAACCAGGAAAAGTAGCAATGCCCTGTATTTTCCAGAGAGCCTAAAGAACCATAAATAATCATGTGTGGAATAGGTGGGCTGCCAATGGGTAACTAACCAGGTTTACTGCATGTTATTATGATACTGATGTGCAATTGCCATAGTGTGATTATTCTCTTAACTATAAAATATGGGTGTACAAAGACCATCCACTTTAAGTTTTAGAAACATCCCATCTATGTAGGTTGGATAATTCTGGAGGTAGTCTTACCTACCCGCCTTTGATTTGGAGAAAGTGAGCTCTGTTGTCTACAATATAGAAAGCACAAGCAGTTTTGTTTTTCAGCAGAATGGGATTAAATGTACAGGCAAGCTAGAAGTAGGAAGATGTGCCTTCCTAAATTTCATAGAAATCAGAGAAGACGTTTCTGAGCTAAGCTGCTTTATAACCCTTTTTAAAGAACAGTTCCTGTAACTTTGCTTTCAAGTGAATGTAATGACCTTTACAGGTGTAGTAACTGCTTCTCTGGTGAGTGCCCATCCTAACATTCAAACGGTTTTCTTTCCTGATTATTCACTATACATCAGGATCTGGTATCTAACCAAATCCAATACACAACCCTAATACAAACTCTGACATTTATGCAGTAGACGTGATAATGAAGCCAGTAGAAACATTTTTGTTTCCTGAGCCCCCTTTGCTCAAGAGTGGGTGAAATGTCATCCAGTCTACCTCAGAACTCCTGTAGTGCCACCTGCTGCTCAAATCTCAAGAAACTTTTTTTCAGCAAAGCCATTTTAATGTAATCATGCATGTTGTTTTTGTGCATGTCAGGTAACAGTTGCCACTGAGACTGTGAGAGCATCGTGATGCTTCATTTGTGCATTCTTGCTCATACCAGTATTCTTAATGCAGTCCTGGCTTCGTGCTAGCAGTTCCTTTCTTAAAAAATATGACTCTGGGCTACATTGACTTGTTCATTTTGCACTGCCCAATCATGGTCTATAATGTAAGAGGAGCTAACAGCACACATGCAATACAGTGCCACTGCCTAGGTTCAAAGCTGCTGAACAGGGCTGTGTGAAGTTTCATTTCTTACTCCTTTCTAGAGTCATTGGCCTTTAAAACTGGAATGGAAATAGGATACCTGAAATGGCATTATGGCATTCTTAGGAGCCGGGGAGCAAAACGTATCTTTACTGCTGCTCCGTGCTTTTAGACATCCTGAAAGGGGAGGAGGAGGTAGAGTGCAACCTATTTAGGAGATTGTAAATCATCTGACAAAAAATTACCTTAGGGTAGTTAAATGACTAATTATATTGTTAACAGTTACAGCTAGTGGAATATTGTCTGCTACGTCATTTATTTTAAATGTAAGCAAGGTTGTGATGTGGTTTGTTTCCTCTTTTAGGACAGCATCAGCCTGTTGCTGGAGGCAGTAAGGACCCGGAATGAGGATCTTGCTCAGACCTGGAAAAAGTCTGAACAGTGGGCTACCATTGAGCAGCTCTGCAGTACGTCTAACATCCTTTCTCCTTTTGAATCACCTCGCGACAAAGAGGCTGGGCGGCTTTTGTTTCCCTGCATCAGGTCGCCTGGTGTTGGAATTTGGATTTGAAACTGCCTTGGGATCAACTTAGTACAAAACGAGCAAACAAAACCTTACACTTGGTGAAGCATTCTTTTAGCCAAGTCGTTATACTTGTATAGCAGTGATTTAATTAATGCAGGAAAGAAAGGAAGGTGTTTTAGATGACACAGTTGTAGAAATCTGTGGAAGGAATTAGACACTGTTGTGCCAAGGAATGGGAATGTTCTATAGGGTGCCCTTACTCTAGAAATTGATCGTGTCTGTAGTTTCTTTTTTTATATATATAAGAATTTTATTGAGTTTAAGCAAAGATAAAAACTACAAAAAAGCAAAAAACTACAAAAAGAGAAAAAAAGTAAAAACAGAAAATGAAAAAATATTTTTAGAGATTACATAGCAAAATGACTTCTGACTTTCAACAACAAGAATATACAACATAATTAATAATTAATCCCTTACTCTGTGTCTAACCAAAATCACATTATTTCTATAAGTCATTCCATTAACACATCATAAAACTAAAAACAATTGCTCTTTCCCCTGATATATATATAAGAAAAGAAATAAACCAATATATAAACCTCCAAATCCACTTCCCCCCCTCCAAAAAAACCCATTTATTTAATATTTCCTTCCTACCACTATTCTATATATTTCTAACCACTGTAATAGAAGTCAAATTATATTGCCAGATTGTGAGACCTTGTTTTTCACGTTGGGCTCCCGAGAACAGTTGGGAGTGTTGCTATTGTACCAGCCTCCCTGCTGCGTAGCAACCTCCCTGCCTGAGCTGCAGGAGGCCGTCTCGGGGCTGGTGGTTGAGTTCCCCAGGCTTATGGTTTTGGGGGATTTCAACCTGCCCTCCCTGGGGCGGACCTCGGAAGTGGCTCGGGAGTTCATGGCCGCCATGGGCCTGTTTCAGATTATCCAAGACCCGAGACAGTGGCCTCACTCCGGACTTAGTTTTCTTGTCGGAGTAGTGGCAATGTGATCTGAGGGGAGAGTTACATCTTTCCTCTTTGTCATGGTCGGATCACGCCCTGGTGACCTTGAGATTCTCTTATGCCGCTCCCCTCTGCAGGGAGGCTGGACCCATTCATTTGGTCTGCCCCCGGCGACTGATGGACCCGACAGAGTTTCAGAGGGAGCTGTGGGTTATACCTGAGGATCTGCTGCACGGTCCAGCAGAGGCTCTGGCCGCTGCCTGGAATAGGGTGGCGGCCGGGGCCTTGGACAGGATCACGCCTGTGCGGCCTCTCTTGTCCGGTCGAACCCGACACTCCCCGTGGTTCACAGAGGAGCTGAGGGTTCTGAAGAGGATTAAGAGACGCCTAGAGCGCCGCTGGAGGAAGACAAAGACCGAATCTGACCGAACACAAGCTAGAGCCGCTATTAAGGCCTACCTTTTGGCGGTAAGAGTGGCGAAACGTCAGTATTTCTCTGCTCTTATTGCATCTGCGGAATGCCACCCAGCAGCCCTGTTTAAGATCACCCAATCCCTTTTGGGGAAAGGGGAGTCAGAAATCCATCTGCAGGGCTGTGCTGAAGAATTTTGTGGGCATCTACAGGATAAAATCACTCGGATCTGTTCCAAGTTGGACTCCGAGCGTGAGGCATGGTCTGGGGAGATACCGGGGGAGCGTACTTACCTAGTTATCTGGGAACAGTTTGATCCTGTTGGACCCGAGGAAGTGGGCAGGATCCTCTGGACAGTAAATGCCACCACTTGTCATCTAGACCCATGTCCCTCCTGGCTGGTGAAAGCAGCTCGGAAGGTGACATGTGGCTGGGTCCAGACACTGGTAAATACATCCTTGAGAGAGGGGGTGTTCCCAGGAAGCGCTGGTGCGCCCCCTCCTCAAGAAGCCATCGCTGGACCCGACTGTACTGGATAATTTCTGTCCAGTCTCCCACCTCCCCTTTTTGGGGAAGGTGGTTGAGAAAGTGGTGGCATTGCAGCTCCAGAGGGTTCTGGATGAAACGGATTATCTAGATCCTTTTCAGTCAGGTTTCAGGCCCGGTCATGGGACGGAAACGGCACTCGTCACGCTTATGGATGATCTTTGGCGGGAGTGGGATGGAGGCAGTGCAGTTTCCAGACAAAAACTTTCCTGCTTGTTGGAGCCTTTTTTGTCTCCTAATTACTCTTATTTTACTTTTTCAGGCACAGTTGGCATTCAGTTGCCAGGACTCCAAGAATATGGTGCCATGGGCAGTTCAACACATGCAACAACTTCTTCAGTGTGGGCCTGTCAGCACTGCACCTTCATGAACCAACCGGGCACAGATCATTGTGAGATGTGTAGCCTCCCACGTAGCTAGGCCCTGTTTGGCTTGGCATTCAGGGCGGCCATTACAGACCAACTGGCAGAAATACAGAGGCAAACCTTCAGCCAGGCAGGACTGTTCTTCCTCCTGGGATGATGCACTGTGTGGGGCGGGGCAGAACAGGAAAGGGGGGGAATGACCCATATCACAGGTATTCAATGCCATTTACAAGGTGGCAGCTTGCAGTTGGAACGGGATGTCCCAGTGGGAGAAAATAAGAGGGCCCCACTGTGCTGCCTTGTCTTTTCTTTGCTCTCAGTATTGTAGAAAGCCAGAGGTCATGCTTCCCTTGAGCTGCAGTCGCACAGGTGGCTCATCGGCTCTGTGGGCTCATGGCAGTGTGGCCATGTCCCCCTGTTAGCTTGCATGCCACAAGCTTTCCCCGCCTTAAGCTAGTCCATGAGGCTAGGCAGTAGTGATGAAGGGATGACTTGGTCCCCCAGGGCTAGCTTGTGTAATGTTCTCTTGACATGCTTTGCATTTAGCCCCAGAGTTTCTAGGTCACTGGTGCCTGAGTCGGATTGGTCCACTCTCTCATTATAGCTTCCAAATTGAGTGACCTGCGGTAGCAGGACATACTGTGGCTTTAGAGCCCCAGGCTAAACCTTGGCACCGGAGAGGAGAGAACCTCTTTCTCAACCAGGCTGGGATGACTCTGGTTGCCTCTTCATCCATTTCTTGTCCTACTCAGCTATAATGGCAGCAGATTAAAGCGATTCCCTGAGCTCCTCACGTACGGCTAGGCAAGAGACAAGATGGCTCTCCTCCAAGTCTGGCAACGGGAAGCATATACTGTAGCTTCCCGATCTGGAACCATACGGCAGCTTCATTCCGGCTGTGTCGGGACTGGGAAGGCAACAGCTACTTGTCCCAAGTCTCCATACACTATTTTCCCTTTATATTTAAAGCAATTTCCTGGGATCTGTAGCCACGAGCGGGCAAAATGTCTCAGCATTTTATTCATGTCTATTAAGGGACTACACATGATCAGCACAACAAAGTTAAATGGGGCATCTATTGGAATTGGAGCTTTGTTTTACCTCACTGAAATCCAAGTGTATTGCAGTAGAAATGACTTGCCTCTAGAACGCAGCCCTGCCTACTGTTCACATAATCATATCTTAGCTGTGCCTCCTGTTCCTTATTTCTTCTGATACCCGGGCTCCTCCATTCGAAGGTGTCCAGAGATGTTTTTTCATTATCCAGAATTCCCAGTATCTGCTAGGACTGTTTTATGTTAAGGCACATTTGCAGCAGTATTCTGCACAACAAGCCTATAATCGCCCTGGCAAGTCCCTCCACATTAGAGAGAAAGAGGGCCTTCGCATCATCTCTCCAGTTATGTGGACAGAGGGCCTCCTGTTTCTGTCCTTCCACAGTTTGTATTTCTAGGAATTCACCACCACCACAAAATGTGCCTCCATCCCAACTCCCAGTTTCATTGGCATATAGGACTGGCCTCCTAACAACTGCTGTGAGAGATGTGGTCTTTGCCTTTCAAGGCAGTTGGAGCTGGGGCTTGGTCAAGTGTTCAAAAACACTTTCTCTGGCCCTAGTTATTGCTGGCAGGACGTGTGACTTTTGTTTCCTGGGTTTGCGTTTTGACTAGATTTCTCAAGCTCAATGGCCTATAGCCGCTCTTGCTGTTCCTCTTGGTTCTTTGGGTTGCAGAGGTGTGTGTTTGGTTTGGTTTGGACTGGACTGGACTGGACTGAATAACAGCCCTGCAAATAAAAATCTATTAAAAGCATCCAAAATGATGGCTTCTGGTCCTTTTGTTGCTTTCTCCACTTTGCTGCCTAACCATTCTGTCTTAACCATTTTGAAGTTATGCAGCTCCTGGGCACCAAATGTTTCTCCTGACCACCGTTCAGATATTGTTCCGATGCAGGATATGTATGTCGTGGTGATCCACTTCAAGTCCTAACAACATCTAATTTCTAAAATGCTTGCTACGTATGTGGGCAGCCAATTATTGTTTCAGATCTAACCTTAAACAAAAAAATTGGGATCCATCTTTTTAGAACTCTGGCAAGTAAAGAATACAGGTTTTATGTGGATGTGTGTATCGGGTGGGGTTGCTGTGTAATGCTGCTACATGTTAAGGGGTGTAGCCATTGACAAGGAATGGCTAAACCTGAGCCAGTAGTGTAAGACAGCTGCTAGAAGGGCTAACACACTTCTGAGCTGCTTTAGAAGTATGTAAGAGTTGAGAGGAGGAAAGACCGAAAGCAGACATAATATCAGTGTTCAGGCACATAAAAAGGTTGCCATTGAGAAATGGTCAGGAACTGTTTTCTACTGCCACAGAAACTAGGACCAGAAATAATGGGCACAAGTAGATTGTGCTTAAATAAAAGGAATAACCAGTCTTTATTGCAATATCTCTACAACAGAGGAACAGCCATCCTAAAGAGGTCGTGGGTTCTCCATAATGAGATTTTTAAGAAGAGGCTGGACTGCCAGAACTTGAAGCAGCTCTAACTGGTTTTCTTACACATTGCAGAGGGTTGGACTAGATGATCCTTGTGGTCCCTTCAAACTCCACAATTCTGTAATTCTAGGGTTATGGCTTGGATTAACTGATGGAGGAGATAGCATTGCTGAGCTTATATATTTATTTACCGCATTTCTTTGCCGCCCATCTCGTATAAACAACTCTGGGCAGTGAAGAAATAATACCTTAGAAGATAGAAATAAAATTCAAAATGATTTTGATGGGTTACAGAAATGGCTAAATATAACAGTTTAAGAGACAAATGCAAACTTCTCCACTTGGGGGGGGAAGGGTCAAATGCACAGGTATAGGATGGGGGAAGGCACCTTGGTAATAGACCTCTGGGGAAAAAAGTCTTGAAATGGTTGACACAGTGCTGACCCATATCCAGCTTGCAGTGTGGCTGCAAGAAAGGCAAATGCAATTTTAGGCTGCATCAACAGAAGAAGAATTTCCAAGTCCTGGGAAGTAATTAGCTCCGCTTTATTCTGTTAGATCACACCTTGAATATTGTGTCAAGTTCTGAAAAGTACTTTTGGGAAGAATTCAGACAAACTAATACTTTCAGAGAAGAGCAAGAACTAGAAACATTAAGTCCCATGAAGAGAGTTTGAAGGAACTGTGAATGTTTATCCTGGAGGGGGGCGTATAGCATGCCTCAGAGACATCAAAGGATATGCAAACCTTTCCATGTATGGAGCGTTCTTTGCACCAATTAGGCAGTATCTGTGAGCTGACCCAAAGTATGCGTGTCTTGTGCATGGACCTGTACCGCATAAGTTCTGTCAAATATGTTCATGGTAGGAGACAGTGGAGAATTTAAAGGCCCACTGCTAACATGTGGCTTCAGAGAAGTAGGGCTGGTATGGGAAGTAGGTGCAGAGTGTAGAGGAAAAAGGCCTTAAGATTTCCCCGATTTGCTACCTGGTTTTGCTTTGGCCAGACCATGGCCTCCCTGGAATGGCCCAGCCAAACTTCCAAGACATAATGTGTTTGCTTTCACGCATGGAACAAAACGTATTTTTAATTTCATGCACACCCCTACCAAGAAGGTCAAGATCTATTATTCCAGGTGCCAAAGAATGGCTTGGGGTTGCAGGAAAAGCAAATTTTGATTGAATTTAGTGCTGTTAGACTATGGAGCTAATTCGCCAGAGAAACGATGGGCTTCCCTTCACGGGAGGCATTCAAGACAGCCATCTGGTTGAGAATGGTTACATTTGGATTCTGACACTGAGTTGAGCTGTGGCTCAGTGGATGAAGTGGCCTTTTCCAACTCTACCATTGCCCTGTAAGTCAGGAGATAGATTTTGTGTTCCCAGCCATTTTCATTCTGCTTATCTCTATTGTGCCATCTGGACCCATAAACAGTGACAAGGGACTGACGCATGTCCCCATCTGGCTACCTGATGTGAACCATACTGAATGTGCCCTTCTCACTTAAAAACGTCCATTGTCTGGATATCATTAAGAGCAAGGGTGGGGGAGAGAAGCAAGGCTAATGCCAACAAGACATTTAGGACAATTCTCTAACTTCCAAAAGAGAGAAGTCAGAGCCTCTTTACCTTTAATAATTCCCATACTTACATCCATATTTCCCAAGAAAACACATGCTGGGGAATTGCAGTTTTGTGCCTTTGTAAACAGGGTTTTTGTGTTAATTGTGCACAGCAGGGTTGGATTGCACAGCTTTTCCTGAGCTGCTCTTCCTTGTCTATCAAAGAAAGCATGAATGGACAGAGAACTTTCCCCTTTAAGTGCTGGTGACCTAAACTGTACTTTTGAGTATTTTGGGGAGTTGTCCCACAAATCTCTTACTTCCCGCCTCCACCCCCTCAGAGATATAAACTGCAAATTGGAGGCTTTCCTATAGTAGACCAAAAGGATCTGTTTGCAATTTGAAGAGTGTTGTGCGGCTTGGCAAAATTTCAGGACAATATGTTACAAAGGGAAGAAGAGAGGCAGATCTGGGTTTGAAAAAAGAAAGCTAGACTTGAAAGAGCGATCGCTAGCTACATCTTGCCATCTGAGGATCTCAGCAGGTAAAGAAAGGTTTTTTTTTTCTTTTTCATTTAATTGTGCTTTAAAAAAATTTTTTTTGAAGCTCTTGATTATGGGCTGACTGGCAAGTTGGAGTCGCAATCTAGTTCATCTGGAAAGTGGCAAATTGCACTGCAGCATTACCTTTTAGGGCTCAATGGATTTTCAGTTCCTCCCAATTAAAATGCCGTGAATGGACAAACAAATACAGGAAACACGATAGGATGTTGGGCAGTTGGTTCAGGTGGCAGATACCGGTGGCAAGGAGAGCAGTGACTATTGTACGTCAGACTAGGTCACATTACTTGACTAGCCCCCCCAATTTAATCTGCTGCCCTTCTGCAATCAGACATTAGCTTCAGCTATTGGCCCAAGTCAGCCTCCACATGTGCAATGGGAGGCAGGCATCCGATCCTTTGCCACTACGGACCAGTTCTGAAAAGAGGAGAGGATTGCTGGGGTTGGGCCAGGAATGAAAATTGAACCCCCAGGCCTTCGAGGAGCTGCAGTAGCCACTCTCGGTAACTCTGGCTACAGTTGGCCCAGTCTGTTAGCTTGAAATCATGGGAAGTGAGAATGAAATCAGAAACGGATGTTTCCAGTCCTGAGAGATTTCAGCCAGCTGCATCTCTCCTCTTCCCCTTCCCCTTCCCTTCATGCTTGGTGCGTTAGAATATGATAGGGGTCGCCCTCAATAGCAGCTGTATTTATTACGCTTATCTACCGCTGAATTAACAAAGGGAATAAAGATGACCACGTGGTGGTTGACACCAGGTCCAATCCAATTAAGACGTAACCTAAGCCACCCCCATCCTAACCGTAAGGATCTTCTCTGTAGCAAGATTGAGCAACACTCAGCTTGCCTACTCAGAGCCACAGCTTCTACCCTGCCCTGTCCACCCACTTCCACTTCTTTCCAACTTCCAACATGCCAAGGTTTTAAAGCCACTTAGGCACATGGAGGAAATGGGGACCAATCTATGGGGAGGACAGTCATAAGTCAGGTGGTATCCCAGTTCCAGCGTCACTTTCTCAAACCCCTGGACGGTATTTCCATCCAGCTGGGCTTTGGGGAATGGACGCAGTGAGTGTTATGTTTCTATGGCTACAGAAGGAGAGAGGCCCCTTTTCCTCTGCCCACTGATATGACAAACTTGTGACCAGCCCAACTCGATGAGCGACCATGTGGGAGCCATCACGGGAAAGGGGTGGGGTTGGACGCAGAACAGGAATGAGGCTTTGAGTTCTGTGCAGAGACTGTAAAGAGGATGTTTTGATTTGGTGCTCCTTCTCTTGCCACTGTCAAGGCAGCATGAAGCAGATTCTCTCACTGCTGCTGTTTGTGGCTGTCAGCTGCGCAGCCAAACCAAAGCGGTGGGAGGCAACCCCAGAATGGGACTACAGATCGGAAGGTAACGTGTCCCAAAGAGCATGGGCTTCTCCAGAAAGCGGGCTGCTGCTCGGGACAAGACAGAGTGGTTTCTTTATCGTGAGCCGGGGTGGAGGGGTGCCTGGCCAGGCTGGTGCCTCTTTGCTAAGGGCCTTGGAACCCTAGTTGTGCAAGGGAGAACAGCTTCAGTTAGGGGGTTCTAGGCCTCAGCCCGTCATGCCCAAAGGCACACTTGCTTTTGACAGTGAATGTCCCAAAGCCCATTTTGCATAAAAGCTGCTGACATGAGATTCCAATCCCTCCCCCGACTCCCGATTTTCACTTTTTTTTTTTTTAAACAATTCTGAACTACTTTTCCAAGTGCATGATTCTTCACAGCTTTAAGTCTCCTGTGAGTATCTGAATTTAGCTATAAATCTGATTTCTCCTTGCGCAGCTCCCAGGACATATTTTCAGGGAGTCGAGCATATTTCACTTTAGGAACAATACTGTAGGTCCTAAAATTAACTGTTTAGGAAAGGCAGGCCTTTTTTCCACCCCTGAATGTGCAAGCTGACCGTCAAATATTAGGATCCCTTTTCTCGGTGCTTATGTTTGATGTTACGCTGAAGCAACTTTATTCCTCCTCAACTTGCTCTCCACCTTGAACTCCTGTGAGAAGGGTGAGCTGCCATGTTTTGCAGAAGTTTTTGAGCATTTTCTTTTACCTATGCGAAGGTCTGGCTGTTGTTCTCAATTGTCCTGCCAGATTCTCATTTCACGTTAATGGTGTGAAAATGCCTTCTTCTCGGGCACATACGGCATTTAGGAACAAAAGTGCAGTACAGGAGGAGGCAGAGGAGAAGGAGGAGGAGGAGTAAAATTGTTGTTGTTGTTATTACCACACAATCTACCAGATAGTTCTGACTAGATTCGTTATTTTGACTATCAGATTCTTTCCAAGGATCTAGGTAGCTAACGATACCATTGTAATATAGGCACTGTTCCAAGTAATGTGACTTTTTGTAACTGATGTGTTGAGATTCTGCCCATTTGTATTGTTTTCAAGTGCTCTTCCAGATCTTTTGGTATGTCCCCAACACAGCTACTTCTCTGTTATACCACATTCCAGTTTGGTCTTCTCTTCTCTTCCAGCTGATAAAGTCAATACGAGGAGATGTTCCAATCTTACTGTGGTCCTTGACAATTGGAAATTTGCTATTGTGACTCAAATCAGGAATCTTCTCCTCCATGATCACCAAACAGTGTTGCCTGACTATGGAAGGTGAGGACTGAGGGCCAGGCAGAAGTCTGGATAAGTTTCTGGTGTGACTTGGAGTAGCACCTCACAACTTGCCAGCCTAGCAGGAATTTGATAAATTTCCTCTGTTGGCAGCCAATCCAGAAGAGCAAGCCCGGTGGGATGCACTCTCTGTTCTGGGCTGTACAGCTAAATAAGAGAAATATTTCTGTGTCAACGTCACTGCATGCTGTATTATGGAAGAACCCCTGAGAAGTGGACATTTGCTTGGGCAAAGTTTTGGGCAGTTGACTGTATCTATGTAAATAAATTGCTGCCCAGATGCCACAATCAAGTTTGGCAGCATAGATTTTGCTTTGTTGTTGAACGTTGCCAGAATATTATGACTAGTAGAACTTACTTTGGATGAAAGCCTGATCCCATAAGTTACTATAGACTTTTTTTACCCATATCCCTTCTTGCCTGTTGTCTTTCTAGAATCAAACCTCTTTCTGATGCCCTGGATGACCTATACAAGGAATTCAATGCCTTCAAGGAACGTCTTGGGGAACTGACCAAACGCTTTGAGGGGGTGGAATCTTTTGTGGATGAGATGAACAAAAGACAGAAGCTGGCTCCTGCGAAGCCTTCCATTGTGGCTGCCCAACCAGAAGCAGAGAAAAAGGGTGCTCCTTTGCCAGCCAAACGCCGTAGAGTCCGGATCCGGAATGGGAGGAGGCTCACGGAGCCCCTTGACTGAGGGAATGCAATATGTGCTCCAGCTGTTTTGGACCTTCACTACAGTTGTGGAAACCAAACCCATCCCTCTGTCTGCCTGTCTTTTCCCCTAAAAGGCTTCCTGTGAAGGGTTCAAGTGTGAAAGACCCAGATAAAGGAATCAAATAGGAATCCTTCCTTGGCTTGATAGTCTGGAGACACAATTCCCAAAATATTATTGGAATAAATGCCAAGGAACAGTTCCTTGGTAGCATGGTTTTATCAAATACACGTTGCATTAAGAGTAGACTGTGACTTGGAAAACCCTGTGTTTTTGTTTTTGTTTTTAATAGTCATGCACAGCTTAATTTAGTGGAAAGATGAAATCACACTGACTGGTGTTCAAGCAGATACAGTTCACAGTCTGTCTCAAATTCTCCAGTTCTTAAAGATCTTAGGAATGGTTCTGTCTGCTTTACGAAGTTCTTGCATCCTATTTGTACACATTGTAACAGCTACATGATAACCATGGTAGTCCAGCAAAATGCCGAGGAGTATTTGTTGCATATGAACACTCTTCACAACTATAGACTATATTACAATCTACACCAGGGCTTTCCAAACTTTTCCCGTGGTGACACACTAATTGCGGCGCGCAAGAAAACCTGGAAGTGCTGCTGTTGCGGCGGCACGCAAAAACACGGAAGCGCCGCCACCACAGGGCTTTCAGGTTTTCGCGCGCTGCGGCAGTGGTGGCGGCACTTCCGGGTTTTTGTACGCCGCCATGGCGCTTTCAGATTTTCACGTGCCACAGTGGTGGCGGCAGCAGTGTCCTGGTGTGCCGTGCGAAAACCCGGAAGCGCTGATGGCCTGCCGCCATGCATGCATGGCACGCCATCAGGGCTTCCGGGTTTTCGCACGGCACACCTGGGCCCCACAGGCGACACAGTATTGTGTCGTGACACACAGTTTGGAAAGCTATGATCTACACCATCCATTTTGGGAAATAGAAATGCATTGATTTTTAAGATGCAGAATGTCACACCATATGCTAATATGTACATACTTCTATTTGCACTGCTATTTGTTGTGTTCATTGTAGCATTCAAATGTATGGCCCTGGAAATACTTTATGAACAAGCACAGCTGTTTCCCTTGTTTGTTAAAGGTGGCAGTCAATAAAGATGTGCTTATGGATACAGCATTAAGAAAAGTGCCAACCCTACATAGATTCCAATTTATCTGTGTGGATGAATGTGGACTAGTTATGTGAAAAGTCTCTCCCTATCTCCCGTAACAACTGGAGAATACCCACACTCGTCAGTATATTTAAACTAGGAGAAACTATATTGCTCATAAGTCTAGGATGGCTAGATGAGGTCAACAATAATTGAATTATTGTATCCTGTACCCAAAACTGCTTTAGAAAATGTGTATTTAGTGGCAGCCACATGATTTGAAACACTCAGTCCATGTAAGTATCTTGATGGGAAGTTTCACTTCTTGAAGGTGAATCCCTGCAAATTGAGTAAGACAACTGGCTCCCCTGGCTATAATTTACTAATGAGCTTCCCTTATTTCTTGAATGATCCCTTTTAAAAACCCACTAGTCAACTCAAATGTCACAAAAGAGGAAGCTGAGTGCATTTTAAACACACAGGATCTGAATTCTTCTCCATCAGTTGCTTTACAGGCCAAAGCTGGTTCTTGGCAATGGGAAAAGTCAGGCCTAATTGCCACATACCTAAATATAACCTTGAACCAGATTAGGAGCAATTGCATGTTATGTAACCTTTCCGGTGCTCCTGGGAGCTGACAGACTCTTCTGGCTTGATGTTATGTATGGCTGGTAAGCAGTAGGGGCGTGGTGGCTCAGCGGGTAAGACACCAGGCTTGTCAATCGGAAGATCGCAGGTTCGGAGGTTCGAATCCCTAGCCCCGCCTGACGGAGTGAGCTCCCGCACTCGCCCCAGCTCTTGCCAACCTAGCAATTCTAAAGCATGCAAATGCAAGTAGATGAATAGGTACCACTTCGGTGGGTAGGTAACAGCGTTCCGTGCGTGTCATGCGGCCACATGACCGTGGAAGCGTCTTCAGACAACGCTGGCTCTTCGGCTAACAAACGGAGATGAGCACCGGCCCCTAGAGTCGGACACGACTGCACAAATGTGCGGGGGGAACCTTTACCTTTTTTTTTTTTACGGCTGGGAAGCATATGCCTTGAGGGTCTGTATCTTGGCTACCAGGCCTTCTCACAGGGTCACTGCTCTAGCGTTTTAGCACTGGATAAACACTGAGAACCGGCTTCATTTTTTAATCAGCCTAATGGTTTGATTGTTTCCAGATTTCCCTTTTCAAGCACTAGGGACACGGATTTAGCACATCCATCAACATTCACTTTGTGCTCAATGCAGCTGACTTTTTAGTGTGTTTAGGATTGTGGTATTCACAGTTCCCTAAAGGTATTAAAACCTAGATTGCAGCTGAAGTATGGGTGGCATAACCCTGAAAAATCAGGCCATCGGCTCACAAATAAGCTACTGGAAAAACGGTCAAGAGTCAACTTCTGCTGTAGAATTTCCAACCCTTTGGACATGAAAGATGTGCGGAAAAGTACTGCATGAGTTTTTCCTTATTTGTTTTGAACTATGCTTGTCAACAACATTCCAAAAACTGCAAGATAATTCATTTTCCCCCCTCCCTCTTGCCAATTATACAGCTGGTTTAATTTTCAGCAGAATTTAGTAAATTATATTCAGTGTTTTAACAGGAACAGACAGCCTTTTTGACAAAAACCATGAAGGTCTATATATTGTAAGCTATAGCTTTCAGAAGTTGTGTTGACTCATTCATACACACACACACACACACACACACACACACAGAGAGAGAGAGAGAGAGAGAGAGAGAGAGAGAGAGAGCGCGCATTAACTGGTTTTGCCAGAAATATTTTGGTGCAAAGAAGCTAAGCATTTGAGACTGATATTTCTGAATCTGCATTTTTAAGTGTGTATTTTTTCAAAACATAATTTTGAATGTACAAATAAACCTATATCCTAATCTAGTAGTTATTTTGTGATAGATCCTAGTAACCAAAATGAAGTATTTGTTTCATCTTTATATAAATGTATTCATATTGCTAAAAGGGTTAAATTAACAAAATGTATTAAAACAATTAATTGAGGCTTCCCTGGAAGCATCTTCAAGCCTTACTTCAGTCTAACACTTCCTGGGACATGTTATGGCAACTCATTAAGTTTAATACACTGCAAAAGCACAAAGTTATCATTCAAATTTGTGTCTACTAGAATGCCATTCTTGAAGCTCAGAGCCTTTCTGAAAAATTTCTAGAATCTATAAATTATTCTATGTCATTGTGTATTTTTACTCCAAATATGTACATATATTTTAAACAGAACCACTTGTAGGCTTTACCTTTGAACTTTGTTTTTATATCTTTGATTTTCACAGTTGTATAAACCCCTATCAAAATCTACAAACCTGCAAAGTCAAAATTTGTTACACATATAATCACACTTTGCAGTTGTCTACACAGAATAGATTTAAATTAATAATTTTAGTTTGTGAATCAGCAATTAAACTTGGTGAAATTAAAAAAAAAACAGTAAGGCATACCAAAAGCAAATGGTGATTAATAGATAAGAGGAAATAAATCATGTTGACTTCAGTTGCTGGGATTTGGTCTGAAGGTTGAAACAAATCACTTAAGCTAAAATCTGATTATAGTCCCTTGTTTTTGCCAGTCTCATCCCGGTATTTTGGAAGGACAGCTAACACTGCAGGCAACACTGCCATCTACTGGCTCAACTGCACTATGATGACTTTTTTTTTTACACCACCATGTACATGCCACTATTGTTGTAAATGCAAATGCCACTTGATTGCCACTTTCTCATTTTAGCTTTGAACTGTGAAGTTGGATCTGAACAATTATTAAGGAACTTTAATAGAACAGAAAGCTGTAGAATCAACAAAAAGCAACATCTTGCCAAATACAGTATTCTCCACAGTGCCCAGCCTATATGAACCCTTGGTTGGCTGGCACAAAACCAACTATTATTTATTGTATTGATATTCCACTTTTTAGTCTGGGAGCAAAAGGTGGCTGACTTGGTGGGAGAGGTTTTTTTTCTGATTGTACTTATTTATATCAATTTATTTATACCCACAACAATCCTATAAGGTAGGCTAGAGAAATTAGTGCAAAGTCAACCAGTGAGCTCATGATTAAGTGGGGGGGGGGGCAGTACCTGGATCTCCTGATCCAAGTCCAACACCTGAGCCATGGCATAACACTTAGCCTTTGGAGATAAATCACTTCCAAACATGGGTGATTGGGGCTCCCTTTGGAATCCAGACGTGGTTGCTTTTTCTCCACACACCTGATTTCTGTTAACACAGGGTAGCTGCACAGCCCACACTTCCCACAAAACCCAGGCGTCCTCAGTGTGTTGAGTCTAACAGCTCCCAGAGTTCCAGTATTAAAGACACCTTTGAGTCAGGCTGATTCCTACTGGCTTCATGGATGCATCTACGCAGGTTTTTTGCCATCCATGCACATGTATTTTTCATTTCCCAGCCCAGCCCTCTGATTTCCTGGTGGTCTCCCATCCAAGCGGGGACCAGACCCGAAGCTGCTTGGCTTCCGAGCCCAGGCAAGATCGGCCAGGAGCTTCCCCCGGCACCCGGAGAACACCAGTCCAGCCAAGAGCGTTTGAGCCCACTCCTCCTGCAGTGTCCCCTTCTCCTCCCACCAGTCGAAACCACTCACGCTTTCTACCAAGCTTTCCCCCTTCATATACAAATGCAAGACCATGCATCCGCTATGCACAGGCTCCGCGCGTCCATCTGCCTAGCCGAGCCCCACCGCCCGTGATCCTCTCCTTGGGGTTCCCTGGCACCCTTTTATTCCCTAGCAAGCCGCTCCCATGCATGGAGCCGCTCTTCTCCTCCCCATAGCAACCGCGAGCCACACCATCAGCGAGGGCAGGCACACAGAGCTCGCCCTTCCCTCCTCCCTCCTTCCTCACTTTACGGCGCGTCGTAAACCCATCTCTGCAGCCCGCTGCTTCCGCCAGCTTCAGTCGACAGCCGAGCCTGGAGAGAGAGAGACAGAGAAAGCCGTAAAGCAGAGCCGCTCCCCGCGCTTAGTAACTGGTGGCATTCGGACCGCTGCCTTGGAGAAGAGGAGGCGGGGTCAGGATGGCAGCTCCGCCCATTTGGCTTTGTGGCGGGGGGGTGACCGATGCCGCGGGGGGAGACCAGTTGCTCGCTTAGCTCCGCTGGTTGCGATTTATGAGGGTTCTTTTTACCGTGTCGGGAGTGTTTTGCCTTGCCTTGCCTTGCCTTGCCTTGTCTATTGTGAAAGGGTGGGGGTCTTTCGGAGTTTCGTGGCTTCTTATTCTCTTCGTTCTCACCGGAGGCGCGGGGGCTGGGGTAGCATGGCCCGGGTGGGGCGGCCCCTTGCACGCAAGCTGACCTGCTCTGTTCCCACGTGCTTTCGCAGAAAAGGCGGGGTGGCACGTGAAGGGCTCTCCCGTTCTGCCCCCACATCTCTCTGATCCCCTTTCCAGGCTGGCACCAGCGGTCATGGCCCAGGTGGGGCACAGGGTGGATTACCTAGCGGGATTCTGCTGCCCGGTCGGGGGATTGGCAGCCGGGAAGCCCCGCGTGCTGTGCCACGAGAACCAGATCTACCTCTCCAATGGCACCGAGTACGTCTATGTCTACGACCAAGAAGGACGGCTGATGAAGGTACGTCTGGACTGGCGCTCAGGGGCAGGAGACGTGGGGAGATGGAGACGCTGGAAATCAGGTCAGACGCCGGGAGGCAATTTTAGGGCAATTTGATGCTGATTGGGTGTCTGGGGGAGGCAGAGTCTTTAAAGATCTTGACAGCAGCATGATTTTTAAAGTTTGGAAGCACTGGTATGTTAATAAATATGGAATCATAGTGGTTTAAAATCTCCCATCAGTGTGCAGAACAATGCATTGTCTAAGCACTGAAAATAATTACCAGTGCAGTTCATACTGCATCCTTCAGTGTTAGCTTAAAGCTACCTTCCCCCCATCTGACAGCCTCCAGATGTAATGAAGTACAATTCCACTGCTCTTTGCTTAGTGTACGATGGGGATTGTAGTCCAAAGCATCTGGAGGGTGCCATGATGGATTAAATCTCACTGTGTTGCAGCAGGTTGCTGTATTAAGCTGACCTTGATTGATCTCAGAAGCAAAGTAGGGTCATCCCTGGTTAGTATTTGGATGGGAGACCCTCTGGGAATTTCAGGGCTGTAGACTAGACTGGGAACTTGAAAACATGTTCTACAAGAAGGCTTTGACAAACCATTCCATATTGTTGGCAAGAAGACTACATGGGTGTATCCACAAAGTCACTATAAATTGAGTTCAACTTGAAGGGTAAAGACTGATTTGAAGAGATGCATTCATTCTCTTGGTAGCTGTTTCCCAGTTTGTAATTTTATGGTGAGTCTTGTTGAACACCATAAATGCTAAAAATAAGCATGTTTATATAAGAGCACGAAGCAAATTCTATACAGATCTACCTTATGTCACTAATCCTAATCCTAAATACGGCGTTTGAACTGGAAAAAAAACTAGAGCAGCACTGCCACACATTAAAAATAATGATATCCCTAATAGGACTTTGAATTTCTCTGCTCCTTCCTCTCAGTAGGCTCAAGGAAAGAAGTAGTGAAGTGCCTTTGGTGGCTTTATTTAGGAGAATTAGTCCAAAGCTAAATCCTGCACCTGAAAAAAGTATAAAGAAAAGCAATACTTACATACAATGTACCTTCTGCTCAGTGGGAGGTAGTTTGGTGCCCTCTAGATGGTTTGGACTACAAATCCTCTACTTTCTCTCTCTTACATTTATGGGAGTTAAAGAGTCCAAAACGTCTGTAGGACACCAGCTTACCTATCCCAGTCATAAACAATAACCTGACAGTATGGGATCCATTCAGCGATTGGCTTGTGGCCAGTATTTTTTTCATTGTTCATCTTTTTAGGATGCTCTCAAAGCACATTGATTTGCCATTTGCTTGGTCGCTACTGGGGACCAGAAATGCTTTGCGGACGAGCGCTGGAAGTTGTCTTCCAGCATGTGGATTTTTAGGAGAAAAGCAGGTAGTGGGGAAAATGAAGTCCGCCTTTCAGAGCAAAGGAAATCCACTGCATTCTTTTTGCCAGCACAGTTAGTTCCTATGCTGCTCCTGACAAAAGAAAAACTCCTTCACGATCAACAGTGTAGCTTAAACTAGGGCTCTGTGTTTTGCCCTCATCAATCCCCTGAGCTTCTAATCTGTTTTTTCTAAACTACTCTGCTTATTACTCATAAGAAGGGTCTCCCATAGGAGCAGAGAGCAGAGGAGTAGAATGCATTGTAAATGCATAGCTTTTTGGGGGGGGGGCTTAATAACAAGAGTGGCACAGTAGTTCAGAGACAGAACCAAGGTGAAGTTTATTTATTTATTTATTTATTATTTAAATTTATATGACCGCCCATTCCCCCCAACCAGGGGACTCTTGGTGGCTTACAATAAAATGGATGCTATATGGTTGGTTTGATGCTATCTTTTCTTCTTTCCCATCGCTTTACTATAACTGGAGCACAAGATTACTCA
The DNA here is from genome assembly GCA_023362775.1 of Charina bottae. Lineage (NCBI taxonomy): Eukaryota > Metazoa > Chordata > Lepidosauria > Squamata > Charinaidae > Charina > Charina bottae. The sequence continues at coordinate 134,691,030 of JALMGJ010000002.1, read as the reverse complement.
AGTTCCCTCTCTCCCTCCTCCCCCATTTGTCTGGTATTTTTACATAAATAAAGAAGCCTATTGGAAACCACAGCTTAATGGTTAAAAAAGTCCTTGGGTTATTAATTTTTTTTCCCTATAAAATTGAACAGGCAGGGTGGATGTGTGATATGTGGAGATGCTCTTAACTGTCTAAACCCTTAATTTAGATTTTCAGTTGACTTTTTATGGTATCTTTTTACCATAGCAACCTTTGGTATTGAATTGGTTGTTCCTCATAATTCACCTACCTGTAGCATCCAATTCTTGACATCAGTCTGTGGTGATTTCCCCCCCCTCCTTTTTTAAAATTCCCACCTCTGACCTTTACAAATCTGCCTCTTCGCTCTAGAGTAGTCTTGTTGAACCATAAAATGAAGGGTATGTTTTCTGTTTGCTGTATTGTCACAACTGACACATGTATGAAATATCTTTCCCTGGATTCCATAGATTTTCCACTGCTGATTGCTAGATATAAACCATACCTTCACCACATGTTAAAGCAGTGTTTCTGAACCTCGGCAACTTTAAGGTATATGGACTTCAACTCCCAGAATTCTGGAAGTTGAAGTCCACACACCTTAAAGTTGCTGAGGTTCAGAAACCCTGTATTAAAGGCATTCCTTTAATTTATCCTTTTGATTTTTCCTAAGGAACTTATTATGATAATGCCGGCTGAACCTCCCACACTTTCCACTCACATAGAGAGACAGGTGACCAATAGGTTAACATTCATATAGATTATTGGTTTCTCAAATCAAATGCTATGTTAAAAATACCGACTTTGCAAGGCTTTCTCCCGCATAGATGGTGCTCAGTTCTCTTTCCTCAGCATGCTGTTGCAGCTTTGACTGCAGACAGACGTGTTGGCTGCTGCTTGTTCTCTCATTCCTGAAATGAAAGCCCCATCTTGGATAAAATATGCACAGTACATCAGCAGTTGTCAATGGCTTAAAGGGGGGGATAATATGTGAGATAACATTATCCTCTTATTGCAGGGTATGCTTTTAGGAGAAACAGTAACAAGTGTACATCCTCAGCTAGAGAAACAAAGCATATAAGCTTTACTTCAAGCTTCACGCTAGTTGAGAGTGAAGCTTCTTTTAAATCAAAGAGTATACAGAAAATGGCTTCAGACTACATGTGCCTAGGTGTCTTAAATAATACTCAGAGGATCCTGCGTCTGAATGGGCACAAGCTGGGCGGGAATTTATTATTTGATTTGTTTAGTAGATTTCTATCCTGCGATAATCTATCCAACCCTTGGCGGCTGTTAGTCCTTCAAGGTTGTCCAGACAAGAAGCACAACTGAATACTAGCTCTATCTTTATTGTAAGATTACATTAACCGAATCTTGCAAGTCTGAAAGTATTTCTCTCTTCCTCTCCTTTTACTCTCCGGAAAACTTGGGCGGGTCCCTTCCGAAACGCTTTCCACGCTTCCTCTCCTTTTGTGGACTGAGATATCTTTTACATGCTGGTTGTCCAATCTGTGGCTCTCCAGTGTCATTCCCATATATCATTACAGCAGCTTACAAATACAGTAAAGCACATAATACAAAAAGAGAAAAATACCACAAGTAATCCAACAAAAAATACACTACCACTCCCTGAGGTGTCACAAGCCCAATGCCCCCCAGAAGAGATTGGTCTTTAGTTTCTTCTGGAAGGTGGCCAGGGTAGGAGCTGATCTAACCTCAAGCAGGAGGCCACATCAGAAGGTCGGTGCTACCACTGGAAAACAACGTTTCCGAGCATCGGCCCCCGGACCTCCCAGAAACAGGGAGCAGTTACTTGTTTCTCTTGACATAGACACAGTGGGCAGGCCAGTTTCAGTGGGGAGCTGTGGTTCTGCAGGTAACCTGTTGCCAAGCATAAAAGTCTTTGTAGGTTAACATCTGCACCTGAGTTTGCACACGGAAGCCAATGAGCAGCCAGTGCAGGGCCTGCAGTACAGGGGTTATGGGCTCTAGCCATGACTGCTGGCGAGCGTTTGGTCCGCTGCATTCTGTGCCAACTGAAGCTTCCAGGTGGCCGTTAAAGGCAGCCCTGTGCATTGCAGTCCTTTACACAGGTGGTGATATAGCAGGTGCTCCTTTGGAACTGTAGCTTTCGGAGAGACAATTTTTCAACTTCCCCCTTGTTTTTGTTCTCACTTTTTCCCAGATGAACCTCGTGGCATCTGTGGATGCAAGATTACCCGCTTTTTACCGGCATTGCATCCATGCTTTTGACAGCAGTAGTATTATGGGGGTAAATTGAGGTGAAATTTCTCCATTTGATTTACAGGCTGAGAAAAGCTTTACCTACTAAATTTTGTCAGAGCAGGCTGCTCTTACTAACCAAGAAGCAGTACCAATAATAATAAAAAAAGATAAATTCTATGGTATAAGACTCTATCCTCTATAATGAAATAAGGTTACAGGTAGACCTCACTTAACGACCCCCGTTTAGCAATCGTTCAAAGTTACGACGGTGCTAAAAAGTAACTTTACAACTGGTTCTTGCATTTACGACTGCTGCAGCATCCCCGCGGTCACATGATCAAGATTCGGGCGCTTCACAACTGGCGGGCCTTTACAACCGTCGCAGCGTCCCGCAGTCACATGATCACCATTTGCATGCTTCACAGCTGGCTTCCGACAAGCAGAGTCAATGGAGAAACCGGCAGTAAAATTGCAAGTCACGGCCACATGATATCTTGCTTAATGACCACAGGTGTTTTGCTTAACAACCATGGTGGAAATAAGGTCATAAGTCCAGGATGATCATGTGATGTTTTGCTTAACAACCGCGTCACTTAACGACAAAGTTGCTGGTCCCAGTTGTGGTTGTTAAGCGATGACTATCTGTAGTGTGACAGTAAATAACCTACACTTTTGGTTTATTTGGAACAAGAGCAGATTATATTAGGGAAGGTCCTCCCTGCTCATTCTTGCCTATTGATGACCAGTTGGACGTGTAATTATGTGCCTGGTCTTCCTGTGAGGGTTAATGTGACTCTATAAATCAGAAAAAGGGCTGCAAAGATGCATTATTTTACACGGAGAGTTACTGAGGGCTTTCTGTGACCCCCCTTCCCGTTTTCTTCCTAGGCTGTCTACAGGTTTCCTGATCAAGTCTGGCATGTGGAGCTCTTGCCCCTCCACCATCAGCTGTATATCCTGTGTGCTGGAGTTGGCATTTACTGTGTCTCCTTGGACTACCAGAGCAGGTGAGGGATGGAATGTCGTTGCATCAAGTATTTCAGACTTCCTCGCTTGCCTAAAATTCTGCCCTGAGGTTGAATTAAAGGCTTGGACTGGGAGATAGTACCGTCTGGACTAGGATGGGAAGTCTCTGGCTTATTGGCCGGATCTGGCCAATAGAATTTCTCCGTTGAGCCCATGGAGGCCAGATGATGCCAGTGAATGGGCTGAATTGCTATGACTCATAGAGAGGTTTGATTGGGGGCTTTGGGAATGGTCTTGCTGCTGGTGGCATCTAGCTCCCTTAGGCTGATAGGGAGCCATGCCTATAATAGGGAATGAGGATGGGGTGTGTATGCAAAAGTGGGATTTGAAGGAAGTCAGCGAGAGATACCAACATGGAGGTGCTCTGGGAGGCAGCTCTGATGTACCAAGTAGCAGGAGAGACCGCACGGATTATTGGAGGATGCAGGATATTTCCAGAAAGTTGAGAGTCATGGGCTAGAAGAGCAAAGGTCACGGGCAAGGAGATACTAGGATAGGAGAACAGAGGATTTTTGAAGACTCCTTTGCAGGGCTGAGCATGCAATACAGATGTCTTCTTCTGCTATCAACAGTGCTCTTCAGACCAAATCAGATACATTAAAAAGGGGTCTCTGTGTGTGTGTGTTTTTTTATAATATTGTAGCTGAGCAAGGGGTCAAAGTTATTTACATCTGAATGCTGCTGGGCAATTTGCAATGTATATATAATATGAAAACATGTACACACAGAGACACTGTTAAAAACCACCAGGATAAAACCTCTAAAAGTCCTGGGTAAAAATGTAAGCATTTAACCGCTCCGCTCTCTTAAGCCAGAATAAGTTGGGAGCTTGCCTCAATTTCTTTCACCCTGAAAAAAGGGAAATGCATTGTTGATACTGGATACATTGGTAGTGAGACCTGCAAGAGGTGCCCTTTCGAAGACCTGGGTGGAGGGGTCAGAATTCAAAAGCAGGCAGTTCTGAACACATTAAACTCTTTGCACACCAAAGTGAGCACCTTAAATTGAGCTAGGAAATCAACTGGTAGCCAGGGCAGCTGTTTCAATGTGGAATGGGGGTGGGGGTGGGGGTGGAATATGACATTTTCATCTCTGTTGTTAGATTCTGGGCCTGCAGCAGTTTCCAGACCCATGTTCAAGAGCCGAGAAGCTCAGTGCAATAATCACATCTTGGTGTTACCGGGACATGTGTTGCCAACGGCAGCTCTCTAGGCGGAAGTTCAGCAAAAGCTGAATATATATGGCAAAAGATCTTTTATGTGGTTATCTGTGTCAGTACTGGATCTAGGAGGATCCTGATTGCAGACGTGTTTCTCAATGGTGAGTGTGACCTCAGACGAGGCATATCACCCAAATCCTGAAGCTCAGACTCCCAAGAATCAGCAACAAATCCATCTTGCCCTAAGTCATACATCCAGTCTTCTAGAACCTAGAGCAGCCTTTCTCAACCTTCTGACCCTGGAGGAACCCTTGAAATACTTTTCAGGCCTCGGGGAACCCCTGCACATTTAGGCTCAAATATAGGCCAGAAGTTACAAAATTATTATATTCGTCTCATGTGTAGGCCTGTATATATGCATTAACGGTATTCTTAAGCTAAAAATAAAGAATGAAACTTACCTCTTTCATGTGAAGTTGCCTGAATTTGAAATAATTTTTTTAATAAATCATGATCTCCCAGGGAACCCCTAGTGACCTCTTGTGGAACCCTAGGGCTCCACGGAACCCTGGTTGAGAAACCCTGGCTTAGAGACACGGGGAGGCTATCAAAACGTACAGTCCTGAGCTTTGACTGGTATCTTGGCATTGTGGAAATCAAGGTTTATCTTTCCCTTCCCCCACCGTGCTAATTTTCCTGAGGTTTACTGGTATAGGCTTTCATGGCCAGTATCTGTTGGGCAGTGTTGAGCTGCAGGGTTTAGTGAGCACCGCCTAGATCCGCGTTTCTTAAAGTGTAGTCTGAGGATCCCTGGAGGTGCCCCAAGACACTCTCAGGGGCCCATGAAATCAAAACTATTTGCCAGATATTAAAGATATTTGCAAACATTTAAAGCAATGTCACTTTTCTCATTTTTTTAATTTGTTTTTTCATGAAAAATATTTTTATTTGTGTTAATACAGTATCTAATATAGGTTTAATATTGTTATTTTTACATGGTTCAATAAATAAATATTCTATGAATGTGTCAATTTTAATTTTTAATATGGTATCGATAAATACAACCCATACAAATAAAAGCTCTTTTGGGGTCCTCCCTAATTTTTAAAAGTGGGAAGGGATTCTGAGAGCAAATGGTTTAAGAAACCCTGGTCTAGACAACAGATTTCCTGATGTTGCACTGTGGTTGGTATCTTCAGAGGCAAGGTAGCAGACAAAATGTCAGGAAATCTGCCGTCTAGACCAGTGTTTCTCAACCTTGGAAACTTCAAGCTATGTGAACTTCAACTCCCAGAATTCCCCAGCCAGCCATACTGGCTGGGGAATTCTGGGAGTTGAAGTCCACACATCTTAAAATGGCCAAGGTTGAGAAACACTGGTCTAGACCACGATTGTTAAACCCTGAAGCTCAACACTTTCCTGAGGTTGCCTGCCCTTATCTAGCAAAACTGTTAACACCATCATGCCGCATGGTGCAAACAGCAGCTTCACACCTTTCTGCTTTTCATGTGGGAGAATGGGGCAAGGGGAGCATTAAAACCTCTCTGCCAGCCCCATTGACCCAGACTGAGCCTCCCCATATGTAGCCTATATGAACAAATTGGAAATCTGTAGGGAGTTCTATTCTTGGCTCTCTGACATCACATCTAGGTTGTCCCTTGGCTGCTTGTGTGTTTCTGCCGTTCTTTTCCAGGTTCCAAGCAGCTTAGAAAGAATTCTTAGACAACAAAAGAATTAAGTGTTTGGAACCTCCCTCCTGAGCTCTAGTTATGCCTGGCTTAATCCAGCTTCCCGTTCCTGAACCCAGCTCAGCGAAGCGGATGCTAAACTTTCTGATTTGTCTGTGCTATTTCTGAGCTTTCTCCCTTTGGCTACTCTGAGAGGTTTTCCTTGTTTGCTTTGAAGGTTAGCGAAGCAGACGGATGGTGAGGAAAACGACTGCTTTTCCAACATCTTCCCCATGGGCTGTGATGCCTGCACTTTCCCTGATGCCACACTTTGCACCTTCACGCTACTCAATGATGTCTTAGTCACCCTTTCCCAAGTCCAAGAGAAGTGGTGCATGAATCTCCACAAACTCCCAGGCCCTGAGGACCAGGAGAAATTGCCAAATCAGCCAGTCAGCCACGTGGACATCACCACCAGCACAAGCAATGATGGCGACCTGTCTTTAGCCCACTTCCTCCCTGTCCTGTGCTGTGCGTCTGCTCCTGGCGCCAGTGACCACTGGGAGGGACTTCGCCATTCTGGGGGGTTCGTGCTGGAGGAGCCTCTCTTCAGCCTCCTTTTTGGTGTGGATGCTGCCATGCTGGATTCTCCCATGATCCTCTGTGGCTTCCCAGATGGGCAGTTGTGTTCTGTGCCTTTGAAGGCCCTGAGTTCCCCTGGGGGCCATGGCTGGGAAGACTCGCCTGTCAAGATCCTTCACCATCTGGAGGAGCCAGTTGTCTTCATTGGAGCCCTGAGGACTGAACGGAAATCCCCAGGTGCAGAGGAACCTCCGGCCTATGGAGGCTTGGGTTGCGACACTGTTGTGGCTTTGGGACACTATGGTAAAATGGTGGCCATCAAGGCCTCTCAGGAAGAAGAAGTTAAGGTCCCAGAGCTCCGGGAGTATTATCTACAGGGGCCAGTTCTGTGTGCAGCATGCAGTGGGGGGAGCTGCATGTACTACAGCACCCATTCTGACATCTATGCAGTAGACTTGGACAGCAGCACACCTGAGGCTGAGAAAGTGGAGACTTCAGCAGGGACCCTTCCTTCAGCTTTGTCTCCTGCCAGCTTGAGTATCTGCAGCGTGGTGGCGCTTTCCTTATCTTCCCGGGAGTCAGAAGGTATTAGACTGTCAGAAGAGGTCTATGGTCTGGAACGGTAGAGTAAACCTTGACATGAGGCTCTTGCCTGGATACATCCCATTGAACCAATGAGTAGTAAATTGTGAGGAGAAACAAATAAGACATGAGGAAGTAGTGGTGTGGCCAGAATGTACCTTGGTCCAGGCTCAAGTGGTGGGTCAAGTTTGCTCCCCTTCTTTTGCTGAAAATGAATTTGTCCGGCCTGTTACCTTAGAACAAACAGGGGTCGCTTCCAAAAAAGCTCAAGAGGGTTTTTTTTAGTGCTGGCCTTTTCCTTTAGAGTAGGTCCTTAGGCCCAAAACGGCCTTGAGAGAGACGGCCTTTTGCGCATAAGTTGCCAGGGCAGCAACCAAGTGCTTTGCTGCATCAGGCTTGTGAGGCGCTATTTGAAGGAAGAAGGTTGTGTTCCTTTGTTCTAACGTGTGTCAAACAATCCCTGAGATGCAGGCTTTAGCCAGGAGATGGATCCCGGTTGATCCATCCATCAGCTTGTGGCATTGCTGAGCGACCTTGGCAATCTTTTCAAGATTTTGGTCAAGATTGGGCAACCTTTGGGTCCAAGGCTGCCCTGAGCAGCTTCCGTAGCAAAACGCAGTGGCACCAGAGTGAGGACATCTGGGCAATCGGGTCTTCATGCATATGCTGCCATTACATAATTGTGTCCCAATGTCTGACACAGTAGATAAATTGCAGCAGGGGCGAGATGATATCAGTTTCCATGGATTGTCGTTTACCCACAGACACTCATTTGGCTACAGCCGCAGCTTGTGATTGTATAAAGTGGGTGGATTATGTTATCTACACAAATAAGATTTTTCAGTTTTTTCCCCTCAGAAGTTCTGGAGGTTTTCTTTTCTCTCTCTTTTTTTCTCTTTTTAATGATGATAACACCCTTCCATGTCTTAGATAGTGCACCTGCAGCATATTGCCCAGTGCCCAATGCTCACTGTTCTACGTGACCTTTTCATTTTTTAATAAACAAATAGGGATCAATGAAGATAGGGAATAATGGAAATTTGATTTAATAAACAAATAGGGATTAATGGAAAATTCTGTTTAAGTTTTTTCCAAAAAGGGAAGCTGGCATGCTGCAATGCAGTGTCACAGGCTCCAGCATGATAATGGCCAGGAATGGTGGCTGTAGCCCCTTATCTACCTGCCCATAAAAAGGACAAAAGTAAGTAAGGGATAGTAGAGCGCAGTCTGCAGGAGGAAGAGCCAGAAGAGGAGACAGCTGGCATGCTGGTAAATTGGCGCTTTATAACCAGTTAGTCCCCCGGGCAGCTATTTTGTGAATGGGCAGGTTGCCCAACTTGCAGGATGTTCTCAAAATTCCAAATGGGCCCATCCTCCCCCAAAGCTAAGAGATCCTTGGCTTCTATTATGGGGTTCAGGTACAATATTCCACTTAAAAATGGCAGGAAAACATGCTACCATGTTTCAGAAATTGTGATCTGAGGGTCAACAAAAACTGAATTCATAACTAGATGTGGCTCTGAGGTCGTAGATTGCCTATCCCCAGTCCAGCTAAAAAGTTCCCTTTCCTACCCCCTCCTCCTCACCTTCTTAAGACCATTTTCTGTAGCTTGTTTGCATCATACTTGCCAAATCAGCCTGGGGTGTCTTGATTTGAGGTGAAGGGGGTCAGCTTTTGGGAAAGGCTGTTCTGTATGGTCATTATATGCTAGCGTGATACTTTCTTGATTCAGGCCTTTGCACAGGGAAAAGCTTGAGGCCAGCTCTGATCAACCCAGCAACAAAGCTGGAGGACGGAACTGCAGCTCAAGAGCTCTGCCTCCTTTCAGCAAAATGGCTCTACAATGCTGTAATCTAGGGAGGCTAAGCAGTTCGCCCCCTCTTCCTTTCTTGTGCAAAACAGCTGCATTGTGCTTGCTTGCTCGCCATGCCAGAGGCATTCAGATCCTGTATGCAGGAAACAAACCTCCTTTCTAGCAAGGCTTGGTGGAGGCCATTTGTCTCCCCCTTTAACACAGAGGAGGGGAAAGGGGGCTTGCTCTAGCTGCCAGCAAGGTTGGAGGAGGCACAGGGCTTTGCACCCACTCTTCCCATCACCATCACCGGGGCATTTGACAGGTGAGGTGGAAAGGCCTTGCCGAAAGGTGCTCCCTCCACTGTTTCTGCAAAAAGTGGAAATTTTGTAATCCCTGGCCAACGAAGAAGCAAGCAAGAAAACCGGGAATGTTTTGTTTGTACTGTGGACAAATTGTAGTGGTAGTGAAGCAGTTTCTAAAAGCAGCAGGGAGGAGATTTAGAATTATGCAGCATGGGAAAAGCTCGCTCTCTGGCCCACTATAAGCTTTATTTTTAGTGCTGCTTTAATTTCTGAGCTGTTAATAGACTTTCTCTTTCAACCTCTTTACATGCTAATGAGATCTAGAAACAAGTTTTAATTTAAAAGGATCTTGATATTCAGGAATTCAAATTCTCCGTCCAGTCCCAGATCTTGTGCTGGGGGTGAGTTGTCACTGTACCCCTCCTTTTCCCCATGGGCTCTTTCTTCAATTTCTGGACCCCAATCCCCTAAGGCCTCACATGTTAGGATGAAATTGTTCAATACAGAAAGGGTCACTTGCAAGTAAAGTGAAGTGTTCAACGAGGATAAGGATTCTTGTAGGGAACATCCCTGGATATACATTTGCCTATCTTCCTCTTCCTGGAAGCGGGTTTTCTGCCTTCCCCACCCCTTGTTGTCGCCCACCAACTTGCAGCATCACTCTCTGCTGTGATCATTTGTGGGGGAAGATGCAATACAAAGCATTGGTCTCTGGAAAGGGCGGGGTGTCTGCCTGGCAGCAAGCAGCCGGGATCTTGCTGCTTAGTAAGAAATGGTAAAGCAGCAGCTGCTGCTGCCTTTCCTTCTGCTCCCTTTTCTTTAGTCAGTCCTGAGCGTGCTGCATGTCTTTTTCACTCTCCAAGTGTCTTCTGGGGCCACCGATTTTCTCTGCACCCCGGGGTGATCTACAATGGCTCTGCTCCCAGCGTGGGCGAGACAGCAACTGAAGTTGCTTTCTTTGAGCAGAAATTGCTCTTAGCCCTTCCAAGACAGGCTGAGTTGTACTCTCTTCTTGCAGCTCTTCCTGCAGGCCAAGGAGAAGAGTTATCCACAGGTTAATACATATAGTATGTGCCCCAAACCCAGGCAGGATATACTGTACATCCTCACAAAACAAACAAATATGCCACTATCTATATATGTACAACATAGCCAATACTCCTTTTATTCTCCATTACCTCTTTAATTCTCCCATGAACTTCTTTGCCCCTGTTCAAACTCAACCCCACTGCAAAATACTTCCTATCATCAGTCCCCTTTCCAGCTTGCTTTTTGTCTTTTTCCTGTGCAGGTGGGCACACTTCCAGATAAAATACTGTGCTGCAGCCACCTGCCATTTTATTGTAATAAAGGTGATGGAGTTGTGGTTTAATTGGCAGCATGCCTGCTTCTCTTCTCTCTTTTGTAAAAGGGAAAGAATCTTTTGAATACCTGGTGTGGCAGGGATATTGAGGGGCAGGTGCACAGGCAGAGATAGTGCTATTGCAGCTTCTTGTTTCATCACGAAAGCTCTCTTCCAGATGCTGGTTAGATTGCCCGTTCTTTCCCTCTCCAGGTGCCTCCAGGTGTCCTGTAACTGCAACCTCAGAATTTCAAACCAGCATGGTGGTCACAGAGCTTTTATAGTCAGAGTGTTTTTCAAACTTGGCAACTTTAAGACATTTGGACTTCAACTCCCAGAATTTCCCAGCCAGCATGCTGGGGAATGCATGCTGGCTAGGGAATTCTGGGAGTTGAAGTCCACATGTCTTAAAGTTGCCAAGTTTGAAAAAAAACTGGCCTAAAGTCTCAGTCATAACATTTCAGATGGCACTTCCAAAATCTGCTTGCTTTTTGCCCTGTATAGAAGCAGGATCTTCAACCATTCTCAGCTATTTAATTCTGGTATCACACAAGTTATTCTGTGCTATAGAAGCAGAACATAGGAGTTGGCAAAGATGCATGCTATCAGAGGATGTGGTTTCAAACCAGGTAAAAGACCAAGCAAGTTCTAACCCAGTTTGGAGAGAGGAAACACAGTATATAACCTGAGATTGAAAAGTGCCTCCCTTCCTAATGAGCATCTATCAGTGGACCAGGCCTGTGCCTGGATGAAATGAAATCTGACTGTGAAGCTTAGAGTCATACTATCAATTATCTCAACTTCAGTTGTTGGGTATTTCTGGCTGGGTTCAAATGTACTAAGTCCCACCCATATACATCTCCTGTATTTCTGGGTCTGGAGGCTTAGCCGGTAGGATAATAATTCCCCTGCCCCAGAAAACAAGTCAAGGAGCACTGGGCAACTCTCTCACATAACTTTGCAATGCAAAGTGCATTGCAAAGCAATGTGGGCCTGTGTGGAAATGCTGAGCCCAATTTTTTTGTTGGAATAATGTGTGTGGAAGTACCTATCCCTCATGGGATGAACATTTCCGAATGCAAGGAGTGCACAGATGTTAAAAGCTGACGGCCTTTGGGTGACATGGGAGGGACTATGCTCCAAAAGGTACTAGGTGGGTCAGGACAAAAAAATTAAATTTCGTACAATTATCCTTCCATTGTATTTAATCATGTTCTCCTTCAGTTACACTAAAGATAATAATATGGAGGTGCCACTTTGGAGGTCCCTTGTGAAGGCTCTTTGGGGCTGTATGCAACCTTCAGACTTCAGGTTCTGCTCCTCTGCTCTAATGCAGGGGAGGGGGTTTGAAATCTTTCCCCCGTGCTAACTATCTCCTCTGTTTGTCTCCTTTGCATCCCGGCTCTGCTCAGGAGAGTCTGAACTTCTGGCTCTCTCCGCCAAAGGCCGTCTCATGACGTGTGGCTTGTGCAGCCCAGATGACACGCAGCCAGTCAAGATGAACGCTGACAAAGCCGGGCAGAGGATCAAAGAGCTGCTGTCTGGGATAGGCCATGTCTCTGAAAGGTAGGAGTTGACCTTTCTAGGACCAGCATCTCTGCATGTACAAATCTGGCATTTTCCCGTCTGTGCCCTGTGAAGCTCACCTTTGCTAATGCTACCTGGGTTGCCTGCCTGAGCAACTGATGCGGGAAAGCAGCTTTTGAAGTCCGGCAGCAGGATTTGATGCTAAACCCTGCACAGCATTAACTGAGATCTTCTGGCAGTTACGAGGAAGCCTGTGTGTGAAAGGGGGGGTTGTTAGCTTTTAACTCATGCACGTTAAGAATTAACTGGAATCTGCTCCTGTAACTGCCTCTTGTGGAAATAACTGAATTTACATGAAAGGAGGGACACTGTATGACACTGACTCAAAGGTACCCCCCCCCCAAAATTAATTACCCGTGAAATAATGTACCCCAAATACTCCTTTCTCTCTCTCGTACACAAATATTTTTGCACACAGAAATGCACAAATACACATGCATTCCCTTCCCTCCTTTCAGTAGAACAGCAAAAAAAGAAGAAAACAAAATGGAGTTGGGAGAAGGGGGAGGGGCAGCTATACTGGGAAGAACAGGGAGACAATTGGAGATGAGATAAATGGGAAGAGGTAACTGGATAAGGAAGGGGGGGAAAGAAAGACACCATGTTTAGATATACCAAGAGAGTTGTAATTCATCAGCAGCAGGAATGAGTCCCACGTCACCTAAGTTAGTTAGTCCTCAAATGGATCCGTGCTTTACAGCAGCTATTTGTACACCCCACCCATATGTGACACCCCTTCCTCAATTCATAGGTGGTTATTTTTAGAAAACACTAATTTTCCTCTAGTTTACAGGTGTTGACTACCTTAAGTCAGGGATGGGCAACCTTTACCATTCCTTCCCCACAATATAGCTGAAATCTTGAAAACTCTTCCATCAGATCTCTTGAGATTTTGGAGAGATTTGCAAGACTGTAGTGCTCTCACATGAAATATAGTACATTTTTGGCATTTTTTCATGAGACCTTGTGAGATTTTGATGCTTGGGGAAGCAATACAGGTAGTCCACGAGTTATGTCCATTTGTTCAGTGACTGTTCAAAGTTACGACATCGCTAAACGAATGGTAGTTATGACTGGTCCTCAAAGTTCCAGCCATTGCAGCACCCCCACACTCATGCGATCAAAATTTGGGTGCTTGGTGACTGGCCTACATTTATGGCTGTCGCAGGGTCCCAAGATCACGTTCTCCTGCCCTGCACAGACTGGCTCTGCTTCAACTCCCCCCATATCTGCCCTTGGGGCTGCCCTGCACTCTGCCACCTACTCCTTCCGCCCCTGCCCCTGCCGCTGCCCCCAGCTGATCTTCGCCATCTTCCTTCCGCTGCTGGCCTGGGGTCCAGGAGCTGGGCGAGGGCGTGGCCCCGGGACGCGCGTGGCGGAGCCTTGTCTGACGAAGGGAGCTCGCTGTACCCAGCTGGCGGAGGAGGCAGGGCAGTGGTGCGGGCAGAGGAGCCCTGTCTTCTGCTGCTGGTGCGAGGAGTGTTAGCCCGCAGACTGTGGAGAGTGCAGCAGGATGGGTCCCTCCTGAGGAGGGAGATGGGCGGTGATAAAAATGTAATCAATCAATCAATAAAGGGGGCAGTGAGGCGTGACACACTGTGTCACCGGGCAAGGCAGGAGGCGTGGCAGCAGCAGTTCCCTGGGCAAAGGTGGCAGCTGTGCAGGACATGCTGTTTGGGGGGGCGGCAGAACTGGAGGAAGCGGAGGGACGAGGGCCTCCCAGAGGAGCAGCGCGCACTCTGCAGCTCGCGTTGGAGGCTCTCCTGGAGAACCGGCCTGTGGGCTTCAGCGAGGGGTGGAGGCGCGCCCAGGGCCAACACAGCCTACCTGCAGGCCCTCTGCTTGCTCGGCCAAGCCTCCCTCCTGCAAGGCCTCAGGAAGGGCCAGCAGCTTCCAACGTGTTCTGACATAGGTTTTCCAATGCATACCAATGTCTTTGGCGTACGAATTTCTTAGGCTGTTTTTGCCATCAGTAGTATTCAATATCTCTTTCTCTGCTGATACCTGCAGAGTGTCCTCCCTGAAAAAAGCTGTGGACCAAAAAAATCAAGCGTTGACATGCCTGAACCAAGTGATGAACGTGAGTGCAGCTTTGCTGTCAAGCCAGAGTGGTCCGAAGCCCATCACTTGCACCATCGCTGCCCATTGGAGCCATATGCTGGTTCAGGACACCTTGACAATCTCCTGCATCTTGGAAAACTCAAGTGAATGCAGCCTTGAGCGGGGCTGGACCTTCTGTGTCCAGCTTTTTGCCAACTCCTGTGACTTTGGGGAAACCTCCTCAGATTCTGCCACCACCTATACCTTCCCTATAGACCAGCTCCTTCCAGGGAACAAGACAGAAGTGACCCTTCCACTCGGCCCTGCTGAAGGCTCCAAACTGGATCTGCCTTTCACTGTCTCCTGCTCGCTCTACTACAGCTTGCAGGAGATCTTAGGCACTGTTTCTGAATCCTCTGAGCTTCTGGATGACCTGTTTTCTGACGATTCTCCTGGCCTTTCCCTGGACAGAGAAGGCATCTGCCTGCCCTTGAAGGAAGTCACCATTGATCTCCTGCAGTGCCTTCGCCTGGATGTCAGCAATGGGATGTCTGAAGCTAGCCCACCTGCTGTGGCCATTTCTGTCCCTGGGGATCCAGTTGAAACCTTCTTGAAGTTATCTCTCAAGAGCATGGGAGAGAGTGATGAGCTTGTCCCAAAGGGACTGAGTACTGTTGATGAAAATTACTTGACTCCAACTGTAGCTTCAATCAAGGTATCTTCTGAACTGCTGAGAACGGCCTTGAAGGACTTCTGTGCAGGTGTGTGTTACCTGTGAATACTTTTAAACTTCCTGCCTTTTGTCTTCTCCTTGCCCTTCATCAGGTTTAGCACCCCCAAGGCCCACCTGCATTGGTAGCTCCCATGTTCTGTTTGCCCTGAAAAGAACAGTGTCTTTTATTTGCAAGGCAGCTGTTGTGAAAGGTTTGGGAGGTCTCGCTTGCCAATGGGCCAGTTAATAATGTTCTTGGCCAAGTTACGTGATGGTAGGACTTGCTGTAATTTTGTTTTGCTTTGTTTTTCATGCGGTCAGCAGAATTCTAACAGAAGGGTTGGGGATCCATGGCTCTGCAGATGTTGCTATATCACCAGCCAGCACGGCAGTGATGAGGGATGCTGGGAATTACAGTTCTGTAACATCTGCAGGGTCCAGGTTTCCCACCCCTGTCCTTCAGAATCTTTTCCAGAAAATAGATAATGTCAAACTAGTAGATTGAAAGCCAGCAATCGCCATCTTCATGTTTTAATGGGCTTTCCACCATCCAAAAGCCTCCAAATGACGCCCAGATCCTTTGACAATGTTGCAGCCAAACTAGTGATAGAAGCTGGATAATCTTCCTCTTGGCAATTAAAAATAATGCAAGTAGTACATCATGTACATGAGCAAACCCTCATTTCCAGCTAATCTTGAGAACTAATTTCAGCCAAGACTAGAGTGGACACTTTGCCAAGACAAGCAACAAAGTGTTTTCAATGGAGACTCAAATTTTATATTTATATGATGTTGGGTATAAATTTGCACAACTGTTCTCAGCAAGGTAGTGTTGCAGGGAGGAAGATGGCAAGATTGTGAATATTTTGCAAGAGTTGTAGCAGTGGTAGACTGGGATTGTAGGCGTTTCCTTTGTCCATCTTACTAGAACAGAGATCTAATTCCTATCAGCAGTGTAAGTGTTTTGATCTGTGTGTCAGACTCTTGTGGCACATCCCCCCATCTCAGGTCCAGTTCAAGGCTTCCTACTGATTTACTATATAGAACATCCAGTCATTATTGTGTATCTTTTTCTAAAAAGTCCACTGGGATTCTTTTAGTTACATCATTGTGACCTCAGATTCCTAAAGGTGGGCCCTTACATCCAACAGGTTATTGGGCAATCCAATCAGTCTAGCACCTTTATTACGAAGTTATGTATGTTCCTAGACTTATATACTCTTAAGTATGTTTGGAAGCCAGTGGCAGGGACAGGGAATGTCAGTCAGGTATCCCAGGGAACCTCATGCTTCAGCTAACAGAGACTGCCCTTCTTCCCTTCTTTTGTTATCATTGCTCAGAAGTGTCGCTCTGCTGTGCTGTGCTGCGATGGCTGCTGGCTGAAAACGCTGAAGCGGATGCCCTTCGGAGCCAGGAGGTGGCAGTCATGCAGGGGCTGGCCCCAGATGGAGGCAAAGTGAAGCTGATCATTGGAGAGGCAAGACACAGAGTTGCAATTGGGCCGGCAGGAGAGGGGAGGGGGGAGAGGAGAGGAGAACCTTCCAGATCCAGGATTGCGTTTCACTCAGTGTGTGGAGACCAGCATGGTGGTCCTAGGCACAGTGCAGCTTGTAAAGATCCATATAGTAATCTTGAGTGATTTCAAATGCTCTCTGCCACTTGCAGTTCCCCTTTCATGGGCCAAATGTACCCTTGCTACGGGTCTCATAAGGTCTGTGGGTCTAATCCAGTCTTTATTTTTAAGGAGTCTGAGCCAAAAATATCTTAAGTGAGAAGGTTAGAGTTTTGTCATCCTGCAACAGAATTAAAGTTGTTCCTTTTTTTGAGGTCTGGCGTGTAATACAGGGCCAAAGGGAGAGGATTTCCAACTCCATACAATTTCTTGTGCGGCATATTCAGAGTTCTTCAAGAACAGGGATACCCTCGTCCCTCTGGCTCTTGCCCAGTTGTTGTTGCATATGCAGCCAAGGAAAATAGGATAACTGACTGTGCACCAGTGTCTCTCCCTGCTCGCTGGAGTGGCTGGATCATGGTGGCCGAGTTTAGCAGAAAGTAGTTCTCCAAGAATACTATGAGGTCTGAGGGGAATAAGAATGCCTTAGCCCAGGGGTCCCCAACCTTTTTGGCGCCAGGGACCGGTTTCAAAAGACGATTTTTCTGCAGACCGGGGGGGTGGGGTTTCCGGGATTTCCGCAGACCGGGGGGGTGGGGGTTGTGGGCAGGAGACAATCGCGCGCACTGGGGGCGGGGTTTGCAGGCGGGAGCCAATCACAAGCACCGGGGGCGGGGTTTACGGGTGGGAGCCAATCGCGCGGAAGGGGGCGGGATTTGTGGGCGGGAGCCCCTCGGCCCAGTTCCTAGCAGGCCGCGGCCCACTAGTGGGCTGCGGCCCACAGGTTGGGGACCCCTGCCTTAGCCAGCACACTGTCTCTTAAGCCAGTCCTATTGCACAAGGCCAGAGAGTCAGAGTCTCCAGTTCCAGCTTTAATTCTTTGCTACATGGTGGTGGTGGGGATGTTGCTCATGAACTAAAAGACATGTTTAATTCCATTATTATTATTATTATTATTATTATTAAAAAAACATTATTATTGGAGA
Source organism: Charina bottae (assembly GCA_023362775.1). NCBI lineage: Eukaryota > Metazoa > Chordata > Lepidosauria > Squamata > Charinaidae > Charina > Charina bottae. The sequence continues at coordinate 134,673,413 of JALMGJ010000002.1, read as the reverse complement.
AGATGGGGAGAAAGAAATTATTTCAGTAAAAAGATCTGTGGCCACTGGGGGTAAATGCCATACAAACTGTGTTCTCTCTTTGTGTGACTGTCTGTCTCAAAAGAAAACACTTATCTGATCCTATCCCAGCTTTAGTTCTCTTTAGTTTCTCTTACCGCAGTTAAGGAGGTAAGCCCGAAGTGGCCACTTGGCTAGGGCAGCCAGGTGTTGAGCAGCAGATGACTGACATCTTTGGCTCACCCATTTATCTGTTCACGCTTATTTAGATTTAGGCACCACCCAACTCGAAACTGACTCTGGGCGGCTCACAATATAACAGAAGAAGATAAAAGCACAATACAAAATGGATGAATGAATGCACAGCCATCTCTCAGGGATGCCTTAATTTGGATTCCTGCACTGGATAGGGAGTTTGACTCATGGCCTAAGTGGGCTGCCCAAATTCTATGATTCTCTGCCTCTTTCCCAGGAGGGTGGCAGATAGTCAAGTTTGACCTGTTCATCTCCCACCATTAAAGCTGTTGGTGCACTGGGCTTCGTTGCTAGCTGTGTACTCCAACCATGGCTGGTTAATCCTTACAAGAGAGACTTAGGCCAGCTAAGCCCAGGCGGTGACCAGGTTCTTCTGGCTTGGTGCACATAAATGTAATACCATTCTATTTAATGGGCTTCCTCCTGCCCCAGCTGAGGGGGGATGCATTTAGTTGGAGCACAATCAAGCTGCCCCATCTCATTTGACTGCAAGGGCTCTTCTCCCAAAATTTAAGTTGACCCCTCTGGAAGAGCAAGGCATGTGTTAAGTGCAGTGCACGTGTGCTGGATATTTGGATAATATTGATAAATTAAGAATTGAGAGGACGGAGTGAATCTGATGCTTCCTTGGTGTTCTGGGAGATTATCAGGGTAAACAGGCTCTGTCCAGCTGGAGGGAAAATATTGAGGACAGTAGAATTCTTCAAAAGGCCCAGGAAGGATTTTCATTCTTTGTTCAGGAGCTTCTTGTATGTGGGATTGGGAAGGAGTTTGGGCCTAAGGTCTGTTTAGAAGGTCTGCATTTCACTTCAGCTTTTCTGCACTATAAAAGAGTGTTACTTTTTGTGTTAGCTGTATTCTTATTCTTGAACTAGAATCTGGATTCGGTTGAATCTGGCTCAAAGTTGTATGCATGATCAATACTGGTTAGGACACAGTCTTCCCATCCCAGTTTTAAAGGAGTGATTTGAACTATTTTCTCTGCATTAGTTTGAAGCATTGGAGCATGCAGATTTTTCCTTGTTGCTAGAGAAGAAACAGAGACAGTGGCATTGCAGCTGTCTTCATAGGCCTAGTTCCTTTTCATCTAGGCGGTGGGTTGTACTTCAAGTATGAAGCATGAAGTACAAAATTTCCATCCTAAATTTTGATGGAGTATTGAAGGTTAATAAAAGAACTCCAAGCAGCTAACAACAATCTTGCAGAGTAGAAGCGTGAACCAGCAGGGAACTTGCACTTTAAGCTTAATTGCGTTCAGAAATAAATTCAGTCTTCACACATTAGTCAGATGAAGAAAAATAGAGATAGCTTACATTTATTCAGTAGATCTGGATACAAGTAGATTCATAGTAGATCTCTGTGCAAGCGAGATGAAATGGACGAGAGCTGCATGGTGCAGCCCTCCTGCTTGCAGGTGTGCCCAAAGAGTAATGGAGGTTGTTAATCCCCCAAACTCAAGAAGGAGAGGAAGAGGAAATCAGGTGACCCAGGTAACATCCCACAAGCACAGTAGAGATGCATTTTACTAGAAAGACCCCCTATTATGCTTATGAGACACTGGAGTTGACTCCTGATAATCCCAACAAATTTTGCTACGGGTCAAACTACATGCTACAAGCTGAAGTGCAACGTAGCCTTTTAATGAACTAGAAAAACCACTTCGGGAGGAGTCCGTTGGCTCCCTTTCCATTCCAGATACATGCTCTCGAAGAATGTTTTCCTCCTGCAAAGTTTTACATTTTGTTAAGCTGCCTTAACAGAACAGAAAGAGAGGGTATAAATCAAGGAAATAAATAAATAACGCAAAATAAATCCTTATTTTGGGAAAGGAGTATTGAGCCTCCAGGCGGAATAGCTTGAAGCAGGGAAGAAAGAAAAAATTGTTACGCGATAGTTACACGCTTAAAATGCTGTTCGGCCTTCAGCGCTCTTACGTAAGGTGCAGCTCTGTTCCTCTCTCTCTCTTTTTCCTCTTTGAGGGTCAGTGGTTTGGAACAGTGATTACTTTCCCCCGCCAAATGAAAGGATTTTTTTTTTAAAAAAAAAAGATGACTGACACTTCCTTACTTCGCTTTCTCACTTTCACTGCTCAGTGAAACTGGTGGCAGTGAGATTCTTGTTTTCCTCCCAGGTGACTGTCAGTGACCTGAGCCCAGCAGGTCCTATCCAAGCTGTGGAGATTGTCATCCAGGGCTCTCCACTGGCGAACATGTGTCAGCTGCATCATGCCGTGATTCGGCGCATTCAGGTATGTGCTGTGGCCGAGAGACGAGCGAAGGAAGGCAGTATGCTTGCCCGCTATGTCCTGAAAACTTCTGTTGCACAAACAAGATAGAGGTTTGGGTTGCGATCCAGCTGGAGATGGGGCTGCATGGCATTTTCCTGTTGTCCTACCCACTGGAATTCAGGGCTGATTTATGAAATAAACGTGTAGCCACAAAGACTCCCTCCCTCCCTCCCTCCCTCCCTCCCAAGAAAGGGAGTGAATATTCCATTGTCCTCATGCAAAGGAGCAAAGACCTTTGAGGTTTTTCTCCCATCATGTAGGCTGCGAAGGGAACAGAAGTAGGTGTGTGTCTGTGTGTACGCCTCTGCACTGCTGTGAGTGTGTGGGATGGGCACTTACTGCAAGAGATTGTCCCCCTCCCCCTTTCAAATCTCCTTGCCTTTTTGGGACAATGAAGAAAATACATACTTGGGCACATTGTATGGGTTTCCTTAAGGCTTCATGGGTGGGAGGTGAGGATGGCAGGATATCCTAAAGAGAGGGAGAGAATAGGAATCCCAGAGGTGCTGTGCCCAATCCTCTGTGAGTTTGTTCAGGCCATCATCATCAGGCCCCCTGAGGTGAGGTTGGCCCCCCCTCTCCCGGCCTTCAGGAAGAGCGTCAAGACCAACTCTCTGCCAACTAGCTTGGGGATCCAAGAGTGATGGGCAGCCCTGGGGGTGGTTGGTGGCTTAAAACACTCTCTCTGCCTTTTAGTTCCCCTCTTCTATCTTCTTCTATTTTTTGTATTTCTATTTTTATAATGGTTTCATAATGTTTATTTGTAAGCCACCCAGAGTCACTTTTATGGTGAGATGGGCGGTATATTAATTTAACAAATAAATAAATAAACAAACCATAACTTCACATTGCAAAAGCACAGGTGGTTGGATTTGAAGACAAAGAGTTGGATTTCTCGATTAACTCACCTTGCCCTGACTTTTATTTTCTTGATTTTGCTCATTTATATGCCCTGTGCTCATTAGTCAGTAATAATAGAATGAATCTATCAGGACTAATAGTGATAATCAACCCAAATTTTAACATCATAAAGGTAAAGGTAAAGGTTCCCCCCGCACATTTGTGCAGTCGTGTCCGACTCTAGGGGCCGGTGCTCATCTCCGTTTGTTAGCCGAAGAGCCAGCGTTGTCCGAAGACGCTTCCACGGTCATGTGGCCGCATGACGCGCACAGAACGCTGTTACCTTCCCACCGAAGTGGTACCTATTCATCTACTTGCATTTGCATGATTTCGAATTGCTAGGTTGGCAAGAGCTGGAGCTAGTGCGGGAGCTCACTCCGCACGCAGGGCTAGGGATTCGAACCTCCGAACTTGCGATCTTCCGATCGACAAGCCTGGCGTCTTACCCACTGAGCCACCACACCCCTTATTAACATCATAAAACCATCTAAAATCAGGAACAAGCATTATACAATTACAACATCAAAACAGTGAACCAAAAATGCTTAAAAATACAGTAAAGATAAATGGCTTCGGTGGTTAATCATGGCTACTAGGGAATGAAAGGTAGAAAAGAAGAGTATGTTTCAATTTTTTTCTCAAAGCATGACAAAGAAGAAGCCAGCTTCTCGATTTGGGGAGGACATTCCAGTGTTGACAATGCCACCACGTACTGTAGATGCTTTCCCTATTTAATTCCAGGCAGGCTTCCTTTTGGGGCAACACACAAACAAGGCCCTTGTCTGCAGAGTGTAGAGCCTGGGTGGGACCATGTGGAGGAAACCGTTCCATCAAATAGGAGGGTTTTAATTAGTCCTTTTTGTTTTGTTCTCATGAACACAGACTCTGATTTTGGAACAAGCTGCCCAGGGTTCTTCTCCCCCAGATATCCGAGTGCAGTATCTCCACCAGATCCAAGCCAACCATGAGGTAAGCGGCTACCCAGGCTGAAGGTGCTGGAGGAAGCCGAGCGCGTTGGACCCTTGTTTCAGGATGGCTGTGGGAGAGCTTCAACCGCCTGCCCTTGGGCTGAGCTCTGTGATTTCATCTGCACAGAACAGGAATATAGGTAGTCCTCGCTGAACGAACCTAATTGGGGCCGGAATTTCCATCACTAAGTGAAGCAGTCATTGGGCGAAACGTGTGACTGCACTGCTTAGCAATGGCAGTTCCAGTAGTCCTGGTTGAGGTCGTTAGGAGAGGACCTTGAGCTTCTCCTGCCCTGCCGGCTCGCCTCCACTTCAGCTCCCCCCGCCTGCCCATCTTCCCTCCATCTCTGCCCTTTTGACGACACACACGGAGGAAGAAGGCAGCGGGGGGCAGCGGGGGTAAGCGGTGGCGGTGGAGGACAGGGCAGCCAAAAGGGCAGCGGGGGGGGGGGGAGATAGGCAGGCGGGGGGAGCTGGAGCGCAGTGCCATCGTAACTTTGAACGGTCGCTGAACAAATGGTCGATAAGCGAGGACTACCTGTACAGTCTTCCACGCTTGTCTTTAGCCACTCCATTGGAACTGGACAGGCTGAACCATCTTAGTCTCAGAATCTGGCTTGGCAGAGTCAATGAGGGAATGAATTTATGGCTTGTTCCATAATTGTGGACTGCCTCACCCAGTCTGGCGTTGGCTGCGTTCATTCTATATACGCTTTCCATAATTTGATTACTAATACCATTCTTTCCTTCCCTGCCTTAGCCCAAGGCTAAAAGCAGACATTTATATAAAGCATGCCATGTGATTTCACAATGGCACCTTTTATGCAACTAAGGATTTCACCGAGGGTTGAGTTTTGTCTTCTCACTCTTCTCCCCAGCCCCCAGCACTGGAAATACACATTGCCCACCCTGGGTTTACATAGAGCATCTGAATAGCCCTGCTCCCTCAGGACAAGGTGCATTTTAATCCAGCACTGTGTTTCTCACAGCAGCCAACGAGATGCCTCTGGAGCGCTCACAAGCAGGAGATGGAGATACACCCTTCTTGTTGTTATTGCTGCTGCTGCTGATGATGTCAGTTTGCCAGGCCTCACATTAGCAGACCCTGGATGTAGTAGACGAAATATCCTACCATTTCATGTATACGTAATATCATTTTATGCATGTGTAAAATCACACTTGCTAAAGAGGGGTCTTTATTTTGTCCTCACAACAGCAATAGCGAGGTTGATTGGGCTGAGAGACAGTGAGGCACTGGATTAAAATTCCTCTGCAGGTGATATTCTTGAGGCCTGCTTCCCCCAGTACCTGCTCTTCAGGACTAATAGCCTTTAGTAGATCCATCCTCGATCAGTTTATCCTCCCGTGTTACAGACCGCCAGTTAGTGGCCCTCAGCACAACTTGTGGTAATAGATTTCACAGATTAATTATGTGAATAACACATTCATTCTGAGCAGTCTGTGGTCTACATGTGGCCACTGAGTTACTTTCTGTCCATGCCATCAAAATTTAGCAGCAGATTTTAGAATTAACGTTCTCAGCTTTAAGATATTCTTACTGTTTTACAATAAGCCATTCATATTCCTCCAGAGAAGCTGGAGGGAGGGGGAGAGAAATCCAGAAAATAGCAGCTCCCCTCCATTTCAAGGATGCAGCCTAGTATAAACTGGGAAGGGGGGTAATTTAAAACCTCACCAGCACAGCTCAACTCCCCACTAAGACACCTCTGATAGGCTGCCACAACTCTGGACTCCCCCAGTCTGTCCAGCTGGGGAGTTCTTTGTCTTCTGTCTGGGAGGGACCCTTTCAGCCCAGCTCTAGGAAAAGTAGAAAAGAAGATGCTTTGGATCTTCCTCTATGAAGACCAGATGTAACAAACCATAACAAACTCTGTGCCAATCCTGAAACACAAGAATAGCTGCAGAACCATGCAGTCTTGTGCATGGAGAAGGATTTAATGGGAAATCCCCTTTTTAAATCAAGTATGTGCAGGTAGTCCTCACTTAAATACCATAATTGGGATCAGCAACTCTATTGCTAAGTGACGCAGTCGTTAAGCGAGACATCACATGACCGCGACTTGTGATTTTACTGCTGGCTTCTCCATTGACTCTGCTTGTTGGAAGCTGCCTTTGAAGCACGCAAACAGCGATCACATGACTGCAGGACGCTGTGACGGTTGCAAGTGCAAGGGCCAGTTGTAAAGTTACTTTTTCAGTGCTGTCGTAACTTCAAATGGTCACTAAACACAGCAGTCATTAAGTGAGGACTAGCTGTATTAGTTTTATGTATCTGCCTGTATCACCAGATTCTGGGCAGTGTACAAAAACATAAAAGCAACCTATACAAGAAAACGTTATGACCCTTCCCCTCCCAAAACAGAAAACACTAATACCCCCCACCAAAAACATATAAAAGAAGAAAAAGTGGCAGCCCATTAAGCTTTGAAAGCCCACCTGCACGAAATTATTTTCACAGCCTTGCAAAACGTTAGCACCGAGTGGGCCATTTGTATCTCTGGAGGTGACATGTTGCAAAGCGTCAAGGATATATCAGAGAAGACCTGTGGTGGGGTGGCTAGACCTTGAACAAGCCTTCATTAGATAACTTGACAGGACAGGCAGGAACGTTTTGGAGAATGCAGTCCCTGTTGAGCCCAGAATAATGCCATAAGGGGCTTTATAGGCAACCAGTGGAGTGCCTGAAGAATAGGGGCTGCATTAAATGGTAGCTTCCAAGGTGTCTTCAAAGGCAGCCCCGCCGAGAGAGCATTGCAGCAGTTTGGCTGTGTGGGGAGAAGGGCTTAGAAAGCCACGTTCCCCAGCTGGGGCTGGGGCTGCCCAGCGAAGGCAGCCACTCTGGGCAGCTTCTTCATCTGCCACTCTTCTTGTTTAGATGCTGCTGAAGGAGGCCCAGTCCCTCCGTGGCAACCTGTGTCGGGGGAATGATTCAGATGCAACGGTGGAGAAGCTTCTGCACGTTTACCAGCAGCTGCGCAACCCCAGCCTCGTGGTCCTGTGAGGGTCAAGCAGCGGCACCCCTTGGAGGATCTCCCTGCCGCCTCTGCCTGGAGCTGGTGGATGAAGGGAGCAGCAGGCTGTGCACTTTCTAGACAGGAGGCCGAAGCAGAGGCATGGCAGAGAAGGGGTGGGGATTCCAGCCGGCAGACCCCGGCTGCTCTGCAGACCGAAAGTTCAGGGGCCAAGCTTTCTCGTGCAACCCCCAACCTTCTTCCCTTTGAACACGACTAGCTCCCCCCCCCCGCTCCACATTTCTGCCCACCCCAGACAGGTGACTGGGTGCATTGTGACGCTCTCACAGGCAGGCAGACGGTCCGGTCCTTGTGTGCACGTGTGTGCAGAGATGCCCAGGTGCATGTATGTAATTTGGATGGCCAGCAAGATGCCCTCGTGGCTGTGGGTGCTGTGTTGTGGATTACACTTGATGTTGTTAGTTTAGCTTTTCTCGCTTTTGGTGGCACTTACTTCGCTGTGGCAGGCAAGTCTGGTGAGTTGTGGAGGGGGACGGGAGGGGGAGATTTTGCTGGAAATTCAGAGCTTTTTTGTTTATTCCAAGCAGCAACCACCACCACCACCACCAAAGGGCTATGCTTCTAGCTGTGTCACATTTTTCAAGAACACTGTGGAAAAACAGGCTGTCACATACATAGGGAACTCGGGGAGTGCTCTTAGTATGGCATCCCTTTTTCTAATGGGACATTTTGCTCCTTTTTCCAATATTTTTCCTTTCTATAAACTACTTGCTTGTCGATTTCCAAGGCAGAGACTCCTGCAGCGTTGTGTGTATGTGTCTTCTAACCCTTCCTTCCTTCCCAAGGGCCTCGTATGGATGGAAAAATGTCCAGCACTTTGTCAAGCTGTTAACTCTTGAGATAGCCTCTCTTGGCTGGGCAGTCCAATCGTAGTCCCTCCCCTCCCCTCCCCTCCGCAGCAGGCCCTTGGCAGCCTGGGGGCTTTGCCTGCTGCCTCCCTGCTGAGCTAATAATGCAGGGTCTGTTTTAAAAGCTGCCTCCTCCCGATGAATAATTGAAAAGCCACGATGAGCACTCACTCACTGGCCGGCACTAAAGGCCATTAGGAAACCCACCAGCGCTCAGGGGTCAAGGCTCCACGCACTTTCCTCTTGTCCGATCTGGAATAATTGATGTCATGGCTGCCCTCTGCCCTCAGGGAGAATCCTCACCTTGAATCTTGGAGCGCTTTCCAGGCAGATGGGGCTGCTTTCCCCTCCCCACCCCGTGCAGCCCTTTCCCTTGTAGTTACCAGGTCAGCCTGAAAATGGAAATGTGGGGTGGAGGGAGAGCCGCTCGCTGCTCTGATGCCCCTCGCCTGACCTTCCTTTTCTCAATAGAGGTGAGGGCTGGGCTGTCCAAAAGGCACGTGCTCCATCTTCCTTTCGGTAGCCCTGTTTCTTATGGAAGGTGCAGTTTTCTCCTGCTTACCTAGCTGTGTCAGGCTCCATAAATACACTCTCACACACACGTATGTAATTAACCTTCCAAAGTGAAGGCTAAGTGAACCTTTGCTGTTGAGCAGGTATTGAGCTAAAGGAAGAGATGCCGCTGCTTCCCCATCCCGCCTTTTCTAATTTCTCTTAACAAATCGGAATTCAGTGGGATGCTGCTGCTGCTGCCGCTCATCCTTCACCTGAACTCGTGCAGTCAGGGAGTGCTCTACCAGCAGGATCCGCAGTCTCAGGAAGGATGGGGGGAAGCGGACAGGTCACTCGTGTCTTGGTGGGAAAAGCAGGGAACCAAATGGAGAACGGTCCCAGCCTCATTCCTTGGGAAAGTTCAGGTTTCAGCTAGTGACAGTGCTGGTGTGGGCTGTGATTCCCCGCTGCCCTGTCCTTGTCTCCTGCCTCGCCTCCTGCTCAGCAAGTCCTGAGTGGAAGAATTGACAGATCTGGGTCTATGGGTCTTCTCAGCCTCCCCGCAACGCTAGCCTAATTGGACGCCGGCCAACCACCATTCAGTGCTGAGCACGTACAGAGAGAGTCCAGCCCCCTCCCCCCCCCCCGCTTTGCAATTGGTGGAATGCCAGCCCCATCAGGAGCAAGAGTTGCTTTACGGACTCTTGGAGAAGCAGGATGAGCTGCTGTGGAGAAAGCGTAGCAGGAGGTTTAATGAAGCGGAGACCTACTGAGAACGGGAGGTTCCTAGTCGCTGCTGGGAGGAGGTTGCTACTTCCTGGGCCTGGCTGGGATTGGTCTGCCCAAAGAAGAACAGAGTCAAGTCCAGACAAATTGAGTTTCCGGACTGCCCATCACAGAATTCATCCTGGCACTAGAAACACCGTCCCGGGGTCCTGGTCGGTATACGTGGCTTGGCTCCCACCTTGTTTCCTTTCATAAAAAGTATTCGTTTATAACCAGCAGCATCAGCAACCCCTTTGCCAAACTGAGCTCTGATTTACCCCATATCCCCACATATGCATACCTTCAGGGCCATAAGAAATTTGCACCGCAGAAGCACTTAGGTCTTCTCAATATGAATTGGGTAGAATTCCTCTGCACATCGCTGGGCTGGCCAAAGGCCAGCCAGGGGGAGACATTGGGACAGCTGCACTACCCTGTTGCCGTCAGCAGGGGTCATTATGCCACTAAAATGACTGGGTTGCTGGGAGGTTTCTCTGCAGGTCCTGTGGAGGTGGATGCTGAGCTGCTCCCCTGAATGCCTTAGGGCTCTACGCTCGCTCGGAGGTCCTTAGCCGAGTGGGCCACGCGTGTAATCCTTAGGCATATGTCTCCTGGTTATCATCCCGGGATCTGGTGACTTTGTGGTGGAGCCTCTTTCTACCCTGCTCTCATGCAACACCGTATTTGCCCAGACCACTTAACTGCCTTTTCCTTATTCTAGTGAGCTCTTTCTCCACCACCACGCAAGCAGCAAATATGCTGGGACCAGCAGAGGTTTAAAAGCTCACCTGCTGCTCCTTTCCCAAGATCTCTGAGCAATTTTGAAGCAGCCTTCTGTCCAAATGCATGCTCTGAGCACTTGCTTTTGTGTGTCTGAAAAACTAGCACTGTGATAGAGGTGTTACTGCCTCTACGGTACAGATGCTTTTCTTCTGCTATCCCACAGCTTTCCAAACTGTGTGTCGCGACACAAAAGCGTGTCGCTTGCGGGGCCCAGGTGTGTAGCGTCAAAACCCGGAAGCGCTGATGGCGCGCCGCCGGGCCATCAGTGCTTCCGGGTTTTCGCACGGCACACAGTGCCACCGCCACTGCTGCGGCGCGCGAAAATCCGAAAGCGCTGCAACGGCGGCGCTTCCAGGTTTTTGTGCGCCGCCACCGCAGCAGTACCTCTGGGTTTTTGCGTGCTGCCGCAGCGGCGGCACTTCCGGGTTTTCTCGCACACTGCCGTTGGTGTGTCCCCGTGAGAAAACTTTGGAAAGCCCTGTGCTATCCTTTTCCTATGCAGACTAGCTCAAAGCACAGTCACAGAAAAAGGGTGTTTTTGTTACACTGTTGTGGAGTGTCTTTCCATTGGCCACATAAGTGTCCTTCGCTTTGAAGCACAATCCAAAGGACATACAGATGGGTCCACATGTTGCACTAAACCATGGCTTATTTCAGAACAGCCATACGATTATATTTCCGAACCGGAGTGACCGGATTCATGCAACGTGCAACACTAAAGCCAAGCAACCCATATTTGCATAGATCTATGTTGCCGCACTGAGGATGGTTTACAAAAGTACAATTACAGCTGACTTTAAATGGTGTGGCTCAGCACAATGTGCGAGCCTACTCATAACTCTCAGTACGTCCCAATACCATGGGTGAGACTTGTTACGCGGTAAAAACCACCTTTGCTTTGCAGCAGCTTGGATAAAACCCAAGTGCACTCACAATGGTTGTGAATAATGCACAGATCAAACATTTTGCTCATGTCAAGATAGCTTGTTGCTGCAGAGAGATGTTCACGCTGACATCATGGCTTTTTGATGGATGCCTGCTGTGGGTGCATCAATACACCACTCTGGTATTGTTCCCAATGCAATTACAGAAATGTCTTCTGTATGTGGAGACAGTGCGGGGGCCCACATAACCACATGAAAACGTGAAGTTATTAATATGTCGATGAAAACGTGCAGTTCTTAAGTTGTTTAGACCAAACATATTTGCATCCCTACACGTTTTTTCCCCTCTAATTAGGTGAGTCTTTCAAGCTTTCCCATGCTAGAAACATACGAACGCCGGAGACCTAACCGCGCGTTAGCCCAGCAGCCATAACTTTAGCCCGACTTGGCTGCTGTTCCTTCTTTCGTTGAAATTCGCGTCAGGCTTAAGCTGGTGTTCACTGTCAATGTCCCACAGGCAGGGACGCAGCAGCGCCCATTCATTCTTTCGGCGCCGGCTGCCAAGGATGCCATTCTGCAGACTGGAGGTTCGCCCCGCTGCTCCAACAGCCATCTGGGCGGCTCCCATGGCGGATAACGGGGCAAGAAGGTGGCCGGGGGCAGGCGCCGCCGCGGTCCCCAGAGGGAGCCGCTCGTCCTCTCCGCAGCGCAGGGATGAAGAGCAGCCGCCGTAGGCTCAAGGAGAAGCGGAGCCAAGGAGCTCCTTCCGTATGAATGAAGCGGGGAACGTACCTTTTTCCCCACCCGCCGACTGCATCCCCTCCCCGTCCCGTCTAGGCACCACCTATGACCCTAACCTGGCTTTGCCGGGAAGAGGGCAGGTTGGGCGCCCGTGCCCGCGATCTGATGTTTACTCGGGGAGAAAGCGGCGCTTCCGTCAACAGGCCGGATTTCTAGGAAAGCGACGCTCTGTTCTTTCTCCCTTTGATGTGAGGCGGTTCGAGAGTAGCAAGATTAGATACTGCATAATTGCTACTCCTGTGAGGTTTCATAAGGTCTCGCTGGTTCTGGGGCCTAAAGCTGTCGCTCTTTTCGCCTTATATGGCTCTGTCCGAACTTGCCCTCCTTCCTTTCCCTGCAGGGCAGGGAAAATTGCCTTTATAAGGGCCGGGGGCAGCGGGAGGGAGAAGAAGAGCTCGCCGTCGCCTTCCTTCCTCTGCGGCACAAAGGATTTCCGCTTCTCCTTCCGCGTCTTGTACGCGATCACCTGGTAGACCCTCATTTGAATGTCTGCAGCCTCCGCCCACATTCCTCAAGCCCGAGAGGACAATCGGGCCGGGTTTTTTCCTCCCCCGACGAGCTGTTTGTAACCTTTTTCCAGAAAGATCGGGCGATTTCAAAAGCGTGCGTAGCTTAGCGACCTTTGCCTTGGCCCAATAAAAGCATTGCCCTAATATGGCTTTTGAGCGGCAGGCAGGCAGGCAGGACAGCAGTTTATTCCACACACACACACACTTGTGCGGAAGTGGCAGCTGCATTCTAAGGCAGGTGGTTTCTTCCTCGGCTCAAGGGATCCCTTTGCTTACTTACCTGAATTATTGTCCGGTACTTGAGAGAGGCCATTTCATTCCCCCTGATGGAGCCTTGTTATGGGGCCCTGGGGAAAACTTAAATGACCGCTCGCGCTGGAGCACAGCTGCCCCCCAAACGGATGCTGGCCCCAAGGCACAGTACAGCAGAGCAATTTTCTGCCCGTGTTTGCATACAGTGCAGCACACGCAGTAGCAAATCACATTTTAGCAAAGCCTGCTATGTCAGCCCACCCAATGTGGCTAATTCGCAGTTCAGAATGCCATGTAAACCCAGAACGTTAGCTTCACTGAGTAACCAATGAGTAGGCCAGGTGTGCAGACGTATCCAGTCTTGAGTTAAAGGGGTAAAGTGGCTCTGAAATGCAGAGTGTATGAGATGTGCTGACTGAACATTCTGCTGGCAAAGCTGCGCCAACTGAATAGTCCAACTGGGTCAGAGTCCTGGGAAGCAGAGGGGCCATGGCCACAGGGGCTGTTCCCTTTATGCTCCAACCACACCCCCATTTATGCCCTGACTCATAGCAGCCACAGAACTGACATGGGGAACGTGTTTCTTACTTCTCTGAATAAACATGTGCGCATGCATTGAGGGGACTGGTACAAAAATTGTTTTGGCCAGATGTTTGGTCACTAGGAGGAACGGCATCTTCTCAGGTCATTAGATCAAGATCTTTAGTGCTGGTAGTGGCTGATAATAATACTGGCAAAAAAGCACTGGCTAGACTGGGTTAAATCTTTACATAGAAGGTTCTATTGTCTTATTTATTTATTTATTTATTCATTCATTCATTCATTCATTCATTCATTCATTCATTTATTACATTTATTACATTTATACTGTGGAAGCCTGTAAATCAGGTGTGTAAGAAAACCTTCAAACTAGAGACAAGGAACCCCCAGGAATTGTACAGGTAGTCCTCACTTACCGACCACTCGTTCAGCGATCATTCAAAGTTACGATGGTGCTGAAAAAAATAACTTTATAGCCAATTTGCAACTATTTACCACCTTTGCAGCATCCCTCAGTCACATGATTGCCATTACAGTCAGTACACGTTCTCCTATGCCTGACCTGTGTTATTTTCCCCCTTGCAGAGAAGAGAGATTGGAGAGGAAGGGATTGTAAGAGAATAAGCTGTTTGCTCTTCCACACATCAAAAGCAATGCAATTGCACTGGCAGCCCAGGAGTTGCAGGCATGCTATGCAAACAGCTTACAGTATCTCTTGAAATCTCTCTCTCTCCAATCTCTCTGCTCTGCAGAGGGGGGGGGGGGAGAAAAAAAGCAAGCAATTTCTGTAGGCAATCTCTCCTTTGACCCTTCCCCCCACTCCACAGAGCAGAGAGATTGGAGAGGAAGAGATTTCAAGAGTAAGGTGTTTGCTCTTCTACACATTGAAAGCAATGCAATTGTGCCGGCAGCAGGAAAGGGTCAGGCAAAGGAGAGATTGCCTACAGAAATTGCTTGCTTTTTTCTTCCTCCCTCCCCCCACCTCGCACAGTGGAGAGATTGGAGAGAAAGAGATTTCAAGAGAGTACTGTAAGCTGTTTGTGTAGCGCGACTGCGGCTCCCAGACCTGGGCTGCCAGCGCGATCACATTGTTTTCCATGTGTACCAGCAGTAAGCAGGCACTCCAGCATCCCAAGGGGGGGGAGTGGTTAGGAGGCAAACAAAAGTGGAAGGTGTGAAACTGACTAGTCTTGTCTCTTTCCAGCCGGAAAGCACAGTCATAGTCATGTGATTTCCCACTTAGAACCGCTTTGCTTAGCGGCAGAGTTGCCAGTCCCAATTAGGGTCATTAAGCGAGGACTACCTGTATTTATTTTTTAAAAATCTATAGGCTGCATCTTCATCCAAACCCACCTTCCCTCCACAATATAAATACAATACAAGCCTATGCGAGATTGGTTCAACTATTCTGTTTTATGCGTGGATCTTTCTACAATTAGTTTTGTTCATCTTTATTACAGTTTAGTTTTTCTGGTTTTGAGGGGATGTGTTTTTAATGACTTTAAGTTGAAGAAGTAAATACTAGTCTCATTCTCAGATGCAAGGATGCTCATAAACCTTTTGGACAACAAAATAAAAAACAAACCTGAAATACTCATTAAATTAGTATCCACACCTCTACCTGTTTCTTGCCTTTGGATAATGAGAGTCCCTCCATTTCTAGTGGTGAGAAGAAAAAAAGGGGGGGAGCAGTGGAAGGAAAGGCTGTTTCCACAGGAAGCTTTCTGTTTTCCCTGCACTGCATAGCAATAGTTTTGCTTTACAATTACTGTGTACCATTGTAAAAATAAAAATAGAGAAAGGGAGTGTCCAAAAATTGGCAGAATGCTGTGAATTTACTTGCTTACTCAGCCTCTGTGGCCTCCAGAAGGCCTTTGCTTTTTCCAGTGCGGTGGAAGCAAACCCATTAGGTAGGAGAAGCAAGGGGAACCGTGTCTGTAGGGCTCTCACAGACAATGCTGTTGCACTGACAGCTGTTGGGGCAGGAAACTCCACTGAGCCAGCATCCTTCCTCTTCAGGTTATTTGCGGAAGAGATGTCGGATAGGGAGGGGGAGCGAAGTAGAAGAGAGGCTGCTTCAAAAACTGGACAGTCCTGGGCATTGTGAAAGTTTCCTGAAGGGCTGTAAAGTCTTGATGTAAAATTAATCCTATCTCGGGCAAGAGTTCCCCAGTCCCTCCTCATTCTTCACAAAAAGCTCATCAATCACTAATTTCCCTTCCCTTAAATCTTTGTTGATATCCTGCAAACCCAACCCAAAATTCAATTTACTCCCCTTCTTGTCTTCCTCCAGTGTTTTATCTTATTAAACAGCTAGCAGCAGCTGGACCGCCTCATTCTCTTCCTGCCAGGCGTTTCTGAGTGCATTAGCTTCTAAACTACATCTCCAACATCTGCAGTAGAAGATATATTTTGTTTATTTATTGCCTTTATTTTGTTAGATTTATATCCCACTTTTTGTAACAGCAGCTTAAGAGGGTGTACGTAGTGCGCTCTCTCAATTTTTCCTCACAACAACCACCCTGTGATGTTTGGGCTGAGAGAGCAGCAGCTGCACACCACCAAATTCCTCCTCCCTTTGGGCTACAGCTTCTGGGTCAGGGTATTGAATGTGGGAAGGGCTTGATTCAAAAGAGCCACTCTTAGAAACAAAAGCAATGCAGGGAAGGCAGGATTTATCAGACAGACTGCAGGCCTTGCCCAGATACTGGCAGAGCAAAGGAAAGAGGAATGTCCTGGGCCTATTGCTATCTAGCTTTAAAGGGCCAGATTTTAAGGGCCAAATATCTCCATAGCCTTCATTACATTGGGAACTGGGACCAATAGCACGCTTAACCTGCGTCTTCGGTTACTGTGTCCAACTAGAAGAAGTCAAACCCCCACATTTGCAGGGAATCTCGGAACCGTCCTGTTTCCTCTGTCTTTGCAGAGTAGATGACAGCTATGTCACAGCACATTTTCTGGAGCGTTGACATACCTTCATCGGATGCCTCCTGAGGTATGATGCCTCTGGAGGAAAAAGTGCAGACGCCCTAGGGACGCTGGCAGGGAAAGGTGACCTCTGGGACTTAGTCTGGCACATCACGGCATCTTCCCCCCAGGAGCCTTACTGGTGTGCTGCTTCTAAGCTTAGGCAAGGAAGACCGAAAGACCTAGGGCAAGGGGCTCCTCTATCCTGACCCACCGTTTTCCTTGCAGGGTGTGGACGTAGAAAGCCCCTTGGGTCCAGGTGCCGGAACTCACCTTCCCCTCACAGGCCACTCGGGGTCCAGGCCGGGCCCCAGAGCGCCCCAAGCCCTGTGGCAGGGGCTCAGTACTCCCAGAGCGTTGCACGGTCCAGGGTATCGGCATCAGCCCGCAGGGTTCCAGCCGGGTCCCCTCGTAGGTATTTGCCATTCTTCCCTTTCATGGCCACTCGGCTGCGCTCGCGGAACTCAAAGAAGAAGTCCTCGGACATCTCACCGTCACTGCACACGGTGCCATTGCTGGCCACGTACCAGAACCCGCCCTTGAGGCCTAGGAGCACCAAAGATGCAGGAGTCACTGGAGGGCATGCAAGGGAATACCACTGGGCTTTTAATTCTAAACTCTTGCTTGGAAGTCTCCCCGAGAGTCTTCTCCATAGGGAAAATACATACAGGTCAGAAATCATCATGGACCAGCACGTTCAACCTTTGTAGAGTGGAGGATTGAAATACGAAAATGAGCACTGTGCCAGGATGGTGATTATGAGGGTTCTTTAGAGGGGGGGGGACTCTAAAGAGACCGCATTTGTCCACTTCTCTTATTCAACAGCCAACACAATCAAGATCACAGCACGGAATCTAGAGAGCAGGTGGTTCCACATTATGCAAGAACATATTACGGGGAGGGAAAACAAAAGCCATGTTAAAAATAACATGAAGCACCAGGCTCCCTAACTAAAACACTGGCATGTGCATCCTTTGCCAAGGCCAGTCCTCTGTTTAAATGTCTTCTAGTTGAACAGCTGTCCACAGCTGGTTAAGGCAGAGGCACAAGATAAGAGGAAAAGGAGCTGCCAATCCCAGGTGGTACCTGGAAGATGGAGTGAGCAGGACACTCCCACTTGGTGACAATCTTCCCCAATACAGAGAGGTTTGATTCCTACTAACATCACCATATTTATTTCCAAATAAGCATCCAGAAAGAAAAATGACCATGTGCAGTTTTGGGTTCTTTTGCAAATCAGTATCTTCTCTTCCTCATGTGGGGTGGAGGTTGAGGGTGCTGCAACAGTTGGAGTGAGGAGGAAATGTTCTCAATCTATTTCATGTGTACCAACAGCAGCACAGTAGCTAACCATGATAACCCAGAGACAGCCCCAAATGGCAGGTCAGGTGTAAGGCTCCCATGTGATTTGGATAACTTTTACCAACTTAAATCTATTGTGTGAAATTAGCTGATGGATTGTAAAGTTTCTATCTAAGGTTGCTCTACGTTCATTTTTTAAAATGTGATGCTGCTAAAACTGCCCACATGATCACATGTTTAGTAACAATAAGTAAAATGTTGCAGATGCTTCTCCCTTCCAATTTTAATTTTCTTTCTTCAACAGTCAGTAGTCTGTGACTGTTGATCGTGTTCAGTTTTCATTAGGACTTTTTCTTAAAGTCCCCCCCCACTTCTACAAACCTTGGAATCAAAGGCACCAATCCTTCCCTCTTGTGGGAATATTAAAAAAAAAATAATATTAAAAAAATATATATTTTTTTTAATATTTTTAATATTAAAAAAAAAACACATACACAGAAAAAATCCTACTCAGAAAACATAAGCACCAAACACAAACACAACATCCTGGCCCTGCCTACTTCTGTGATGCAGTTCCACCTATTTTCTATTATTATCCTACCACCTGAGGCTGGCTCGCCGCCTCCCCAAAATTCAGTATGGACCCTGGCTACAAAGGTTGCCTATTCCTGGTATAGAAGCGGCTGAATCAGACTGTGGAAAACAATAAGCTTTGAGAACCTGTGGCTGAACTCTTAAGTCCCAACTTTATTCACTATTGGCTACTCCGGCTGGAGCTGTTAGGAGTTCTAGAGCAACAACATCTGGAGGACTACAAATTCCAATTCCCATCCTGGCTATAATATAGGAAAGACAAGTTGGTAGTAGTGTAAAAAATGCCATAGACAACCTGGGGTAGGAAGATAACTGGGAAGCTTATGGCTACAGTATGTTAAATAAAAGAATGGCTCATCTGGGTTTATGTTCGTAGCTTTAACATTATTTCATGTGCAGCATTCCTCTGACGTGTGATCCAAATTAATTCACTGTGTGAATGAAGAATGCTACCCAGCTCCCTCTCTCTTCCAGCCTCCCAGTTTGCAGACAGCAAATTACCTTTGATATGGTAAGCGCCATCACTGAAATTGAGGTGGAAGACATCATAGATGGAACGGTTGGCATCCAACAAGTTGGAGTTGCGATGGTAACAAACAAAGCCATGAGCCCCACGAAGAACTAGGATGGGTCGGTTGATCAGCTTGAGAACAAATTCTTCATCTTTCCCTGTGGTGACAACTGCAACTCAGTGCATTCTGAGGTTAATGTGTCAGCCCTCCCAGGCAGACCAGACAGGAACCACGACCAGATGAGTGACTTCTACTTTATTGTTAGGCTACATTTACAGAATCTTGCAAGCCTGAAAGTACAAATCTCCCACTGTCCCTATTTACCAACCAACCAGTTAGGGCGGGTCCTTTCTAAGTTTCTTTCTCTGCCCGTTACCCAGTTGTGGACTCCTCCCTCTTTTATCAAATTGTTCCCTAGGCAGCATCTCCCCCCCCCACAACCCCCCCCCCCCGTCTTCCAAGGTCATTCTCACATTTCATTACATAATGTGACTACCATGACCGTGAAGAGCTAGAATCCAAAAGGG
Organism: Charina bottae; assembly: GCA_023362775.1. Taxonomy (NCBI): domain Eukaryota; kingdom Metazoa; phylum Chordata; class Lepidosauria; order Squamata; family Charinaidae; genus Charina; species Charina bottae. The sequence goes on along the minus strand of JALMGJ010000002.1, from coordinate 134,654,174 downwards.
GCATTTTACACCAAGTGAATACAAGGTTGCTCCCTAGAAATGCCTATTTCTAAGAACCTGTTCATGCAGGTATTTGGCAGAGATAAGGGAAGATTTGAAGTAGTTAGGACTATGAAGTTGGGACTCGTTTTATGGTCCTACTTCTGCAAGCTCCCTGCATCTGCCAAAATCCTGGAAATGTTGAAGAATCCTGCTTCTTTCCATGCTTGGGCAATCAAGTCATTATAGTTCCTTAATTCTGAGACTGAATAGGTCTTGCTTTAGTATTCTCTCATTAGCTGAAATTGTTTTCATATATGGAATGTATAACTATTTACCAATAAAGCAGGTTTTCTGCTACTGGAATCAGCTCAAGAACACTATGATGTCCTCTTGTCAGCCTGTACTTAGCAGGTATACCTCCTTCAGTTTAAAAAGGTAAAAGTTCCCCCCGCACATTTGTGCAGTCGTGTCCGACTCTAGGGGCCGGTGCTCATTTCCGTTTGTTAGCCGAAGAGCCAGCGTTGTCCGAAGACGCTTCCATGGTCATGTGGCCGGCATGACGTGCGCGGAACGCTGTTACCTTCCCACCGAAGTGGTACCTATTTATCTACTTGCATTTGCATGATTTCGAATTGCTAGGTTGGCAAGAGCTGGGGCTAGTGCGGGAGCTCACTCCATCACGCGGGGCTAGGGATTCGAACCTCCAAACTTGCAATCTTCCGATCGACAAGCCTGGTGTCTTACCTGCTGAGCCACTACACTGAGCAGGTATATCTCCTTCAGTTTACCTGTTCCTTAATGACTGTTCTGAACATCTGCTTTGCTAACTATGGGTTCAAAACTGGCTGGTCAGTGCCTACCTAATCAATGACAAGGTTCCCGTATCATGCTAAGCCCGACATGCTTAACCATGCTTTGTTCATGATGCCACTATTACCCAGGTTCACATAACATGTTTAACTAAAAACAAACATACAACATTATGCTTTATGTTGAACCCAGCCAGCATCTCTAGAAATGGAATGGCTTTCTTCCAACTTCCTTGGAAACTCCAGCTTTCATCTCCAGCTCTATCTAGCTTTCCAACATTACACACAAAGCCTTTTCAAGATCTATTCTAGCTCTCTCCAGTCTGGTGCCCTCTTGACTTTCAAAAGCCCCAAAGCCTATTGCTGGCAAGGGAGGGGCGGGGAGAGAGAGAGAGAGGTTATGAGAGTGTAGTCCAACGTATTTGGAGGGCTCCAGGTTTACACTCTTTCTCTTGCCTACTAATTAGGGCTATACAGCAGCTAGAACCATATTTTCAGATATTGCTAGACTCATCTGGCTTGATTCTGTTTCACCATCTTCTAGATTCCACAAAGCATGCAATTACGTTAAACATTTGATGTCTAGATTTGATTTGGATTATTCATCTTTCATAGCCATGTTTAATATGAAAGCAGTAGAAAATGAATGAATTTGACTAACCCACTCCTCTACTAAAACGTGTTAGCAGTCAGTTAGCATGGCAACTGTCAGAGATGTTGTGGTCCTCCAGTATCCGAAGGACAACAGATTTCTCACAGTAGTTTCCTATTTCTTGGTCCAGAAAGCCTGAGCTTCTGAAATAAAGCTCCCCACAGGGAGCTTCAACTTCAGGATCCAGAGGTAAGACTCACCCACTCTGTCACTGACAGCTGCCAGTTGCCCATTCTTCTTGGTGCAGATGTATTTGCCATTGCCAGCTTTGAGGGCAACACGGCGACCACGCCATTCAAGATCGAACATAGTGCTGGCAGATCTGAGGGAACCAAGGCAGAAGGGAACAGCACAGATCAATGGGAGAATCAGAAAGGAGAAAGTATTCACTTCCTCCAAAGATTTTGCTCTTTCTGCCTTATTAGATATTTATTACACATATAAATCCCACATTCAGTACACTAACAACATTCCACAACATGGGAGGAAGATTTATGGAATCCTGATAAAGGTAAAGGTTCCCCCCGCACATTTGTGCAGTCGTGTCCGACTCTAGGGGCCGGTGCTCATCTCCGTTTATTAGCCAAAGAGCCAGCATTGTCCAAAGACGCTTCCACGGTCATGTGGCCGGCATGACGCGCGCGGAACGCTCTTACCTTCCCACCGAAGTGATACCTATTCATCTACTTGCATTTGCATGCTTTCGAATTGCTAGGTTGGCAAGAGCTGGGGCGAGTGCGGGAGCTCACTCCATCACACGGGGCTAGGGATTCGAACCTCCGAACTTGCAATCTTCCGATCGACAAGCCTGGCGTCTTACCCGCTGAGCCACCACGCCTGATAAATTCTGATACATTTGTAAAAATTGTACCTTGGATTGTATTGCCCATGTGCTACTATTTACAAAGGTTTATCATGCTCTATTGCAACCTCTTCCTGCAGGTTTAGGTTGTACTAGATGCATTAATATTGAGCTTTACCATACCTTAACTCATTGGGTTTACAGGTTGTTCCCAATGGAGAGCAAACCTGTCCCACTAATCCTCTGCATTACTCATACTACTGCACTTTGCAATCCACACACTGAGAGAAGGTGCATGTGGTGGGGAATGTGCCTCACTAACTCAAAAATGAAAGCCAGGAAATACATTTGCAAGTGCAGATTCCACCTAAAGTGGTTGACGTGGCACAGGTAGCTGGATATTTTCCTCTTTCTTCTGACATGGTTCTGCTGAATGGAAGCATGAAAGCATGTAGGCTATTTCCAGGGGCAGAGGTAGGGTTTTCCCTAGATGTGATAAGGACAGGGGGTGTTAGGGAAATAACTGGTGAAGAAGGAGCGGGCTCCCTCCAGGGGGATAAATGCATGCACAGTACTGAATTGCTTTGCCTTCCTCCCAAGAGGCTAAAGAAGGCCCTGCCCTAGTTTCTTGGGCCTTTTCTCTGAGCATCACTAATTCATTTCAGTTTAGCTGGATTCTGTCTAGCAGAGTAGAACAATAAAACACTAGAGCCTTTACACCAAGTCTCAGCGTGTTCCTTCACTCGAAGTCAGGACAGGGAACTTCAATGCTTCATCTCATTGCTCAGTCCAATTAGGCCCTAGTCTTTTAACAGAGGTTCAGTTCACTGAAGGACAGTAGGGAGAAAAACAATTTTCCATTAGCCTCTACATATATATTCCAAGAGTTAATCCCTCTCACTGTTAAATGTTCTAATTTTATTCTAATCTGCTTTTGTCCAGTTTTAGCCTCCAGTCTTTAGCTCACGCTTGTCTGGATTGGAAAGTTCTTAAATGCTCCTGCTTCAAAGAAGCGTCACGTGTTAAAGGTGAAGGGAGGGCACAGTTGGATGAGAAGGCAGAGAAGCTGTTGTTGGATCACCCAGATTCTAAAATAAAAACAGCTAAAAACAGCCAAGGGGGTGGTGGTGGTTCTTTATTGTACTGAAATGAGGACACTGAGAAAATACGTTATTCTTTTTATTCTAGGTTGTTTTCCAGAACTAAATTATTTTCCTGAAAATACTACTGTATTTGCCCCAGGGGGATGGGGAAAATGGCATTCAAGTACCCATATGGATTTCTATTGAACAAACAGCTGCTTCTGAAGGGGAGGTTTTTTTAACCAGGAAATGACTGGGGGAAAGGTTGACCCCCTTCGCTGCAACCCCAATCTCATTCCCCCTCTCCTGAGGGTGCTTTTAATTTCTCAGCATCCCAGATCTTCCACAGACTTGGTTATGTGGTCCAAAGATGCCACTGACATATTCTCCCATCCTACTATCAAAAGTTCTCAGGCAACTGAGAAAACATTTCAATAAAACAATAACAATAACTTATAAAACTTGTATGCCACCTGACTCTCAATGACTCTGTGGCTCACAACAATCGATCAAAGAAATTACAAAAAAATCAATGTAGACCAATGTAGAAACTATGAGATTAGATTCTGCAGAAGAGAACCACAGAACTGGTTCTGATCAAGCAGTTCAACTATTTTAGCCTTCCACCAACTGACTGGCAGTTATTTGTGTAGAAGCAGATGAATGTTTTTACAGGAATAACTTCTTAAAAACACCCACGCCATCCAAATGTCCAACCATGGATTCTCGCATCACACGTGTGTGTTTTCAAAGGGATGGAATCATTTCCACAGGGCATCTTCCAACCTGTTCCACTCTTACGTGTTTGCAAAGTTATCGGTTTGGGCCAGGCGGGGAAGACAAGCAGAGAGATGGAATTCTGCTGCTGGTGGAACAGCTGCTGCTGAAGGAGGATGGGACACATTCTTGAGAAATACAGCAATTGTCTAAATGCAAACTCTGCAGAGGAAGAGAAAAGGGGGAGCAGATGCCAAAAGCAGCATCCTGCCATCGTGGCACAAGCTCCCCGCCTTTGTACAGGCACAGCAATGCGGCTGGCCAGCAGAAAAGGGACAGAACCTGCACTGCGATGGGGCAATGTTGCTTTTGTCATTTTCATGAAAGCCTACAGTAGCCCTTTGCTAAATCTGGTGGCCGTTTCTCCCCCATATTAGTTCTTCACTCTGATGCCTAGTACAAGCTATAGACTGACTTCTGAAACCCCGATTGCTTTAGGGCAGGGCTATGCAATCTCCTTATGCATAGGGGCTACAGACCATGCCACAGCTGCCGTTTCCAGGGGATTGGTTGCTTCACCTGCTGTTGCCATCACCAAAATGGCTGCCCAAGGAGGTGGCGAGTGATCTCTCCCTCTGCCTCACAGGACGGGGAAATCTATTTTTTTTTTTTGAAACCATGGGCCGGATGAGCCACATCCGGCCCAGAGACCATAGGTTGTTGGCCCCTGCTTTAGGGACCTGCCAGCAAAATGAAGATGAGGTACAACTCACATTTCAGTAGCCATGGCTTGAATCCCTCCATGTGCCACCAAGGTCCAGTAGTTGCCTGTGTTGGAATAGAAAATACACTTCTTGGTTTCTTTATCAAACTGCATCTGGAAGGTCTCATGGTGCGTCTCTTCATCCTGATTGGCCGAGACATTAACACCTAGAAGGAAGAAGGTATTTTCAAATCCTTTAGAGCTTCCAGATATCCCAATTCACCACTGATCAAGCCCATGAGAGCAGATGTCAACATCCTTAGATAGGGCTCAAGTAGTGATATTACTTTAGGTACAAGGAACTTGTCAAAGAATTAAACAGTATATTATGCTTTATTAACCCATTATTAATAATAATCAGTATAAATTGATAGAACAATTTATAATCTCTCCCCAATATACGACAGGCCCCAACTCTGCTCACCTTTAGGAAAGCCTTTAAGACCCCCAGGCATTAGGGGCCAGTTGAATGAGAGTCCCCTTTTCGTTGTTCTGTTATGTTGCGAGGTCACCATTTTTTATTTTATATTTACATTTGTTTATTGTTTATTATAAAATATATTTGTGTATTTGTTTATTGTTATATGTTGGGTTTTTTCTTATTTGATTTATTGTTTGATCTTTTTATGCTGTACGCCACCCAGAGTCACACTGTTTGAGCTAGGCAGCCTTATAAATCTTAAAAGTAAATAAATTTATTTCCTTTGTCTTCAAGACCACACTAAAAGAGGAGTTGTTACACGAGATGGGCAGTGAATAAATATGACAAATAAATAAATAAATAAATAAAAGGTGATACCATTCACACAACTATCAAATATGTTGACGTAAAGAAAACAGAAGGCCCAAGAGGCTATATATGTGATCTGGATTAGGGAAAGCACAGTGGACCGGGCTTGCAATTTATTCTTAAAAAAAATATCCAGGTGTGAGTGATGTGAATGGTGTTGCATGTAGCTTGGTGCTCATTAATTTGCCTTGCCCAAGTCTCCTTTTCTATCCCTTGGAATATGTATTTATTTTGTTTATTTATTTCACAAATTTATAGGGCCAGCCATCTAACGATGGGCAGTGAACGAAGATAAAAACCGTAATTGTCCAAAACAATTAAGAAGAAAAACTGAGTTGAGGCTCTTATAAACATCTAATACAAGCAGATCCCCTATGCCAACGCCAAAGCTCCATTAACCTCCTGGCCCCAGGGCCTTGGGGAAAGTTCAGGTCTTCATGGACTTCTGGAAGGCCAGCAGGTTTGGGGCTGTCTATATTATTATTATTATTATTATTATTATTATTATTATTATTATTATTATTTATCGTACTTATATCCCGCCCATCTCCCTCACAAGGGTTCGAGAGTCTGGTGATGACCTCTTGGGGAGGGTTATCCCTTGCTGAACTCACATGACTCTTCACTGGGGGTGGACAAAGCATTTTGAGTCCAGAATAGATTCTGACTTTCCTGGAAGCCCTCCAGATGGCTGTTTTGATCTTGAGACAACCATTTCTGAATTCAAAATGTTTTGCACACTTATACTCCTCACTAGCATCCCACTTATGCCAGATTTGGGCATTATATTTGCCCTCCCTAATCCCGAACATCTGGGAATTAAGGGAACTGAAATCCAGGGCACCAAGAAAGGCTGCATTATCCAAATAATCTGATGTCACATCTAATCTAATAGGGAGCCTGCACGCTGGTTATATTATATGTAACATCTTCCTTCTCACGGTCTTGTTTTATCTATGCTTATTATTTTAATGGGTTTGTAAAATGTTTTAATTCCTGGTTTTATTGTATGCCTCCCAGAGTCACTTTGGGTGAGATGGGTGGCCATATAAAGTTGACAAACAAACAAACAAACAAACTTCCCCAAAGCCTTGTGATGCAAGTCGTTCCCTCTTATTCTATAAATGCTGGGGTTTGCTCTAAGATAGGTACCTCCTGAAGCCACAGTTACTAAAATTGTGGGCAAAAAAAGTAGTGTAGGCTTTAAAACCAAGGAAGCCTCCAAATTTCTTCCAACTCTGCCTCAAATTCTTGACAATCATGGCCCCGTCCCCTTTGCATCATCACCCTACCAATTGAGGCCTTCTACATTCAGGGGCCAAATGTGGCTCCTGGCCATCAAACGTTTGCCCACTGGTAACCCAATAAATTTGTTTTTAATCCAGGTCCAGCATTCTTGCTATGGTAATAGTAAACTAATTCTCAATGCCGACCATAATTAGGAAGCCATTATACAGGCACCAGGGAGAGATGCGTTAACAGCACATTATGCGCCACTTGCACGGAAGGCTTCGCCACCTGATCCAAAATGCTTGGTAGCCAGTGTTCCAAAAGATGGAGAATTGTGTCACAGGCATAGTTATATATTAGCAGGAGAATTTTCTCATCAGCTCCACAACTGCAGCCATTGGCCTAATGACATGACAGGATGAAAGCAGCATAGCAAATAGATATATCCCTGCCACGTACCTTCACTGAAAGCATAAAGGAAGGTATTTCATCACCCTTGTGCTCTGGATTACAATCAAGCAGCTACAGCATATACTTGGAAGGAGGAAGGACCCATTCAGTCCAGTTCCACCTGCTAAGTCTTCCAGTTATCTGGCCCACCCCTAGCATCCCCGTGCTAGGAGGTCATTGGAAAGAGAGTCTGTATGCAAGCATTCAGCTATTTGCCCAAGGAGTCAAGCTACTTTACCAATGTTGCTACAGTCTTTGCCTGATAAAGGTAGCTACATTTGCCAGTGGGCATTGGCCCAGCTTCTGAAGTGTTCTAATGCAGGGTAAATCAAGAGCAGGAGCACGTTTCAGGCATTAACAAAAAAATGCAGGTGACATCTGCATTGTTGAACAAGGGAATGGCATAGAAGCAATCATGGACCATGACCAAAAGTTATCTGTTTGTTTTTATTTTTTAGCAGTGCAGGATATAAAATGGAATCCTGATAACATCTAACATGGATGTATGTTTTATCCTGGATATCTGCTGACAGTGGAGGGCCTCTCATCTGACCAAGTAAAAGCTGAAATAACCCAAGAGATGCTGAGATGAGGGCATGTGAAAGGCACCCGGAGGTTCCTGGAAATGCTAAATGATACCAATCGAAGAGAGGACCAAGGACTCCACAATGTTAAATGACCTGGCAAAATTTTGCAAAGGCTGTGCAGGTTACAGTGAACACAACTGACACAAGGGAAACTAAACAGGAATGGCCAAAAAACCATTGGCAGATAATAGATAAGATTAAGACAGAATATTCAAGGTCACTGTACTCTGGTTACAGTCTAGGAGAGCAATTTGTGTCTCAGAGGGATGCCTCAGAGACAGTGCTAGGAGATGCATTGTTATAACACCAGCAGCCTATCACATGTGCTAAAGAGCCTTATCTGGAAGGGAGGGAGGCTGCAAGCAGAGTAAAAAAGAACCATTGGCTGTAATGTTTGGGAGGACTGCTTCCATCACCTAGATCTTGCAGGTAAAATTAGATCATAAACCTGTAAAGCACTGCTGAGTTCCCTAAAGAGGCTTTAGAGCAGGGCTTTCCAAAGTTTTCACGCGGCGACACACCAACCGTGTGTCACCAACGGCGGCAGTTTGGAAAGCACTGCTTTAAGTAGTGCCTTCCTCTATAAACCCAGCAATAAGAGTTTGGTAGAGAAACAGAGCTGATAACTACCTACTTTATTGGGGGGGGGGAGATATGCACCCTGAAGCTTTACAGATTGTTGGGAATATGGACGATGGGTGGCCCAAGACAAAACATGAACTGCCAGTGGAAAACTACATCCTCATGCTCAAAGAGGGATGAGTTTAGCATCTGAGATGGGATTATTGTGCTATTTCCAACTCCCTGAAGGACAAGGCGACATGCATTCCCATAAAATGCTGTGTCAATGTTGGAAAAAGGTTAAAAAGGTTAAAGAAATGTAAAGGCAGGAGAAAGTCTACCTTATAACTGTAGATTACTATTCTAATTCTTTTTTAAAAAATAATTTTTATTAAAAGATTTTACATAGGTAATAAGAAATACATTCAAAGAAAGAAAGAAAAATATTGTTCTAATTCTTGGCAAACAGACTCAGTGTTTGTAACAGATTTCAGGTAGCTGTATGTAAGCTTCAGAGTCACTTTGCCTGGTACACATCACTCAGACAACGGGCCACAATTTGTATCAAGGGAACTCAAGGCCTTCCAGGCACAGTGGGGATCTGAACATGAAGCATCTTCATCTGCTTCTCCTCAGAGCAATGGAAAAGCAGAATAAACTGATCTAGATGGTCAAGAGAAGAGGGAAGAAAGTGGGGTCAGATTTCTAGCCCTGCTTTTCTGGAATTATTTTGTACAGCAGCTGGGACAATCGGAGGGCAAAACTGAGACAATCCAGGTCAAACGAGGACATACGGCAAGCCAAGCCATGCCTGACCATGGAATCGTATCTTCACAGGATTTGGATCAGGGGTGACGGATTAAAACTTGCAGCACATGTGAGGTAATTTGCTACTGTTAGGGGACTGCAAGAGAAATACTGCATTTTTAGCAGAGCAAAGCCTACAACAAGCTGAATATTATCATAGGTCAGCTTAAGAGCTGGTGAATTGATGAGAATGCTGTCCACAGCAGTGTTTCCCAAACTTAGCCATTTTAAGATGTGTGCACTTCAACTCCCAGAATACATTCTGGGAGTTGAAGTCCACACATCTTAAAATGGCTATGGTTGGGAAACACTGGTCCACAGCAAGGGCTTATCCGCTGCTCATCTCCTGCGTGTAAACGGTTGGAATTGAAGACAGGTTAAGAAATCCTTTCCCAGATTTCCACGCCTTCCTCCACTTTAGCCACAGTGATGGCCACGTGCTCTGTCCAGACACTGTTAATGAGGCCTCCAATGGGTGGATTCCCAATTCTTTTCCCTTCCCACCCATGCTAGGAAAGCAGGCACTGGTTGCTTTCATTGCTGTGGGCCTCTCTTATGAGGTCTGGTGGGGTGGAGGGGGGGAAAGGTAAAAGTTTTACAGTTCTTCCTGTCATGGGCTGGAAGAGGAAACTTAGCAAAACTCTTGTCAATTTTACCCAGTTGAAAGAAAAAGAAAAGAAATAGCTATCACCTGGTCCTCTGCTGAACCAATCAAAAAACAAAGTATTTCACCTTCACCTACTGAACCTTAAAAAAAAAAAGGTCCAGCTTTTCATGGCAAGCAGCCTAACGGAGAGCAGAGACTGTGAGGAGGCATAGCCTCCCCCCCCCCAAATGGATGTATTTACATAGGGTGAAGTGCTAGGAAGGTGACCTCCATTCAAGTTTTCTTGTCTGCATCAAAAGTTTCCTTTCCTTCCATCCCCCCCATTGGGGTAAGCAGGTTTGGTCCACTTAGAGCATGTCACTGTAAGGGAGGAGAGACAGTACTTTTGATACAGACAAGGAAACTTGAATGGAGGTCACCTTCCCAGCAAAAATGTTGCCATTCTTCACCTTTGGGCAAGCAGGAAGAGTGGAGCAGTGTAAGGAGCTTTAAGACAGCAGGAGTGAAAGACAGCAGAAATCTGACATCAAGTGACCACACAGTGGATCGTAGACAGCTATGAAACAACAGCTCACCTGCTGGTGATGTGGGAGGGCAAGGTTTGGGATACCACCCCAGGAAGCCAGTAAGGATGTTTCCATGCTTGATCCCTATCCTGCAAGGGACCCTGAGCCTCACTAAAAAAACGGGTAAGCTCAGCTCACCCACCAGCAGAAATCACCAATTCCACCATCACCTGAGAAGAGTAACCTTCCCTGCTGTACTTAGAAATCAGGCGAGATGATTGTCTAAAGATTTTGCTTGGTATTTGGTATATAATTATATTGAACCTTTGGCTGGCTGGAGAATTCTGGGAGTTGAAGTCCTCACATCTTAAAGTTCCCAAGGTTGAGAAATACTGGGTCAGATAGATCCCTGGCCTGAACATTCCATTGGCAGCCATTTGAGCTTTGCTCAAATTTAGTTCCTCTCTGGACTGTCTTTTTCCATTTTCATTCATCTAGTCTTCCTGCATTTTTTACTTTGATTTAATGGTATCTACTTACACATCAATGCTTAGAAGGCATGGGAACTGCGCACGATGTGGAAAATTTATAGCATGAATTTTTTAAATGTTTGTGCTATTAAAAAAAAGCAGATTCTCCATTTTTTCTTAAAGCAGCAATTATTTGATAATAGCAGAGACTTTTTTCCCTTTTGTTATTTTTCTCTTGAAATTACTCCTGAAGCTGCTTTTAGCTCTCTAGAGAGTAAGGGATATGGGGTTATTTCTCATGGCTGCATTAATATGCAATCCTCCAGTCCCTGAGTGACCAGAAAAGCATACTGACATAAATAGCACTGACTCAATGGCCAAACCTTATTCTGCTACAGAAATGAGAAGGAAGACGGTGCTATCCTAACATATTGAATGGGGACAAATTCAGGAAAGTGGTGGATTCCTCTGGCTTCCTTGCTCCTCCCACTGAACATCACCTGCTGGTGGGGAAAATTCCTACCAATCATTCTCCCTAAACTGAGGTGGGGCTGAGGAGATGAATTCTGACACCTGAACAGTTGTCCCCTCTCTCTAAGTTAATTTCAAAGTGTGATTTTTCTCCGCATTCTAGATTAAAGGACAGGGAGAGAACTCCTGAGGTTTCTACCAGCTTAACTGAAAGAGAGGATGAAACATTATCTGCAGCCCTCCCCAGCTAGTCTGCAGATTGAGAGAGGGAAGGGACTGACAGCACCCACATGCACCTGTGTAGACACATCCAGCAGCATAAAGTAGCCAATGGGAACTGAGAAAATTCCAGCATCATCAGCAACATCAACAAAGCAGAGCAGATTGCATGGTGAGATTTATGTTGGGAAAAGAGGAGAAGCACTATTGTAGCAAATACTGAGGCCCAAACCTCTCCCAGAAACCCTCTGGGTCTTTACATCCTGATCCTGCCCCCTGTCTTCATATAGCAGCTTGATAATTCCTGCTTCCACCACCTCTTTTCTAGGGGATGTCTCACCTGGCATTCAGCTTCTAATCCCACTGTCCAAGAGGGATAGGGCTTTTGCACCCTGGCATGACTTTCTGGCAATTAAAAATCAAAATACAAACATTTAAATAATTTTGATAGGGCCACCTCCTAGAGGTATGGTAACTAGAGATTTCAGTCCTTCCTTCCTCCCCTTAGGAGTTAAATTATTCCATGTAAGAAAAACAAAATACAGCTTTTTAATTTTTTTGAAGAAGATAAAATGGAAAAAGAAACCTTCTTTGACATTGCTTAAAATACAAATATTCACTGTGAAAGGAGGTGATTACACCTGCTTAGATCACAATAAAATAGGTTGCAAATTAGTTAAGAAAGAAAAAAAAATCTGTAAGAAAATGCAATATTCCAGGCAGACCACAGGGTGGCGGTGGTCTGCTACAAATAAAGAGCCTTCTGCCCAAAATCTTGGAGGAGGAGACTGGAGAGAGTTCAAAATATTACAGGGCACTAGAAGATTCTAAAGCTAAACTCATATTTATGAATATGCCTGAAGTATGCTTTGGCCTTAGTATGTGCTGCCTATGTTATACTTTTGCAGTTTTATGTTTATTGCTTTCTCTCTTTTTGTTTTAATCCTAAATTAGCCACCCAGAGTTGCAATTTGCAAGGTGGGTGGGTGGGTGGGTGGGTGGGTGGGTGGATGGATGGATGGATAGATAGATAGATAGATAGATAGATAGATAGATAGATAGATAGAGGCTGAAATCAAATACCCAATTCCATAACTTGTCCAGTGAGGTAAAGAAAATAAGATTTAACAAAACACAGGAAACAGAAATTTAAAAATCTAGCTCAGATTCCTGCTTATAAGCAATTACCCCTTTCTACTGAAATACAAGGCTTCTTGAAACATACGGTCCTTTGCTTCAAGTTTCTGGAGTTCTCCAGCTTCTCAGAGATTCCCAACATTAATCTGTGTCTGCTGAGACAGTGAAAGACCTGGTTTTTACTCGGTCTCTTTCCATAGACTTCTCTCACTGTTCCCCTGTCTCTCTTTACAGTATTACAACACAACAACTTTTCCTATATACAACAGAGAGGGGCTGGGATAATCGGACTCTGGGTCCACGGACATGACTAACAGCCATCTCTCACTGATGAGGATGTGGACTGTGTGTCTGATTCTGCAGATTGATATACAGGCTACGTTTATAACAAATGCTTTAAAATTAGAATAATTAAGTAGTTTTCCCCACCTTATTCTGATGCAAGTTTTGCCATGGACACCATCTGACACATTTCCCCAATCCTTCTATCAGTGCCACAGTCAAGTGACCTCTAAGGGTAGGATCAACGTGGCACCTATTAGCTATTTTAGGGTGGTGCAGGCTCACTTCCTCTCCCAGCATCTCCTCCCTTTACTGTCTTCCACTGCTTTGGGCAGTGGGAGAGTCTGGTCTTTTTTTCAAACCAGACTGTCCTCCTGGACCCACCAGAGACCTGCCAAAAAGAGAAAGACTGAGGCTAGTTGAGATTGGTGGGCTGTGGCTGCAATTGATTTGACACCATAATATTGCTTTTCCCATTATGGCATTCTCTATGTGTTGCTACTGCAGCTCTCAGAAAACTATTCTGGCTGAGAATCGTGTGAGTTGGATACACTGCAAAAGTGACAAGTTGTGAAAGACTGATATCTCCACCTTAGAAGAAGAAACTAGCTTCGTAGCTTTCCAACATACATTTACACTTTTGTTCCCAAAAGCATATTTTATTCATCAACCTAAGACAGATTTTTTCTCTCCTCTCTCTCTCTCTCTCTCTCTCTCTCTCTCTCTCCCCCTCTCTCTCTCATTCTCTCAGGTAAGCAATGTTATCAACATGCAGAAAAAGAGTAAAACATAGTAAGCAAAAGAAACTAAAGGCATGAGATAAGAGAAAGAAAGGGAAATAGATACATCTACTTTAAATTAACACCATATATCTCCATTCCATACCTTTCTATCCTGCAAACCATCCTTGCTTGCACTACAACAGCACGGATTCATATATTGCCTTTTAAACTTCTCACCTCTCTTTTTGAAAATCTCATTGGCTCCATCCAGTCATGACTTCTTTGGTCTGTCTTGGTCTTCTGCTTCATTCGTTCTCACTAATGATTAAACCATCTTCATGTATTTCTTTCATACTAGTTACTGATCACCTATGGGATAACCACTCTCAGGACTCATAGCAGAGATAGTAATGCAACGTCTAGAAAGGATAGCACTCCCACACATACAACCCAAAGTATGGATCCGGTATGTAGATGACACCTTCGTCATAATAAAAAAGGATCAACTGGAGGAAACACATGAAGCCATCAATAACATCTTCAAAGGAATAAAATTCACAAGGGAAGAAGAAAACAACAACACACTGCCCTTCTTGGACATCCTCATCAGTAGAGGAAATGATGGCATTCTAGAAACACAAGTCTACCGGAAATCTACCCACACTAACCAAGTGCTCCACTACCAAAGCAATAACCCTACCTCACACAAGAGGAGCTGTGTAAGAACACTATTCAGACGAGCACAAACACACTGCAGCAACCCAGAACACCAGAAAAAGGAAACAGACCACTTATATAGCATCTTCCAGCAAAATGGATATCCACGCAACTTTATCAAAAAGTGCCTGACCACTCAACCCAACACAGCAAAACCAACAGAAGCTATGAAAAGGATTACACTGCCATACATCAGAAACATCTCAGAAACTACTAATAGACTGTTACAACCACATGGCATCACTGTAGCACACAAACCAACCAAAACCCTTCAGAACATCGTAAGTAAACCAAAAGACCCAGTAGCCCAAGAAGAAAAAACAGGAGTTATCTACAACATACAGTGTAAGGACTGTAACAGCCACTATGTAGGACAGACTGGCAGAAGACTAGCAGAACGCATCCATGAACACCAACTAGCAGCCAGAAGACATGATGAAAACTCCTTAATTTCACAACACATGGACAGACTTAACCATACTTTCAACTGGGAAACTGTGAGCATCTTAAACCAAGCCAAATCCAAAAATGCTAGAGAATTCCTGGAAGCTTGGCACTCAGACAAAGCAGCCATCAACAGACACATAGAGGTAAACAACATTTACATACCATTCATAAGAGACAATAGAAAAGCCAGAAGACCAGAACACCTCTTGGCCAGCAATCAACAACAAGATATGCAAAGATTAACAGCAAGATTAGCAGCAGAGGAGCAATCAAACAACACAATAGACCCTAATCAAGGAACTATTAACTCAGTCAATCAACCAAGCAGCACACAACAACCTAATCAAGGTACTACCAAGGAGAGTACAACACCCCCACCAACACAGGCAGGACAAGCCAGGGTATATAAACAGAGAGCAAGTTCCACTCCCTTTTCGCACTGAAGATGTTGCCTAGCCTGGCAATGAAACGTCTGCAAGTAAACAACAAGGCTCAGAGAGCACCAAGGACTCCATACTAGTTACTTTATTTTGTACTCAATCCACATTCGTTCATCGACCATAGAGTGCTGAACCTACCTCTTCTGGTTCTATAATGCACTTAATAAATTCTCCTTTTTCTTTGCATTTAACTTACTTTTTTGTTTCTCCTCACATACCCAATGTATAACAAGGTGGGCAGAAGTGTGTTCTTATACACAGCCATTTTTCCTTCATTCAGCCAAAATTAATTTCTCAGACCATTTACCTTTCTACCAACAACTGCATGTCTTAAAAAATTTCCATCAATTTCCCCATCTTTATTAAACATTCTATCGAAGTACACAAATTCATCAATTTGTTCTGGTTTTTCAGCTTTTATGTGTAACTTGCTATCATTCCATTTTCCTATCAAACACAACTAATTTGGTCTTTAATACATTACTTTTCAGATCCATACTCTTTGTTGCATCATACAATCTAACATTTATAGCAAATCATTCAGTCAACAATGCAGCATAATCTGCACACACATATACAGACTGCAAACAACATACCTCTAGTTACTACAAGCATCCATAAATACATTAAATTATCAAGGGAACATTACACATCCTTGTTTTACTCCTTACTCAAATGCTGGTGCATTGACTAAACCTTTCATTAATTTGCATGCATGCTTTGCTTCCATCATATGCTGCTCTTATTGCAATCAGCAATTAATCTTCAACTCCATATTTGTGCAAAACATCCCATGCTTCCTACTTATTCACATTATCATACACGTTCTCTAAACCAAGCAAAGTACAGAAAGCATGCAGAGCACGGCTTCTGGAATTCATTCCAATCTCTTAGTAATAGCAATCCTTTGGATCCTATGACCAGGAAGGAAGAGGGGTTAGAACGGAAAAGCTGAGACTGCAACATCTTCTTTCCTTATGTCCACTTTCCATTCATTCTGCTGTGAGATTAATCTATCTCATACTTTCTCTTCCTGTAGTTGTGCTACTTTCACTCTCTTTCATTTCATTTCATTTCATTTCATTTCACTTCCTTCCTTTTCTTTCATGTTCATTTTTTTATCAAGATCCACTGTTCCACATTCTCATCAACCTAGTATCGTTTGCTAATTCTCTCAATCTTTCATCATAAACAATCAAATCAGTCATGCTTTTTAATTCATTCCTTTGCCATGAGTACATGTGAATAGACTTATAACTAAACTTCACATACCAAACAAAGCAGCTACTGACACCCAATCATCACTCTTACTCATTCTTGGGTTTCTGGCCCAACTTTTTGTGCATTCTCTCCTCTCATTCCCACCCATCTATTCATATCTCCTAACAGACTATTTTTTTCCCCATGGATCACATTCATTCAGAATGTTGCACAACTTTTCTTCTAAACTTGGTTCTTCCATTAACACCATTCTCTGCAACATAACATACAACTATTGCCAACTTTTGAATTGGTGATTGTTGGTTTGGATTGAATGTAAACCTGAATAACTATATTGAAAGAAAATGGAAGTGGCTTTCTGAAACTGAACTATATTCAGAGGCTCGGGAAATGCAATATTTCTCCCAACTCCCAGAGAAGTATAATAGTGAAGATGTCTAGATCCCATGCAACAAAATCAGTTGCAGCTATATTTGCAGAAACTGGCTCAGCTATAGACAAGTTCATAAACAGAAGGAAAGGACATGCAATCATGTAAAACTCCTGGAATTGCTTGGTTGACAATTCCCCCCCCCCCCCGCCTTCATACTCAGCATCAGCAAACCTCCACATTTAGAGTAGGCAACAACAGTGCTTTTCTCCAACTGACAAGCTACTAACCCTATGGTTTCATGGCATTTTAAAAGCAAAATTTCAACAATCTGTATGATAACCTATTAAAAAAAAGACTAGTAATTTTGCCACTAGCCACAGGAAACAAATTTCAGAGAGATGGGTTGGCGGTGGAGAAACCAGTGCCTTTACTGAAGCCATCCAGTAAATTCATTTATGGTTTATAAACTGAGATTTTAAATAGGAATTTCCCAGCTCAATTGCTCATGCTCTCAAACTCCAAACTATGTTCCATTCTTTGAAATAAGATCTCTGATAAGGTAAGTCTCCTTGGCTCAGTGTCCTTTTCATAGCACACATGATTTTGCAGGTTTCAAATGAATGTAGAGGAGCAAAGTTATTATCAGAACCTGCCTTTGGATAAGGCCATCCAAATGGTATGGTGGTCTTCTCTCCAAGACTTGTTTTTCTGCATCCGAGATCAACTCCCCAAGGAAATTGGCATACAAGCAAATTAACATTAGCCCTTGGGCAGTGTGGCACTTCCTGATCCTACTTACTGTTTGCCTGTAGCCATTTGGCTGATTCATCCAGATGTTATGGATTACAATTCCTACAATCTCACATCACTCTCCATAGTGCATGTGTCTGATGGGAGCAGTGGTCAAACCCTTCGGAAGCACCAAACTGGGGGAGGATACTAACAAATCATTATATAGGGCTTGTGGAAGAGAGGTGCAATTTTACACAGGAGTTTGTGCAGTTAAAACTTCCCCTGAACAAGGATTTCTTGAGAGGTATGCCTTTTCAATGTAGGAAAACTCGGACTGATCACTTTGTCTGCATATGGCTATTTATTTTGGTGCAGATATATTTCAGAATGGCTCACTGGCTGTTGTTAAGATAGAAGATAGTTTCTTTTACTTTTAAAGCTCTAATTTAAAGCACTTGGTGCAAAACTGGTAACTGTTGACTGTTTCACAAACTTGTGTTTCTGATAGACATACATACACACACACACACACACGTGTTGTTGTTGTTCAGTCGTTTAGTCATGTCCGACTCTTCGTGACCTCATGGACCATAGCACGCCAGGCCTTCCTGTCCTCCACTGTCTCCCGGAGTTTACTCAAATTCATGTTCATTACATCGGCGATGCTATCTAACCATCTCATCCTCTGCCGTCCCCTTCTCCTTTTGCCTTCAGTCTTTCCCAGCATCAGGGTCTTTTTCAGTGAGTCCTCTCTTCGCATTAGGTGGCCAAAGTACTTGAGCTTCAGCTTCAGCATCTGTCCTTCCAATGAGCAGTCAGGGTTGATTTCCTTTAGGATTGACTGGTTTGACCTCCTTGCAGTCCAAGGGACTCTTAAGAGTCTTCTCCAGCACCACAGCTCAAAAGCATCAATTCTTCGGCGCTCAGCCTTCCTTATGGTCCAACTCTCACAGCCATACGTTACTACTGGGAAAACCATAGCTTTAATTATACGGACCTTTGTCGGCAAGGTGATGTCTCTGCTTTTTAATATGCTGTCTAGGTTTGCCATAGCTTTCCTTCCAAGGAGCAAGCGTCTTTTAATTTCATGGCTGCAGTCACCGTCTGCGGTGATCTTGGAGCCCAAGAAAATAAAATCTGTCACTGCTTCGATTTCTTCCCCTTCTATTTGCCAGGAAGTAATGGGACCAGATGCCATGATCTGAGTTTTTTTAATGTTGAGTTTCAAGCCAGCTTTTGCACTCTCCTCTTTCACCCTCATCAAGAGGCTCTTTAGTTCCTCTTCACTTTCTGCCATTAGGGTGGTATCGTCTGCATATCTGAGGTTGTTGATATTTCTCCCGGCAATCTTAACTCCGGCTTGTGATTCATCCAGCCCGACATTTCTCATGATGTACTCTGCATATAAGTTAAATAAGCAGGGTGATAATATACAGCCTTGTCGTACTCCTTTCCCAATTTTGAACCAATCGGTTGTTCCATGTCCGGTTCTAACTGTTGCTTCTTGACCCACATACAGGTTTCTCAGGAGACAGGTAAGGTGGTCTGGTACTCCCATCTCTTTAAGAATTTGCCACAGTTTGTTGTGATCCACACAACAGGCTTTAGCGTAGTCAATGAAGCAGAAGTAGATGTTTTTCTGGAACTCTCTTGCTTTTTCTATGACCCAGCGAATGTTGGCAATCTGATCTCTAGTTCCTCTGCCTCTTCGAAACCCAGCTTGCACTTCTGGTATATACATACATACATACATACATACATACATACATACATACATACACATACATATATACATACACACACAGTGGGTACTAATGAAGAAGAAAAGACAACAATAGAAAGTATGGCAACAAAACATATACATCTATATACAGTATATCATTGAATTTGGCTGAGGGCATCTATAATTTATTATTTAATCATAGTAATAGTAAGTGGTCAAGAGATAAATAGAACTTGTCCTGAAAGCACTTCCATGTAATTATTATTTTTACTCTTGAAACTCTTAGAAATTGATTCACATTGCCTTATGGTTGTTCTTACCACCACCATTTACAAAACAAAACCTGTGATCTGAGTTGATCAACACTGCTTCCAGCTGACTAATAATGGAGCACTCCCTCAAAGTCAAACCAGTGACCCGCCCTTCCTCATCCTTAGATGGTCCTTTTTTTTTTTTGCTACATTGGGGGGAGGGGAATGATTGATTACTGTGAGAAAGAACTAGAAGACCTTGGATCAATTTTAAAAGCTCTTTGAAACGCTGATATGCCACAACACCTTCACCTCAACGTCAAAAAGGACAGGAAGCTGGGAAGCTGGATAAGGCAAGGTTTCCTGCCAGTGGGGGAGCCATCCTGCCCAACTCCAACACCAAAAACTCTGCTTCACAGCTATTCCTCCTGTATCACACCCCAGCCAGAAGTTGATTGGCTCAACCACTGAAGACAGAGGACAACACTGAAAGCCAGGGACTGGCACCCATGTTAAGTAAGTGCAAAGTGGCTATGTGGATGTGCCTTCAGAAGCCAAGCGGCCTACTATATTCTTGCCTTCACTAGGACCAAAGAGAGGAACAAGGGGTAACATTTGCTACAGACCTGAGCTCTGCAATCAAGAAACCGCTAAGGCTCTCAGGATCTAAACCTTTAGTGTAGTTTTTCCCCCAGAATATCTACTGATTTCTATTGTTTCTCTTTTGTTTTTCAAAGTAAGATTTTAGGCTTCATGAACTATACAGTTCTACAAAGAACAAAATAAGACATATGAGGACTGTCTGCAGTAGTGTTTTTTTTCCCAGAGCTCAGATTAGAACTGGGAAGAAATTGTGGGATGTATATTTCCTTTTTTGCTTTTGGATTTCATGTCTTATCTTTCAATATTTAATATACATATTGGTCCTCCTAGATCTTTTCTTAATTTTCTCATTCATATATCATGTTCAGGAAATGTAAGAATAAAATAGTAAACCATTTGAATAGAATAAAATATGTAAACCGGTACTCACGGAGGAATTTGTGTGCAGAAACCAGCAAGTTATTTCTTTTCATGCAGAAAATAACATTTTATTCCCTGTGAATCGCCATACATTGCTGCCATGAAAGATTAGTTATTGGACTCTGATTCAGAAATTGGCAATCTTATATACCTTATGTATTCTGGTTGTACAGTTGGGGATTTAAGCATGGAATTTCAGTTTGTTTTGCACTGGCCAAAAGATCAGGAAAAGAGATGTGCTAACCTCATCTCAGGAAGCCTGGACTCTTGAAACAACATTAAGAAGAATGATTCGTGTATGTTTCACTTTTCTATGGGGAAAGGAGCAAGGGCCCCTCCCCAAGCAGATTTAAATCAATATATTATTCCTTTGGTTTGCTGGTAATATTACTGCAGTTATTATCATTTTAAATTGCTAACTACTCTTTCTTTTTAGGTTTGTTCTCAATGCCAGGGAATGGACAATTTACATTAGCGTGTTTAAATAAATTCACCTATTCAAACAGCATTTGTTTTTTATAAACTACAGGGACACTAAGAAAATAATTTTCCTATCTGTTGTGACAGAGAAGGTGCAAACTACAGCACAGTAAAAAAGGTCTAGTAAATAGTTAAAGGAAAGCATCCGCTGGATTACCTGCACATTTCAATGATACTTTAATACAGAAAGAGAAAGTGTTAAATTATACAATAGTCAAAGACTGCTTCCTCCCTCCCATACTTTTAATACATATTTCTGTGTGAGTTTATCATTCTACCATATCTTGGGGGATACGATAGGATCCTACTTTTTGTCCTGCTCCTGTACCATTAAAACTGAAACCTAACATCAGAAATTAAGCAGATTTCTTGCCCTTTGATCTTCATGTAACAAAAAGTTTCACTTACTTAATTTCTTCCTGCTAGGAGACTTTATAGCTTGAAAATCACAGTCAGATATTTGATGGTGATGACTGATGGCAAGAAAACATTTATTCACATCAATTTGATTATGAATATGTTTGCCAGCTTTTGGGGTTTTAATTTGCTGTATTTCTATATCTCTTCTGTACATGAAACAACAGATATTTTTCCCAATGTTGTGATGGGAAAAACTCAATGTTGCGTGGTGGAATTCTGTTATAGCAGAAGGGTAGGATAAGCATAAAAGCTGGCATCAGACTGGAAACAGAATACAGTCTTATGCATCCTACTGTCTATGCTGCTGTTATGCATACTGACTGAGATAATTATTGTTCAATTACTGTGGGCAATCAAGGACTGTTTTCAGCTTACAACCCACCGATCCTAATGGGGCGCAATTTTGGATTCTCCACTCACCATAAGGCGCTCTTCTCCATCAAAAAAGTGAGGAAGAAAGCACAAAGGAAAATTCCATGTATGAAGGTTCTTTGAACATTTATATGGGGTTTCTTTTTTAAAAGAAAGAACAAATTCCAAAAAAAGTAAAAAAAATACAAAAAATACAAAACCTTAAATTGCTATGCTCCTTGACAGAAAGCTTTTCTTTTGTAGCATTGATTTTCCTGGGAAATAGCAATAAAATAAGCTGGTATCTGTAATGAAACTTTTAATAACAGCATCCATGTGGTCAGCTAAGACATATTAATATGGAAAGAAATTGTCCAGAGACAAGAGTGCTTCACACATTATCTGCTGGAAATTGTGTGGTTGCTTTGTACACTTGTTTCCCTTGGAGGATCAGTGTTGTCCTATGGGCATGTGGGAATAAGATTTTATTAGGACACTTGTGTTCAGATAGACAGCCCACCACTGGGTAAAAAAAGGTAAAGGTTCCCCCCGCACATTTGTGCAGTCGTGTCCGACTCTAGGGGCCGGTGCTCATCTCCGTTTGTTAGCCGAAGAGTCAGCGTTGTCCGAAGACGCTTCCACGGTCATGTGGCCGCATGACACACGCGGAACGCTGTTACCTACCCACCAAAGTGGTACCTATTAATCTACTTGCATTTGCATGCTTTCGAATTGCTAGGTTGGCAAGAGCTGGGGCTAGTGCGGGAGCTCACTCCGTCAGGCGGGGCTAGGGATTCGAACCTCTGAACTTGCTATCTTCCGATCGACAAGCCTGGCGTCTTACCCGCTACACCACTGGGTACCCACAGAAAAATATCCCTTCTGCTTTGAAAACAAGCAGCTAAGGTACAGAGTTAGCTTCACAGTGGCATTTTGGATTTTTAAAATTTTGGAATTCCAGGAAAGAGGAAAAAACAAAACAAAGAGATATGCACACAGTATGCAAGGCATGTGTTCCGTTGTTCATAGCATCTTGGGTGTTCAGGGGAAGAAATGAGGAAGACATGAGATGAAGGATAGGTAGTAATTCACAACACATTCCCTCACATTTTTTAGAAGAAAGCATTATGGAACATCTACATCTGCAAAAAATTTGCTTCTATTTGCAATATTTTTTTTCTTAAACAGATTATTTTGTTAAGGTGAGGAGCAGGGTGGAAGCCATACAAGGGAGAAATAAACTGGGTTGGTGACTAAACCAACATTGTTGTCTGGGTGATGTATGAAATTA
The DNA here is from genome assembly GCA_023362775.1 of Charina bottae. NCBI lineage: Eukaryota > Metazoa > Chordata > Lepidosauria > Squamata > Charinaidae > Charina > Charina bottae. The sequence continues at coordinate 134,631,059 of JALMGJ010000002.1, read as the reverse complement.
CCACAACTTCATAAGGGTCAGGTCTGTAGCCATATGAAAAAGTTACCTCATGGGGGTTGCTTTCTCATACCTCAAAATTCAGCACTGAGATGAAGGGGAAAGCATTTTCAATAATGCTGGGCAATTTATATTTAAGAAGATAATTGTCATGTTTCTTCAGGGTAGATGGATAAGAACTAAATAACATGCTTGGATTCACCCTGAAGAATTTGCAAAGCAAAAGTGGAAAATGAATGGAGTTTGATTTATATGGTTGACCAGCTCTGAGTCTTACTGACGGACAGCACCCAACAGGGATAACCTGAAAAGAGTGATCTGAGACCAACTAGATGAGACCGAGAAAGCTGGTCTCAAGTCTCATTGAACTGACTGGACTGATTGAAATCAGTAATGACTGAATTGGAAGATATGCTCTAAGTACTATCGCCTAATGGTACAGAAGTAAAGTAAAGGTAATGAGCATATTCTCGGTCTGTGTGCTGCTGAAATTTATGGAAGCCGTGGGACAGCTGTGGTACAAATCACACTTACTCGACAAAGCTTGTGCCAAAGAATGCCACGCTAGACGGGTGATATCCAGGGACTTACTTGTTTTCCTTCTGGGCCACTCTGTTGTGTGTCAAAGAGGGAGAGATGAGCCTCAATGTACCTGAAAAGTATTTCTTGTATACCACAAACACTTCAGACCCTAGGTCCTTTATCAAGGGCTCTGAAAACTCTGTCACTTCTCAATCAGGTTCTTTGAGGAACACCTCTATTCTCTATTCTTTCACATTTGATTTTTCAGTCTCTTATGTCTAGACAGAAACGTTAATGAGATCTACTACAGGCAGAGAAAACCTCACACCTATTTTAGACAGCGACCCCTTCATTCACATACAGAAGCCTGCAATCTGGTGGCCGCTCACCGAAGGCAGGCAGATCCTCCAACAGCTCTGCAGTCACCGGAAAACAAGCTCTTTTCCTCCTGCTCCCAGTAGTCCTGAGAGTTCCAAAAAGCAGGTGTAAGCTGCTTTAGGTGAGGCTGATGTGGGCTGTGCTAATCCACAACTGCGACAGCTTGCTAATTCAAAAGAAGGTAGTGTGGCAGGACTCAGTGCGTCTCTTTCTTGTCAAAGAACCAAATGAACCACTGGCACATGCAGTAGAAATGCCAACTGATACTAAGAAGTTCCTAACATTATTGCATAGACTGGAGACACTTTCAGTTTAATACCCATCTAGCTGACAGCTGCAACAAAGCTCCAAGACACTCTATGGCTGCTCACTTTGGCGAATGTCCTTCATTATCAAATCCCACTCCAGCTCTTATTGATAACACCTCTTGGATGCAAATCCCCTTTGTACAATTGAGGTAATCTCTACCTTTCACAGCTCAGGCACCAGCCCCATCCATACATCGCATTAAAGCTATGATTCGTTGACTAAGTCCACAAGTGTCAGGGTTCACACATCATGTTATACTGTAAACCATAATTTACAGTGACTGGATTCAAGCAACATGCCAAATATTCCATGTTATAGTTTATTTATTAATTATTTATTTATTAATCAAATTTATCACCGCCCATCTCTACCGCAGCAGACGCAGTAGTTTATCACATTCATGTACCAGTCAGTGTACTGATGAAAATTAAGAAACATTATTATATACTTGCTGAAATTAAATTTTCTGTCCTTTCCATTCAGGTACACAGATGTAATGAAGGACAGGAGGGTGACTACAGAAAAGATCTAGAAAATCAAAAGCCAAATGATCTTCAGAAACTATGACAAGTACTGCCATTATTCCCATTGTGCAGTCAGCCATGGTTAAGCACAAGCACGCTTCCCATTTACAAGGTAGACAAATATAGGGTTAGGCACACATAAACTTGTTACTGAAATAGGAGAGAAGCATTGCGTGGCTGAGGGCAATCCCACAAAGCAGAAGGGAATGGATTTATTACCTTGACGGATGGAGACGTATCTGCCATTGGAAGCCATGAAAACTACTTGTGGGTGGCTCTCTTCCAGATCAAAGAGTTCGTCTTTGCCTGGCTTGGAGCTCCTGCCAGATTTTAGAGTGCCAGTAGGTCCCATAGGTGCTAGGTACTTCCCATCACAATCCTTGAAGGCCAACTTGCCTGCCTTGAATTCCAGGGTATAACCTGTATGGTGGTCAGGTTCCTTGACCAAGATACCATTGTTGCACAGGTAGCGGTTGTCACAGGTTCGCAGGCAATACTTCTTATTCTGGAAGGTAAGTGTGATAAGCGAATCCACACCCCAGGGGATGTTACTGTCAATAGAGATCTCATCCTCTTGGGCACTGAGGTGTGCATATCTTCGCCTGCTAACACTCAAAAGATTAGCTTGTGGGTGGATGGCCAAGTGTACAACCCAGAGCTCAGTTTCAGTGATGGTTTGGGCAAAACAGGACAACCTGTCTTCAGAGCCACCAAAGAAGCGCTTGTATGGTTCTGACTGGAGCGCCCAGCGTCCGTCTGACTGAGCGACAATGATGAAACACCCATCACTTTCTGGCTTCTCAGCTTCACACGAGACCTTGCCATCCTTGTCAGCAGACAAGTACCTACCCAGGTGGCTCTTCAAGAAGACCACCGAGCTGTCTCCATCCTGTTCCAGGCTCCATATTTGCTTCCTTTTCAGGCTAGGTGCCGAGGCATTGATTTTATAGCCAAAGTGCTCTGCTGTTAAATATCGATTATCGGAGTTGATTAAGCCAAACTGGATCTTCAAGGCCTGGTGGATCCCATTTGTTGGCATCTTCAGTCTGGACAGCAAACAGTCCTAAAGACTGGGGTGAAAGTCAAGTTTTTCCCAGTCCTTATTATAAAAAAATATGTGTGAACGTATGCCCAGCCTCACAATTGAGGAATCTGGATTAGCACAAATGAACGTTTACATCTCAGACAAAGCCACAGTGACGTGTAAATGCCCTAGTTCCAGGTCTCTCTGCACCAGCTCTTCCTTCACCTAATCTGCAGCCCATAAAACCCATCTTGCTCCTTACTTTTTCCCCGCCCTCCACACCTCCTCTCGCTGGCAGCATTGCTCTCTCCTACACTGCTCACATTGACTTCTCCTCCTCCTCCTCCTCCTCCGCATGGCGCAGCAGGGATGGGGGGAGAATGTTCAGAAAAGTCCACACTTAGCACTGCAGCAGCCTTGCTTAATTAGCACAGCTAGGATTACAAAGCTTTCAATGAGCTGCCAGCCTCCTGTAACCAATAGTGGAGCTTCGATATAAAAGCCACATCGAAAGGGGGTTGACAGGTGACACAATGGCCTTTTGATCAGCTGTATTCTTCAGTGGTATCTTGCATTCTACGTTAGTGGTGTTCTGCACTATAGCTATGTCTCTTTTCCTTTGCGGTCTCAGTATCTCTAAATGTTTCATAGATCCCTAACTCCTTCCCATCTCAGGGCTATGGTTCCTTGCAACCAAACCTGCTGCCTTCCTGGTTGATTTCCTCAGCAGAGGATTTATTCCTCTTTGCTCCTGTGTAAAGTTACACAAGTTACACGGTTCCCTGATTCCATGTGGTAGGTCACCTTCGAGCGGAATGCCTCTTTGGTCCAGCTTCTAATCTCCTTAACAATTAACTGGGCCTTTCTAATAGTGTAACTCTTTTATCCTCCTTCAGGTCCTTTGCCTCCATCTGTCATGTAGCCCCAAATCCATAGCTCTTTTAAAAGGATAGTTGCAGGATCCCTTAAGTTTAAGGAAATGGTCTAGGCAGAAATTGAACCAGGGCACTCTATAAAGCAAATGGAGCCAGCTAGGATGGCAAATCCAAGTCTTGAATAAGTAAATCTCAAAGAAATGCTGTTTAATTTAAACACAAAAACTTGGAATCTGCTAAAAAAGAAATTACTCAATAGCAGAACGGAAGCTACACAAAGTACTGTATATATGCAGTTGCTAAGAATCAACACAAAGTTGATGGCATTCAATCAATCAATCAATCAATCAATCAATCAATCAATGATCTGCAATGGATTTCAACTCTCCATCTAGTCCATTGGGCAAAATGCTACTGCTTCCTTAGGTAGCAGATGCCAAAATATCTGGCATTTCTCCAAAGCTTCCAGGCTAGCTAGTTGCTTTCAGGTGCAGTGAAAGTCATGTCATGTTCCCAGATTTAAAAAAAAAGCACCCGCCTGAGGTGGAGGGAGGGGCAGGCACATTCCATTTTGCCCTTTGTCTCGGGCAGCAAAATGTCTTGGGCTAGCTCTACAGTTGCTTTTCCACCCGTTCCTTCTCTCTGCACTCCCTGCATCTGTGGAAAAATATGTTGCTGTGATTACAGAATCTTGGGAAAACTATAGGAATATGCAGGTGGAATGGGGAGTTGGTAGAGGAACAAGGTGAGATATGAATTGATACTGGTGGTGAGACATGCACAGGAAACTTACACTTGGACAAAGTTTGAGTATGGCAAAACGAACAGTTCACTGCTTGGGGAGTCTACATGGTGGGGAGTCATGCTAGCACTGGGAACTTTCCACTATCTGTATGAATCTGCAATGTATTACAGATGTTGTGCAAGGATGTCAACTTTGCAACCTACTCAAGGGGACGCTGGAATGCCAAACAATAGGCTTAGAGCAGCCTTTCTCAACCTTTTGACCCTTGATGAACCCTTGAAATATTATTCAGGCCTCGGGGAACCCCTGCACATTCAGGCTCAAATATAGGCCAGAAGTTACAAAATTGTTATATTTGTTTCCTGGGTAGGTGTCCTGACTTCGAGTGAAGGAACACGCTGAGACTTGATGTAAAGGCTCTAGTGTTTTATTGTTCTACTCTGCTAGACAGAATCCAGCTAAACTGAAATGAACTAGTGATGCTCAGAGAAAAGGCCCAAGAAACTAGGGTGGTGCCTTCTTTAGCCTCTTGGGAGGAAGGCAAAGCGATTCAGTACTGCGCATGCGTTTATCCTGCTGGAGGGAGCCCCCTCCTTCTTCACCAGTTATCTCCCTGACAGTAGGCCTGTATATATGCATTAACAGTGTTCTTAAACTAAAAATAAATAATGAAACGTACCTCTTTAATGTGAGGTTGCCTGAATTTGAAATAATTTTTTAAATAAATTGTGATCTCCCAGTCTCGCGGAACCCTAGGGTTCCACAGAACCCTGGTTGAGAAACCCTGGCTTAGAGAGACATGAGTGGCAGGAAGCTCTTTACCACAGCCCACTTTAGAAACCATTTTATTTGGACAGCAGGTTTCAAATAACCTAAATCAATAAATGAATAAAATCCTCTTATTTTAGCTACAATGCCCGTTACCTATCTAATTTAGTAAACTTTCCCTTCCTACAAGTATCATCATGCCAGGCAACTTTGCAGCTTGTCAAATTCAGCAGATTGTTATATTTCCACTCTTCAGGTAACAAATTCTACAGTTTGTTTTTCTTGGTGACATTGTGAAAGAAGCTACAGAAGGAATGAGGAATAGTGGATCTTTCTTTTTAAAAAATTGTAATGTTTAAGAATGATGAGTATGGTATTGATGACATATATCATGATGTGTAGTGTCCTTGTTCAGGTCCAGCCAACGAGCACATACTTTACCCTTTTTAACATTCTCCAGTAGCCAGCTCTACGATGGGTGGATAACACTTCAAACTCAGCATCTACTCATAATACAAGCATACTCTGCCAGCATCTTTTTTCAGCTAAGTGCCACTGCCACTGACTTTATTTCATCCTCAGCCTTAACTCATCCTTAGTTGTACAGGTTTTAAAGGAGTGTTTTTTCCATTATTCCAACTCAGTCCACCTCAAGTTGTGTAAAATCATGTCACCTCCTATCTTAGAGGGAAACCAGATCACTGGTCCTTTACCTATTGCTGAATCGTTATCCACCCAGCCTTGAATCAGAGGAAACTATATCAGCAAGAAGTCTGCTGTCCCCATTGCCACTCTAGGCATAATTTGGGAAGAGTTTTTAAAGAAATCAAGAACAGCTGCAACAATTATAAGACAGGAGTTGACACCTGAATGGGGCATAGTGTCCTAAAAATAGTGCTAAAGCAACTTGCTGGGGGCTTGGAAAGGCCCTGATTGTAACTTCTGTAAATCTAGCAATTCTGCACTCTACAACAGCTGGATATTTGAATTCAGCAGGAGTGCTTACTAGAGGATATGCTTCTGAACATACGCAGAGTGCTGAAAGAAAATTGAATAATTAAGTAGCAGAAGGTCCCATTAAAAAGAAAATACAATTTATAATATAGTGTTCCTTGGATGCAGAGTATGGGCTTAGTCCAGCTGTCAGTGAATGCTAGCTGCCATTCATTGTATTTGAAGTAACTAGACTCATTAAGAAATACATGGAGATAGAAAAGTCTCACTTATATCTACACTACATCTTGGAGGGAGGTAAATGGGAATTTCCTTTTTCTCTTAGAGATTCATTTAACCAGCAGCAGCCCAGGTGAGAAACAAACACAGGGACAATGTGAAAAGACCCTTCCCCTCAACTCCTTCTCGCTATTTGCCCCAGTGGTCCAAAAGGCTCATAGGTGCAAAAGAGCTATGCAATCTCCAACACCAATGCAAGTTTTAACACTCAATTGACATTTTGTAATACTGTATGCACCAGCAAAAAGCCACTTCTTTGATTTTATGGAGCTGATTCTTCCTTGCCACAAGTTACCAGGAAAGTGGCTATTCACAAACTTGGCACAAGTATGAAAGTGATTATGGGAACTCTATGATTCACTGCATCTTGTGGTCATCTTCCAAGGCTGCATCTTCTGGAAAGCTGCCCTCAACATTTATGGAGGATCTGTTGCTATACTTGAACTTGATTCTGTGCCTATATTATCCACCTATTAGGGCTGAGTCAAATTTGCACAGAGATGCTTTTTATCATCAAATTCTGGTAAGTATGAACTGTTCTCTGGAAAGTATATCACTTTTGTTATGATAAAAGGCAAAGCAGACACAAAGTGAATTCTGCTAGCTTCTATATATTGCTGTTATTCACTTTTCTTCATGTTACATAATCCTTTGCAATGTGGAGGACAACCAGATGAATCACTCTGATTCTCCATATCATTAGCAAGGGTGGTAATGACAACCATTTATGTATGGCAGTATAACCTACAGTACTTTACATATGAGCTCACTACAGAGGTCTGCATACTCGCTGCATTTTGGTCAGAGGTAGGACTACTCCCACTAGAAATAGCTTCTTTGAGTTTGCAATCCAAACAGCTAGCTGATTCTTGTGTCAATCGCTAGGCCATCACTTTCTCAGACGACTTTTTTCTAAAACCGTAAGAACCTTTTAAAGTAAATATACTGAATAAATGTTATCTATCTGAAACATGGGGAGAAGTAAAAGAAGAAATATTGTCCTTTGAGAAATGAGAAAGGAAGCCTCACTTTGCAGCAATGAACCCCATCTATCAGAGGTAAAGACCTGTGGTCTTCCATACATTGCTGAATTGTTACTCTCAACATTAGATGGCTGGGCCTCTCAGATGTTGTTCGAAAGGCCTATAACTTCCTCATTCCTGCCATGCATGGAATTTGGTCTTAGAGAAAGAAGGGCTGCACTCTATGCTGTACTGCTTGCCTTTCTGAAAAGAAACTACATGGCCATTTTCATCTCAAATGACATCTGGGCTGGAAAAAATCCAGAGGACCCCCAAGATGGCAGCGAAGAGGTCCTCTGAAGTTTTGAAGGCCAGAGCTAGCATCTTTATTCTTTCCCTTCCAGCACAACTAGGTCCCTATAAAACTAGCAGAAGCTTATCCTTCTGAGTGAGCACAAGCTGAGCTGACTCAGCTTCACCCAAGTTTGATTCTTCCTCAAGGGCAAAAGAAGAACACAGTAGTATCGCTGAGTGTTACCACACATCTTCCCTAGTTAGGAAATGCCTACTGTAGCATCTGTGTGTTGCTCCAGGACATGTCATTCCTAACCAGGAAGGTATAAAGTGACTACTGGATCCTGCCAATTCACCTAACCTGTATCTTCCCAGATGGGGGCAAAGAATATATCAGGTGAACCACTCCATGAATTGCTCCCCACTTCATCCACCACAGAGTGCTTTTACCTCTACAGGAGGACATGGTTAAATGGAAAGATGATGTGTTCCAGACATTACTTCATTAAGCCCCATCTCCTGACCCCTCCTGGCTGTTGTGGGTACATGAATTTCTTCCATGGATCAGTTCCAGATCTCTGGGATATCTATGTATAAAGAGGTATTTATTCCCATAAAGCCAACATTTTCCAACCAATCTGCTAAGTGTCCCCCAAATAAGTTTGCCTTATTTTTCTCCTACTAATCTAGCTGTGAGCTCTTACAATCTGAATTTTCATTTCATTTCCTGATTACAGAATGGAAAAGCCAGTTTTTGTTCCTGATGCACTTAAACAATATATCTTTAGCTATCTGAGAAATAAGCAGCTGTAGCTAGATTTATTGACCTTTTTCATTCTGAAACCAACAGGAAGCACCTCCTGCACGTGTGAAACAAGTGTTTGCAGAATCAGTCTTGCAGCTGTAGGTAGGAAGCCTTTGTTCTGACGAATGCCAGTTCCTCTGCCTCTGCTTGAAGGAAACCACAGATATTTCCTCTAGTGCTGTCTGTTTCCGTTCTTTAATCTTTTTCTCTCGTACAACAAATGTGTAAAGGCAGCCACATATTCTGTTAGATTGCCTTTTCAAAATGGTGGGTTAAAAAACAAGCCCACACCTTCCAATGTGCCGTTTTTCTCTTTGGCAAATGGTTGGGAAGTCACAGGGATCTGGAACTCCTTTAAGGCAGGAAAAAGCATCTTCTCAGAATAGAATGTTAATAAATAAAAGTATTTTTGTCCTCCTGGGGTATTTAATCTCCTTTAGCTCAGCTGAAAGATGGTTCCCCTCTGAGTGCTGCTGGCAGTGCATTCATTTAGGCCAGAGGATAGGTAATTTTCTGCAGACAAAGAACTACATGGGGGTTGGTATCAAGGGCCTCATAGCTAGCAAAGGGCTGGATGACAGCAAAGGGCTAGAGTTAACTATATCTCTTCGCTGCTATTTTGTGGTCAACTGGAGTTCCATAGCCCAGATCTGGTAGCCTGAAATATAATCAGAGAAGTTGAACATGGGTGGCTCATCTTTGATTTAACTCAAGATTGAGTAACCTTACCTTGCTCTTCAGAAAACTTTTCCAACCTGGTGCCTCCATGTGAGTTGGACTTCCCTACCAAGTTTGGGAAGTTTCTTCTTGGTGGGGGTTTTTTCTACTTCCCCCAAAGTTTATGCTTGAGTCCAGTGTCTCGACTGTATATGGTGTCCAGTTTACATTTTGTAATAGATCTAAGAACCAGTTTTAAAAAAAAATGGAGGGAGGGTAAGATTAGCTAAAATGGATGTGAATTGTGGGGGGAAGACAGCTTGTCAGTTTCATTTACCCAATTTTCTTTTTGTATCTCTCTCCCTCTGTGCTTACATCCTGAATCTTTGAATGGACTCTTCTGCCAATCTAGTTTTGTTTGCCCTGTTCTCATTTCTAATTCTCAGTTCTGAAACAATTCTATGGCTGCTACCCATGGCTCATCTTTACCCTCATTTTTGCCTTTGGAATGGACTCTCACCTTGTGACCAGCAATCATCTCAAATCACACCTCATTCATTTCCCAGATCTTAGTTCTGTACTCATGGAAAAGCAGCCAAAAGCAATGAACATATGTGCTTCAAGCAGAGCTGCAGATAATAATCACATAATCTGCTTATCCTGTATATGGGGCTTGTAAATGTTGTATTTGCCTGAAAAGAAGGTGAGTCTGAATTCTCCAAAAGGGAGGACATACAGGCAAAACTTGTGCAGTAACTAGCTTCCCCATCTTGGGTTGCCAACTGCAACTGAAACCAATCTTGAAGATTCTCTGCCCTCACCTAATAAATGTGTGCTTGTGACGCACTTGTATATACTGTATGTATGCTTATATGTATGCTTACTGTATATGTATGTGCGTATATATATATACTGTATGTATATGTATATATGTGTGTGTGTGTGTATATATATTTCCCTTCTCACCCCTATGGGTGGTATGTGTCTTCCTCAACCTCGGGTCCTCTACCAGAGGCCTGGGAGTTTGAGGGTTCTGCACAGTGTCTTAGCTGTTCTTAGCATTCCGCTCTTCTGGAAAGAGAGCTCTGAGGTTGCTCCTGGGATCTGTTGGAGCCACTCTCCCAGCTTAGGAGTCACAACCCCGAGTGCTCCTACCACCACTAGGACCAGTTTGGCCTTCACTTTCCACATCCTCTCTAGTTCCTCCTTCAGGTGCTGGTACTTCTCCCGCTTCTCATACTCCTTCTTCCTGATGTTGCTGTCACTTGGCACTGCTATATTTATTTATTTTATTTATTATTTAAATTTATATGACCGCCCATCTCCCATATATATATATATATATATATATATATATATATATATATATATAGGTAAAAATAAACACACACACACACACCTCTGTTAGAAGCCATACTTCAAGAAAGTGGAGGGCCAGGATGGGAAAAAGAAGTATACTTATTGAATTACTGATTAAAATTAATTGCCTGTAAAATGAAGTACCCATTTACAAAATTAAAATTGCATACATCAACTATTCTGCCTCACACAGAGAAACATACAAGTGCAAACTCTTTCCTCCTTCCAGCAGAACAAAAGGGGAAAATTCAGGATTTCTGATGGAGTTGAGGGGAAGAAATAGCTGCCTTTGGGAGCCAAGGAAAGAGAAAGGGGGAGAAATTGGATGGAGATAAGATTAGCCAGGGAGATAATTGGATAAAGAAATCCAGGTTAGGCATTACAAAAAGGATTCACTTACTTGACCAAGCAAACAGCCTCTCCCAAACAGCATCTAAACTTCAAAAGCATCGATCCATCGATCCATCCATCGATCCATCCATCGATCCATCCATCGATCCATCCATCGATCCAGCGATCCATCCATCCATCGATCCATCCATCGATCCATCCATCGATCCATCCATCGATCCATCCATCGATCCATCCATCCATCCATCCATCCATCCATCCATCCATCCATCCATCCATCTATCTTCTCTGCCAAATTCACAGGTAATTTGGTTGTGAACCGCCCAGAGTTCTCCTTGCGGAGAAGATGGGCGGTAATATAAATCCAATAAATAAATAAATAAAATAAATAAATAATCATTTGGGGGAAAATGTATTCTATTGGGTGAATTGCTGGGGAGGGACAAGCCCCAGAATTATCTGCAGGATGGCTATGAGGAATATTCCAGCTATCTGACAGATAAAGTTGCCAGGATTTGTTTGGAGTTGGTCTCCAATAGGCATATCCCAACAATCATCTCCATCCACTTCACCCAACTGTGCCCACAATTACAGTCAATGCTCATTATTCACAGTAGTTATGTTCTATAAAGTTGCTGCAAACACTAAATCAGCAAATACTTAACCTATGGGAAATACAGGGTTAGGTTCTTACAAGCCTTTGATCACAACATTTTTGTCAACCAATCAATACAATAAGAGAGCCAGTTTGGTGCAGTAGTTAAGGCACTAGGCTAGAAACCGAGAGACCGGGAGTTCTAGTCCCGCCTTAGGCACAAAGCCAGCTGGGTGACCTTGGGCCAGTCCCTCTCTCTCAGCCCCAGGAAGAAGGCAATGGCAAACCCCTTCTGAAATCTTGCCAAGAAAACTGCAGGGACTTGTCCAGGCAGTGGCCAGGAGTCAACACTGACTTGAAGGCATACACAAAACCTTGTTTTATGCGTGTTTAAACAGAAATCTTATTTAATATATATTTTAGCACAAAAATGAGAAAAACATGACACTAAATAGACCGCGAAAAGGACACTTGTTTACAGTATGTAATGGTATGTGGGAATGACCCTAGGAGACAGGAGGGAGAGCTGCAGACTGGACAACCAGCGTGTAAAAGATGTCTCAGCCCACGGAAGGGGGGTTGGCGTGGGAAACATTTCAGAAGGTAAAAGTAAATGAGGGGAGAGATACTTTCAGCCTTGCAAGATTCTGTTAATGTAATCTTACAGTAAAGACAGAGCTAGTACTCTGACTACTTTGCAGGGCTAACACACTAGGAGAACTGAAACAAGAAGGCACACCATCGCCTTGTTCAACCTTAGCTGGGAACATGTGCGTTGGGTGATTCGAATTTTTCGCTGATCTGTGCCTGTCCACAAATGACCATGAAAGCACTGCAAGTATTGATTTTGGGGTTACAAATAAATTTTAGCAAGTAGGCAAATTCGCAAATATGGAATCTGCAAATAATGAGGATTGACTGTATTACTCTTCCCAGCTGCTTGCAGAGCAGCCTCCCCATTCTTTCATTTGCCCGTTTCTCAACCTACTTCCAGGTTTTATTATAAAATATGGATTGTGTGTAGGTGGGTGGGTAAATAATGGGATCTATGTTATACTACCAGGGAATTATAGGAGTTTATACCCTTCAGCAGAGTGAGAAATTAAGTCCATATTATTATGCTTTAAGGTTGTGCAGACATCTGCACTCAAGGGCACAATGGGGTTTGGAGCACATGGGGGCATGCATATAGCACCTGTCACTGGGAACATATTAAAGCACTAGCAACTTTTCCTGGGTTTGCACAGCTGCCCTTTGCAAGGTCTGGTTTAAGGTGTTTCTGATAGATGCTACACATATGACTGTGTGAGCTCCAAATTAAATTCTGCCCTTTGAATCTGGATCTCTACACCCTTCTATTATGGTCTACAACAGTGTTTCTCAACCTTGGCAACTTTAAGACGGGTGGATTTCCACTCCCAGAATTCCCCAGCCAGCCATGCTGGCTGGGGAATTCTGGGAGTTGAAATCCACCTGTCTTAAAGTTGCCAAGGTTAAGAAACACTAGCCTATACTATATTTGCTGGGACTGAGGCGAACAATGATAATCTCATGTTACCTAGAAATTATAATTTCCGTAATTAAAAAAACCCCTCCAGTTTAAGATTATAATATTAAGCACACTCCCATGTTCTTTTCTGCTTCAAAAGCCAGCAAATTGGAAATTATCATGAATAATTGTACAACGTAAGCTGTAACTATTTTACTCATATGCTCTTAGGGATTTAGAAGTGACACACCTTCCAGTCACAGCTTGCACTGATATTTCAGGTCCAGCTTGGGTTGGGGAGCGATATATCCAGGGAGAGACAGAAGAGGTATAACTACCTAATCACTTCACAGAGATGCCTCTAAGGAAATTATGTCTGCAAGGCAAAATTCCACCCAGAACAGTAATTTTGTAGCCAGAAATTCAACTCCTAGAAGTACACCTTTTGAAGTTCTACCTGATATATATTGATCTAATTCTCAGTATTCTAGGCAGTTCCTATTATTATATTATTTGTACAGTCAACAATTCAACATGTCTATTAAAGCTATGGTTTTCCCAGTAGTAATGGCTGTGAGAGTTGGACCATAAGGAAGGCTGAGCGCCGAAGAATTGATGCTTTCGAGCTGTGGTTCTGGAGAAGACTCTTGAAAGTCCCTTGGACAGCAAGGAGGTCAAATCAGTCAGTCCTAAAGGAAATCAACCCTGACTGCTCATTGGAAGGACAGATACTGAAGCTGAAGCTCAAATACTTTGGCCACCTAATGCGAAGAGAGGACTCACTGGAAAAGACCCTGATGATGGGAAAGACTGAAGGCAAAAGGAGAAGGGGACGGCAGAGGATGAGATGGTTAGATAGCATCACCGATGTAATGAACATGAATTTGAGTAAACTCCAGGAGACAGTGGAGGACAGGAAGGCCTGGCGTGCTATGGTCCATGAGGTCACGAAGAGTCGGACACGACCAAACGACTGAACAACAACAACACAATCTATTCATTTATATTTTATTTCAATAATTTTCTAGAGGTATAAGTGATGCTTAATTGATGCGTACTGGCACGATTCACAGTATTGTGAAATTGTATTTCTATGAATTTCACGCCTACTTGTAGAATAGAACAATAAAGACCCAGAAAATAGTAGGCATGTGTCATACTTTATACTTGCTTAGGATATCTGAGCAACATATCTACTGTTATGTATTAAGAATTTCTGATACCCAGTGGGAATATTTCAAGTACCTCGACTTTCTGTTACAACACAGCTCTGCTATTTATCACTCAATTATTTTCTGACTATTCCATTTCCTATGAATGCTCATACTTACTGTTCTGTTGATCTTTCTGTCCTCAGTTAGTTCATTAACTCTCCATTTACTATTGTTTCATTGCAAAATGGCTTTTGAAAATGTTTGGAATTTGAATTGTTCATATATGAAATCTTATGGTATATCAACCCTGGGAATAACTGCAAAACTGGAACCTTTACAATGGCATGGGATTTCCATTTCTATTAGAGCAATATGTCTATGAAGGTTCTCAGTCATCCAGGTGGAATTGTCTGTAGCTTGAATCATGTCAACTGGATTTCTATTTTCTCAGTGGATAAGGAGCGAAACGTTTCCACTGAGAAAACAGAAATCCAGTTGACATGATTCAAGCTACAGATATTAGAGCAATAGTTTTCTCTTGTCCTTTGCCCTCATTGTGCTCATTACCTTTGGTGTGAAAGCGTGGTAGCTGGAACATGGTGGTTCCCAATTTGGGGGTCCTCTTAAGACTCACAGCTCCTGCTCAATGTTGGCATTGAGGGCTTGGCAGGCTTTTGCACAGATACATTTGGTATGCCGATTCCAGCCATTCCTGGTCCAGGAAGTCCTCTTCATAGTTACACCCCAGGCATCTTGCTTGGATTATACTGCAATGTGCTATATATCGGGCTGCCCTCGAAGAACATTTGGAAGCTACAGCTGCCAGAGCAGAGATGGGTATATATATTGATATACCTGAATGACCCCACTGCTGAGGAAGCTGCACTGGCTGCAGCTGGCTTTTGGGTACAATTCAAGGTGCTAGTTGTCACCTTTAAGGCTTTACGTGGCTCCAGCTTTGTCATCTGAGGGACCGTCTTTTCCTGTATTCATCTGCCTGTCTGACCATATCAAACAGGGTCAACAATCTTCCAGGTCCATCTCTACATGACTGGCATCTCATGGGGGCTCAGAAGTAGGCTTTTCAATAGCTGCCCCCGCACTTTGGAACTCCTTTTCCTTGGAGATTTGGCCAGCTCTGACCCTCCTGGGCTTTAGGAATGCTGTTATGACTCATCTGTTTCATCAGGATGAATTCCACAACACAGGAGGAGGAGATGCTCCGACTGGAAGTTGGGATCGCCAGGGCACATCCTCTGGCCTTTCCAGTTCTACCTTTTGATTTTGAACTCTTTCAAATATATTTTGAGGTTCTTTTTTTCTTATGGATGCTTTTATCTTATGATGAGATTCTTAGCTGCATAAAAATGAGGTCAATAAATAAACTCCAAATACCCAGCCTCCCTCCCTCCCTTTTTTTTCCCTTGATCCTTCTATTCTTTAACTGTGCAGTAGCATTTACAATCCTGCTGCTGTGGCTTCAGTGACAGGAGCCAACTGTTAACATCAATGCTGACAAATTACTAATTACTTTTCTTATTCCATCTGTAGAGTTGCTACTGTAGGTGGATTTTGCCTTCTACACATGCATTAGATGTAATAAATTTAAATAATAAATAAATACTTTCATCAGGTGTATACAGGGTGACTGAGGTAATTGCATCCTTTTTTGTCACTGCTCCATCTCAGGCTGGACATGAAATATTAGTGCAAAGGGTGGCCTGTGGAATTATCACTTTTAAATCCACAATAACATATCAACTAAAAAAGCACTGCATTCACCATTTGTGTTGTGAGGTTAGTCAATTCTTAATTTCCTATTTGTTGTCTTTAAAAGCACACATAGAAAATGGAATTATATTAATACCATCACCTTAAATAGAAGTGGTTTCTTTCTTAATTAATGGAGATGAATGTGCAAAAGTCACCAATCTGGGAATAAATAGTACATTCTGGAGAACTCTCCAGAGCATTCTGTTTCTCTCAGAAAATGTCAGACTTCCTCTCTGAACATGCCAGGTTGATGGTTTCCAGAAGCAAATTGTCTGAACTAGAAGCAGTCTGATGTGTTTTGAATTTAGTGTTTATGGGCAAACCAAGAGTATCTGGAGGCTGCACATTCCTTGAAACACTTCAAACTGCTTCTAGTTCAGAAGATTAACTTCTGGAAACCACCAAACCACCCTCAAATGGGATGGCCTGGAGGAAAATGTAATGTTCTCCAGAATCTCCCATTCCCTAGATCTACAAAGTTTTGCACATTTCTACTTTGAATTAAGTGCTTTTTCAATTAGAAATGTATGTTCTCTATAAAATACAGAATATATTTTTTTTAATTTTTATCCCGCCTTTATTATTTTTATAAATAACTCAAGGCGGCGAACATACCTAATACTCCTTCCTCCTCCTATTTTCCCCACAACAACCCTGTGAGGTGAGTTGGGCTGAGAGAGAGTGACTGGCCCAAGGTCACCCAGCCGGCTTTCAGGCCTAAGGCGGGACTAGAACTCTCAGTCTCCTGGTTTGCTATTGGCTCCTTCCTAGGGCTGAGAGACAGGGACTGCCCCAAGGTCACCCAGCCGGCTTATATTACTGCCTACCTATATGTCCTATGTAAAACCTGTTAAAAACATACATTGAGGCTGATCTGGGTGAAAGCGCTAGTGCACAATTTGGGTGATTTGCACATTTGAGAAAGAAACAGCTGAAACAACTCTTCCCCCCTCAAAAGTATGTTGGATTGTGAATTAATAGACTTTTGGTATGAAAAGGTAGGCAGTAATATGATGTGCCTGGTGTAGACTCCTATGTAGTCATGCAAACAAGACCAACTCAGCATTTGTCAGATGTATTAGGAGTACAAGGCCTATCATCCCCAGCTAGCAAGGGAACAACAGTCCCACAAGATTAGGTTGTAGGAGGTTGGCCTGGGTTCTGATTTCTCCTTGAAGTAGTTCAAGTTTCAGTTGATACCAAGTGGCAGATATTGTTGCTGAAAACAGGTCCAGCGGATTGGTTGCCTAATAATTTTTTCATGCTTGAGAGCATTCTTTTTCTCCACCGGCTCCATTTACAGTCGCCTGGAACTGGCTGATTTTCTCTCTGAAGGCAGGTATAGGTTACCCGAGCAGCACAGCTACAGTTTAGTGTAACAGACTCTTGTAACGCTTAAGGGAACCAACTGAACTCTGTAATTGATACACACCCCATGGGTGGTTTTTCCAAGCATGCAGCAAGGACAAACTGGGTTTGGTGTCCCATTTGGATTGCTATCTTGCAATGGAAATCTGGCCCAAAGACTTAAAAGGGCAGGGGAAATAGAGGGATGACATTCTTGGTTCTCTGCCACTGAGGAGTGTTCCTACCTTGGCAATGTTTCTGCCTCCGCATGGCTGCACATTAAAAAGGGCCCACTGGCCACAAGAAGGGGTGAACTAATCCTAGCAGGAAGCAGGTCATTACCCCATCTGCTTTCCCAGACCACAAAAACTGTTTACATTACAATTCAATAGTAGAATCAGTCACGATACAGAGCATTAAGCTACAGTACGTCTACACAGCTTCGCCCTTCACCCACCAGTGTTTGTGTTTTCTGTACCATGGGCAATTATCCTCATCTTCCTCCACCACCATGTGAGCTGGCCAGGGCTCCCTCCAGCTGGCCAGTGGAGGAAGAGCTAAAATGGCAGCTTGCTGGCACCCCTCTCCCTTTTTTGTTCTTCCCTCACTGTGGGGAACAAAAAAAGTTTGAAACCTCAACTGGCCCCTGAGTGGGGGAAGCAGCAGCACCGCACTTTGGGGCAGTTCGGAGGCCATCTGGGTGAGGGCCGCAAGGTGCAACAGTTCTCTGCCATCTGTTGAAAGAAGGGGAAATTCCAGGCTTTGGGAAGCAGGACGAAACAATGGGAAAACACCCACCCCACCGCTCAAAAGCAGACGCGCAAACCTGTCTTTGCAGCATTTCTCTGGAAGAGCTGGTCTGCCCACCTCAAAATAATAATTGTGCACAGCATTTATGCAGCACATTTTATGCACTTCGGAGAACTGAATCTATACAACCTCACTTATGGTCACCGTAATCTGCAAGCTGATCCATGCTTTCTTGGGAGTAAGATGGGGCTTACTTCTGAGGAAACAGATACAGGACTGCAGTGCTTATTTATTAAGTTGTTTGACTGTTCCCAGTCTAGGTTATTCAAGCAAAAGCCAGGAACACCTTTTGCAAGAAGATACTTGCATGGCATCAGATTAAGCACTGTGTGGATGTTGTTTCTGTCTTTCTGTCCTGTTACAGAACCTTCAGTCTCCACAGAGCTAGCCAGGGATCAAGTTTCTTGTGCAGACATGGAACACAAAACCTGCATTTTCCCTCCTCTCTCAGGAATGCAGGAAGGTTGGACCAGACGGTGTCACATGTGCTGTACCAGAGACGGGTTCCATCAGAATGGACCCATGTTGCCTCTGGGACTGTGTCAGCCCAGGGGCCCACCTGGTGGCTTAGCAAGGAAAGCGCAGCACAGGTAACCAGAAGGAGGTGGTGCATCACCACGCAGGATTACAATGGCTGTAGGGACAATTTTCTGAGACAAGGCAATAGGATGTACAAGGCTTCAAAACTGTGATTCACAACGTGTAGGAGCTGGGAAGGAAGTGGAGTGGCATGGCTCTGCCTGTACGCACATGTAGAGACAGCCGGAACCAGCTCCCAAAGCAGCTGTGGCAGCCTCGCAAACGACAATTTGCCAAGAGGTGCTTTGTATGCACGAGAAGCTCCCGTGCACTCCTTCCACAGGATTTGCACAGCCCTGTAAGGCAGCTACCTGATTAGGTACCAGCTTAAGGTTTGGGGTAAGCACATTAAATCACGTAGGACAAAGAGACAAGATTTAAGGGTAGCCTAATTCTTTAGACGTTCAGTGTTGAATCATTCCAGAACACTGGAATGGGTTGCAGCATAGATAATTTGAATTACTTGGGCTTTGAGAATTGGGTATGCTGGCTGGCACATTTGGGAACTGCAGCCAAAGGCATCTGGAAAGCACTAAGTATCTATATATTCCATAGTATGTGTGAGAGTGGCAACTCAAACAGTGTGCGTACAAGAGCCTGGTTTAATGCTTATGCATGAAGTAATAAATGCACAAGGGCTGAGCCGCCTTGCCAAATCTGATCCCATTTAGTGTGAAAGCTAGACTGAAATGGGTTGCCAGACCTGGGGGCAGGGTAGGGAAGAGCACAGAACGTATTTGTGCTACAGCTCCAGCCAGCTCTATCAGTTCATCAAGAAAAATGAAATGCACTTATAAACAGGGCCTTTTCATTTCAATCACTGTATCCGTGTTCTCAAAAGCCACGACTGTTTCCTGGATTTTTGGAGTCTGATGCCCAATTCCGAATGTGTGGCTAAAATCTTGAGAGGATTAAAAACACACTGCTCAAATGTGTTTCAGGAAAGGGCGCAGCATGAATCAAAAGGCAGCCATTTGACAGCATGCCAAGAGGAAATCTATGCAATGTGAGCACACAATGAAAACAAGCATCCTTTTCTCTATCCAGGGATTTTTCACAGAATTCTTCTGGCTTTCTCCATTTAGTGCGAGAGAAAAGACACCTCATTATCCAAGTCAGAGTAATTCAGTTTAAACTCAACAGACCAGTGTTTCTCAACCTTGGCGACTTTAAGATGGGTGGACTTCAACTCCCAGAATTCCCCAGCCGGCTGAATTGAACTCCACCCATCTTAAAGTCGCCAAGGTTGAGAAACCATGCAACAGACTGTATTCACTGGTGCGTATTTGAAATCCTGTGGAGGAGTGATTTGGAGTGGGTGAGAGAGAGGAAATGGCATGCAGTGAGAAGGTTTATGGTGCCCATCTCTCTCCCCCACCTTGCATAGCCCATTCCGGAAAATGCCTTTTTCATTTTTTCAAAAAAGCATCTACGTCTACAGTGCGCACTTGTATATGATGCCCAGTCCAACTCTCACAGGGCCTGCTTTCTGAAGTATGCCTGGTTGGAATGAAATGTATTTGTTTATGATGTCATTCTAATTTCCCCAGAAAGAAACCTTTCAGAGGAAATGATTCCCAACCCAAAGGATCCCTGGAGTGCAAGCAAAACTGGATTAGGGGGTGGGGTGGAGAGGGATTTGGCCTTTAAGAGTAGCTTGGCCGGCAGAAATCAATAGCTGAAGCTTTTCCGCAGCAGGGAGTGAGAAGTACAAAGATCTCAAGTCTGCAGATTAAGCTGCTCTTAAAGGCACAGCGCCAGAGCAGAGCTGCACAGTTAGCCTGTGTTAACAGAGGGGCCCTTTCTCAGTACATAGTGCTTTGTTTCTTCTCCTATTTCAGTCTCCATATGTTGGAGCTAAAGACAATGACTCCTCACACACATGGCCGGGTTTTGTTATACATTCTAAAACCTTTCCGCAGTTCAAGATGGCAGATAAAAATCAGAATGAAAATATGTAACATCAATCTGAAACGAGTACAACAATCGAAAACAAAAAAAGCAACACACAGGCTGTGCTCACACAGCAGGCTAAACCATGTCAAAACTCATGGCTGCATTCACGCAACATGCTAAGTGTGGTTAGTTTTAACGCTGGTTGTTGTTTTGTGGCAAAGCTTTTAGCATGAATCCAGGCCGTTGGATTAGTTTATGATTCAATGTATTACACAGAAATAGAAAACGGGTTAATTCAGTATCTAGGCTGCATGAACAAGCTGTTTTACTGACCAGACAAAAACGTCCAGATCAGCTGATCTAAGATCAAATGAGAAACTTATGCACTTATTATTACCAGTTATTGCAGGCAATGGTTATAAACTCTCCCCTTTACAGTCATGAATAGCAGTTATATTTCATTATCAGTTTTATGTGGATTTGTGGAAAGTAATTTTCCTTAACCTTGAGAACTAGGTGACTCTTGATAATAACTTCTGCAACTGTTTGCTCTGCAGGTACTTCCTTACCTGAATCAAGCCTACTCAGTATCATCAGAGAAATTCTCTGATGGATGGGGAGAGCAAAGGGCCATTTTGCCCCATGTTAGACTGCTGATACATCTGAAAAAAATAAAATTGATTACATATATTTATCCCCTTTCTACTAACTGCTCTACCACATCACCTTCCCTTCCCTGAAGTCCCTGGACTTTTACAGTTACCTATGAACAAAGGTAACTAACCCAGCTCTCCTCTACAATAAGAAGCACCAAGTTCAGCCAGATGGAGTGGAAATCCATAAAACCTATCAAGAAACTGGCACAAATACAAATACACATCATTTTTCTAATCAAATGCAATCAACATGACATTGTTCCTAAAGGACCAAAAGTGAAGAACCAACTACAGCAGAGCTTTCCAAACTGTGTGTCGCGACACGTTAGTGTGTCGGCTGCAGTGTCTGGGTGTGTCGCGGCTGCTGCTGCTGCCTCCGAGTCCTGCCAGGATTCCACGCAGGTCCTAGTGCCTGCCTTGTGCCTGGCTGCCTCCAAACCTGCCCTGCCAGGATTCCGCGCAGGTCCTAGTGCCTGCCTTGTGCCCTGCTGTAAGAGTGTGTCACAAAATGATGCATGTCTAAAAAGTGTGTCACCAACATGAAAAGTTTGGAAAGCTCTGATCTACAGTCTATAAACTGCACAGACTACAGCCAAAGACAACTGTATGCTACATTCTCTCCAGGAATCCATCTAATCAGCATCCTTTACAACAAGCAAAAGCTAATCACCAATGCCATCTCTACCCTGGAACTTCAACTACATCAGGACTTCACCAGGACAAGACAATGAACCTACACTACAGAACTCATCTCCTTGAAGAAAAAGAAAACAGATGTCCAAACTTCTACAGCATCCGCTCAGTAAAACAATTCCCCACAATATTGTGAATCTGTGCAGCCACACACTCAGCCAAACTGAAGAGTCCATTCTGGCACAAGGCTTACCCTTTTGCCCTGCTAAACCCACACAAAATATGCAACTTGGTGGGGACCTTGAAAGATTTTTTTGCTGCTTGAGACTTAAGGAGTACTTTCAAAACAAGAAACAAAATATAGACACACACCCATCAACCCAACACACCCTGGAACAACATACAATTACAGATCACACAGATCCCAAATGCATTAAAAACAAACCAAACCAAAACACCCTGCTGCATGGATGCCCCCAGTGGATGCAACACTGAATTGGATTTTTATACTGAATGCTTTTGCCAACAAGCTAAAGCCACAATCATCAATAAAAAAACTCCCTTTACACAACAATCTCAGTAGAGCAGATCAAGATGCCACCTGAGGCCTCAAGAAAATAACAGTGACGACATAATCAAACAAGCTGACAAAGGAGGGGCAGTTGTCATCATGAATAAGATGGATTACATCAACAAAGCAGAGAAGCAACTCTCCAACACCATGCAATCTGATGAAAAAAATTCCTAAAGACACATCGGACTGCATCTACATGGAAACACCCAGGAGCCCTGACCAGGCATCTTTTACCTTCTTCCCAAAATACACAAATGGGCCCCCCAGCCACCCCATTGTCTCAAGTATCAGAACAATCACAATTTCATCAGGCTTTATGGACTCTGCTCAGACCTTATACCACCAGCATTCCCAGCTACGTAAGAAACACCATAGACTTCCAAAGAAAATTGAACTCCATAGGCAATCTCTCTAACAACACCATTTTAGCCCGCATGGATGCTGAGCCACTATATACCATTCCCCACAAACATGAACTTCAAGCCATCAAGAACATAATCACTGATGCCGAAACAGCACACCTTGCCACCAGACTGCTTGATTTTGTACTCACTCATAGGTATTTCACCTTTTCACCTACTGTACATCACACAGGTGACGCACCTGCAAATCAGTGGCATAGCCATGGACACATATATGGCTCCAAAATATGCCAACATCTTCATGGCTGACTTAGAACAATGCTTTCTTAACTCTCACCTCCTGACCACCTCTTTTACCTGAGATTCATTGATGACATTTGCATCATCCCACCAAAATGAATCTCTTGTCAAAATCCATCATGACTTCCACCCTACCATCAATCTTAGGCTAGACCTATCCATCAAACAAGTTAAACTACACAGTGGACACATAAACTACAGGAAACCTACAGACTGCTATGCATATCTGTATGCTTCCAGCTTCCATCCAGAACACACCACCAAATCTGTCATCTACAGCTACGCACTACGCTAGAACTGCATTTATTCTAACCGACTTCACAAAGATGCTTAACTGATGGAATTAAACCAGGCATTCAGGAGACTGAACTACCCACCCAACAAGATCAATAGAGAAATAAATAAAGCCAGATCAATCCCCAGGCAGGGCCTATTAAAAGATAGACCACAGAAACAGAACAACAAAACACCACTGGTTGTCATTTACAGCTCACAGCTCAAACCACTGGAATGCATTATTAATAAGCTTCAGCCCACACTGGACAATGACACTACACTTTCTCAGGAACTGGGTGGCATACCCATACAGTACTTGCACACAGACAACCATCCAACCTGAATCAGATTCTCACAAGCAACAAGAAAAAACAGGATAATGATGCCAACACAGGAACCAGACCCTGCAACAAACCAAGATGTCTACTTTGCCCCCACATCTATCCCAGCAGTACTATCACAGGCCCCAACAAGTATACACACAAGAATAGAGGCACCCAGACATGTTCTTCCTCCAAAGTGCCATCATCTGCCAGCAATACCCCTCTGCATTCCACATAGGAGAAACAGGACAAACTTTGTGCAAAAGAATTAATGGACCCAGGTTTGACATTGAGATTCAAAACTAGGACAAAGTAATATCAGAGCATTTAAACCTGTCAGGACACTCCATAGCAGAACTCAAAGGGGCTGTTTTGGAAAAGTGGAGCTTTAAAAGCACCACTGAGTGAGAAATTTGGTCTAGAGGTTAAGGCAACAGGCTAGAAACCAGGAGACTGAGAGTTCTGGTCCCGCCTTAGGCATGAAAGCCGGCTGGGTGACCTTGGGCCAGTCACTCTCTCTCAGCCCAACTCACCTCACAGGGTTGTTGTGAGGAAAAAAGGAAGAGGAAGGAGTATTAGGTATGTTCGCTGCCTTGAGTTATTTATAAAAATAATAAAGGCAGGATAGAAAATAAAATAAATAAATTACTGAACTCACATACATCAAAAGGTTTCGGCCAATCTCAGAAGGTCTCAACAAATATAATGGGTTTTAATCAAAGAGAATATTTGTAGCTCAGGGTTGAACTGTGGAGTCCTTGATGCTCTCTGAGCCTTGTTTTGTTGCAGATGTTTCATTGCCAGGCTAGGCAACATCTTCAGTGCGAAAAGGGAGTGGGACTTGCTCTCTGTTTATATACCATGGCTTGTCCTGCTTGTGTTGGTGGAGGTGTTGTTCTCTCCTTAGTAGTTCCTTGATTGGGCTGTTGTTTGCTACTTGGTTGATTGACTGAGTTAATAGTTCCTTGATTAGGGTATATTATGCTGTTTGATTGCTCCTCTGGTGCTAATCCTGGTGTTAATCTTTGCATATCTGGGTGATGATTGCTGGCAAGGAGGTGTTCTGGTCTTCTGGCTTTTCTATTGTCTCTTATGTAAATGTTGTTTACCTCTATGTGTCTGTTGATGGCTGCTTTGTCTGAGTGCCAAGCTTCCAGGAATAATGGGTTTTTAATGCATTACAATTGTTAATTGATAAGGTACTTGCAATCTGTCTCACATGTAACCTGCATTTGCACAACCAACCTATCTTCCCCTCCCCTCTCCCCATCTTTCCACCCATCTCACCTCAATTTAAATCCTACATCAGTCTGCCACTCTATGCATCTGATGAAGCATGCTGTAGCTCACAAAAGCTGATGTCTTTTAATATAATTTGTTATTTGGAAAAGGTGCTACCAGACTCCTAATTTTCTACCCACAAAGGGTACTCCGCTCCATCCATCCAATGAAGTGAGCTGTAGTTCTCGAAAGCTTATTTTTACTGTTCAGTCGTTTAGTCGTTTCCGACTCTTCGTGACCTCAATAATATTTGTTAGTCTGAAAAGATGCTACCAGATTCCTGCTTTTTGGTGATCACAGACTAATATGGCTCTCCTCCTACAAGGTCTACTCACAAAGGGGAGTTTTGGCAAAAGAATAGAAAAATGTTGGAAACTTAATATTTGCTTGCCAAGACTCCTCTAGGACATCCTAGAGAGTGAAGTCAAGTAGGCCTTAGGAAGCATTACTAACAACAAAGCTAGCGGAGAAGACAGTATCCCAGCTGAGCTATTTAAAATCCTAAAAGATGATGCTGTTAAAGTGCTGCACTCAATATGCCAACAAATTTGGAAAACTCAACAGTGGCCACAGGATTGGAAAAGGTTGGTTTACGTTCCAATTCCAAAGAAAGGCAATGCCAAAGAATGTTCAAACTACCGTACAATTGCGCTCATTTCACATGCTAGCAAGGTTATGCTCAAAATCCTACAAGCTAGGCTTCAGCAGTATGTGAACGGAGAACTACCAGAAGTGCAAGCTGGGTTTCGAAGAGGCAGAGGAACTAGAGATCAGATTGCCAACATTCGCTGGATCATGGAAAAAGCAAGAGAGTTCCAGAAAAACATCTACTTCTGCTTCATTGACTACGCTAAAGCCTTTGATTGTGTGGATCACAACAAACTCTGGCAAATCCTTAAAGAGATGGGAGTACCAGACCACCTTACCTGTCTCCTGAGAAACCTGTATGCGGGTCAAGAAGCAACAGTTAGAACTGGTAATGGAACAACCGACTGGTTCAAAATTGGGAAAGGAGTACGACAAGGCTGTATATTATCACCCTGCTTATTTAACTTATATGCAGAGTACATCATGAGAAATGCCGGGCTGGATGAATCACAAGCCGGAGTTAAGATTGCCGGGAGAAATATCAACAACCTCAGATATGCAGACGATACCACCCTAATGGCAGAAAGTGAAGAGGAACTAAGGAGCCTCTTGATGAGGGTGAAAGAGGAGAGTGCAAAAGCCGGCTTGAAACTCAACATTAAAAAAACCCAGATCATGGCATCTGGTCCCATCACTTCCTGGCAAATAGAAGGGGAAGAAATGGAAGCAGTGACAGATTTTATTTTCTTGGGCTCCAAGATCACCGCAGACGGTGACTGCAGCCATGAAATTAAAAGACGCTTGCTCCTTGGGAGGAAAGCTATGGCAAACCTAGACAGCATATTAAAAAGCAGAGACATCACCTTGCCAACAAAGGTCCGTATAGTTAAAGCTATGGTTTTTCCAGTAGTAATGTATGGCTGTGAGAGTTGGACCATCTAATGCGAAGAGAGGACTCACTGGAAAAGACCCTGATGCTGGGAAAGACTGAAGGCAAAAGGAGAAGGGGAAGGCAGAGGATGAGATGGTTAGATAGCATCACCGATGTAATGAACATGGATTTGAGTAAACTCCGGGCGACAGTGGAGGACAGGAAGGCCTGGCGTGCTATGGTCCATGAGGTCACGAAGAGTCGGACACGACTAAACGACTGAACAACAACAAAAATACTCCTCTCCCCCTTCAAAGGGAGAGTAAGGAGATGAGGGCAAACAAGTGGCGAGGAAGATTTACTACAGATCATTCCCCACAAACCAAGAGAAAGAAGCTATGTGGAAGAGCAGATTTGTAAAAAGGAATCTTATTAGTTGCCTTTCAGCTACGGTGGTTCCTTTTCCACCCAGTTGTCACAGACAAATGTCAGTGAGCCTATAGAAGAAAGGCAGGACACAAAGAATAACAACAGTTTGTTGATATTAAAATTGCTCTGGCTTCATGAACAGTAGCTTTCTATCAAGGGACCACAAAGGCACCTGTCCACCTGTACGGAAGAGCCACTTCTCTTGGGGAAGAGGAAGACAACTCTTTATTTACTACAATTCATGGGAAATCATCATCCAGCCAATTTCTGGCTCTATATACTCAAACTGGTTTTGCCAAACCTGGCTCTCCCATGAACTGATGGGCTGTTTCTTTGGGTGTCCTTTGTCTACCATTAACCATAAATCTGTCACTCAAATCATAAGTGCCTCTGGGATCTACTGTATCTGTAGATTCTTGTAGGTTATTGTAGATTAGGATTTACAATTTGTACAGATTCTATAAAATACCTGGGTTTACTGCTTTCTCAAGGTTTTTCATAATGTGTTGAATTAAATAAGTCCAAATGTATAGATAGAGTTTCAATAGATATAATTGGATGGTTAAAGTTCCCATTAAGTCTTTCTGGTATGATTAATGTTATTCAGTAACGTTACATTGAGGTTAATATATATCCTAAGAGGGGTTTCAATGTTAATTCCTGTTAGATATTTCACACAAATAGATACGTTAATGAGGAAATTTCTGTGGCAGGCTAAAGGTCCTAAAATCTCTCTGCCTAAATTTTTCCAATTTTGTAAAGATGGTGGGTTTAACCTACCAGATATATAACATCTATATTTTGGGGGAGATTTATTAAGATTACTTTCCTCTTTGGCCCATTTGAGAACAACTGTGTTTTAGGGTCCAGATATACTAAACTGGGATCGTTGTTTCATGCTTTGAAAGCTGCTAGGCCTATTTGGCTATTAATAGGTAAGTGATTCCGTTTTGATCCCAAATCATATGAGAAGTTGACACTGTGGTATAACTCAAATTTAACAATAGCAGAAAAGATGTTCTACTGGAATGTTTGGCTAAACAAAGGATTAATACTTTAAATCTGGCTTTAATTTTAACACTGAATGTAAGTTTTGCTGGTCAATAACTGAAGATGATGATGATGATGATACTTTAAATAAGTTGAGTTTTGAATGGTTGTTTTTAAAAGTTTGAGATATAGTGTTTTGTGTTTCACTTACCTCTAATATACACTTGGATCTATCTATCTATCTATCTATCTATCTATCTATCTATCTATCTATCTATCTATCATCTATCTATCTATCTATCTATCTATCTATCAATCAATCAATCAATCATATCTTGGATGGCATACTGTTTTAGTTTCTCTAAGAGATGCTATGTTTGAACAGAAACCAACAATTCAAATGTAAAATACACTTCCTATAATTTAAAAATAAATTAATCAGAAAATATTATTGGGCTCTATTGGACCCCTCAAAGAATGTTCAAAAAAGAATGGACATTAGATTTCTTATGTTGGTGATGTAAGAAATTTGAAGGTTCTTTTACATCGTTTAGTCTTGTTCTGTTAGATTCTGGTTTGGTTTCAATTCAGTATGTATGCTGATATAACCTTGGGAAGAAATATTATATTTAAGGATCTCAATGAGAAATCTAATGTCCATTCTTTTTTGAACATTCTTTGAGGGGTCCAATAGAGCCCAATAATATTTTCTGATTAGTTTATTTATAAATTATAGGAAGTGTATTTTACATTTGAATTGTTGGTTTCTGTTCAAACATAGCATCTCTTAGAGAAACTAAAACAGTATGCCATCCAAGATACGATTGAACGATAGATAGATAGATAGATAGATAGATAGATAGATAGATAGATAGATGTTAGAAGGTAATCTTACCACGGTTCGTCCCAAGCCGGGAATGAATAGAGGTTTGGCTGGGGAAGAAGATCTACCTGAATGGCTGGCTAAGTTCTGTGAATGAGCTGACCTTTTGTGTGTCAAGCTTTCCAATTGAATCGAGAGGGAATCCTTTGTCTGAGCAGTTGGGCTTCCTTTACCTGTTCTGGGGGGAGACAACATGGAGGCAGACAGTGTTCTGGGGGGAAGACAACACGCAGGGCAGGGAGAGATCTTAATTTATCCCAACATATCTATCTGTCGTATCTTGGATGGCATACTGTTTTAGTTTCTCTAAGAGATGCTATGTTTAAACAGAAACCAACAATTCAAATGTAAAATACACTTCCTATAATTTATAAATAAATTAATCAGAAAATATTATTGGGCTCTATTGGACCCCTCAAAGAATGTTCATAAAGGGATGGACATTAGATTTCTTATGTTGGTGGTGTAAGAAATTTGAAGGTTCTTTTACATCGTTTAGTCTTGTTCTGTTAGAGTTCTGGTTTGGTTTCAATTCAGTATGTATGCTGATATAACCTTGGGAAGAAATATTATATTTAAGGATCTCAATGTAATGCTGAATTATATTCCTAAAACATGGAATTTGTCATCTCATGAAGACTTTTGGCTGGGATAAGGCAAAGAGGATAATCCTGCTTAACTGGAAAGAAAGTCATTCTCCTGAATTTAAGGAATGATCCAGGATATGAGTTTATCTATTTTTAGAAAGTCTTTGCTTTTAAAACTGAGAAGATGAGAGTATAACAGAGTATGTTGCTATATGATCCAGATTTAATGACATGGTTAACAATAGCATTAATTTCATAGGTTTTTATAGCTATTATATGGAACTTTTTAGCTGTTCATTAGGGTTGGGGTGGGGACTTGTTTAGCTCATTTAATCACAGTAACAAATTTTTCTTTCTTTTTTCTTCTCTGTATAATAACTGTTCAGTTTAGAGTCTTCTTTTATATTTCACTATTTTTACAAATAAGTTAATTTAAAAATTAAAATCACAAGTGAGGGTGTGCATGTCATTTTGCTTTTCCGTGTGTCCTTTCTTTGGAAAGAGTGGGAGAAGGACTTGCTTATTTGTTATCCTTCTATATTCATTTTGTGGGGTTTCTTTAATCTGTTCATTAAGATGAAATACCAAAGCAACTCAACTTGTGAAAAAATGTGTATGCACCTGTGTGTGTGTGTGTGTGTGTGTGTGTGTGTTTTAACAGAAGGACCACATTCAACTCAGGATGACACAATCAACTCTACTTACAGGCCACAATCAGGATGTCTGATATGGACAAATCCTAGCAGGAAACTTCCTTGTAATACAAAAAGTTGAAGACAAGTTTTTAAATATTTAAATAGAATAGAAGAATAGAATAGAATAGAATAGAATAGAATAGAATAGAATAGAATAATAACTTTATTGTCATCCCACTATACACTATACACCAAGTGCACAATAGAATGAAATTTCGTTGCAGATGGCTCACAATTTCAATCAAACAGTAAAATACTACTAATAAAAAACCCCATAGTTACTATAAAATATACATTCTTTAGCTCACAATTTCAGTCAAACACTAAAATATTAATTAAAAAATCCATAGTTACTATAAAATATACATTCTTTACACATCCAACATTTCACCTAAAAGAACTTATTTAAGCATTCAAGAATCCAATAGCCTGGGGGACAAAGCTGTTTCCCAATAGGTACAGAAAACAGAATATCTCCCTACATCAGAACAGGGAACCTAGTGAAAAACTGGGTAAATGCGTTAATCTGCAGCCCGGCAGCCACATGAGACAGAAAGGCTGGTAGATCAGGCCCTTTTTACCTTCAGTAAACTGTTCCTTTATCTACATTTGGTCCACAGAACACATCAGATGCCCATTATCACACTGCCCTGCAGCTCTATGTAAGGGTGTACTGAAACATGTTTTTAAAAAGCAAAAGTTGCACCATACTTCCCTCCAGAAATGTCCGTTTTAAAAAAAATACTTTAAAAAAATGACTGTTGATGAGGAACGAACTGAATGATGCATTTAGTCAACTGTCTTGTCCCTCCCCCTGGCTTCCTTCTTCTCTTATTTTTGAAATCTGTCATGTACATTAAAGTAAAAAACAAACAAAACCCAGTCCCATTGAAAAAAACAATGTAGGGAGGAGCAGGCGATTTTATTAATACCACTGGTTTCAGCTCCACTGTGCATGCCTGCCTTCTGCTGTACTTAGACAGCATCTGTTTTCTCCCCGAGTTGAGTCTGGGGGTGAGGATGGTACATTAGAGCAAAAAAGAACAGCTGGGCCCACAAAACCTGCTAAAATGTGATCTCCGATTTGGGTGGCACGCCTACTTGTGGTATGATGAAAGTTAATAAAGATATTAAAAATCATTTTGTTAGGCGTGCCATACTGAGGGCTTGGAATAAATATAAACCAATATTGTCTCCTAATGTACCTATGTGGTTGCCCCTCAAGAAGCTTTTTTTAGAAGAG
Organism: Charina bottae; assembly: GCA_023362775.1. Taxonomy (NCBI): domain Eukaryota; kingdom Metazoa; phylum Chordata; class Lepidosauria; order Squamata; family Charinaidae; genus Charina; species Charina bottae. The sequence goes on along the minus strand of JALMGJ010000002.1, from coordinate 134,599,922 downwards.
AGATGGCAGGCAACCCAACCTGGTTGAGATATCAAGATTTGCTGAATTTTGAAGAAGGGATACCTAAACTTAAACAAGGGAACTACTAGAATTGGAAGGTCATATTTGTCACTGGTTTAATTACGCACAATTGTCAGAACGGTTTAATTTGGATAAGAAGGTATATAATTTTGTTAACGAAAAAACACAATTTGAAATGGAACTTTGTACAAACGATGAGCATCTTATTAAGAAAATGTATAAAATGTTGTTGCAATTGAATTTAGAAGATGAATATGTTAAAGATTGTATGATTAAATGGGCTAGGAATTTTGGTTATAATATTATGCTTGAACAATGGGAGAATATGTGGAACATGTCAGATTTCTCATGTGAAATGGCAAATCGCTTTCTGCATAAAACAAAGCGTTCTCATAGCTGTGAATGGCTTTCTTCGTATCTTTCATAGATATGAAGCCAGGTGGCTAGTGAAGATGTCACGTGATTCATTATTATGTCTAGCCCCTGAAACTTTCGAGGGATTATGTGCTATGTTCTATGCTTTGTGCTTGGTGTTTTTCACACGTAGGTTTCAGCCAATCAGAAAATTGGTAAGTGTATATCTTAGCTGTGAACAATGGTTCCTTTGCTCCTTGACTTCTGTTCGTCTAGTAGCCATCATGTGTTCTGCTCCTGAGGACTGAGAAGCATGTAGCTATACCTGGCTATGGGAATGTTGCCACGGTTTTGTGCTCCTTCACATCTATCAGTGGACGCAGCACGGAAGATTGTGTACACTGCTTGTAAGCTGTTCTTTACTTTTGCAACGCTGTAACTGTAACTGTGTATATACAACTCTGCTTTTATCTATAGTAAAGATGTATAGCTTTGAAAAGCTGCACTCTGTGTCTGCTTACTCTTCTCTAGCTTCCTCCCTATAAGCCAGCATTTATCCAACAGAACAAAGGTATGAAATTTACTTTGAATTATAATTTGAAAGAGAATTTTTATAAAATGATGTACCGTTGGTATTTAACTCCCGATAAGCTGTCCAAAATCTATAATGGGGTATCAAATGTTTGTTGGAAATATTTACAGGGTGAAGGAACTTTCTATAATTTATGGTGGACTTGTGGAAAAGCTAAGAAATTCTGGAATCAAATATGTATTATTATTCAAAAGATTCTCAAAGTGGACTTACAATTGAAACTGGAGCTGTTTCTCTTGGGTTTTATGGACCAACAGTTTGGGAAGCAACATGGAACTCTGTTCTTATATATGATAACAGCAGTAAGACTCTTATATGCTCAAAGATGGAAGGAAGCACAAATTCCCTCAATGGAGGACTGGATGATTAAGTTAATGGAACTGGCGCAAATGGCTAAACTGACAGCATTGATAAGAGAAAATACTGTAACTGGATTTGTTTCTATTTGGAAGCCGCTTTTGGACTATTTGCTTGTAACGCAAAAAAATGAAGTTTTGATTTTGGGTTTTGATGATTAAATGGCTTGATTTTAGAGAAACAATGTTACTAAATGTATAATAGCAAGATATTAACTTTTATGTATTTTTATATCTGTGTTGGAGGTCAGAAGCCACCTGTCTTATAGTATGTTTTTCTGTCTATTCTTGCACTGTTTTAGTTTCTCTTGTTTCTTTTTTAGACTTGTATTCTATCTGTTCTATATTCTGTATTTTAATTATATCTTGAAAATAAAGCTCTATGAAAAAAAAGATTATTGACAAACTTCTATATGTTGCAATGACTCAACAGTGCTCCTAGAGAATAGATCTGAATGCCTGTTTTTCTTCTTGATATGGATCCTTAGCAAAAGCTCTTTTTATAAGACAGATTGTCCACTAGCCAAACCTTTTGTCATTCAATTGATTCAGCTGGTAGATTGAGCTACTGGATACATTTCTCATTTGCTGGCTGGATCTCTGACATCAGAGATGCAGTATATTACCTGATTGTGCAAAACAAAACAACTATCAATCTCCTTTAAGTATAACTAGCTGCTTCTTGTTTGCATTGTTTTGGGTTGCTTTCAACTTATGCTGCCCAGAGTTGCTATAAGTAGGATGACCTATACATTTATCAAAATGAATAAGAAAAATAAAAATAAATTAAAAACTTGATAAAAATTAAAAATTTGATAAAAATAAGTAAACAAACATAAATAAGAGGGTAGCTTTCCTTTATTTCCATTTTCTATAAAATTGCAAGACCATTTCTAAAAAGAACATAGGAAAAGCTTCAGTGATAGCATCTAAATGGGAGTTTCTCTTTTTTTTAAAAGAACTTAATTAATTTTCAAAGTATAGCTAAAATACAAAATAGAAAATACAGAAAAGCAAGAAAATAGAACTAAAGAAAAAAGAAAAAAACTATAAAGTGCAAATAGACAGAAAACAAAGACGGAAAAGTGACTTCCGACTTTCTCCAATACTGATATAGATAAGTTTACAAATATAATCTCTTACCATTAATTAAACCACAATAACATTATTTTTATTAAAATAAACCAATTAATCATTAAAACCCAAAATCAAAACATTTTTTTTACCAAAAGCAAGTACTCTAGAACTGGTTGCCAAACAGATATAAATCCAGTAACCAAATGTTTCCTAATTAATGCAAATTTAGCCATTTGAGCCAGATCCATTAATTCAGAGCTTTCCAAACTGTGTGTGGTGACACAAAAGTGTGTCGCCACACACAGCGTGGTGTGTCGCCACACCACCCGGAAGCAGCGGCGCGTGCGTGCACGGCGGCCTCCATGCACGCGCGTGCCGCCGTCGTGCGCGCGCGCCACTGCATGCCCGTGCCGTCACCATGCGCCGCCGCACGCCCCCCGCGCTGCCGCCGTGCGCATGTGCCACCGCACGCCCCCCACGCGCCGTCACCGTGCGCGCGCCGCCGCTGCCGCTGGTGTGTCGCCAGCGGCAGCACTTTGGAAAGCCCTGCATTAATTTAACAATCCAATCTTCAACCGTAGGTATCTGGATCTTTCCATCGCTGTGCATATAAAAGTCTTGCAGCTGTGATTATGTATAAAAACAAAACTCCATGTTGTTTCTCCAACTCCTTCTCCATCAAACCCAAAAGGAACAGTTCTGGCTTTTTTTGTATGTTCACTTTTAAAATCTTTTGGATAATAATGCATATTTGATCCCAAATTTTTTTGGCTTTCTCACAAGTCCACCAGAGATGACAAAAGGTTCCTTCTCCCTGTGAACACTTCCAACAAACATTTGTTACACCATTATAGATTTTTGATAGCTTATCAGGGGTTAAATACCAACGATACATCATCTTATAAAACAGAGCTTTCCAAACTGTGTGTCGCGACACAAAAGTGTGTCGCCACACACAGCGTGGTGTGTCGCCACACCACCTGGAAGCAGCGGCGCGCGCGTGCACGGCGGCCGCCATGCATGTGCGCGCCGCCGCACGCCCCCCGCGCCGCTGCACGCCCCTCCCGCGCCGCAGCCGTGCGCGCGTGCGCCGCCGCACGCCCCCCGCGCTGCCGCCGTGCGCACGCACCGCCACACGCCCCCGCGCGCTGCCGCTGCCGCTGGGTGTGTCGCCAGCGGCGGCACTTTGGAAAGCCCTGTTATAAAAAGTCTCTTTTAGGTTATAATTTAAGGTGAATTTCAAACCTTTATTCCACATATTTTCCCATTGCTCCAGCATAATATTATATCCAAAATTCTTATCCCATTTGATCATGCATTCTTTAACCTGTTCATCTTCCAAATTCATCTGTAACACAAGTTTGTGTTGTAACAACATTTTATACATTTTAGTGATAACATGTTTATCATTTATACAAAGTTCCTTTTCGAACTGGGTTATTTCATTGACAAACTTGTAATTTTTTTTATCCACCTTAAAACGTTCTATCAATTGCATATATGTAAACCAGTAACATGTAAAACCTTCCATCTCTAACATTTCCCTTGTTTTAAACTTTGGTTCACTTTCTTCAAAATTTAACAGATCTTTATATTTTAACCAACTTATTCCTCCCACATTTTCTCTTCTAACAAATGCTTCTTGAGGTGACAACCATAACGGTACATTAGGAGACAATCTTACCTTATATTTGTTCCAGATCCTTAATATGGCACTCCTAACAAAATTATTTTTAAAATCCTTATTAACTTTAACTTTATCATACCACAAGTAGGCGTGCCACCCGAATCTTAATTCATGTCCTTCAAGCTGTAATAGCTTCTTGTTCTCCAAAGTAATCCATTCCTTCATCCAAAGCAAACAACAAGCATCAAAATATAATTTTAAATTAGGCAAACCCAGACCTCCTTGTTTTTTGGCATCTTGTAACAATTTATATTTAATTCTTGGTTTCTTCCCTTGCCAAATTAATTTCGAAATATCTCTCTGCCATTCTTTAAATGGTAAATCTGTCAACAAAATCGGTAAGGTCTTAAAGAGAAACAGCATCCTAGGCAAAACATTCATCTTAATCACAGATATTCTTCCCATAAGAGACAATTGTAGTTTTCCCCATCTTAATAAATCTCTTTCCACATCATTCCAGATTTTAACATAATTATCCTTAAACAACATATTATTTTTAGTTGACAGGATCACCCCCAAATATCAACTTTTTTTCAATCTTAAAACCCGTCTTACCCATCAGTAGTTCTTGGTCAGACATGGTCATATTTTTAATTAACATTTTTGTTTTTTGTTTATTTACTTTCAGACCCGCCAATGACCCAAACTCTTTCAATTTCTTCATCAGATGTTCCGCAATATCCAATGGATCCTGTAAAATTAAAACTAAATCATCAGCAAAAGCCCTCAATTTAAAAACTTCTTGTTTAATCTTTAAGCCCTTTATTTGTTCGTCTCTTCTGATATCTCTATTAAAAACTTCCAACACCAAAATAAAGAGCAAAGGCATCCTTGTCTTGTTCCTTTCTGTATCTGACACAATTCAGTTAATTCTTCATTCACAGTAATATTTGCCTGTTGTGGTATATAAATTGTCTTAATTGCCTGAATCGGATGTTCTCCAAAGTCCATAATTTCCAAAACTTTAAACATAAAACTCCAGTTCAAATTATCAAAGGCTTTTTCTGCATCTAAAAAAATAAGAGCTGTTTGACATTCATTATGATATTGTAGATATTCTATAACATCCAAAGCCACTCTTACATTATCTTTTAACTGTCTCTTTGGTAAAAATCCACATTGGTCATAGTGAATAAATTCTTGTAAAAATTTTTTCATTCTTTCTGCCAATATTGATGCAAATACCTTATAGCCATTATTCAACAATGAAATTGGTCTAATTTTTTTCACTAAAAAGTGATCCTGACCTTCCTTTGGTATAAGAGCAATATTAGCTTGTTTCCATGAGTCTGGCATTGATGACCCCAACAAAATAGAATTTGTCAATCTTTTAAAAGGTAAAAGTACCTGATCTTCAAAAAATTTATAGTATATTGCAGACAAACCATCAGGACCTGGTGCTTTCCCCAATTTTGTTCTTTTTATAGCTTCAACTATTTCAAAAGTAGTTATTGGACTACTCAATATTAATTTCTGTGACTGTGTAAGTTTTGGTAAATCTTGTCTATTCAAATATTCATTTATCTTCTCCAAAGATACTTATTTTTTATATAAATTAGAGAAAATAAATGGGAGTTTCTCAATTGCTGTTTCTCAAAATATATTCTGTGCAGAACTTGTCTGTTTTGAAACCTAAGATAATATACAACTAGTTTAATTACACTGATTTTATTGTTTTTACTCAGAATTTTAAATGATTGTTGCCTTCCTTTGTTTATCCTATTCTCTCTTTTCCCAAGTAAGTTCCTTTATAAATCTAGAGGGTTGGCTGTATTGTTAAATTTCTCATTAAAATCTTCCTCACATATAAAACTGTACAGTTGAACAGATATCCCTTATGTTCTCTGGATTTTCACATGGTGTATTAAATTCTGGGTTTGGGTCAGGAAAATCAAAGTACCTCCCCCCCCCCCAGTTTTGGAATAAAGGGGGAAAAAACTCGATAGAAGGGCTTAGAGGTCCCTGATTGGAGAGATTATTCTAATAATTTTATATTGGGGAACCTTGAAAGAAATGATCTACTTGTAAAGTCATCTCTCTTCCAGGTCCACAATAAGCACATTAAAGCTTTTGTAGGCTAAAACCCCTTTCACCATCTACAACGAATGGTAGGAGAATCTCTGGAATGAATAAAATATCACAGTGATCTTTAACATTCTTTAGCACAATCATATCAATCAGATTTTTTGAGGAGGTGGCACGGTAGGAACAGGGTTCCCATGTGCTGCTCTGGAGCTCAATTTATACAGAGAGGCCTCGCTCAGTGACAGAGCACATGCTTTGCATCTAAATGGTGGGAAAGAATGTTACTGAGCAACATGAAAGTGGGAGAACAACACAAGCCAGCAGATCATGATAGCTTTACAATAGAAAGGATGAGACATTATGCAGACTTAATGAGGTGAGGCCCTGCTTGGTGCAAAATTATATTAAATTGTACCAAAAGCTTAAAAAAGAATACCAAGTTTGCTCTCCTTCCATGAGTGCAATGAATCAGTTGTTACCCTGATCCATTTCTAGGACTGATCAGAACATAGCAACCTTGTGAGAAACAAAGATTCCCCAATTGGACATTAGACTATGGAGAAGTCCCTCTCCCTGCAGATCTAAGAGGTCTTTCACACAAAAGGGTGGGCCAAAATTCAAACAAAATGGGGCCCCTACTGATCATATGTTAGTGATTGTAATTGTGAGCCATTTTGAAATATCCCTGTGCTAATGTCGTATCTGTGATAAGAAAATATCATTTCAAGACAGCATACGCTGCTGCAGAAAGAGCAACTTGTTGCTGCCCTGTGCTTGAAGGCAAGGTCTCTCTGCCCACTGGGAAGGATTCTTGGGTCCCCTTGTCTCCCACCTCCAGGGATCCCACCATAACATTATGCTGCAATGATTATGGAAAGGCGGCCAAAAGCAGAACAGCCAGCATGTCAGCATCAGCGGTTTTGCAAGCAATTGAGGTTGTCAGCACCAAAAACAGGAAAATACAAGCACATTTTATTTATTTATTTATGTATTTATTTGGTGAAGGGGGAGGCACTCAATTATTGGCTTGGAAGTAAGCACTGATTGAGTGTTCTGAGTTCTCTATCTTCAGCTATTGGCCATAAAGGACAAACAGTTAATGCCGGGCATTTCTTTATTCCATAGATGTCAACAGTATGCCTGTGCATGTTCTGAAAATGATTTGGAAAAGATGGTTCATGCAAGGGCAAGCACACCACCTCTCTATTACTTATTAAAGCAGCCTGCCTTTTTTTAACGCTTCTCTGCCAGCCACTTTTCAGGCTGGCATGGAGGCTCCCCAAAAGTCAGTTTTAATGAATAGTACAAAGGTGCTGCAGAGGGGCGTGGTGGCTCAGTGGGTAAGACGCCAGGCTTGTCGATTGGAAGATCGCAAGTTCGGAGGTTTGAATCCCTAGCCCCGCGTGTCGGACTGAGCTGCCGCACTAGCTCCAGCTCTTGCCAACCTAGTAATTTGAAAGCATGCAAATGCAAGTAGATTAATAGGTACCACTTCGGTGGGTAGGTAACAGCGTTCTGCGCGCGTCATGCGGCCACATGACCGTGGAAGCGTCTTCGGACAACGCTGGCTCTTCGGCTAACAAACGGAGATGAGCACCGGCCCCTAGAGTCGGACACGACTGCACAACTGTGCGGGGGGAACCTTTACCTTTTACAAAAGTGCTGCACTCATGTTTGTGCAAAGTCTGAAGCACTTTTCCAGAGTCATTTTTGAAACCTGCACAGCCCTAATAAACAGGTCTGTGCTCATGGTATCCCAATGACCAAACAGATCTGAAAACAATCAACATGGCATGGATCAAGTTCAGGTCCACTTAAAAATGGGATTCAGTAGTGGCTGGGAAATGAAAACACTTAATGCTGCTTTTGAATGGCTAAACTTATAATTCATCAAAGTAGATAAACACTGAATTTTTTTTATTTTTTTATTTTATTAAATTTATATTACCGCCCATCTCCCCTATCGGGGACCCTGGGCGGTTCACAATAAAACATAATTAAAAAGATAAATATAAAATTACAATAAATACATAATATAGAATCCAAGATAAAAATGTTAAAAATGGAGTACTGGGAGGCTTCATGGGACCAGCCATCCCCATGAGGAACTGTTAACATTTCCCGCCCAGGCAAGATGGCAGAACCAGGTCTTTAGGCCTTTCCGGAAAGTCGGGAGCGAGGAAACCAGCCTCAGCTCCGGGGGTAAGATATTCCAAAGGGCGGGCGCAACTGCAGAGAAGGCTCGCCTCCTGGACCCTGCTAGATGGAACTCTTTGGTCGATGGGGTCCATAGCAAGCCCTCTCTGGCTGATCGGGTGGGACGGTCGATGTTCTGGGGATGAGCCGGTTCCTCAGGTAGCCTGGCCCTATGCCATGTAGGGCTTTAAAGGTGATAACCAACACCTTGAATTGTACCCGGAAGCGAACCGATACCCAATGCAGCTCGCGCAACAACGGTGTCACATGGGCCGATCTTCTGGCCCCAATAATTGTCCGCGCAGCCGCATTCTGGACCAGTTGAAGCTTCCGGATACTCCTCAAGGGTAGCCCCATGTCGAGCGTGTTACAATAGTCTATATGGGAGACGACAAGGGCATGAGTGACTGTTCGGAGGGCATCTCGGTCCAGGAATGGGCGTAACTGGTGCCTGTATGCTTCAGGGTGCTATAGAACACAATCTCAGCTGGTGCAACTTCTCACAACACAGTGCGATGGGGGAAAGGAGGATCACAAAGTCTGCACCGGATGAAATGATATCATCTACATTAGTTTGAAGTTAAAGTAAGTCCTGCTCTCCAATGCATCTGATTAATTTTGAATCCTATTATTAAAATCATCTGCTTTGCTTCCAGTTTTTCAAGCTTGAATTTCCACTCTTGCTGCTATTTTGCTTGTTTCAGGATATGACCCCAGATCACTAAGGAACAGGCAGCGCAGTCACCATCTTTATGTTGCTGAATAGGTTTGCTGAACAATGTACATAACAGCTTCCAGATGAGGCTCTATTCTGTAATCATCTTGCTTCGTTTATGGAATTTGAAAGGAAGTCCCCTCCAGATATTATTGTCTCTTACTTATAACCCTCCTGTTTTTTCCATGCCGCTTCTCTTTTGCACGTCTATATGTAAAATCTACCCAGGAGGGAATGACAGAATACAGATTGACCTCGTTTAGTGACTGCCTTGTTTAATTACCATTTGCAGTTAACGACCATGATGAAAAAGTAACTTTGCAACCAATCCTCACATTTACGACCTTTGCAGGTCTGTAAAGCAAAGGAAAGCTGAAGTAAAATCGTAAGCACAGTCATGGTTTCATTAGTGACTGCTTTGCTCAATGACTGAATTGCTGGTCCCACCTGTGGTCACTAAACGGGGACTACCTGTAGTTGCATAAATACATTTGGACTAGCAAATGTTAGGAGCCTTCTATCTGGAAGCACCCCATGTTTATTATTCATAAGCAAATTGCTCCATGTTGACTGAGAGGGACAAGTCGAAATCTCTCTGGTCACTCTCTTAGCCTACTATGTACTTCACCAGGGAAAATAAAAACTGAAGATCTCTTGCACCTGTGTTGCTCAAAGGTAAGCTTCTATAAAACCTTGGTAGGAGCCGAGGAGCACATACTGTATGTACTTGTGCAAAAGCAAAGTATTTCTCTGCACCATCCTTATCAAGCTGGTGTTCTCCTTACCTTGGGAAAGATCGTATCTTAGATGCATTGGACATGTTTTGCATGGAGAAGCTTCAACCAACTACTGGCATCTGCAGTTAAAAAATTAGAAAGCAAGTGAAATAGCAAGTGGCTTGACTGAGATCATGACAAACCACAAATCGGTCAAAGTGGACAATATACTTGGCTAGATTGGTAGACATCTGCCTCCTCCGTCTGGAGCCCAATTGGTTCTTTTGCTGCCAGCTTAGAAGGGGAAGAAATGGAAGCAGTGACAGATTTTATTTTCTTGGGCTCCAAGATCACCGCAGACGGTGACTGCAGCCATGAAATTAAAAGACGCTTGCTCCTTGGGAGGAAAGCTATGGCAAACCTAGACAGCATATTAAAAAGCAGAGACATCACCTTGCCGACAAAGGTCCGTATAGTTAAAGCTATGGTTTTTCCAGTAGTAATGTATGGCTGTGAGAGTTGGACCATAAGGAAGGCTGAGCGCCGAAGAATTGATGCTTTCGAACTGTGGTGCTGGAGAAGACTCTTGAGAGTCCCTTGGACTGCAAGGAGGTCAAACCAGTCAATCCTAAAGGAAATCAACCCTGACTGTTCATTGGAAGGACAGATACTGAAGCTGAAGCTCAAATACTTTGGCCACCTAATGCGAAGAGAGGACTCACTGGAAAAGACCCTGATGCTGGGAAAGACTGAAGGCAAAAGGAGAAGGGGACGGCAGAGGATGAGATGGTTAGATAGCATCACCGATGTGATGAACATGAACTTGAGTAAACTCCGAGAGACAGTGGAGGACAGGAAGGCCTGGCGTGCTATGGTCCATGAGGTCACGAAGAGTCGGACACGACTAAACGACTGAACAACAACAAAAAAAGACAGCAACCAGTAACAATAGCAACACAAAACTTCCCGTGTTTCCCCATAAGCTCCTGATACCATTCATCCACTGGTGATATTCCTTAGAACAGGGCTTTCCAAAGTTTTCCCGTGGCGACACACCAACCGCTGTTGGTGTGTCGCCGCGGGAAAACCTGGAAGTGCCGCCGTTGCGGCAGCGCGCAAAAACCGTAAGCGCTGCTGCCGTTTTCAGTTTTTGCGTGCCACCGTTGGTGTGTCGCCACGGGAAAACCCGAAAGCGCCGCCATTGCGGCAGCACGCAAAAACCTGGAAGCACTGCTGCCGCTTTCGGTTTTTGCGCGCCGCCGTGGCTGCGGCGCTTTCGGATTTTCGCGCGCCGCTGTTGGTGTGTCGCCGCGGGAAAACCCGGAAGTGCCGCCATTGCGGCAGCGCGAGAAAATCCAGAAGCGCTGCTGCCACTTTCAGTTTTTGCATGCCACTGTTGGTGTGCCGCCACGGGAAAACCCGGAAGCGCCATTGCGGTAGCACGCAAAAACCCGGAAGCGCTGCTGCCGCTTTCGTTTTTTGTGTGCCGCCGTGACTGCGGCGCTTTCGGATTTTCGCGCGCCGCCGTTGGTGTGTTGCTGCGGGAAAACCTGGAAGCGCTGATGGCGCGCCATCAGCGCTTCCGGGTTTTGACGTGACACATCTGGGCCCCGCAGGCAACACACGTTTGTGTCGCGACACACAGTTTGGAAAGCTCTGCCTTAGGATCTAGACGGCTCAATTTCAGGGAATTTCCCCCCTCCCATTTTTTTCTTTAGGATGAAGTGAATGGAGAATAAGAAAGGTCCTTATTGTGGCGAAAAGCCACAGGGAACAGATGGGGGAGGGGGGTAAACTGCAGCAGGCAAAAAGCACTCAAACACCTCCACACTTCCTTATTTTAGAGTGGAAATACAATCTGCGCGAGGATGTGCTTGCTGAAGTAAATGGCTTCCAGTCCTACCCCAGGGTTCAATTTTCTTACTGCTGGATATATTTCGCCTCTGCCATCCATTCTCCCTAGCCCCATAATGAGGGAAGCTGCTCCTTTCAGAGAGAAGCATTTCCTGGTGCTTTTAGATCACACATACAAAATGTGCTCCTCAGCAGGGAGGGGGGGGATTGGAGGCTGCCCTTGTAGAGGATCTAAGCCTATGACTCAAATCAGCCTCTGAAGATGTATTTGTCATTGTCTCTGTACGTTATTACTGGAACAGGCAGAGGCCGTGAATACTGTTATTTCTGAGCAGCAAGGGCAGGGAGGAAGGCCGAATGCGCTGCTCCCTCCCTTTTCATGCGCTTGCACACACCTTGCAACCATTTCAATGGCGCAGAATCAAGGTACACTTGCACTACTCATTATATGAAGAAGAAACTACCTTACACTTATTCACATAGCGATTTATATCATCTGCCAAACAGCTTAACACACAAACCTCTCTCCTGCTGAAAGACAGCGTCCTGTTCTTCAGATCACAATTAGGGTGGGATCAAGACTGACAGCAGTGTAATAAAATGAGCTCCACTGGAAGAGTCTGGCTTGCCTTGCCAAGCAGGCTATGCAGTTGAGATCTCTGAATGTATATTATAAATATTTCTTCATTAACGTCTTGCTTGGCAGGTAATAATTATAATTCAACACACCAGAATGCAAAACCAGAAAATGAAAAAACAAAAATCAGAGCTCTGTAATCTGTGATCATCCACAGCTGCTTTCTCAAGCCTGGTAGAGAAACAAACTTCCAGATTTGTTAAGACTTCTCTGATAGCTGGGAATCAGGGGAACTGCAGCCCAATGCATCTGACCTATGTCAGTGGGATTTGGAGCAAAGAAGCTGAAGCAGCCACCAAGGAATCTACAGCATATAGTTTATGTCTAGTTTATTCTCAGGGTTGTAAAAATATGATTCATCCACACCGACCAAATTTTGTACCAATTACGATGATCATTTCACATCCCACCGTAGCATCCACAGTAGACAGAATAGTACAGATTCTCTTCTGATTATTCCTGGCTATTTCCATCCCCCACCTTACTTTCTGAATGTGTGGAAGCATGGCTCTCACATTGGTTCCTGGATTCAAAGTAGTTTCCCTGATCTCAGCGAATTTGCATTTTTTTTTTATCAATAGGGCCTCCCTCTAATAAATTCCTAGGAATTTAGATGACCATGCAAAAAGTTGCATGATACTTAGAACATACATCCAAGGGGAGTAGATACAGGAGATGCTTCTTCAGACAGAAATGGCCAGAAGAATGGCTGTGAACTCAGAAGAACTGGCACAGCTGGCAGAGCAAGTGCAAAACATGCTTCTCTGGTTTGTGTTTCCACATGCAAAAATGGGAATGATTATGCAATCAAATGACCTCTGTCTGAGTAATGGGAGAAGGGGTGTTCCTGCCTTCAGGCTAGAATGCAGATACCACACCAACGGAAAAAGAAAGAAGACGGGGAGTTACAGAACCACAAAGTTGTTGCTACTTAAGGAATCCACCTCACTCCTATATTTCAACCCAATTCTTTCTGTAAGGGGAAAAGTAATGACCAATCATCTTCACAGGAATGCTGTTGCAAAGCAATAGGGGAAAATGCCTACTTCTTGGTCCTTGATGTATAGCATAGCTTTCCAAACTGTGTGTCGCAACACTTTAGTATGTCGCAACACAGAGTTTAGTGTGTCGTGAAGAGGCGGCGCGCACGGCAGCGGCGACGGCAGCAGCGCGCCATCAGCGCTTCCGCGTTTTAGCGAGGCCGCCACCACCATGCATGCCGCCGCCGTGCACCCCCTGCACCGCCGTGCACGCGCACGCCTCCCTGCACGCCCCCGCACCGCCGCTGCTGCCGCCGTTGTTGTGTCGCCAACGGCAGCACTTTGGAAAGCACTGATGTATAGCATACCCTGCTGTCCCTGTTTCTAGGATTTAGTTCCCCTAAAAAAGGAATTCTACACCTGAAAACACAAATGGCAAAAGCCAAAAACATTCATGGGAAAATAGAAATATTTGTTGATTAGAGAGGAGATAGCAATTTTAAAATTTAAATTTAAAAGGTCAGTTTACGTTCCAATTCCAAAGAAGGGCAATGCCAAAGAATGTTCAAACTACCGTACAATTGCACTCACTTCACATGCTAGCAAGGTTATGCTCAAAATCCTACAAGCTAGGCTTCAGCAGTATGTGAACCAAGAACTACCAGAAGTGCAAGCTGGGTTTCGAAGAGGCAGAGGAACTAGAGATCAGATTGCCAACATTCGCTGGATAATGGAAAAAGCAAGAGAGTTCCAGAAAAACATCTACTTCTGCTTCATTGACTAGAATAGAATAGAATAGAATAGAATAGAATAGAATAGAATAGAATAGAATAGAATAGAATAATAGAATAGAATAGAATAGAATAATAACTTTATTGTCATCCCACTATACAAGTGCACAATAGAATGAAATTTCGTTGCAGTTGGCTCACAAATTCACTCAAGCAATAAAATACTAATGATAATAATAAAAAACCATAATTACTATAAAATACCCATTCTTATAAAATATACATTCTTAAAAATATATACATTCTTTAACTTACAAAAGAACCTATTTGGCATTCAAGAATCCAATAGCCTGGGGGACAAAGCTGTTTCCCAATCTGGCTGTTCTACATCGGATACAGCGGAACCTCTTCCCAGAGGGTAACAAAGAAAACAAACCATGATGAGGATGGGAGGCATCACTGATGATCTTTCGAGCTCTGGACAAACAGCGTGCATGTGCTAAATCTTGGATGAGGGGCAGAGACTACGCTAAAGCCTTTGATTGTGTGGATCACAACAAACTGTGGCAAATTCTTAAAGAGATGGGAGTACCAGACCACCTTACCTGTCTCCTGAGAAACCTGTATGCGGGTCAAGAAGCAAGAGTTAGAACCAGACATGGAACAACCGACTGGTTCAAAATTGGGAAAGGAGTACGACAAGGCTGTATATTATCACCCTGCTTATTTAACTTATATGCAGAGTACATCATGAGAAATGCCGGGCTGGATGAATCACAAGCCGGAGTTAAGATTGCCGGGAGAAATATCAACAACCTCAGATATGCAGATGATACCACCCTAATGGCAGAAAGTGAAGAGGAACTAAAGAGCCTCTTGATGAGGGTGAAAGAGGAGAGTGCAAAAGCTGGCTTGAAACTCAACATTACAAAAAACTCAGATCATGGCATCTGGTCCCATCACTTCCTGGCAAATAGAAGGGGAAGAAATGGAAGCAGTGACAGATTTCATTTTCTTGGGCTCCAAGATCACCGCAGACGGTGACTGCAGCCATGAAATTAAAAGACGCTTGCTCCTTGGGAGGAAAGCTATGGCAAACCTAGACAGCATATTAAAAAGCAGAGACATCACCTTGCCGACAAAGGTCCGTATAGTTAAAGCTATGGTTTTCCCAGTAGTAATGTATGGCTGTGAGAGTTGGACCATAAGGAAGGCTGAGCGCTGGAAAAGACCCTGATGCTGGGAAAGACTGAAGGCAAAAGGAGAAGGGGACGGCAGAGGATGAGATGGTTAGATAGCATCACCGATGTAACGAACATGAATTTGAGTAAACTCCGGGAGACAGTGGAGGACAGAAAGGCCTGGCGTGCTATGGTCCATGAGGTCACGAAGAGTCGGACACGACTAAACGACTGAACAACAACAAGCAATTTTAATTGGTGAGGGTAATAAAAGTTTGAAAACTGAGGGTTTTTTAGAAACTCAATGAAGATAAATTAAATAACTATTTTGATATTGAAGGATCTAGACTAAATTGCACTTACAACACAATCCTTACATCAGGGTAGGCTGCATAAGTAAAGTGACAGATTGTTCATTGCTTCTGAAATCCATCAGATGCCGCTGGCAATCAGGATGAGTATGTGAAGGAGCTGGAGATTAGTTTATCACTTTTCACACACGCAATCCCTGACATTTTTCAATCTCCTAGGTTCCAGCATGGAGTCAGTTGTGCCAGCTCTACATACTGTAGGCTTAGAGGAGCTGGGGATCAGGAAGCCCCTCTGACAACAGAAACTGCTTTCTACCCAGTTGATCCTGTTCCTAGAACACCCCATTTGAGGGCCTACCACTGGCTGTGATACCGTTACGCTTACTAAGTTCTCCATGGGTTTGACTCAGCCTCCGGGGCAGACAGAGTCATCTGCAGGTTATGCTCCTGACAGGGACTAGCCTTTGCCCTATCCTGCCTCTCTATGAAGTGTGTCTGAAGGGCTGGAATTACCTATCTCCACTTGAAACAACGGGATTTAAGTCATGACCCCAATGGTGTCCAAGTTCAACAAACTTAATCTGGACTCAACCCAATGACAATCTTTATTGAGCGGCATGTTACCTTGTACTTCATTTGGAGATTTTGGAAATATTCAGATGCATTCATTAATTCATGAAGCCACAATAAGGATTATGAGTCAGTCAATATTTTTTAATAGTTGACAGTTTAGGATAATTTCCTAAATCACAACCCTGTGATACTAGACATGCCTGCAATTCATCAGTCTGGTTCCCTACCACTGCTTAACAAGGTTTGAGAAAAAAGTGGCTCACAGTCCCATGAAGGAGATCTGCTCATCAGTGCAATCCAGCCTTCTGGATTAATTTAAAGCTGCAATCCCACACATATCCACACTTACTATGGAACGAACTGCAGGGCACTATAGAGGCCTCACATCTGAGCAAAATATGTTTACGATTAAAGGGCAGGTAGGCTGAGAGGAATGTTTTTGGGGACGGGGGAGGAGAGGTAGGAATAAAAAAAAAGGAAGTGGCCTGAATAATACAAAAAGCTGATTAGAGTGGTCCAAGTCATATTCTGTGAAGACAAAGGAGGGACATATCTTTTTGTTTTTTTATCTGCTACTCCTTCCTTCCTTCCTTCCTTCCTTCCTTCCTTCCTTCCTTCCTTCCTTCCTTCCTTCCTTCCTTCCTTCCTTCCTTCCTTCCTTCCTTCCTTCCAGCATGTTCCTGCCTTCTTTAGTATCAAAATGTTTAAAGTATGCAGCATGTGCTTAGCCTTGCCAAGATAGAAAGCCAGGCAGGCAAATATTCTCCAGTCTGCCACCTTCACCTTTACCCTGTAGCAATTCTTACGTATCACAAAACTAGTGCCGGTTGACCCTATATGGAGATATCGAAGAACCAATAATCAGAAGAGCAAAATAAGCAGAACCAAGCTAAGAGTGATTGGGTGGTGGAAGGTGTGAGACTGAAATTGCTCACAATTTAATCACCAAGTGTTGGTTGCTGGGTATGGCACAGACAGGCAGCTAACCGAGCTGGCTTGTTTTTCTCAACTAACCTAGCTTGGGTATTGCAACAAGTCCATTGTAACTAGCTAAGCAAATTGCTACAGACAGGGCAACAAATCAGCCTTCACTTCTCCTTCCTCTCCTTTTTTCCTAACCAACTTCCTTGGGCTTGAAAACTTGGGAGTGATTTTGTAAATGTAATGAAAGGATTGCCAACAGGCGTTTTCCTTTTCTAAAGCTATTGCAGTGCTTTCCAAACTGCCGCCGTTGGTGACACACCAACAGCGGCAGCAGCGGCGGGGGCATGCACGGTGGTGGAGTGTTTTCCGCTAAAACGCGGAAGCGCTGATGGTGCGCCGCTGCCGTCGTTGCTTTCGCCGCACGCCCCCCCACCGTGCACGCCCCCACTGCCGCTTCCGGGTTGTGTTGCGACACACCAAACTGTGTGTTGCGACACACTACAGTTTGGAAAGCTATGAGCTATTGCATATTCAAATGTTTCTCACCAATTCCTCAGAATGTGCAGTTTCACAGATTTTCCTTTTGCTATACTTCCCTTTCCTTGTTCAAAATCCACTATAAATGGTGATTACAGTATCCGGGTGTTGGCTTTTTTTTTTTGCACAGGGATTGTGGGAAATTGTATGTTACCATCAGTTGAACTGCAAAACGGAGGTTTCAGTAATAGGTGATTCATTCTCACTTTCTCCATCACAGACATTATTCATCTATATTTATGTATTACATCAGCCGCGACACACCAACGGCGGCAGCGGCGGTGTGCGTGGCGGCGGCAGCCTCGTGTTTTCTGCTAAAACGCGGAAGCGCTGATTGCGCGCCGCTGCCACCACCATGCACACCGCTGCCGCCGCACGCACCTCCGCAGTGCACGCCGCTTCCAGGTTGTGTTGCGACACACTAAACTGTGTTGTGACACACTAAAGTGTCGCGACATGCAGTTTGGAAAGCTATGTATTACATGCTTTCCTTCTGTAACTCTCAAACTGGTAGGAAACTTGTATGGCTCTTTAAGGAATATGGAAATAACTATTGCCTCTGCAAACAGATTCCACTAACAAATTTCCCACCTATGAACCTGTCATCTTCAGCCATCTCATACAAAAACATCTATAATTTCCTACATGAAGTGGTCTGCCTGTTACAGGGCCACAAAATATGGCCTGTAAGATAGCTGGAGGATAACTAATGGCTTTTGAACTAAAGGCATACTGTTTTCTGAAACGGATCCAATACCAATTACTAATTATATGAAGTCCAATACCAGGCAAGATTTCTCAGAAGTAAGGCAGCTGTGTATAAGGCAGGTTTATTTCCTGAACTAGGACCTCAGCCTTAAAATTATTTTTATATTTTGCACACTATGTAAAGGATCCGTACTTGGCTATCTCAGCTTGCACTTAGCTGGAAGCTTAAGCCCGTATTTCCTCGACGTTAGCCCTATTTTAACAGAATGGCGATACTTCCGAGTAAAACATGCACAGAATCTTTCTCTTCCTGGGTAGGCTAAAACGGCACAGCAGCGACTGGGGCAGCGGAAGAGAAACCACGTTATTCCAGGGCCCGGGTGACTTTTGTCCTAAGAATGCATTGCCTCCACCCTCCCTATCAGCGATCAAGAATCAAAGTCCAATGGTCCACCAGCAGAAACGATTTCGCCTTGCCCGCTGCCCTTCGGCGGGAGGGGCAGTAGGTGTGCAACTTCCTAAGGGCGGATCTCCGAGACAGCGGCCAACCATCTCCAAATATAGGCATAGAAGGGCTGCTTTGTTTTCCCTCCCTGCGCGCCGTGTCACCTGAGCGCCCGAACACCACTTTGTTGCAACCCACACCCACGGGGTTTCCGTGCGCGGCTCCCCCCCTGCCCCGCTCTGCCTGAAACGAATGACGCGCACGCCTCGACGGGGGAGGGGGAGGGGGAGGCGGCCTGGGCTGACGAACAGATTCTGAAAGCCGAGCAATAGATAACGCTTCGCTTTGGGCGTAGCGAGCGAGGGGGCGGGGGGAAGCGTTCATTCATTTCAATCACAGAAAGCGAAAGGACTTCTTTGCCCCGGCCTTAGGCCCGCGGTCCGTTTCACCGCCTAGGGTTAACGGTAGGGGGGGGGAATGCTCTTAATCGAGAAATACGGTCTTCGAGGCACGTGCTAAGAACTTTCTTTTCTTACGGATCAAGGTCCAAAACTGATACCGGAGGAGAAGGGGGACTTTCAAACTCCAGCCTTTTGAAAACTGCCGAGATTAGGATGGAAAGGGTAAACGGGGAAAACACATGCCAAGGCGGATGACGTTGAGTAAAATGAATCGCTGATCTGAAATTAACGGGGAATCCAGCTGGTTGCGACTCGGCTAACAGCGAGGTATCTGCATTAAAGCGCCCCTGAAATGTTTTAAGTCCTTCAAAGAAACTCACATCCTGGTAGCGAGCAGCGCCTCGCCCTTCCGTGCGTCATGTGTTAAAGGCAGGAAAGTCGCCCCATCCTCGTCAGCATGTCTGCGCTGCGCCCAGTTTTTTCCTTCAAACCCAGCCCTCCGCATCGAGCGCACTCCGCTGCTCACCTCTCCTCCCCCTCCCTCCCTCCCTTGCTGCATTTCGGTGACGTGACGGAGGTATCTGCCTTTCGTTATTGAGAGACCCCGGGCTCTAAATGTCGCTTCCAAGGTTTGCCGGTCTTGGCCACGGAGCCGATCGCTTTTATCCCCCCCACCCTGCCCCGCATTCCTGTGCTCTCTATAAAAGCAGCAGCGCCTTCTCAAAAGCCACCATCCGCGGAGCAGCGATGCCCAGCAAGCAGAGTGCAATGCAAGCTAGCATGGACCGCTGCCGGAGATGATGCTATATGCAGATGCAGGGGCCTCGCCGGCCCCGCTTCTGCCCTCATGCCTATTGTAGTCTGGCAGCGCATGTTTGTTCCTGCTGCCTTTGCCAGAGATGGTTGGGAGGGCCAGGGACTGGCTAAACAGCAACCAGCGACGACACACACACACACACGCCCCGATTCCTTTTGGGTGGGGCACCTCTACACTGGCGCACCGACATGGCGAACGGGAACAGTTTCTCTTTGCTGTCCGCAGCTCTGGGAGACTCAGCAACGGCAGCGATCTGTCTCAGGAGTGCAATCTTGGCTGCTCCAGAGGAAACACACCCTCTCTTTCAGCACAAAAGAATCTGAGAGGAATGCAAATGACTGGAAGGGAAGCCTTATGCTTTCCAGAGGGCTGCTGCAGGAAATAACCGGGCCTTCCGGTCTCCAGCTTGGAGCCCCTTAACTGCAATGTGCCTCGCTTATTGGAGGAGCTTTGAGGGCTTTGTCCAGATATTTCCCTGCATAGTTGCAGGCCAGGGACGGTTCAAAGGTGTGTTCTAACAAGTAAATGTGTACTAGTTTTTTCCCCCTTCCTATAGTTGTGTGAGGATTTTATTGTATTGTAAACCACCCAGAGTCGCTCTTTGAGTGAGATGGGTGGTGATGAAATTCAAAATATAAATAAATATAAATAAATAAAAAAGTAACCACCTGCCAAAGCATCAATTCTTGTAAAGCATAACTGGAGAAAAGAAAAGCAAAAATGGAGGAGAGAAAAAGGTAAAATTTTGATAGAGGAGGTATGGAAAAAAGACATTCTCAACCCACTTTGGAGCAGAAGTACCTATATTGGATCTGTGAATAACTACTTGAGTGGCCAGAAAAAAGTTAAAAATTAACATGCCAACGATCAGTTGGCTGATCATCTGAACTTAGCTCACAAAGGTACAGACGTAAGTCCTTTGGTCTCTTTCAAAACTCTTATAATTTTTGACCTCTGAAGATATTCCCATGAATGTGATAGAAAATGCCAGCAAAAGCAGAAGGAACACCACCTACGCAAGTGGAAATTTTGGAGATTCTTAGAATTCAGAGCACCTTTTTCCTCTTTCCTTGAAAAACATTTAACTATCCAATTCCTTAAACATTCAACACTTCTAATTTGAACAATTCAAATGCTAATAGAAAGGGCTGCATTAATGAGTAAGTAGAAATGACTGAATCAACCAGGGATGAGTGGTATTATTGCTTCTATTTTAGCATTCTCCCCAGGGCTACCGGAATTATTGATAATTTCCTGGCTTATAGATAAATCCATATAAGGAAAGTAAACCTAAATATAAGCATGTCTACTGGGTGGAGCCAAGCTGCTTTACCACTGGTTGACAATAATGGGGATTCTCCACCCCATCTTTTCAATCAATCAATCAATCAATCAAAGTTTATTGATTAGCCCTTAGGCCATATCAGAATACAAGATTAAACAATAAATGTTAATAAAAGTCTATATAAAATTAATATAAAAGACAAGTTGAATAAGAAGTAAATAAAAATATGGTAGATAAGTATACATAAAAGTGAAAATACACATCATATTTCCATGTCACCCCTACAGTTTACTCCGATCAACCCCACATATGTAGATCTCAAGCATATTGATTTTGCTGTATTATATGTTATTTTTGGGTCTTTTCATTTATTTCAGTTTAATTCTTGTCTGTGATTCTATGGAATCTTAAAATCTTAACATTTTGAAATCTTATGAATATATATTAGCAGTTGTCTGTAGCTTGAATCATGTCAACTGGATTTCTATTTTCTTAATGGAAACGTTTCGCTCCTTATCCAAGGGGCTTCTTCAGTCTGAGCAAAGTTGGTAAGGGAATCCTAAATATGTTCCTAGGTAGCTGTGTGACCTTACACCTGGGGCTAGGTCATGGTTATATTGAGATGTAATTTTTAAGTCCTTTTATCATCTAATGGAGGGTCGTTAAAAACACCATGCTGCTGTTGAGCTTCTGAAATGGTCTTAATCTTCCTAGGCACAGAAGACAACACGGGGAGGAAGATGGGGGAGAGTTTGTGCCTGAGGCCCCCACCTCTATTCAAGGAAGGATTTTCCAAGTTGGCATAAATGGATTCCTTGACCCCTCTCTCAAACCACCTATCTTCTCTGTCTAAAATGTGAACATTAATGTCCTCAAATGAGTGTCCTTTTTCTTTTAGATGAAGATAAACTGCTGACTCTGGTCCTGTGGTGTTATTTCTCCTGTGTTGTGCCATCCTCCTGTACATAGGTTGTTTGGTTTCTCCAATGTAGAGTTCAGAGCACTCCTCACTGCACTGGATTGCATAAACTACATTGCTTTTCTTATGTTTTGGAGTTTGATCTTTGGGGTGTACAAGCCTCTGTCTCAGTGTGTTGGTGGGTTTGAAATATACAGGTATGTGGTGTTTGCCAAATATCCGTTTTATCTTTTCAGACACGCCAGCCATGTAGGGAATGACCAGGTTCTTTCGTTTACTCTGAGTCTCAGCCCTATCTGTCGCTGTTTTAGGTCTGGTAGATTTAGATTTGGTGAAGGCCCAATTTGGATATCCACAGGCCTTCAGGGCTGTTCTCAGGTGCTGATTTTCATTCTTTTTGGAATCCATGGAGGTGGGGATGGTTTCTGCTCTGTGTGACAATGTCCTGATGACTCCTAGTTTGTGCTGCAGTGGATGGTGGGAGTCAAACATCAGATATTGATCTGTGTGTGTGGGTTTCCTGTAGATCCCTAATTCTAGCTTGCCACCGGTCCCAATGAGGACTTCACAGTCTAGGAATGCCAGTCTGTTGTCCTTGGTGTCTTCTCTGGTGAAGCTAATGTTGGCATCTATAGTGTTTATATGGTCCGTGAAGGCCTGTACTTCCTGGGCCTTGATTTTGACCCAGGTGTCATCCACATACCTAAACCAGTGGGTGGGCACCGTTCCCTGGAATGTGTTGAGTGCTTTCTTCTCCACTTCTTCCATGTATAAATTGGCCACAAAACACCACATACCTGTATATTTCAAACCCACCAACACACTGAGACAGAGGCTTGTACACCCCAAAGATCAAACTCCAAAACATAAGAAAAGCAATGTAGTTTATGCAATCCAGTGCAGTGAGGAGTGCTCTGAACTCTACATTGGAGAAACCAAACAACCTATGTACAGGAGGATGGCACAACACAGGAGAAATAACACCACAGGACCAGAGTCAGCAGTTTATCTTCATCTAAAAGAAAAAGGACACTCATTTGAGGACATTAATGTTCACATTTTAGACAGAGAAGATAGGTGGTTTGAGAGAGGGGTCAAGGAATCCATTTATGCCAACTTGGAAAATCCTTCCTTGAATAGAGGTGGGGGCCTCAGGCACAAACTCTCCCCCATCTTCCTCCCCGTGTTGTCTTCTGTGCCTAGGAAGATTAAGACCATTTCAGAAGCTCAACAGCAGCATGGTGTTTTTAACGACCCTCCATTAGATGATAAAAGGACTTAAAAATTACATCTCAATATAACCATGACCTAGCCCCAGGTGTAAGGTCACACAGCTACCTAGGAACATATTTAGGATTCCCTTACCAACTTTGCTCAGACTGAAGAAGCCCCTTGGATAAGGAGCGAAACGTTTCCATTAAGAAAATAGAAATCCAGTTGACATGATTCAAGCTACAGACAATTCCACCTGGATGACTGAGAACCTTCATAGACATATTAGCAGTTGAGCAATAGAAACCAACAAAATTATTATTTCCTCCTTAGATGAATCTGATTTCTATTGATTCAATGACTGGTTTAGATTGCAAGGTTGGGGTTTTTTTTTGGTAACTCAGCTATCACTTGAATTGGCAGACCTTCCCAATTTAGGAAAACAAAGTAGGTTATGCTTTTATGGGAAGGATAAGCTTAGTCATCTGCTTATAGGTGAGGTTGGTTATTTTTCTAGGTGTGTACATAGAACAGGGATGGGCAGAGACTACTGGTTTTACCAATGTTTAGTAGGTTACTTTTGCAAGCAACCCTGCAGCTTATGTGGGTTAAAATATAAGCATTTTGTCTCCAGTCTGTTATGGCTGATTCTCAACAGCTAAGTCGTGTGGATCAAAGAAAACAAATAATGATTAGAATTTTTCTAATAGTGACTCCTTCCCACCCCACACATACATTTTCTCTCACAGAGATGAAACAATGAAGGTGAAGCATAATGCATTTCTAATGCTCTGATAGTATTAGGCAGCAGAGCAGCTATTCGTATAGGGCAAAATGTGTTGATACTGTGAAAAATCTAAAAGGGAAGTTATAGCCAAGGGAACAGCAATGCTTTCCTTTGGCAGACCCTCAGCTCACTGTTATGTCATGTAAATATGTATAGGATCACAAGAACCTTTTGTTCATTATGAATGAGATTGTGTCTTCTAAGCCTACCTTGAATTTGCTTTATCTCAGTATATTAAAATAATTAAGTGTGCTTCCTGTAAAGGTAGATCCAAAGGCACTGGAACATTTTGGTTTGAATTTCAATAGTAAATTATGTAGTCACACCTAGAGCCTCATTTACTTGGATCCCTTAGAAACAAAGGTGAAAACCTTTTATGCTTCATATTTTTCTAGATCCTGCACAGTGTTATGAACCAAAGTTTGCTTACTTTTTTCTTTCATACATATATTTATTCATTGCTTCTCATACAATATCTTGAAGCAGTTTATAATAAAATAAGTACAATAAAACAGCA
The DNA here is from genome assembly GCA_023362775.1 of Charina bottae. Taxonomy (NCBI): domain Eukaryota; kingdom Metazoa; phylum Chordata; class Lepidosauria; order Squamata; family Charinaidae; genus Charina; species Charina bottae. The sequence goes on along the minus strand of JALMGJ010000002.1, from coordinate 134,575,364 downwards.
TGTTAAAAATCATTTAAATGGTTTGGGGAAAAGGAAAACAAAACAAACATTCATCCAACATTCATATAGTGAAGGCCTAGGTAAAGAGATAGGACTTCAACAGGTACCTAAAAGATGTAATGCTAGGCACCTCATATATTTGAGGGGAGAAAACATTCCAGAATGCAGGCAGCACCATAGGGAAGACACCCCCCATGAGCAACTACAGAATGGCACTCTGCCAATCTACACATATAGCAGGGCCTCCCCTGCTCTTAAAATACTTAAGACACTTAAAACACTGGCCTGCTTGGCATATAGTATAAACCAGGATTCTTGGGCAAAATATTCTCTATATCAAATTTACAGGAGTAAACTCTCAAACGTTGGGCACTTACAATTGGTGTGCTGCACAACCTTTTCTCATTTTTTCACCACCTGGCAGATACAAAGCTTCCTATTTCATATGTTTTGCTTTGTAATCACATTAGGGTCTGTTCAGTGTGTTTTGTTGTGAATCATTTCTTTTGACTGAAGAAAATAAGGATATCTCTGGCATCTTTGTGTTCCTTGAATATTAACTCTCCTATATGTCCTAGAGGTTCATTAATTAAAACATTCTGAATAATATTAGTGCATCAGAACTGTTTCTGCTTGAATAGAGAAAATATTACAGTGCTGTGACTATAGAGACAAGAATCTTGCTGCCCTCATTCATATAAGTCATCTCCTAGGGAGTCTTCCCCAACTTGATGATCAAGGTTTATTGAGTTCCAGCTCCTATCATCTCCAGATAGCATGGTGTTTTGACTACATTAGTGAGGGATCATGGGAGTTATAATCCAGTACAAATGGAGGGCCCCAAATTGGGGGAAATTGTGCAAAATGGGACATTCACCACTGTGAATGCAGTATGTGTTGTACCACAGTCAAATCTGGCAATGTGTGGGCCAAGGAGGCCATTTCAACCAAATGAAGCAGCAGCTCTTTTAACACAGGATGATTTGGCCAGGAGAAAGGTGGCATTGCATTTGGAAAAGGACAAAGGTCTTGTCCTTGGTGGTGGTGAAACAGATGCAGTCAGTTATCTTTGGCATCTGGAATACTTAACATAGCATATAGTAATTTTCCTACTAATCCTTGGTTACATTTAAAAACTCCCTGGTTTGGGTCTCAGGTGTGCTTCACTGCTTCACTGAACCCAAGGTACAAAATTAACTCTGCCACATGAGTAGTTCTGCTCCATTATAAAGCAATCACGCCAAATTAAGATTCACGTGTGATCTTGGTACCCCTGTAGATATCCTGCATTTGTGGGGGACGTTCTCTGCTGGCACTGTAGTTCTGTAGCCAGTAGTCAGGCCACAGGAGGCCTTAGGGCCCCAAATGCAATCATGTACCTAGGGGGTTGGCAAACTGGTACCCTCCAGGCGTTTTGCACTCCCATCACCTCCAGAAAACAGGTTCACGGCAAGGAATTGTGGGAGATCAAGTTGGAAACATCTGGGGGACACCACCCTGAAGTACTGGAATGCTTCGACCTCCGGGTACCCCAATATACCCCCTACGACCTCGGGCATGATTCGGTAACTCCTGAATGCCCGTTTCCACCCTGGGCACAGAGCTGTATCGTCTACCTGGGGCGCCCCGGCCCCCGACTCCTTCAGCGCCGCCTTCCTCACCTGCTAATGGGAGTCGAACAAGGGGTTGCGGCGAAGGGGTCTTCTGCAAAGGGAGCGCCCCTCCCCCCTCTCGCGGCTCATCCAGATTCCGGGGCTCGGAGAGGCGTTGCCAAGCCGCCTTCGTCTGCCCCACGTGGCCCGGGCCCCATCAGCCAATGGGAGCTCGCACTTCTGAAAGATCTCCATATATGGTGATGTTCTCAGCCGGCAAGAGGGGGCCGGCTCCCCCTGGGTATAAAACGGGCGGGGCTGGCGTTGGGACGGTCTCACTCAGCCGGCGGCAGCGGATCTAGCAGTATCGGCTCCTTGTTTCCCCTTCTGAAAACTCCTACCGCTTAACAGGTAGGTGCGATATCTGGCTGCCTTCACCGGGGCCTTCGGCTTTTGCCTTGCATCTTTCTCACTTAATCGTTGGGTAGGGGAGTGCGCTACCCTAGATTAAAATTTCCTTGATAACCGTTCAGTTTGCTTAGTTGAAGGCCGTTAAAGGCTCTTCGCACCCTGGTTTCTTGAGGTGGGAGAGGGGCAAACGTTCTTCTAGGGCTCGGCGCGAGCGAGCGGCTCCTGGGCGTAACGGCTTCTTGAATGGGGTGAGCGGGAGGGGGCGGAGTTTTTGCCTGGTAACAGCCGCTCCGATGTGGTTGGCTGGCTTCGCTCGTTGACGTCATCGGGCGGGAAAGTAAGAGGGAACCCTTTTCTATGAAGAATAACGTCCAGGGAGAGAGGTGCGGTCGCTAATGTTTCTTGGGGGGGAGGATTTTGAGGGAAGATGTCTGGAAAATTAGGTATCTTCAGTCTGGAGATCAAAGAATAGTGTTGATAGGTGGTTTGGGAAGGCGGAGTGAGGGTTTATATGGCGATCATGAAGGAGTTGGGTGCATTGTCTCTCTAGCCAGCGTTATAGTATGCAACCTGGGCTGGTACAGTTCTGTATTAATGTCTATACCTGTAGGTACCACTGCATGACAGTTGATTTAGTAGAAGGTTTGACAGACCGAAATTTTATGGTCTTGGTTAAATTGTCCTGGTGTGAGATCAGAATTGGGTTCCTGGAAGCCATGTAGTTCCTTAATGTGCTTGTCTTTCAAATAGGATGCCCTGATGGGAATATTTCCTGCAATCTTAAGCATGGGTGTATGGTGTAATGGAAGTTTTTCACAGTGTGAATATAACTGAATTTGGTTAGGGCAGGTAGGGTAGCTTTTTGTGGGAGGAAAAAAGATATCAATCTGTGTTGGTATTTAATTAGGAGCTTCTGTCATGATAGTTAAGCAACAGTTCTCTGCCTGCTTGGAAGTAATCCTTATTGAAGTCTGTACAATACTAATAGATATCAGACTGCTTGGTTTTGGTGACAGATCTCAGAATTGGGAATTAGTTAGGACTCTGCTGATTCTGCAGTGCAAGCTGAATCAAGTAGGGTAAAGTGTAAGCCCTGGTGAAAACCATAGTGAAGTGGGTGGGGTTCCCAGACATAAAGGTATTCAGAGCAGCCTCTAGTGGTAAAAAGCTGTAGCATCAGATAAGCACTAATTGCTGGTATAAGACTATTGCTGTAGCAACAAAACAAATCACTGTTGCTAACTAATTTTTTTTAATTGAAAGCAGATCTGCAAAATGGAAGAAGAAATTGCAGCACTTGTCATTGACAATGGTTCCGGTATGTGCAAAGCAGGCTTCGCTGGAGATGATGCTCCTCGTGCTGTGTTTCCCTCAATTGTTGGGCGCCCACGCCACCAGGTAAGTTACCAAATAACAAAATTAAGTGTGTGGAAAGATGGAGCTGCTTTCTCTTTATAATGTGCTAATTTCTTTCTCTCTCTCTTTCAGGGTGTCATGGTTGGTATGGGACAGAAAGACAGTTACGTAGGGGATGAGGCCCAAAGCAAGAGAGGTATCCTGACCCTGAAGTATCCCATTGAACATGGGATTGTCACCAACTGGGATGATATGGAGAAGATTTGGCATCATACTTTCTACAATGAGCTTCGTGTTGCCCCTGAAGAACATCCAGTACTGCTTACAGAAGCTCCTTTGAATCCCAAGGCCAACAGAGAGAAGATGACACAGGTAGAATGTTGTTGCATCTGTTGCATCTATGATTTCCATCCATTTCCATCTTTTCTTCTGGGTTACAACTTCTCTTTTTTGATTATTTTCAGGGTTCTGTACTCTCCTGGCATTTCCTTCCTTCAAGTCTCTCAGGTTTCAGTTGTATTTCTGCTTGCTTTCTTTTGGTTTCTCCTCATCAAATACTTTGCATGTTAGCATGGGTGTGCACTAGTGCATAAAACTGTTCATTATTTAATAAATGTTTCCTTTTGTTTTAGATCATGTTTGAGACATTCAACACTCCAGCCATGTATGTGGCCATCCAGGCTGTGTTGTCCCTGTATGCTTCTGGTCGTACCACTGGTATTGTAATGGACTCTGGTGATGGTGTCACACATACTGTGCCCATCTATGAGGGCTATGCTCTTCCTCATGCCATCTTGCGACTTGATTTAGCTGGCCGTGACCTCACAGACTACCTCATGAAGATTCTGACAGAAAGAGGCTACAGCTTCACCACCACAGCTGAAAGGGAAATTGTGCGTGACATAAAAGAGAAGTTATGCTATGTTGCCTTGGACTTCGAGCAGGAGATGGCTACTGCTGCTTCCTCTTCCTCCTTGGAAAAGAGCTATGAATTGCCTGATGGTCAGGTGATTACAATTGGAAATGAGAGGTTTAGGTGTCCTGAAGCACTTTTCCAGCCTTCTTTCCTAGGTAAGGATTTGAGATAATAGAAACAATCTCTAAAGAAATGTGTGACTGGTCGCTCTTGTATAATGAATCAATTGGTATGATTTGAGTTAGAAGGTGGTATACAGTACAATCATGGGTGTTTTCTTCTAGGTATGGAGTCCTGTGGCATTCATGAGACTACTTTCAACTCTATCATGAAGTGTGATGTAGATATCAGAAAGGACCTATATGCCAACACAGTATTGTCTGGTGGTACCACAATGTATCCTGGAATTGCAGACAGAATGCAGAAGGAGATCACAGCACTGGCTCCCAGCACAATGAAGATCAAGGTGAGGGTAACTTGCATCGTAAGGGCTAGGGCAAGTTCTTGGTGATAAATTTCTCCTTTAAAATTTCAGAGCTGTTTAAGGTAAATAAGTATGTGTCAATACCCCCTTAACTTCTCTTCCTTCTGTTTCAGATTATTGCTCCTCCTGAGCGCAAATACTCTGTCTGGATTGGTGGATCCATTCTTGCATCCCTCTCTACCTTCCAGCAGATGTGGATCAGCAAGCAAGAATATGATGAATCTGGCCCATCTATTGTCCACCGTAAATGCTTCTAAAAGGACTATGGCAAATGTGCAGTATTTGCTGCACAAGTTTCTTCACCAGTATAAATTTGCCTGGGCAAATATATACACCTCATGCTAGCCTCATGAAACTGGAATAAGCCTTCTCTTCAAAACATTTGTCATTGGGAAGTCTGTCTCCAATAACCTTGTGAGGATAGCTTCCTGTTGCTGATAAGACCCTGAACTAAAGTTCCCTTTGTACATAGCAGTATAACTACCCTATACACATCTGGCCTAGGACACAGTACAGGTGGTGTTGATAAACAAAGGTTTAACTGCCTTGGGATAGTAGTCTCAGTGTACCCAGCTATGTTACAGTGGAGTCTGAGCCTAGATCTGTACAGGGTAGCAAAAAGACCAGACTTCACTACACAAAGCGCTAAGAATTCCAGGTCTTTATTGTTGAGGCTGGCAGGAGTTTGTGAAAAGGATGGCCATTTTTGTCTTGCCACTGTTCCCAGCAGGATTGGAAATGTATTGTGTCCAAGCCTTACGAACCTGTTTTACTTTCCTTGCCCACCCATGTCCCAGCAAGACATCACTGGGCAAAACATTGTTCAACTTGAGTTGCTCCAATGTTGGCATTGACACCTGTAAATTTAATCATCAGGTTTAATTTATGTAAGATTTTTGTACGTTGCCTTAATGTTGTCATATGACAGTAGAAAACCAAAATTTGTAAGTCATCCTAAAGTTGAGAATTGTAATGCCCAACACTTCATTGTGAAAGGAAAATAAAAGCGCTGCAGTAAATGAAATGAAACCTATGTTGTCTAGGGGAGATCATTTACCATAATGCCTGTTTAGTTTTCATTCAATTTGATATGTATTTATTTTCTATCCCACCTTTATTCTTTTTATAAATAACTCAAGGCGGCAAACATACCTAATACTCCCTCCTCTTTTCCCCACCTGTGAGGCGAGTTGGGCTGAGGGGGGGGGGAGACTGGCCCAAGGTCACCCAGCCGGCTTTCATGCCTAAGGCGGGACTAGAACTCTGTCTAGTAGTGTACCCATCGCTGCTGCAACTAAGTCTTCATCTTTCCCTACCACCTTTTCCAGCACTACTTAACAAGGAAGCTAAATCTTTCGATAATGTGTCTGAAATGTAATAGCATATGGAGCACCTGAAACTGGGAAAATAGCGAAGATAAGATGGGGTGTTTACTCATATAAGGAGCTATCCCCCAAAGCCCCTCTAAGTGTATTCGAAAAAGCAATCTTTACTGAAAGTCCTGCAAAACAGCATTTCTAACAATTCATTGAAACTTGAGTAGAAAGATTGCTTTTGATAATCAACTATGGTTGATGGATCCTACAATAGGGTTCTTGCATCATTGAAGTTTTCTTTATCTGCAATATCTATGCCCTTGAGGTGTTAAAATAAAGAGTATTTCATCCATAAAAAGTTGGGATTCCTTGGGGAAATAAAAACTTAAAAGGGTAACAGTTACATGCTATTGAATTTGTTCCTGAACAAAGAAATTGGTAACACTACCAGAAGATAGATGCCCTGTAGTTCCATTAACTACAGCTTTCTCAGATTATTTCCATACTTCTAACTGGAAAATTAATATTACTAATACATCTTAACTGAGGAGTCCTTGGTGCTCTCAGCCTTGTTTTCTTGCAGACATTTCATTGCCAGACTAGGCAACATCTTCAGTGCCTGATAACTGAATTAGGGTAATGATCCTTATTCTGGACAATTGGATGTTTGTATGGAATCTTAATACCTGAAGTAAATAATAGAACAAGAGCTTTATTGGAGTCAACTGCAAAATAAGTGCCAGGTGCTACCATTGTCTTAAAACCTTTTTGTCTTGTTAAATAGGTGTATTAATCCACACAGGGAAGAATAATTGCAAGCTTGCTTTTGAATTGCATAACATACCTAAACAAACCAAATCTATTGGATTTTGTAGATCCACAAAGATCTAAAGTAAATTTACATTACAGGATATGATGTAATATTTCCAGCTTTGAGAAAACAGCTCCATATGAATCACTCCTGAGAAGTGTATTTTCAAAGGAAAATAATTTCTTTGTTCAAGCATGGGATATACTGCATGAAATACTGTAGCATTGTTAGTTAAAAATGGAAGTGACAACATAGGAGATGGTTAAGATGAAAATTGGAAATTCATTCTCACTTCAGAAAGATTTGAAGATCCTTTAAAGGAGGCAAAGTAAGCTTTTCAACTAATCTGTTAAGGAAAAGTATTCAGTTAGGGAAGCATTCCTTGGCAAAACTGCTTTTAAGAAAAAGGCATAATTTAGTGGGATGGATGTTAAGGGGGCAAGTCATCTTGGATGGTAACACTTAGTATTAACTATAACCTGTATACTTCAGTTTACAAATTGTTAGGGATAGGGAGTAGTGGGTTTGGGAGTCTCCTGAGCACTTGGAAATAACTGCCTTCTACATTGCAAAATCTATTCCAATCCTGAATTTTTACTAAAAGTGTGGATACTTCCAATTTTCTTCTGAAATAAGGACTAAAAAGGACATTTTGAACTGCAATCAAGGAAACACCACCTATTAGAAAATCAATTGTTGAAATGGTACAAAAGATTTTATTAATGGATGCAATTTGTATGGGGAATACCTGGTGCTGGATCTTCCTCTGGACAGCAGTCATCAAGGATGATGGGAATTTAATCCAATAACACCAATTGATCTCTTCACTGACTAGTTTCAGCAATTTAGGTTAGATCTTTCCCAACCCTGCCTGGAGATGCTGTTGACAACATGGAATGATTTGCAGGCAATGCATGTTGTTACAGCTTTTTCACTTGTAATTGTATTGCCATAGAAAAACAGCCCTATAAAATGTAACAAGTTAATTGCATACGGAGAATCACTGGGAGAGCCGAATCTTAAGAGTCTGAGGTGGATTTTGAGCGGAGATTCACACAAGATAAAATCTTAAATATACTGAATAAGACAATAGGCTCCACTGACGACACACATACTTCCTAGCACTGTTACACACCAATCATTTTCATCTTTACTTGGAAATAAGGCTTGTTAAAATCAGGGTTTATATCAGAAGGACAACCATAGAATGACCCTAGTGATTTGATGGGAAACATCCAGAACTGGGAAGATGTTCTCACTGCCCCTGAGTTCCCTGTTCCTATAGAAAATGTATGGTTATTGCCCTTTATGTAACATCTGTTGCAGAATAGATACAAGGTTTGGTAGAAGTCAGATAATGCCCTATTGTGTTGGAAGTGAAGGCCAGCCTGCCAAAAACAAGCGCTGGAAGCAGCTGAAAGGGTCAGCAACATTGCAGCTCCCCCCACCCCCAGCCTGTAACAACAAACTTCTATTGGTCTCACTTTTCTGAGACTGAATTATGATGACACAAAAGCTGTAGGAACTATAGTTGCCCATTCATCCAAGTGTCATGTATTGCAATGAGGATGTGCAAATCTTTTCAATACAAAATTGTATTTCTTTCCCCACAACTTCATTGGGGAGGTTTGGAAAAGGATAAACTAAGTCCGGTCAAGCATATAGAGCGTCACTCCATCTGTTCTGTCTTATTTGATTGAACATGCCAGATGTGGAGGCATCAAAATGCACTTTAAAATGACTCGGTTTATACTTGCAGATACTGATTTTGGCTGCCAGATTAAAACTCTCCTTTCTACTACATCCTCTTTTCATCCCATAAAAGTACAAAACCTTTGGATCTCTTTGCCTGGGCAGGTTAAGGCACGTAACCTGGAGAGAGAGGAAGCTGCTTAGTCACGGAGTGCTGTTTATGGAAGACACTCTTCAGGAAAGTTCATTTGCCCCAGGACCTTTCAGCATCAGGTGTAAGACTTGGTATATTCCTAGGCTTACAGTATTAAGTTTTTTTATATACTTACATAATAAATTTAATCTATTGTTCTTTCTACTTTATTGTTTTGGATTACTGAAAGTGGTTCTGGAATTCTTTATATTTAAAGGTGACTCAGCGGGTAAGACGCCAGGCTTGTCGATCGGAAGGTCGCAAGTCCAGAGGTTCGAATCCCTAGCCCTGCATGCGGAGTGAGCTCCCGCACTCGCCCCAGCTCTCGCCAACCTAGCAATTCGAAAGCATGCAAATGCAAGTAGATGAATAGGTACCACTTGGGTGGGATGGTAACAGCGTTCCGCGCATGTCATGCCAGCCACATGACCGTGGAAGCGTCAAATGTGCGGGAGGAACCTTTACCTTTTTTAACCTATGCTTCATCAACGCTTTTAATAATAACAACTTCTGTTTTGTCTAAATTCTATCTAAACTGGAATCCATGTTACTGCATCCTTTGCCTAAGCAATATTGATAAAGTTCAACAACTCACAATTCTGGAATTTTGCTCCTGATGATTCTAAATGTCTTTAGTATATCTGTTCTTGTCCTTTCTTCGATTTCTGCACCATGGAGATGCTTTATCCATTTCTAAGATTAATAATCCAATTTCTTCCTTTGCCTCCAGCATTTCTTTATAAATCATCAGTTCTAGGTATATGACATACTGTTAATCTCTGCCCCTTAACTGTTTGTATCTCTCAGCTTGTTATTGCTTTTATAAATATTATGGCTATATTCTTGAACTGTCCACCATTCTTTTGTAGTTATCTTTCTGGACTTCCATCTTACACATTAAAATGTTCCAGAACAATTGAAATCTGATGCAATAATTCCAGATGTTTTGTTCATTTTTTCAGGATCATCACTGCAGGTTTGTCATCTCTGCTACAGCTTAGGGCATTTTTACAACTATTACAGGATGAAGTCAGCATTGCTTTGCACAACCCCTCTTCAGTCAGGAAATGGAAAGGAAATGATGATTTACCAATGGTGCCAAATTCAGTATTGGTATTTTAGTCATCACTTGCTCATAAGAATATCATTAAGTAAACCAACCACACCCTGAGAATTCATGTAACCAACATTTGTTTCTGGAAAAAAAAGCCAATAAAAAGATGGCCAATTCAACATGCTGTAATTGGCAGTGAGGTGTTGCTCTTCCATCCTGTGCCATTCCTCTCTTTAAAAGGGAGAGTCTACAATCTTGACAACACCCTCTTGTTGTCTTCCAACCCTTTGCATTTAATTAGCCGCTGTAAAAAAAAGGAGGGGGCGGCATCACCTAGCAATAGTAGTTGGGAACAGAAATCACAATGGAGGGAGCCAATATGCTAAACTGTGTGCGCATAAGCTGCTGAGTAATGGGATTAGCAGAGGGTGCATTGCTGCCAACACTGTGTACTGTGCCTCCTGCTGTTCTCTTGCTTCAAGGCTCTTTCTCCACCCCCTCCCTGCATTCCACACCCTTGGACTCCTTTGTCTGGGAATAAAAAGACCCTCATCCTAGGGGATTTGGCAGCCAGATGTCACATACTAAACATCAGAGGAGCTAGACTAATGAATTCAACTCTCCCCCTGGCTGTGGAACTGTTGATTTGTCCCTCTCCCACTTCCATTCTAGCATTCCTGCTGTCAAGCAAAGTATCTTGCATGCAGGATCTTTCCTGAGACCTGACCATATTCTGATAACAATGCTGGCTTTTACCTGACCCACCTCTGTAGCTCAGAGCTGTGGATGCAAGTGATGGTTGCATCTTTCCGGTCTTCTCCATCTCTTTTGCTGAGAACCTCACCTCTCCTCTCTTGGTTCCAGAGTTTGGAGGAGGAAAGGGAGCTGCCCAGTTTGGTCTTCCATTGCAGAGCTCCTATTATGCACACCTTTCCTTTCTTCCTGGGTTAGAATTATTCTACCCTGAACAAGACATGGCAGGAAGATTTTCATAGAGGTCCAGGTTAAAATGAGTTTGTTTTTGTATGCCTATTGCCACTGAGGTGTGCTTTTACAGTTGAAGGAGCCCAAAATGCTCTGTTTGTTTATTTCAAGCAACTAAGGGGAGGGGATTCTCTACTTAATTCTCCAACAGTGAATGTCCTTATAAACATTCCATTGGAAAGTCAAGCTTTCACATTGCCGTAACTTTTAATATTATGGTGGCGCATGAATTCTTTCAAAGAAAATCAAACAAAAGAACCCCCCAGCATTTCACAGTTCAATATTTATGTAAATAATTTATTCCTGATTACTTTTCTTAATTGCTCATACAAACTATAGCTGGTACAACAATTTTAATGACTGTGGTCTATATATGCTGTAAGCTAGCCTTACTCTACTGACTGTGTTCCAGGTGTGAAGAGCTATTCTCCCATCATCTCCTGTCAGTATGAAAGGCTTTAGTGAATATACATTCTCAATCACACTCCTGATGTTTTTGAGTGTGGGGCAGGAGAACAGAAATTGCCTGTGCTAGTCAAGAACTGGTGTAACTGGGGAACCTAATCCCAGGGGCTCTTGAGGGAACAGAGGTTTGAATCCAGCAGAGCTAAAATTGCTTTCAGCCACAGTTTGGAACCTACCTCTTAGAGCAGAGCTTTCCAAACTGTGTGTCGGGACACATTAGTGTGTCGGCTGCAGTGTCTGGGTGTGTCGCGGCTGCTGCTGCCTCCAAACCTGCCCTGCCAGGATTCCGCGCAGGTCCTAGTGCCTGCCTTGTGCCCTGCTGTAAGAGTGTGTCATGAAATGATGCATGTCTAAAAAATGGGTCACCAACATGAAAAGTTTGGAAAGCTCTGTCTTAGAGGAGCACTTTACCTGCTGAGCTTTCCAGGGCTGGGACAGATGCTGAGGAGAAGCATTTCCACTCATTCTTCACCCTCCTCAATCAGTATCCAAGCGAAGGAAGGTTTGTAAGCTAGCTTCTCCTTTGATCAATATGTTTACATTTACAAATCAGGATCTGAAAACATTTCAAAGACAAGTCTCACCCATGTTGAGTGATCCCTGAGAAGGTACTCTTGAAATTGCACTCTTAAAGGTACGCAGGAAGAATGCTCTTGTTCACCAATTCCCATATTTCTGACCAACATCCCAATGGTCCCTCTGAGTTCTGTGACTTACATTTCAATGATCCTCATTCTAATATTTGGCTGATTCACACACTTATGATTTTTCATTCTAGTGTTATTTGGTGACACTTATTGAGATTGTAAGTCTCCAGGCCATGGGCTTATTGTTTCATGTGTTTCTTTTTATATAAAAATCTATGTTTTGCAATAACAGAGCATTTTTTTTCCTTAGGCACTTAATAAATCAAATGAGGATATTTGTTTATCAGTCAATTACATGCATAAATTAAGCCATCTTGACTGAATCCCACGTGCAAGATTTTCATAGCAACTCACCCTAGCTCAAGCACAATGTTTCTCAGCAGAATGAATTCGTGTTTTCAATTCTTGACTCATGAAGTGCTGAGTGATCAAGTAACCGGAAAGCTAGCTCTGTATAAGCCTGCCTTGATTGGTCTCTGGCCCTCATCAGCAGCTCATTTTGCCAGAGGGCCACTTTGGGGAATGATGTGTGAGATGGTGAATCAAGCAAATCGGGTTATTACAACCACCTCTCCTTCCTTAGCAAATACTGTAGGAGGAGAACTGTGTGAGTTAGTAGTAGTCCCAAATCAGAAGAAGTCTAATAGCTGCATTTCAATCTAGCCAATTGTTTTAAACAACATAAGTTTTTGATGTAGCTCACAAAAGCTGATGCCTTTTAATTAAATGTGTTAGTCCGAAAAGGGGGTATCAAATTCCTCCTGATTTTTCTTTAGCACATGTGACCTGTGGTGGGGGTTAGAGTTGGCAAAGAGGTTCCAGTTGCAGATCCTTTGTTAGCCTACGTTCAGCAGGTTGCACATGACTTCCCAGTCATCCTATGGGAAATTGCTGCCTCATTGAGAAGCAGAAGTAGTGTTATGTGTCCTCTCTCTGCCATACAACAACATCAAAAGGTAGAAGTGCTGGGTAAAAGCACAGCCCCTGTTCCTCCTCTGGAGCAGCTAGGATGGAATACCTGAGGCCTCCAGCTGTTGCTGAACCAGCACATCCAGTGTTTTTCACACTGGTTACACTAACTGCTGCGAATTGTAGCTCAAGACATTTAGAAATAGCTTTAAATGAAACTGTAATAAATGTGTTCTTATTGCTCCATTTGATGGTCTGTTTCCCTCCTTCGCCAAAAAAGAGAATGCTGGAGATACCAGTTTTAACCCATTTCCCCCCCCCCTTTTCAGGCTTTGGGAACATTCTTACACTGCTGTGCATTTTGCACATTGGGGAGTCTTTGGTGCTCTCTGAGCCTTGTTGTTTTCATGCAGACGTTTCATTGCCAGGCTAGGCAACATCTTCAGTGCGAAAAGGGAGTGGAACTTGCTGTCTGTTTATATACCCTGGCTTGTCCTGCCTGTGTTGGTGGGGGTCTTGTACTCTCCTTGGTAGTTCCTTGATTGGGCTGTTGTGTGCTGTTTGGGTGATTGACTGAGTTAATAGTTCCTTGATTAAGGTCTATTGTGTTGTTTGATTGCTCCTCTGCTGCTAATCTTGCTGTTAATCTATGCATATCTTGTTGTTGATTGCTGGCCCAGGGGTGTTCTGGTCTTCTGGCTATTCTATTGTCTCTTATGAATGGTATGTAAATGTTGTTAACCTCTATGTGTCTGTTGATGGCTGCTTTGTCTGAGTGCCAAGCTTCCAGGAATTCTCTAGCATTTTTGGATTTGGCCTGGTCTAATATGCTCACAGTTTCCCAGTTGAAAGTATGGTTAAGTCTGTCCATGTGTTGTGAGATTAAGGAGTTTTCATCATGTCTTCTGACTGCTAGTTGGTGTTTGTGGATGCGTTCTGCTAGTCTTCTGCCAGTCTGTCCTACATAGTGGCTGTTACAGTCCTTACACTGTATGTTGTAGATAACTCCTGTTTTTTCTTCTTGGGCTACTGGGTCTTTTGGTTTACTTACAATGTTCTGAAGGGTTTTGGTTGGTTTGTGTGCACATTCCTTACAATTTGGTTGACCCCAGATCCTTTTCATTGCTCAACACTTTCCTATCTTTATATATTTTGTAACAGGCCAATTGTACCTTCTTTGTTCCAGAAACTATGCATAAGGTTGAGAAACTAAATCACATTTTATACTCATTTCTTTGAGCCCTGTTTGTTCAGATTCCTGGTCCTTTAAAAGGCAAATTCTTGTTCTTGTCAATCTCAGCTCCTGGCAAGTTCATATCCACATCCCTGTGGCTTTCTTGGCAACAGAATGGTTTGATATGGCCCTTCCAGGATGCTTTTTACTTCCCAGCCTAGCCCAAAGATTCACTTGGATCTAACCCTATGTTGCTTTTAAAGATTAGCTAAAACCAGACAGGTGTTGCCAACTTCCTGGGCTCTGATTATGAGAGCTACCTAAAAAGCCTCCATGGAGGCAAAATGTAGGGCAAACACACAAAGTGGAACAGCACATCTAATGACCTCTTCCCATGTTACAGAATTCCTACATAAATGGCATGTTCTAGGATAGGGATAGGCATTTTTTTTCTTCCAGTCAGGAGCTTCTTTTATTTTTCAGCCTCTGAGGACAATAGGGGGCATGTCTACGGACCATGCAATGTCACTGGGGGGATGTGGAACATTTTTAGCATGGGAGGGGAAGGCTTAAGGGTTATTTTGGGGCCTCCACGGGCAAAAAATAGCAAAAACGTTGCACTCCTGAGGATCAGGGGATTTGCTGCTGAATTTCAGCAGCACAATTTGGGGCTACTCCAGAGTTATACAATGGGTAACATGGGGTAACCAGAGATTGTCCACCCCTGTTTTGCTATAAACGGCAGCTTTGGGCCCAAATCCCCATATTTTTACTTACTTACAAGGCTTATAAACTGCTCCAATCAAAGCCAACTCTGAGTGGTGTACAATTGCCCATTTTCATCCATTTGGATTAAAACAAAAGTAAACAGGTGAGCCCACTAATATTGATCCCCACCTGGACATGGCTTTGGTAGACTAGATTGCCAGCCTTGCGTGTCCCATATCCCATGCAGCATTCCCTGCTAACATAAAGGGCAGTGTCAGTTTTGGCACATTTTGGCCAGTATGCCATAGGTGTGGCCAAACCCTATTTCACCCCAAGCATGCACACACTATACTCTGCAAGATAGGATGTCTAATCTAGAGACTACTTTGCAAGCCAATTCTCACATCCTACCAACAAGGAGGTATATGCAGAGTATTGACAAACTCAGGATACTTAGGAAAACTAAATAAGTAGTTTGGAGGGAGGGGCCACAAAAAATGAAATGGGGCACAAAATAAATATTTTGAGGAAGGCAGTTCCACAAGTCAGTGTGACATAGAGAAAGCCTTGTGTTTGTTCATCATTTGTCTAATTTTTGATTATTGGAGAACACAATAACTGGATAGCAGGTTCACATGGGAAAACTTGGAATGATGAATTATCATAGAACCTGCTGGGCCAATTTTCCTTACAGACCATAATTTTGTACTTTTAAAGACAGAGAGGACTTCCAGATGGATGCTCTGACCAAGTGTTCTCAATCAAAAGATATGGGTATGCTCATTGCGATCACCCATAATTTATTTAACCATGGTTATTTAAGAAGCCACAGCATCTTGATTCACACATGCTAAGTTACAAACTCTGCTTTACAAACTACAATCATTGAGTCCATCCTTTGAACCAAAGCAAACTACACGATAAGTTAATGTGATGAGTGAAGTCAGCCATGGTGGGGGCTTTCCATTGCAAAAGGAACAGATATTTGTGTTCCCCCATTCTCCCAATGCTGGAAATGATTCAAAGGGATGGAGGTGGGAGTGGAGAATCCCCAGAAGTTTGAATGCCAAAAGTGGTATATAGACAAATCTTCAGAGTTTGGGATATTATTTTAAGGTATTCAGATATTTGTGTGCCTTTCTGCTCCCATCAACATCCTATCAATGTCTAGATTATTATCCAAATTAGTGATATATCTCCCAAGAGTACTTGGAAACGGTGCCCCCATGTGGTGCTGTGTGTCACTGCTCTGCTGCTGGAGAACCAGGATATGACCAGGATAGTTCTATGAGACTGTCCAACCTTCTAGTGCTAACTGCTTCACATTCCTCAGTATTGTTGTGGGGAAAATAGGAGGAGGAAGGAGTATTAGGTATGATCGCCGCCTTGAGTTATTTATAAAAAATAATTAAGGCGGGATAAAAATAAAGTAAAGTAAAGTAATAATCCCTGCTAGAAATTCTTTCCTGCCTAGTGAACATCACACACTTTGATATGAACCAGGGCAAGTGGTGATCCAAGAAACCCCCCCCCCAATAATTTTTCATCATCACTCAGCTCTTTTTATCCCATGGCCTACAATATTTATTAAAAAAGACAGACCCCCCCCACACACACGTAGCATACTTCTTCCTCAAAATTATGTTACCATTACTATCTCGATTATTAGATAGCAAGCCTTCCTTTTCAAAGGGCATGTGTATTTTCTAAGGTAGTTTGAAAACAATGTCTTCTTTCTGAAATAAATTCCTCTGCAGATGTGCCCTTTGCACAGCCCTTCCCCTAATGGTGTTTCTGAATGTCTCAAAAACATGGCAATGGGTTAATTGTATCATGCTCTGGAGAGGTGGGAAAAATGAAGGTGCCTAATTCAGGGATATTTTTTTAAAAAAAGAATTCACCAGTGACAGCCTTCTTTGTAATTAGCCTTCCTTATCCACTCCAAAAGTTCTCCCATAATCATTCATCATCCCATAATAAGCATATTAGGAGACCTGACTCAATTTTTTCCCATTAATTTCTTCAATACTTACAGTACTGTAGGTGGTACTTTCCATCAAATAAATAACAGCATAGCTTACAACACTCTGTGAATTGTTCTTTTGCTGTATTTCTGGTTTGCCTGTTAGGTTGAAGAACTGATTTGTTCCCTAAGATATACTGAATGAAAAGGAAAATGATCTTGTGTGGGTATGGTTATTAACTCCTTCCCTTGTCTCCTTTTTTTTTTGGTTCATACTTTATTTTATTTTAAGAGACATCAGGACTGGTTTGATGAGAACGATAGTGAGATTGAACATATTATTGACAAGAAAAGGAAAGCCTTCCGGATATGGCAAAAAGATATTAACTGTGCCGTTAAGAAAAAAATCTATGCCAGTGCAAAGGCAGAAGTCCAAAGAAGAACTAGAGAACTTAAGAACATACGGTGGCCCAAGAAACCCAACATTTTGCAGATGCTCATGATGCACGGGGCTTTTTTAATGCCATAAAGGCCATCTATGGACCAACAAACCATGGTACAAATCCCTTACGCTCAGTAGATGGTGCTAAACTTCTAAAGGACAAAGAGTCTATTGCACTGCGCTGGAAAGAGCATTACTACAATCTCCTTAATCGTCACTCTACTGTGGCTGATGAAGTCTTCTTGCAAATCCCGCAAAAACAAATAAGAGATGAGCTTGCAGTACCCCCTAGTTTGGAGGAAGTCAGTAAAGCCACTAAACAAATGAAAAATAACAAAGCTAGTGGACCTGATGGGATTCCTGCTGAAGTCTTTAAAGAAGGTGGGCCTGAACTTACACAACAACTTCATGAGCTCATCGAAAAAATCTGGATGAGGGAGGAGATTCCAGCAGACTTTAGGGATGCCATAATTATCACTCTCTTTAAAAAGGGTGATAGAACAGACTGTGGAAACTATCGAGGCATCTCCCTTCTAGCCATAGCAGGCAAAATCCTGGCAAAGATCATTGCAAACCGTCTCCTATCTGTATCAGAAGACATCCTCCCTGAAATGCAAAACGGCTTCCGCCCTTCCAGGGGAACAGTGGATATGATCTTCACTGCACGACAGCTTCAAGAAAAATGCAAGGAGCAAAACCGCCAATCTTACTCGGCTACGAGTGATCGCCAATGAATTTCATCATTCATTGCAAACATCATGATGCTGATTTCAGAAAGAGATATATTCTGCATATCTGTTGGAAGGTAATTGCAATACAGTATATTTAATATAAACCTTGTCAAAGTTTTAATTATAATTACTGTTTCTTCTGTTTTAGGGTTTATGAGTTTCCCTATTCATCTACTTGCATTTGCATGCTTTCGAAATGCTAGGTTGGAGAGAGCTGGGGCAAGTGCGGGAGCTCACTCCGTCACGCGGGGCTAGGATCTCGAACCGCCAAAGTTGCGACCTTCCGATCGACAAGCCTGGCATCTTAACCACTGAGCCATCACACACCATTTTTGACTATACCTTGATAAAATAAAATAAAGTATGAACCAAAAAAAAAAGGAGACAAGGGAAGGAGTTAATCATTGGCGATCACTCGTAGCCGAGTAAGATTGTCTTCCAAAGGTAAAATTTTAACAGTGGATCTGTAAGTGGCTATAAAGGCCAATTCTGGATCCGCACAACCTCCCACAATGAGGGCATAGGTTTCCGGGTGGGAGACGGTCACGATGAGGGTTTGCTTGACGTGCCTTCCTTTTAGCTCTTTTCTCCCTTTCGCCCTGTACTCGTGCTTCTTCAAAGTCCATAGCGCCTTTAATAAAGGCTGACCTCCAATTGAAACGCTCATGAGTTAGGGCTTCCCAGTTCTCAATGCTGATATTACATGTTTTTAAATTAGCTTTGAGAGTGTCTTTGAATCTCTTTTGCTGTCCACCAATATTCTGTTTTCCATTCTTAAGTTGGGAGTAAAGTAGCTGCTTTGGAAGACGATGGTCAGGCATTCGAACAACGTGACCGGTCCAGCGAAGTTGATGTTGGATGATCATTGTTTCAATGCTGGTGGTTTTCACTTCTTCTAATACGCTAACATTAGTCCGCCTATCTTCCCAAGTAATTTGCAGAATTTTTCGGAGGCAGTGTTGATGGAATCTTTCAAGAAGTTGGAGGTGGCGTTTGTAGAGGGTCCATGTTTCACAGGCGTACAGAAGGGTTGGTAGTACAATGGCTTTGTAAACAAGCATTTTGGTCTCCCTGCGAATGTCCCGATCCTCAAACACTCTACCCTTCATTCGGGAGAAAGCTACACTCGCAGAGCTCAGGCGATGCTGAATTTAAGTGTCGATGTCGGCTTTTGTAGATAGATGGCTGCCGAGATAAGAAAAGTGGTCGACATTTTCTAGTGACACACCTTTAAGCTGGATTGATGGTGCTGCGGAGGGATTGGTTCGAACTTGCTGGTAAAGCACTTTGGTTTTTTTAATGTTAATCGAGAGGCCAAGCTTTTCATATGCTTCTGCAAAGATGTTTAGGATAGTTTGAAGATCTTCCTCGGAGTGTGCACAGACTACGTTATCATCAGCATATTGAAGTTCTATAACAGAAGTTGTAATTACCTTATTTTTTGCTTTCAGCCTACTAAGATTAAAAAGCTTTCCATCTGTTCGATATATAATTTCTACACCAGTAGGAAGTTTCTCTTCAACAAGGTGCATAATCATAGCGATGAAGATAGTGAATAAGGTTGGAGCAATAACACATCCCTGTTTAACGCCGGATTCCACTTTAAATGGATCGCTTTGAGAGCCATTGTTATCCAGGATTGTTGCCATCATGTTGTCATGGAGTAGCCGCAAGATGTTCACAAATTTATCAGGGCATCCGATTTTCAGAAGGATGGTCCAGAGAGCAGTACGATTTACAGTATCAAAAGCTTTAGTCAGATCAATAAATGCCATGTACAGAGGGCGGTTTTGAATACAGTAAAGATAGAAGATAGAACTAAAAGAAAAAAGACACAAACTATAAATGTGAAAATAGAAAGAAATTAGAAACAAAGAAATGACTTCCGACTATCTCAAATACAGATATAAGTATAATTACAAAAAATAGTCTCTTACCAGTAATTTATCCATATTAACATTATTTCTATCCCTTGTCTCCTTTAAGGCTACACTTTTACATTTACTTAGGAGTAAGCTCCATTTCATTTAGTGGGGCTTCCGAACAAAATCTGCTTCTCACTGCATACACTTGGAAACATTTCCTTTCTGGGTTTCAAAAGAGAATCCAATTCAAACACTTAAAGATGTGACACTACCATTCAGCTCCGGTGAAACCAACTATTTAAACATTGCATAGCAGTTGAAAAGGACTGACTTTCAGAAGAACTGTCTGAGATATCAACCTAACCAAATTAATAGAAACACAAGCAGGATCTGTTCCTCTGGTTTGAAATGGTGATTTGCAACCCAACTTCTGAATTCTTCTCAGCAGCTAGGAATGGAAAACATTTTTGACTTGTGAAAAGATCTGAAATCATCACAGCTTTAGGAAACCACCATAGAGACTGGTCACTGGCCGCTAGGATCCTGACTGGCCTTCCCCAACTTTACATATTTATTCAAAATGAAGTAAATAGTGGGTCAGCAATAGGTAAGATACAAAGGCACAGCTTGGCTCTTTTAACAGACTGAGGAGGGAATGTAAGTAAGCCTCTGTGTTAGAATTGAACAACATTTCAAGTAGTGAAGGAAGGAAGGAAGGAAGGAAGGAAGGAAGGAAGGAAGGAAGGAAGGAAGGAAGGAAGGAAGGAAGGAAGGAAGGAAGGAATAAAGAGAGGACTACTGAATCTGGGCTGCAAACATCCAGAATACCACTGGATAGCAGCAAAGAATTAGGATTTTCTGTAGGTCTCTGCTGCCATCTAGCAATTGTCTGGATTTGCAGCCCAGATCTGACAGCCCTAAACAGAGATTTAATCAAGGCTACTCTTCTGAGCAAACACTCTCCTCATTAGAGCATATTAGATGTGGGTTTTTTCATTCTTCTGCTATGTTGCCTCCTCAAGCTTCTGTTGCTATGCTGTAACTACTGGAATGTGCTCTGTGTGGGACTGTCATTAAATGGTATCTAGAAACTTCAATTAGTAGAATTTGGCAGTCTATTTATTAGCAGGACTGAACAGAACATAAAACACGGGTGTTGAAAGATATCTCCCTTGGCACCCAATCTGTTTCCAGGCAGTTCACAGGAGCTGTTTTTTGTCCTTTAAAGTCCCAAATAGCTCAGATCTAGTTTACCTCGGTGAATGTCATCTTCCATATCAGCCTCCTTGCAACACTAAGAATGTTGGAGGAGACTTTTTTTTCCCTGACCGTGTCTTTGTTGTCTTTTTTACAATGGGGCTCCAATGCTATGGAAGCGCCTCATCTGAGAAGCAGATAAAGCCATCTCTGCTGTAGGGTTGTTGTGTGCTTACAAAGGGTGAAAATCCTTTTTTAAAAATTCTGACAGGCAATTGGGGTGGGTGAAGTAGTTTTGTTGATTTCTTTTAAGACTGCGTGCTCAGTATATTTTACTGATTATTGTTGTTTGATACACCATTTTGAGGCCATCTCTAAGTCTTCCTTTTTTGTATCGGGTCACTCTGCTTGCCCATTTGGATGTGTTCTAGGCTGACCATATTTCCTTGAGACGAAAATGGGACCCTAACCTACCCACGGCTCGCCAGACAAAGTGGGTGTGCGTCTAACAGCCTCGCTGGCAGCGTTTTCCCTGCGGTGTCCCGGCAAACGGGGCGTGTGGGCACTCTCTCATTGAGAACGGGACAAAATTGACATTTTTATTAAAATGACGGGTCGGTCAGGAATTGTTTAAAAAAATGGGACTGTCCTGTTCAAAACGGGACACATGGTCAGCCCAATGTGTTCCCATGCTAAGTTTTGTAAGCTTCTGTAAAAGAACAGCTGAGCCCATGGGATGGAAGACTGGTAGCCTCAAACTCCTCTCCAGAAGCCTTATGGGTCTTCACACCCTGGCCTTGCCTCCTGCCTTGGAGTAGTGGCTTGTTAGTTCCTCTGCCACCACCTATCCTCCAGAAAGGGCCTCACTTGATGTCCTCCCTCTAAACCCTGTTGTGTGAAAGAGATAGGGCTCTTATCTCCTCTTACTTTCTGGTGATTGAAAGATAAAAAAGCAAAGTAGTGAAATAATTTCACCTCCTGGCCAGCAGTATCCATACAGGGTAGTAATGGGGGTCAAACTGATAAAAGCAATGTCACAGGATCATAACATAAGTCCTGCCTCTTTTCTACAAGTATTGCAACATCACAAGCCTGCCCCAAAGGGTGGAGCTTGCAGCACTGTGCCATGATGCTGCATTTGTCATTCTGATGAAAGCAGCGAGATTCTGCAGACACTGCTTCTGTCTATATAGTGTAGAGCAGGGCTTTCCAAAGTTCTTCCCGCGGCGACACACCAACCGGTGTTGGTGTGTCGCCGCGGGAAAACCCGGAAGCGCTGATGATGATCAGCGCTTCCGGGTTGTGTGGCGACACACCAGACTCTGTGTGGCGACACACTTTTGTGTCGCGACACACAGTTTGGAAAGCTCTGGTGTAGAGGTAGGAGGGTAGATGATTCAGCCTTTCCTTCCCTCCTCGGGAGATAGACCAATCTCACCAGAGCTAAACAAAATCAAAGTTTATTTAAAAAGTAGGGGGACATGTAACTCCTTTTAGCTTTAAATATTAAAATGCAAATAGCTAGTGTTGGTAAAGATAAATTGTAGAATTATTTAGATTACAATGACAGTTGGTAACTTAAAAGGAACATTCCAAAAGAAAATCCAATGCTACATATGGTTCATTCTCCCTTGGAGACGGGAGAAGTTGCAATTGAATAGTATAGACTACATGAAGATTATAAATAAAATGAATATCTTCATGCTTAGCTTAAGAATGGTTAAAATCTGAAATTACACACAGTTCACTAGCTTGTAGAGAGAAATAAATTACACTTATATTTCATTTAGTACAACTCAAAGAAACAAAAATTACACATAGTGCAACTTCCTGGCTGAACATTTTAATCCATTCCTACAGAGATAGAAGACTCTTGAAAGAAATGTTCCCCCTGCTTCAATTATTCGGATTGTTCTAGTGTCTAGGGCAGGGCTTGCCAAACTGTGTGGCGTGACACATTACTGTGTTGCCTGCGGGGCCCAGGTGTGTCGTGCGAAAACCCGGAAGCGCTGATGGTGCACCACGTGCTGTAGCGGTGGCGGGCCATCAGCGCTTCCAGGTTTTCGCGTGACACACCAGGACACCGCCACCGTAGCATGCACAAACCTGAAAGCGCCGCCGCACGCACGAAAACTCGGAAGTGCTGCCGCCGGCGCTTCCAGGTTTTCGCGCGCTACCGCAGCGGTGGCGCTTCCAGGTTTTTGCATGCAGCCGTTGGTGTGTCGCCAACCTGAAAAGCTTGGAAAGCCCTGGCCAAGGGACATTGCCAATCAGAAGCAATAGGCAGGGAGTGATCTTAAGCCCCACTCTTTACTAGACTTGACGCTGCAACTTCTGTCTTTGTTTTAAAAAGACCAACTTTCTCATATTTTTTCACAGAGGGAGAAGCTGGAAGCAATCTGATACTGATCTCTGTGTGTACATGTAGGCATCATGTCTTTGTCTCATGGATGTGGATTGTATGTCTGAGTGAGCAGCTTGTGCAGGGACAATAACTGTGAAGTGTATAACCCAGCCCATTTCACCTCTATAATGAAAATCCACCAACATGTTGGGGGGAAAAAACTTTGTATCCTCTGCTCATCTGCCACTTCTCTCCCCCAAATCCCTTTATTTTAATCATGCCATGAGTAAATTCACTGTTTGAATCAGAAACACCATACAGTAATATCCTTTGTTTGCTTTTGGCTTAGTGTGTTGTGTAAAGCCAGCCTTTCAGGACTGTAGCTGACATGTGAACCTAGTTATTGTGGCTTAATGAACAAATCATGTTTAGAACAAACTATGGGTTAACATGATGTGTAAGTTCAGCAGTTGCAACATCCTCTTGTGGGATGTTCTCTTTCCCCCACCCCATATATTTTCTGACCTTCTTACAACTTGTAGGTCAACTTCTTAGAATATTCACATGTTGCTAGAGCAGAGCTTTCCAAACTTTTCATGTTGGTGACACACTTTTTAGACATGCATCATTTTGCGACACACTCTTACAGCAGGGCACAAGGCAGGCACTAGGACCTGCGCGGAATCACAGCTGGTTTGGAGGCAGGAAGGCACAAGGCAGGCACGAGGACCTGCGTGGAATCCTGGCAGGGCTCAGAGGCGGCAGCAGCCGCGACACACCCAGACACTGCAGCCGACACACTAATGTGTCACGACACACAGTTTGGAAAGCTCTGTGCTAGAGGCTCCTTGTGCAGCTGCTGCTACCAAGGTCATAAACTCTCCATGGCCTTAATTCTGACTTTGCAAAATATGATGCCTTGTCTGAAGGAGTGCTAGTTCCTGTGCTGCAGATAGATCATGCTCATAGGTGCCTCAACATGGTTGAGATGCATTGTTGTTTAAATGATGACAATTGTTTCTAAATATGCAATTAAACATACACATTAGGAGATGCATTTTTTGTAGACAAGTATCCACATCTCTTCTTTATTGCTGCATTAGGTGGCCAGCCTGATCTCTCGGTGGTCCAGTTGACTCTAGAAGTTTTAAATGAGCCAGGAGACAAGTTGGGAACTTAACTCTGTCAGAGCTATTTCCAATTTTATGATCACCCTCTTGTGCAAACTGCATTTATCTGGATGTGTCAGGAAGTGGAAGACTGAAACAGGGTGAGTGAGTGGGGCAAGACAAAGGAATGGTCCACTCCAAGTAGAGCTCCCAAATCTAAGCTTGTTCTCTTCTGAGGTACATCACAATAACTATCCTCTACTTTGTTTGGTTTGGGCAGAGTGTGATGTATGAACCATGTATCAAATTGTGGTTTGTGGCTCAAGGTTACATGTGAACGATGCTTGTTCAACAAATCATGGTTAAAGCAAACCATGGCCTAGTGTAATGTGTGAATCCTTGCAGCCAATCACAGCCAGAACCATAGCCCAGTTGCTTTCCATTCGGGGAAGTCTTCATAGATGGCTACCCTGATTTTGCCCAAGGCCAAGAGAATCTGTGGGATGATGTGAAACTGCAGCACTGCTTCTTTCCCTTCCGCTGCTTGTTTCCTAGGACTAGAGTGAGGGGTGGGGTGGCAGCTGTGCCTTTTGTTTTAGCTTTAACTGATTGGTCTGAAGAGGGCTTCCTTTCAGCCCCCCCCCCTCCTCCTCCCAATTTCCCTAAGAATGCTCAGCAAGAGAAGGCTTTGTGCCATGGCTCAGTGATAGATTGATGTAGAGAAGGGACAACATGGGAGTCATAGATGGATGACACTCGGTGCTGTGGGGCAAAGACCCCGGAAGAGAATGATGTTATCTGCACAGGGTGAGTCTGGGTGGGGCTTGTGCAAGCCAAGTGCCCCCCCCCCAGATAACCAGCTTGGCTAGTTTGAGGTGTGGTCAATGATCAATAGTTTGCAGGTTTGCTTGCTTAACCTCTTTGGGGCATAAATACTTCTTAGGCAGGTGCAGATTGAAGCTAGAACGTGTCAGACTTACCTGGAATTTTATTTCTGTTTTATTTTCATTATTTTATATTTATTTTATTTTATGCAAATGTGAGAGTAATGAATGAGCTCTGGGTGGCAGACCTCAAGGTAGGTTGATTCAGAATACTATCTACCCAGCCAAAGATGTGACACATCCTGGTCTGGAAGAAGAATATCATTATACTTTTTCATTATAGATTTGTTGATCTAGGATAACTATCAGCTGTTAAAAAATTTTTTAAAAATATTTGCAATAACTTAAGATTGGATTATTAGAATCACCACTGTACCCAAAGCAATCCATTAAGAGGGCAGGGAGGAAAAGCCTACATTAATGAATGAGAAAGTGAATACATGTTAGGGTTTTCTAATGAATATTAATGGATCTTGAATATGCGCTGTGCAAAAAAAAAAAAGTGTGGGGTAGGGAAGATATTCTGTCCATTTTCTTGCATTTTCTCCTGATCCCCAAAAGTGTGTTTTCTAATAATGTAAGTATCCTTCTTGCAGCGTCCTCCCCCCCCCCTCGCCCTTTATGAGCTCTTAATAAGATCAGAAAGGTCCTGATCATTACTGCACTGAGAAGGCGGCTTTGCACTATTTCTGAACAGGAGAAAATGTCTTCATTTAGATAATCTCAATTGGTATTTTTTTTGTAAATGTTCAGAAAAGGATCTGAATTTCTTGTCTATTAAGACAACATTTCCATTTAGTAACTGCTATATGAGGTATTATATATAAATTTTTCTATGCACCCCAGATGTTTGTTTTTTGAATCATATTCTCCCATAATACAATATGACAAACTTATATCATACAAACTCTTTTGAAATGTTTAACATATATTTCAAGGAATAGTGAGAGGGTGCCTGCTGTTCAGATTTTTAAAAAATTCACACTGGCCATGCCTAAAATAGTTTTCTTGATCTTTTTTATGCATGTGTGTGGGTGTGTTTGGAGAAGACTCCTGAGAATACCGTGGACAGCCAAGAAAACAAACCAATGGACTATTGAACAAATCAACCCAAAGTTCTCACTCAAGGCACAAAGGACCAGGCTTAAATTATCCTACTTCAGGCACATTATGCAAAGACCTAGTTCTCTGGAGAAGGCCCTAATGCTGGGAAAGGTGGAAGGAAAGAGAAGAAGAGGGTGACCAGCAGCAAGGTGGATAGACTCAGTTACAGTGGTGACGAGTGCACTGTTGGAGGACCAGGTTGGGGATGGTTATGAGGTTATGAGAGCCAGTTTGGTGCAGAGCTTTCCAAACTTTTCATGTTGGTGACACACTTTTTAGACATGCATAATTTCGCGACACACTCTTACAGCAGGGCACAAGGCAGGCACTAGGACCTGCGCGGAATCACAGCAGGTTTGGAGGCAGCAGGGCACAAGGCAGGCACTAGGACCTGCATGGAATCCTGGCAGGGCAGGTTTGGAGGCAGGAAGGCACAAGGCAGGCACTAGGACCTGCGCGGAATCCTGGCAGGGCAGTTTGGAGGCAGCAAGGCACAAGGCAGGCACTAGGACCTGCGTGGAATCCTGGCAGGGCAGTCTGGAGGCAGCAGCAGCTGTGACACACCCAGACACTTCAGCCGACACACTAACGTGTCCCGACACACAGTTTGGAAAGCTCTGGTCTAGTGGTCAAGGCAACGGGCTAGAAACCAGGAGACTGTGAGTTCTAGTCCCGCCTTAGGCGTGAAAGCCGGCGGGGTGACCTTGGGCCAGTCCCTGTCTCTCAGCCCTAGGAAGGAGCCAATGGGAAACCAGGAGCCTGAGAATTCTAGTCCCGCCTTAGGCATGAAAGCCGGCTGGGTGACCTTGGGCCAGTCCCTCTCTCTCAGCCCAACTCACCTCACAGGGTTGTTGTTGTGGGGAAAATAGGAGGAGGAAGGAACATTAGGTATGTTCGCTGCCTTGAGTTATTTATAAAAATAATAAAGGCAGGATAGTAAATAAATAAATAAATAAATAATAAATTATTATTATTTGTTATAATATATAATATATAATATCTTATTTATTATAAATAAATATTATTTATTATATTTTATTATTATTTATATTAATATTATTATTTATTATAAATAAATAAGATGGTTATATATATATTTCACGCAAATATCTAAACACAGTCACTGTGCCTGGTGAACCCAACATGCTGCTATCTTAAAATGTGGTTGACTGTTTTATAGTTTGCTTTTTCATGCGAATCCAGGTATTGTAATAATGGCTGAATGATAATTATAGGAATGGCTTCTAAAGTTCATAACTTAAGATCCTAGCTCCAAACTCATCACAATAAGTAGTATTTTGGCTGACTGACTGCATACTGAGACTATGTTCAGGTGACCACTGAGAAGTCTAAGCAAACCATTATATTCCATTTGTCTTCTTTAAAAGCTTTTTTAAAAAATCACTGTTTTTTAAAAATGGGCATCTTTCTAGTTCATTCTTTTCCTGTTGCCTTGCTCCTTCTCATTCATAAATTAATCATGAGAGACTAATTATATTTTGAATCTCAGGTGCAAGGACCAGTCTTATTCTGTTGGGCTGGAGTAATTGAACTCTAAGCATCATCTCATAGCCAAATTGTTTTCTAGGATGGAAACACCGCCTTTGGTATCTGTGCACTTATTGCATATTAATGGGGGGTGGGGAAAGTCCAATTTGGAATTGTATCTTCCCTTATTTCCTTTACTTATCTCCAAATATAGACAAAACCCACGGTTTAATGAAGTTCATAGATATTGTCTCCACTATTACAGCTCCAAGAAGACCAACATTTCCACCATCTGCTCAAGCAACTGGTGGCATTCAACTCCAATTCAAATCATGTTTGTAATATGAACACTAGAGGGCAGTCTGACACTGCTGCAATAGATCTGAGAGTTTGCAGCACCAGTCAGCCATCCATAGGTACTTCTGGTGCTAGTTTTAGTTCATCAAGTGAGGTGGGGGCAGCAGACCCATAGGAAGGGTAAGCATTATTTGAAATCTTTTCTGACCTCTGGACCATCAAACCCAACACAAAGGGTGATCATCATTTGAAAAGTCTTCTGACCTCTGGACCATCTTCACACTCATCAGCTGTGAAGGACAGACTTTGGTTAAAAATTGAGGACCCTAAGGGGAAGAGACAAGAGGAAAATAATAAGATGAAAAATATAAAAAGGATATTTTCTTTCATCCCAAAATCTTGTTTGACACTGAATATTTTGAGGCCATTTAGCCCAATCAAATGAATGTATTTTATTTTGTGTTCTTTTTAAAAAGGGACACGTTTTCTAAAGGCAGATGCAGCAGCAGTAATCTGGGCAAAGAAAAGGCTGCCACATCTTGTGTAGGATGTCCCTACCACTCTTGCTGCAATCTTCTACAGCGTAAGAGCCGCAGGGCTCAGTGGGTCTTACTTCTGAGCAGGTGTGCCTAAGAATACACTGGAAATCTCTTTCCACAAATTCAGTTTGGGCACAGAGACCAAGCAGTTGTTATCCAAACATTGGATACAGTTTGGTATACAGTAGATAATGGAATATATGTACGGTGACCATATTTTCTTGGAAAAAATAAAGGACAAAGCTGAAAAGGGGGCAAATCTGAAAGAGGTTCATAAGGATAAAAACTGTTAATTGTTTATGTTTATAACTTTGCTTTACAAAGGAAGATTCAAGAGCAAAGCCAAGAAACACTTTACAAACATACTACTTACTCGGCTACGAGTGATCGCCAATGATGAAACATACTGTATTCTAATCAAAATATCTAAAAAGCATAAAAAGCTATGAAGTTATAAGCAAGTATTAAAAAGGATTTCTGCAATCAGACTGTGCATTAAGTGGTACCATTTGTACAGTAAAAGTTAAATGACTAAAATAGAGGACAAAAGTGAGTTTTTGAAAAATAAATAAGTCTAAAGGACAGCTTTCTGAAATGAAGGACTGTCCTTTATAATAAAGGACATATGATCACTGGGATGAGGGAGAAGGCTTTGTGGAATACAGTGGGTCTTAGCTTCTGAATAATACTGTGTAGGGTTCGGTGCCAACTGTGTATCAACAATACTATGTAGGGTTCTGTGTAGGTGTAGGTTGCCAACCCAGCGATTCGAAAGCACGCAAATGCAAGTAGATGAATAGGTACCACTTCGGTGGGCAGGTAACAGCGTTCCGCGAGTGTCATGCCGGCCGCATGACTGCGGAAGCGTCTTCGGACAGCGCTGGCTCTTCGGCTAACAAACGGAGATGAGCACCGCCCCCTAGAGTCGGACACGACTGTGCAGGGGAAAACCTTTACCTTTACTTTATGAAAAGACAAAAAGCCAGGGTGATTTTTTTAGTACATCCATATATACTATGTATGTATACAAGGGGCGTGGTGGCTCAGTGGGTAAGATGCCAGGCTTGTCGATCGGAAGATCGCAAGTTCGGAGGTTCAAATCCCTAGCCCCGCGTGTCAGAGTGAGCTCCCGCACTAGCTCCAGCTCTTGCCAACCTAGCAATTCGAAAGCATGCAAATGCAAGTAGATGAATAGGTACAACTTCGGTGGGCAGGTAACAGCGTTCCGCGTGCGTCATGCCGGCCACGTGACTGCGGAAGTGTCTTCGGACAACGCTGGCTCTTCGGCTAACAAACGGAGATGAGCACCGGCCCCTAGAGTCGGATACGACTGCACAAATGTGCGGGGGGAACCTTTACCTTTTAGGGTTCGGTGACACGTCATGCTCTCGCAAGCTTCAGTTCAATATATTTGAAATCAAGACTGTAATGGAGGCAAGTGAGGAAGGGAATTGCAGGGCAGCTCCCTACAGAAGCGAATCCCTTCGGTTCAGTGAGAATGAACCGAATGAATGAATGAATGAATGAATGAATGAATGAATGAATGAGTAGAATGAATTCTACTCCCATGCAAGTTGGTGTAGGATGGTAATGCTATTTCCCGTTTGCAAGAGTTATTTTTACAGGACAAAATGTCTCCCTGAAATTACTGGCAACACAGTGGGAAGACACCTTCTTGCTCATCTGCTCTTGATTTCTGAGATTTCTTTTTAAATTAGCACTGGTGCTATATTAGGGAGGATGTTGGGAAAGGGCACTGCCCATTTTTTTTAGGCAAGAGAATTTAAAAAGTTCCAAAGAATTTGGAAGGGACGCTTACGATGTCACTCAACGTACCACACATTTGGTCCTCTGGTGTTTGCAGAAGTGAATAGATTCCATATTGCAAGTGAAATGATGCAACGGATGCATTACCTGGAGGCTGAATGACATTTTCACAGGGCAAAATATGGTGTATTTATGATAGCGAAACTATGGTGTGCATTGGAACTGAAACACAGCCTTGCAGTAATAGATATTATGTATACCTACGGTGATCATATGTCCTTTATGCACTTTAACTGCATTGGTGCAGCTTGATTCTAAGGATTCTGAGGTCCCTGGATTATGAGCTAGGCTGAAAGCAGGCAAGATCAAAGTGCGAGTTTAAAATAGACCATTGCCCCACACCCCCATTTATCCTGACATCACAGCCATTTGAAATGGCTGTGATATGCAGATAAGTAAGAGAGGGAGCAATGGAGCTGTAGGTATTGGGGAGGCTTCTGGAAACTCCACATTTATGGGCTCCAGGTGTTCTACCCCTTCCCCACAGAGATACACACTTATTTTCTCTCTTTTCCCCAATTTCTCTTGCTTGAGGGGAAAATTAGAGAAAGAAGGAGAGAATCAGTCACTCAGCTAGTAGAGGATGAAGAGAACAGGATCTCATCTGATTAGTTATTTAAAAATAAAAGGTATGATATGGCTGGTCCTGAACTAAGAACCCTCCTAGCTGTAGGCTCCTGGACCTTGTTCCAGTAGCCCATGCTTCCAGAATGTACAAAAAAGATGATTTATTCCTTGCTACTCTTTAAACTTTCCAGTCAAATTGGCAAAAAGAGGGATTACCATACCCATTTATTTATTTAATTTTTATCCCACCTTTATTATTTTTATTAATAACTCAAGGTGGCGAACATACCTAATACTCCTTCCTCTTCCTATTTTCCCCACAACAACAACCCTGTGAGGTGAGTTGGGCTGAGAGAGAGAGTGACTGGCCCAAGGTCACCCAGCCGGCTTTCATGCCTAAGGCAGGACTAGAACTCTCAGTCTCCCGGTTTCTAGCCCAGCACCTTAACCACCAGACCAAACTGGCTCTGATGAAGACCTTGAGGTGAACTAATCTTATTAGTTTCTTATTGTAAATAAGAAATGTACAGTAACGATATGAGACATATAGGTAGAGTAATTATCTACCTTGGCTGCTTTGGAATAGAAGGATGTCCTTCCTTCCCTTTCTTTCTTCTCAAGAGTTTATAGGCAGAACACTGGCAAAGCTTATATGGGGATTTGAAGATTAAAATATATATATATTGATGTAATAGACAAGAAATATTCTTTAATGTTATATATAGACCTAGCATGTAAGATAAAATTTTTAAAATACCATGACCAGATACAAATCGGAAGTTGACCAAATTCTATGTTTCAGCTTTATCTTTTTTCCTTTTTTCCTTTACTACACTTTTTTATCTTTTCTTTTTTCTTGATTTGTATTTCCATTTTCTTTTCTGTTTCAAACTTTTATCTATGTAAAATTAAAATCTAATAAAATTTGTTAAAAAAAAAAAGAGTTTATAGGCAGAACACTGAGCTAGATGGACCTTCAGCATCTGTAAAGTCTCTGCTCTCTGGGATGGAATCCAGAGTTGCAGAATGGATGGTCAGACAGGAGACGGGATACAGCCAAAGGTCATAAAAGTAGAGGGCTGAAGTTTATACAAATTAGAAAATAATGGATTAAGGCCATAGGGCATATTTTCAAGTGACGAAAAATATTTGGGTCATTAATTCTAACTTTTTGAGGAACAAGCTCCACACCAAAGCTAAGAAATGCATGGATTTTTACATCAAGTTGGATTGGGTTGGGCGGGTAAGAAATAGCAACGTGAAGCTGCTGTCCCTTTAAAGAGTGGAAAGCCATGAGTCCAAGATCTCCTTGGCACAGAGGTGGCCTAGATGAAAGAAGTGAGATGACAAGCCTTATTAATAATGGGTAAACATATACTAGCTGTGGAGTGAAATGATTAACGCACAAAGCTGGAGCAGAAAGAGAGGCAGCAGCTGCTACTGGCTGGACTGAGACGTGGAGTGCACTGATGTAGGAAACTGAGTTGCCTAAGGGGTCCCAAAGTCACCACCAACAATCTGGGTCATTCCTGAATTCCTCCTTTCTTTTCCACATCCCACTGGGAGATACTATGCAGCATGATACATGTAAGATTCTTATTTGAGCCAGATGTAACATAGAATGTTGGAATTATAGTTTGTACAACCTGGATGAAAACAAAGGTTTACACACATATGTCCTACAGGGATAGTAGAATCATGGAATTATAGAATTGGAAGGGACCTTGAAGGTCATCTGCTCCAACCTCCTGCTCAGTGCAGGATCCACTATAGCGTCTCTGACAAGTAACCATCCAGGTTTTGTTTGAAGACCTCCAGTAAAGGAGAACTCATCACTTTATGTAACAGCCTGTTCCACTGAAGGCTGACAACTCACAGAGTCAAGAAGTTCTTCCTGATGTCTACCCTGAAGCTACTTCCATGTAGTTTAACCCATTGGTTCTGATCCTGCCCTCTAGGGCAATAGAGAATAAGCTAATGTGCTCTTCTATTGGACAACCCTTCAGATATTTCAAGACTGCTATTACATCTTCATTCTGCATTTCTTTTCTGTAATTAAATATACCCAGATCCTTTAATTGTTCCTTGTAGGGCTTGGTTTCCACACCCCTCACCATCTTGTAGCTTTCCTCTGAACTCACTCTAATGTGTCACTGTCCTTTTTGAATTGTGGTGCCCAGAACTGGACACAGTATTCCAAGAGAGGTCTGACCAGGGCAGAGTAGGCTGGAACCATTACCTCCTGTGGTATTCATCTTAACACACTCCAAGATAGCATTTGCCTTTTTAATAGCTACATCACACTGCTGCTCATGTTTAACTTGTGGTCAACAAGGACGCTCACATCCTTTTCATGTGTAGTACTATCAAGCTATGTCTCCCCCATCCTATATTTGATCCTTTAATTTTCTTTAAAGGTAAAGGTTCCCCCTGCACATTTGTGCAGTCGTGTCCGACTCTAGGGGCCGGTGCTCATCTCTGTTTGTTAGCCGAAGAGCCAGCGTCATCTGAAGATGCTTCCACGGTCATGTGGCTGGCATGACGCACACGGAATGCTGTTACCTACCCACCGAAGTGGTACCTATTTATCTACTTGCATTTGCATGCTTTCGAATTGCTAGGTTGGCAAGAGCTGGGGCGAGTGCAGGAGCTCACTCCGTCACATGGGGCTAGGGATTTGAACCTCCGAACTTGCAATCTTCTGATCGACAAGCCTGGCGTCTTACCCGCTGAGCCACCACACCCCTTTAATTTTCTTTACCCACATGCAGAACATTATAATCCTCCCTGTCTAGATCTGTTTGAATTATCTCTCTCCTTTAAAGTATTGGCACCCCCACCCAGCTTCATCTGCAGGCTTACCTCACATCCAAGTCACTGATAAAAAAGTTGAACATTGCAGGATCCAGGATAGAGCCCCATGGCACTCCACTTAGTACATCCCTCCAAGCACTCTTTGGGTGCAGTTATTTAGTAGCTGTGAGTCCACCTAAGAGTAGTATCATATTGCTTGTATTATTTTACGATTTCATGAAGGAGAATATCATGAGAAACACTTCAAAGGCTTTTCTGAAGTCCAGATACACTATGACTGCAGCATTCCCCTGATCTATTAAGCTAGTATCTCTATCAAAGAAGGAGATAAAGTTAGTCTGGCATAATTTGTTTGTAACAAATCCATGCTGGCTCTTGTTAATTGTAGCATGCCTATCCAAATGGTCACAAACACACCGTTCAATAATTTGCCCAATATAGACGTCAAGCTGACAGGCCTGTGGTTCCCTGGGCATAATGTTTGTAGAAAATGTAACTGGCATTCACCAGCACAGTCTGGTAAAGACCTTCCAAAAATAAGAGCCACTAAACTCAGAAATTGTAGTCTTGGGTGCACTGCCACAAATGCCCTATCATTATTTGCCTTCAGGGATCACTACCTCTTGGGAAGAGACACTAGCCATCCCCAATGTGAAGGTGAATTGGACTCCAGATTCCATCATCCTCAGCCAATTGGCCATATTGGTTAGGAAGTGATTGAATTTGAAATTCAGTACATCTCAAGGTACCAGGCTGGAGAAGACAGGTTTAGGTTGTAGAATTGCCAAAATCCTTCTTACATGTTGCTCAGTGTCTGGCAGGGCAAGACAGGATGTGTTATGCACAATCTGATGTCATTTCTCTGCAGCTGCATTAACCGTAATGTGGTTTATTTAGCTTTGTCTTGGCATGCTGTGTGAACTCAGTCACTGTGGTTTGTAAGTTATACCTTAGCATGAAGTATGACCTGTGCTTTATTCAACAAACCATAGGTAAGTAAACCATAGCTTAATGCCTTGTGAAAACCAGTCTTCGAATCTGATTGTGTGAGGCAGTGGCTCTGGTATATCCCATAATTTCTGGAAATATTCCCTTCCCAACAAACACGCATCATTAGTGTTAAAGAAAAATTAGCAAAAGAAATGGCTACATCAGATGAAAGAATGAGGAACAGTGTCTGAGAAAGAGGGCTCATGTACAAAGTATCAAATTCAATCACTGGTATATCCAGGTATGTCTGAAATCTTGGAGACAAAGTGAGGCAAAATGAACAAGTTTCTTTTTCGGCAGGTTTCTAATAGGAAATAGATGCCCATGATTGACAGGTTGTGCCTCAGAGTGGCCAATAACCTGGGGAAAATCTGGCTTTCGATTAGCTGTGCTTTAGGAGCTGTTTTCTTTGGTTTTAGATTAACAACTGATTATTTCACACGATGGGCGATGAAAGCGATGGAGCGTGATGTGGCCCACCATGATTGGATATCATTTCTGCTCAGACAGGCAGAGAAAATACTGCCCTGATGTATCACTGCTGCAATTCACTGGTGCAATAAGCCGCCCAGAGTCACTTGTTGAGATGGGCGGCTATAGAAATCAAATCAAATAAATAAATAAATAAATACATAAATAAATTCAGCATCTGCAGCAGGGTTCAGGATGGGTCCCCTGCATAGGTAGATAAAAATGGAACATCTAGTTTACCTGAATCACAGCAATCTGGCCAGGCAGTGGCCTGCAGGGGATCACTTGACTTTGTGAGGCTTAAAAATAATCAGCCAGTGGGAGCCTTCTGCACAGGCAGCAAGCCATTGGTGGGAGGGAGAGATGTCCATGTTGGGCATTTAGCTTTTTCTTTGCAGGGCATGTCGTTCTGAAACACATGAACTTTCCAAAACTGTAAAGAAAGGCAGGGTCTGCTCCCTGTCTGATGAACTGGGGGAAAATGCCTCTGCCTTCTTTTCTTAATTCTCAAATCTTAACAAGTGTTCATGCCACAAGGGAATATGGAGTGAATGGATTTTTAATTTCCCCAACGCTTCAGGCTCCAACTTGATCCAAGTCCTAGTAGTCCTTGAGTTATGACGGTAATTGGGACTGGAATTTCCATCGCTAAGCAATGCGGTCATAAAGCACAATGTCATGTGACCACATCGCTTAGCGACAGCAATCCCAGCTCTCCCCGTTGCCATCATTAACCGAATCCTACCGGTCATTAGGGGAGGATCAACCCTGATCCAAGTCACTCCTGCTTGGTCCCTCCCAGCCCCGAGCCTCGGTAAGGTAAGGGACTGCTCTTCAACTCCCCCCACCCACCTATCTCCCCCCCCCCCCCCATCTCTGCCCTTTTCACTGCCTTGCGGTCTGCCACCTCTGCTGGCCTTGCTGGCCTCTGTTCCTCCGGCCCTGCCGGCCTGCACTCACTAGCCTGGACAGCCCCACTGCCCTGCGCTTGCTGGCCCTGCCACCCCCAGCTGACCTTCGCTGTCTTCTTCCTCCCACTGCTGACCAGGCGCACCCGGCCTGGCCCCATGTGAGGCAGCTGCTGGCTGCTCCAGCTTTGTCACTGCAACAGCATAGGTACCATTCGTTCAGCACCGCTGTAACTTTGAACGGTTGCTGAATGATCGTAACTCGAGGACTACCTGTATATAGGAAGGAGGAGCAAAGTGTGTTCCTTTTGCTCTCTGTCCTTGGATGGCAGATGGAGGGGTTGCTTGATCATAGTTCCTATTCTCTTTTAGGACCATCTTGACCTTTGATTTTAAATTTATGTTAGCATCACCAGCTGTGTAGTTTTATACTGACTCGGCCTGGCTATTCTCCCTTCCTTCCTTCCTTCCTTCCTTCCTTCCTTCCTTCCTTCCTTCCTTCCTTCCTTCTCCTGGTTTTCAAAATCTTGGCTCTGGTACCACACAATCAGTTTGCATACATTTTTTACTGGATTAACATACACAAATGAGTACTGGTCTCTGCCCCCCCCCCTCCCCATCTCTTTTCCCTCTTCTCTTGAAGAGGTGGCAACCACAATATACATAAATGTAATAAATTAGCAGGTGGCTGCCATGGAGATGGGGCTGGTTGTAGATGCAGAAGTCTGCCTTTGGCAAATTGCACTGGAAAGCGCTTAAAGCTGGGGGGGTCCTTGCTTTTAAAAAAAAATGCCTGGAAAGGCCAATTACTTTGATTGGATGTAAGATGCAGCCTATACAAATCTGCTTGCCATGGGTTGCAAATGTCAGGCTTTCCCCCTGATATTAAAAGAGGGGCTGAGGTGAAGCCAGGAAATGGGGGGTGGATCCACAAGGCAAGGGGACAGGGGACAAAGATTAAATGCAATAATCAAGACATGATGTTTTTAAAACAAAAGAAAAATAACAATGGCTTGCTTCACCTATAAATAACATTTGTTCTGGGTATGATATATGAAGCTAGGAAGCAGGCAATTTGATGGATTTTTTACATACATTTGTGCCAAAATGATTGTGTCTGCAACCAGGTGAACTACTGGCATTGAGACAGGGTAGGGGGAAGACAAAGAAAAAAAGTTTCATCAGAATAAAACCCAGAATTGATCATGCAGATTGTAGGAACCTTTCTCCAAAATTGCAGTCCACTTTGGTATCTCTGGTGGACTGTTTCTCAAGTGAGAATTAATTCAAGGTCACTTACTGCTGATTACATTCATTAACTTAATTCACCAACTATCTCAAAAAAACCAAACAAAATAAACAGTGTTGACAGCAAGGTTGTGTAAGGAGGACAAAAGGCTTAATTCTTTCCCCTTTTTGCATACATTCATAATCTCTCTTCATATATGCTTCGGTGACTGCAGTGGGATGGTTTGAGTGGCTGTGAGTAACTTGGAGGATAGAAACGATTTGCTTTATTAATTAGGAATAAAAGATTGTGATTTTCTATATGCATCAGACACAATAATTCAATATCAAAATGTTCCAGAGCAGGCAGAAAAAATGATTTTTTTCTTGAAGTTGTCCTTGTACAGCTGATTCTGGGAGGGCCATGCTTTTCTGCAGCTGCAAGTAGGCAAAGACGCTGAAATTGGAGGCGGGAGCTGCAGTCATAAAACAAATTTACTAAAAGCTCTGGCTGAATGCAAAGGAAATTCCAAGCAAATACTGGGCTATAACTAAATATTGCAGGTCCTACTGCTGGTGGGAGATAGCATGCTCAGTCAATGGCCCTGCTGGATGGGGATGATGGGATCTGTAGTCCACTCAAATCTGGGAGGCACCATGGTATGGAAAAGGCTGAATGAGAAGAAGGAGGCCTGTAAAAACATGCCAGAAATTAGTCTCTGCTATCACAGGCTCTGTCTCCCCACAACTGAGCGTTTGAGCTTTGGCAACTTAAACATACCTGAGGGTAGGCAGTGTGGGAACTCGCCAAAGCAATGCGAATGCATGCTGCAAAGTTCATTGATCTGGGAGTAAAACTGATCCTGGGTTCAAATCCTGGACAACCCTGCCTTGTCAAAAGGTACCCAAAGCAGGAGCTAGACAACCCCATTCAGTACAATCTACTCCTCTTTTTTAGCTGCTCTCTGGACTGAATAGCCCTCCTAAGGCTGGTATGCAAACACTGTCTTGCTGAAATATCAGCTTGGCAATCAAGTCAACCAATTGCAGTCCAGTGGCAGCAGAGGCAGAGAAGGTGCTGGGGACGTTTGCCAATGTGTGTCTGTCCTTATCCAGGTGGTAGCAAAAGCTGCCAATCCTAACTTCCTTCCTTCCTTGTCTTTTCTTTTTTTAACCTCTCTCTATTGGCATCCCTCACAGCTCAGCTCTCGCCAAATTGGCTGCATATGATTGTTCACTTGTTAACTTGCTTAGTCGGTGACTTCTTAGATCGTGGCGTTGGAAGGAATCCCTGCCAGGCGGCTATACCGCGGATTGGGGAGGGTGGCTTGATCACGGGAGGCACGCGCGCGCGGGAGAGGGAGGCTTAACTCTTCAGAAGCTGGTGCGAACTCGAGAACCCGGTGGCGGCGGCGGCGACGGTCGCTTTCCCGCAGTTCGCTGGGGTGGGAGAAGTAGCCCGGTCCGCTGTCTTTGTCGAGGCAGGGAGGGAGGGAAGAGAAACTTGGGACGGTTACAAAAGGCCAGAAGCTGGGAAATTTTCCATGGTTTGATCAAACAATCCATACATCATCACGCGATGGCTGGGTGACGCTATAAATCGCTAGTGAGGAGCGGCTGTAAGCAGGCGAGGGGTTTAGGAGCTTCAACACAACAGCAACTTCCTCTACTGCCGGAAAAGGGTTTGCTCGCCAAAGCGGGGAAGGGGGAAAGGAGGATAAAGACCAGCACGCAGAAAAGTCTTTAGAAAGAATGGGACTTGCCCTGATATCCATCCAGTAATGTGATTCTCTTTGGGAGCAGTTAACCCGAGTAGGCGCACAGTTGCTATCCACTTTGAGCACCAGGAAAAGGAGAGTAACTTACTTTCCGCCTTGGAATAGGGATAAGGTCCTGGAAACTGCAGAAGGCCGCTGTGGATGTGATCTGCTCTGCAAAAACCCAGTCGACGCTTGATGGCAGCAAAGAGTTAGCCATTTCTGGATCTCTGTGCCACCACCTAGAGGTCGTCCGTGTTTTTCCACCCAGATTTCTTAGCCCTATGGTTGCTGAAAGTTAGGCCAAGCACAGCAAGGAACGGCCCCGTAGTCAAGCTGGCAACGTTTCCTCCAGCTTGGCTCTCAGGTTTCGCCTTTCCCGGAAGGAGCCATCTGTGTGATATTCACCCAGCCGCCTTTCTCCCCTTGAGGAGCCTCAGAAGTGAGTTACTCGTTTCCTAAGCAGTTTCGAGAAATCTTGCCCTTCTTTACTAACGGGCGCCTGGCGGCCTCGGTGTCCTCCCACGCAGCGCCTTGAAGCACGACCCGCGCTGTTCAGACGGCGAGGATTCTTCCGCGGTCGGGCTATTCAGTTTTGTCCCGTGGCCCGCCTGCCTCCTTCTGCCAGACCTTTTCCTTCCCTCTCCCCAAAGGCCCAGGGAAACATAAAAGACAGCTGACTGTAGCGGCAACATCTGCGTATTTATTTCGACGCAAGGGTCCCTGCATTTATTCTGAGTTAACGTACACATATTGCAATCATAGGAGGAATTCATGGGTTATGGTTTGGTTTGGCTTAATGTGTGGACCCAGCCAACGCTGGGGCTTAAACAACCCACGGGTAAGCCAAATGTGCGATGAGGGTCCCCGTGTGTTAAATAAATGAGGGCGTGGA
The DNA here is from genome assembly GCA_023362775.1 of Charina bottae. Taxonomy (NCBI): domain Eukaryota; kingdom Metazoa; phylum Chordata; class Lepidosauria; order Squamata; family Charinaidae; genus Charina; species Charina bottae. Next base: position 134,535,233 of record JALMGJ010000002.1, on the reverse strand, counting down.
GGGCTAAGGTTACGTTCCCTTGCCAGTGCTTTCTCTGGTTTAGGGTCTGGGGGGTGCCCCCGAAACAGCCCTCTCGAGCTTTAGGCATGATTTGCCCACGGTTAGAGGGCAAAGTACATGGACCCGGCTCCCTTATCGGCACAGAGGATGTCCTTCTGTTTCGCTGTTCCTCCGTTGAGCTGTCGCGGTGGAAAGCCTGTTTTGGATCTTTGCCTTGTTACTTGCCCCGCAAGGCTTGTTTGGAGGGTAGACAGAAATGGCCTCTCCTTTTTGCCTTGGGGCATGCTGAAAGCCCGTGATCTCGTAGCGCGATGACACCGGTCCTGGGCAGCTCGAGACGAAGACGCGGGGCCAGAACACACAGAGCGGGCGAGCGAGCGAGCGGGCGAGCTCCAAAGGCCATGCTGCTGCTTCCATCCTGGATGCAGACTGAGGAACTTGCGTGTGCGCTAATGACACGGGATGCTATAACTTTTATTTTGAAAATCGCTGTGTCTCTTTCCTGCACTTCGGATGGATCTGGCACCGTCTGCACCTCTTTAGCTTTCCGGCTTTCCTCGGAAAAGGAGAAGGAAGAGTTAACTCTTCTGAGGTAGCTAGAACAAAAGAGAATGCGGACAGCCAACGGGAGCGCAAAGCTTCTTTTTGACACCCTCTGGTTGGCTGCCAGTCACCCAATGGGTGGAAAGCTTCGGCTGCCCGTCTGGCCCCACGTGGGGGAATGAGATTAGAGGCTGGTATTTATTGGCTGGCTGGGGGCCCCCTCATTGTTCAAGCTTGTCTCGCTGCCAATTCTGGGCCCTGCGCGCGGCGCCCTTCATCAATCAGCCTGCGTGTGAAAATAGCACATTTCTGACACTCCCTAACTCACTGCTTAACAATGTTAATGGGCCTGAATGTTTGGAGAAGGTGCCTGCTTAGCCATAGCTCGGGGTATTTAAAGGCGCAAAGACCTTGCAGTGGGGAATGCCCCTGGATGCGGCTAGATGGGGTGGGGAGGGGGGGCGTGGTTCTGCCTGGTTGGACGAGGGTGGGAGCGGGCACGTCTCTCTACTTCCGAAGCAGTTTGAGTTCCATTTCGCTGATTGCTCTCGTGAGAACTTCGCCGCTGCCAAGGCTGCTTGTGAGACGGGTTTGTCCAGGCGCACGTGGTGTAGGCAGGGAACCAGCAGCGGTTTCTTTGCCATTGTTGTAATTATATTTCTATAATCAGGGCACAGTGCGCGATATAGCAGTTCCCACCAATCGCTGGAAGGGGGTAGAACTGGATACGTCCACCCGGTGCGGGCAAACGCTATAACGTGTCTACATGGATACGGGTGATGGGCAAGCAAACTGCAGCATGGCACAGAAGGAGGGGATTCTATAAAATCGTCCGCATTATAGATATAATTGGCAGAAGGTGCTTCCCCTCGTCTTCGTGTGGCGTGCAAACTGGGGAGTGCCTCTTAGCAGATTAACTGGCAGCAGATTTAAATCAAGCAAATAGCATTGATATGTTTTTGGCAATGCCGGAATCTTAAAAACCTACACAGGAATCTAAAACCCAAACGTCAGTTGTCACTTCATCTCGCCATGCCAGGAAGAAGGGGAGGGGGACTTTATCTGTTGAATTTATGCCATATGTGCTGCGCGTGCTCTCGGTTAAACTATCGGGAAAGGAGTGGCCCAGACATACAGACAATCAGCCTATGGAACTCCCTTTAAGATATTTTATTTATTTAATCAATGTGTAAGCCACCTCAATTGCCGAAGCAGCTCCAAGTGATGTAATAGCCATAGAGATTCAAAATTCTCCATTTGATTCCTCAAATCAGGTTTCTGAGACTTTGATTTGGAGATTTTTATTTATTTATTTATTTTTTGGGTGGTGATGTGTGCTGAACTTCTGGGCAGTTTGTGCAGGAACACCAAGTTATCTCAATACCTTGATTACAATTTCAGTTGCTGTGCACTCAGCTCAATCATGCAATCAGGGTTGCTTAGTTTTCCCTCATGCCAAATTGGCGACCTCTCGTTTTAGAGCTTTTTTCCATCACACTCCTGCTGTTTGGAGCTGACTCTCCCTTGAACTGTTTAGAGTCTGGTTTCCTGAGGTTCAAAAAAGCCCTTAAAATGTTTTTTCTTATTCCTCTTCTTCCCTTTATGATGCTGGAATAACTTATTTTCAGTGGGAGTACATTTTATTTATTATTTAGCCAACTTTTACAGCCACCTCATGAACAACTCTAGGCAGCTAATGAGGATTAAAACAATTAAAGCAGAATTAAAAACAGCCACATTGGTGGAGAGGGGAATCTTATAATTAAACATGGGTCATGTTTGCTGGGGTGTCCTAGCCCAGTGCCTGTAGGAAGAACCAGGTCCACAATGTTCCGTTGAAGGCAGGTGGATCTGAAACTAGTTTAAATTACGGTAGTGTAGGGATTAGATAATGTTTTTAAATTGATTATCATACAGGTATTGTTTTACTGTTGATACTGGTTTATAAAAAGGTAAAGGTTCCCCCCGCACATTTGTGCAGCCGTGTCCAACTCTAGGGGCCGGTGCTCATCTCCGTTTGTTAGCCGAAGTGCCAGTGTTGTCTGAAGATACTTCCACGGTCATGTGGCTGGCATGACGCACGCGGAAGGCTGTTACCATCCCACCGAAGTGGTACCTATTCATCTACTTGCATTTGCATGCTTTCAAATTGCTAGGTTGGCAAGAGCTGGGGCTAGTGCGGGAGCTCACTCCGTCACGTGGGACTAGGGATTCGAACCTCTGAACTTGCAATCTCCCGATCGACAAGCCTGGCGTCTTACCCGCTGAGCCACCACGCCCCTATTATACTGTATATCAGGGCTTTCCAAAGTGCCGCAGCTGGTGACAGACAAGTGGTGGTGGCGGCGGCAGCGTGCACGCACACGGTGGCGGCGCGGGGAGGCGTGCGGTGGCATGCGCGCGCACGGCGGCGCGGGGGGGCGTGCGGTGGTGTGTGTGTGCACGGTGGCGGCAGCGGCGGCAGCCTCCGCTAAAACACGGAAGCACTGATCCCGCGCCGCTGCCACTGCCGCCGTGCACACGTGCGCCGCCGCTTCCGGGTGGTGTGGTGACACACCACGCTGTGTGTGGCGACACACTTTTGTGTCGCGACACACAGTTTGGAAAGCTCTGCTGTATATTATATACTGTATATTATATACTATTATACTATATATTATATACTGGTTTGTAACATGTTACAATTTTTATTGTTTGGCTTGTATTGTACTTAAGTATAAGCACATTCCAACTAAAAAAAATACTACTACTATTGCTACCCAGAACTCCAGTATCTAAAATTAGCATAAGTGATTAATTGTTAACAGTAGGCTGTGAAAGTAAGTTTTAAGATGAATGGAATTTTGTATATTTTTTCAGATTGATGGGGTATAGGTATGTGTGAAGTAGTTCTGGTTTATATAGGCAGTCCATTGAATAATATAACTCATCACGGCTACCCAGGCCAGGTTGTCTGAAATCAACTGAATTGTTAGTTGCTTTTTGCACCTAGAATGTCACTGAATGTTTTCCCATGAAAATTACCAGAGCAAAGAGAAGTCCTTAATGAAAAACTCTCTCATCCTCTTGCTACCTGGTCTCAGTTTCTTCTTCCAGTGATTTGTACCATCAGTATCTTTTTCAAACCAGGCATTTCCTAGAGATAGTTGTAGCAAAGGAACGTAATGTAGAGAGCGTGGTTATATCACATTACAGTATTTTCCCTCCAGTCAAAGTTTGGCTACTTTATGAGGTCATGAAGTAAGAGCCAGCAAAGGAGGCCAGGTTTTTGCTTGCTCTAATGAAAATGTAACCCTGTTTCCTGGGTGGGCAAAGTTGTGATAGCAGCGGGCTGCACTTAATAGATTTGGGGAAGGTAGAAGAACACAGTGACTGGAACGATAATACATAATTGGGAGGGTTATGTCAGACATGCGGACAACACTGGGATTTGTTGTTTCCTCCCTTGGGTTTTTGGGGTATTTTGGTAGATGTTTTTCCTTTCCTTAGCATTTCAAGACAATGCTAAGTCTATTTTGGGATTTACAGTACTGGATTCATGTATTTCCTGCCTTGGAATGGTGAGAAAATGATATTTTTTTAATTGCTGTAATCAGAAAGGGTCCTGGAAACTGAAAAAAATAGGGAGTAGATGTGGCTCTGTGGCTGTAGGTTTTCCCACATCTGGTGCTTGTGTGTGTTTGTGTGTGATAAGTTCTAGCTCTTCTCAAAAGCTTAGAAAATTAGAAGTTTTCTTGCCTTTGTGGGATTAGTGCCCAAGGCCAGTCAAAATGACAGATTACTGTTCTCTTTCCATATTTTTTATATTGTAGAGCCAATAAACATAGCTTGCTAAGATACTCATGCCATTGAAAAGTCAGAAGTATTGTCACAGGAACAGCTTTTCCAAGGGCTCATACTCCAGAGCCTACATAACGTTTGAAGGCAGCACAATCAAGGAGCATGTGTAATGACCATGAAAAAATGTGCCCCTTGATGCTCTTGTAACAACTGAAGAAGTTCTAACAAGAGGGTGTATGTATGGATGTGTGTGTGTGTGTGTGTGTGTGTATACACACACACACACACACACACACGTGATGGTATATGTTTATCAGGAAGTATAGAAGGGAAATAACAGCCATGCTTGCAACCAGAGGCAGTGTGAAGATAATTCCTGTGGCTGTATATATTGTTCCATTGGAATAATCTCTAGCTTTTTTTTAAAGTGTTCGAATATTCTCAACAATATTTCATGTCTGCATTGGATGCCTAATGATATGAGACTTCAGTATTTGACATTCAGCAACCAATATTTTGCAGAATTTGATAGATGAGATAGAATAGCATTTCTCAGTAACAATGGTTGATACACCTCAATATATCACAGTGATTTTCAAACTATGTATCTTTATGAGTATTTTATAAACCAACATTTGCTCAGGACCTTTTGCCATAGATGGGAGAACTTGGTTGTGAAAAGACATAGAAGTTATGTAAGTAAATATACAGTAGTCCCTACACTGCATAGTATATTTTGGGGGGTGATCTTGGAAGCATTTGCCTGGTCTAGAGGTGCTTCTGACCTTCCCAGACCTCCAGGATCTATTTTTGGTTGCCACAGTTTGGCTGATTTCAAGGATCCAGCTTCTATTTGGCCTAGACCTTAGAATGTGCTCCAACCCCGTCAGCAGAAAGTTTTCACTGAAATCCCCATTCAGCCAAACAAATTAAATAAAAGAATAAGAAAGAGAGGGCAACTTTGAACCACCTCGTAAAGCTACCAAATTTAGGTAATGCCTCCTTGGAGAAGGTTTAATTCCACCACTGGCTAGCCATGAAGGGTATTGTGTGTACCAAAAAGTGTCCTTAGAGCAGAGCTTTCCAAACTGTGTGCCGCGACACAAAAGTGTGTCGCCACACACAGTCCGGTGTGTCGCCACACAACCCGGAAGCGCTGATCATCATCAGTGTTTCCGGGTTTTCCCGCGGCGACACACCAACGGCGGTTGGTGTGTTGCTGCGGGAAAACTTTGGAAAACCCTGCCTTAGAGGATATTTCAAATTGGGTTGGCGTGGCTAGTTTCTCTATAACTGCAGCTGCTACATTGTGTGTTTCATTACTGTCCAAAGTCTTTTGGAAACTTCTTAAATTTAAATGTCCCCTCCTACTTTAGGTACTGCCCTCAGTTTTCCTCCCATAAGCAATACCACTTGAGGGTTTGCGGGAGGTTCTTTGACCTTGTTTATGTAACCATGGTTTGTTGAATGGATCGCAGTTGGCTGAGTTTGCACAATATGCTAAGCCAAACAACCCAAATTACAGTCTAGTGCAATGAATGAACCATTCTGAGAACGCTGATCCCTTAAGGCTCGCCTTTTCCATAGCTTCCTGATTCTGTGATTTTGTGCATCACTGTTAAGATTGCCAAAGTGTTTGGTGCTTCTTTTGCCTGCTATAATAACAGGTTGGATGGGAAGTTAAGTTTTTCCTGTAACAGTCTTTGCAAGCCAGAAAAAGATTGTTTCTTCATATCTGCATGATGAAATATGATTGAGCAATCTGGTTTATAGCGTATCTTTCTGTCAAAAGTAAAATGGGAGAACCAAAAACAGAAAAAATGATAATTCCAGAAAGGACAAGAAGCATGAGTAGGCCTGAGGGGAAACCAAAGGATAGATTATAGGAACCAGATGAGAGCAAATAGGACCACAGATAAATTGTGGTCATAACCTTCCCCAATGTGGGATGAACTAGATTTGTTGGTCTACAACTCCTATCATTTCCAATAGTATGGGGATTTTTCAACAACTCCTTGAGAAAGGTGGATGCACTTTAAAGGATTTGAGTCCCCTTTTTTAACTTTGACGGTTCCTTTTGTCAATGGAAAGGAGAGACCACCTTTTTAGAACTGGCACTATTAAACCTCAAGATTCCAAAGAATCATCTCTGGAATAAGTAATCAAAGTAATCAAAGATAACATTGAGCTATGCTTTGTTTTATAATCATCATCATCATAATCTCCAGAACTTTTCAGTACACAAATATCTTCACAATTCCTCTCTTGTTTATCTTCACATTTTTGCAAGAGAATGTTAAAACTAACTACTATTTGGTCTTGGCTTAGCACAAGGGTCGGAAATGGCGGCTCGCGAGCCAGATGCGGCTCTTTGGCCCCTTGAGTGTGGCTCTTCCGCAGCTGAACTCACCCCCGCCCCTTCCACGCGACTGGATCCCGCCCCCAAACTCTGATGGCCAGCGCTGGAGGAGGGCGATTGATTCTTCCTCCTCCCGCCCTCGGGAGCCTTCCAGAGTCGGGCAGTGCTTCTTCGAGGTCGGTGGGTGGGGAAGTTGGTTGGTTGCCGCCGCCGCCTCTTCCTCCGCCCGCGTTGCCACGGCCGCCGCCGCCCCCCCCGAAGCGCTCGCCAGGCAGGCAGGAGAGCGTCGCCATGCTGGGCGCGCTGCGAGAGGAGACAGCGCAGCTGCTGGGCGACTACCTGCAGCACCGGCTGGGGGACGTGGCGCTGCCCCCCAGCCGCACGGCCGAGACGCTGCGGCGGGTGGCCGACGAGCTGGAGAGGTGCAGCGGGACGGGAGCATCGCCAGCGGCCCGCGAGGACCGGCCAGGGAAGGTGTGCGGGCGGAGCTGCCTGCCTGGCACTCGGGCGCTCCGGCTGGGGTGCAGCGGGACGGGAGCTCCGCCCGCGCACCTTCCCTGGCCGGTCCTCACGGGCCGATCGCGTGGAAGGCGCGCGGGCGGAGCTGCCTGTCTGGCACTCGGGCAGCTGGGGTGCAGCGGGACGGGAGCTCCGCCCGCGCGCCTTCCCTGGCCGGTCCTCACGGGCCGATCGCATGGAAGGTGCACGGGCGGAGCTGCCTGTCTGGCACTTGGGCGCTCCGGTAGCGCGGCCCCGCCGCCGTCCTTTCTCTCCGGCTTGGATCCCGGGAAGGCAGCGGGGGGCCTCGCGGAGGGAGGCAAGCAGGCAGGTGAGCGAGCGGGCGGGCGGCCCGGGCCTCCTCCTCCTCCGCCGGCAGGAGAGAAGGTAGAGCGGCTGCCCGCCTGCCTCCGCCCGCCCTGAGGGGACCCACCCGGCGGCGGCTCCCCTGAAGCGCACCGCTTGTCGTCGCTGCCCGCCTCGTTTCCCGCCCCCATCATTTCCTTGGCTCGACGCGGGCGGGCGGAAGCGGCAGCCCCACCCGCGCCGAGTGGCAGTAGTGCGGCCCTGCCGCCGCCTTTTCTCTCCGGCTTGGATCCCAGGAAGGCAGCAGGGGACCTCGCGGAGGGAGGCAAGCAGGCAGGCAAGCGGGCGGGGCGGGCGGGCGGCCCGGGCCTCTGCCGCTGGGCCCGCCCCCTCGGCGCCTGTGCGGCTCCCCCGCGCCTGCTCCGCCCGGCGAGACATGCCCTGCTCTGCAGGCCGGGCTCGCCGAGGAGGACCCCCGACCCTCCCAAACAGATTCGACCTCCCACCCCCCCAATAAGCCGCGTGATTGGCTCCCGCCTGCAAACCCCGCCCCCTTCCACGCGATTGGCCCCCGCCCGCATACCCCGCCCCCTGGCTCTCGAGCATTTCAAAATGTGCACGAGCATGTCAAAATGGCTCCCGGCATAAAAAGTTTGCCGACCCCTGGCTTAGCATATCGGGTGAGCATATACATTATGGTTTGTAAGTCATGCTTTACGATATAATTTGCTGTATGAATCCAGGCAAATTTGTGTTTTTTTCTTCATAAATTGTAACTAAGCAAGCCATGGCTTAGATAGAACAATCTGTCAGTCAGGTTTCTAGTTTCATTGGCAAAGAAGAGAAAGTTATCACCAATCAAGAGGGCAGAAGAAGAATACTCGTTTTTTAAAAAATCATATGTGCTAATTTTTATGTATATGATCTTAGGAATGCTTTGTATAATTTAAATAGAGATGGGACAGTTCTTGCCATAGTGGGAAAGATTGTGGTCAGGTAACATTTTTGCCTACTTAGTCTGCTGCTCATATGTTAGCACGCCTCAACATTAGATTAAATCAATTTATGTAGACTGGAGCATCCGATTTTCCACTGCCAACGTCATGGGAAATGCTGAGAATGGAAGCTGAAAACCCAGATCTGCACAGGGATGGGTTGCTGCTAATTTGGAAGGCTTATGGTCAGCCTGTGGCTGTTTTTTCATTTTGCTTTATTTTCACCAGAAAGTTTACTAGGGAACAAGTCTGCTCTCAAATCCACCATTTCTTTACAAAGTCAAGAAGAAGAAAGTAGACCATGAAAAAGTTCCCAGTCCTCCTGCCATCACAGGACATGTTGGAATAATTGCAACATGACCCCAAGGAAAGCTGGCCACATGAACCCTTGCTGTTTTTAAACCCTTCCATGATTTTGGATCCTCTGAGGAAAGTAGCATTAAACCCAAGTTTATTAAGGACCATCCTGGGAGCTGTCTTCTGAGCTCTCCCTCCTCAAGCTGTCACATTTCTTCCATGGAAAATGGTATCAATAGAGGGGCTCTTCATTTGCCTTTGGAGAAGGGCTAAGTGGAGTTGTAGAAGCACTATTTAGCTTCTGAATCGGAATAGTGTGACCACAAATGAAGTTCAGGGTCTAAGAGGGATGGTTTTGAACCCAACACATGTTCAAATTGAAAAACAGAGTCTGTGCTGCAAGACTTTGCTAGTAAGAAGCACCAGTGAATGGTCACTAACAGACAGCAATAGTGGGATAGAGAATTGGGAAGACGGGAAGGAGAATGAGAGATGATGAGTCTGGCTAAGCTTGGGAGGCAGACAGATCTCAGAAATGGACAAAATGGCTCCAATTCTGAATTTATTCACCAAACTAGAAAAATAAACCTAGACAAAGTAGTTGGTTATATGTGTTAACTGATCAGGAATTTTCCTTCCTTTAAAAAACAAACAAAAACACCTTATCATCTCAGAAGGGTTGCTTATCTTTTCCAAGACAGGTTGCTCCCAGTTCTCTTTACTAACCCAGCTTGAGAGGAAATATATTCCTTTATTAGATTTTTAACGTGGAGATACTCCTATCCCATCCTGGGAATTATTTTGGTAGCTCTGCTCTGGATAAAGCTGTCTTCTGGGACATCTGTCTCCTTTTTTCTCAAATTCTAACCATTATGTATCCACAGGATTTTGTAGCAGACTTTTTCACACCACATTGATGTGTATATTAAAAGCTGAGCTGAGTCCTTTAACCCATATCTAGACAGTGCTTGGAAGAGCTCATTCAGACATGTAATTTTACAAGTTGATTTCCTCACCATTTGATACCTTGCAGTTAAGGCCAAACCAGTTGTGCAGGTTAATCATATGTAAAACGTGTACGTAGTTCTCTTACAACATAGAGGTTGATTGATATATTGTAGGAGATGAACATTAGAGAGAATGAAATTTGATGATTTCCCCCTCTTTATCTATTTTAAGCTTCCTGGTCCAATTGGGGAGATCTTCTACAGAATCCTGGTAGGAGGCAAGAGAAGGGGAAAGTTTCATCTCACCTGATTTTTAGCAATGGATACCTTCCTCTTGCTTTATATCAATGTATTGAACTGAGAGCCAAATTCTAGTCTGCTCCTGAAGTGATGAACTGAGATGGGAGGTAGGTAGCATGAAAGTTCTGTGTATGGGCTCTGCCCTCTTAATCCGTGAGTCACACAAACTGCAACAATTATGTCAGATTATTATACTTGGTATTAAGTGCAGGCAGTCCAAGTATTTTAGGAATTATGGATCACACATTTCAGAGGAAAAGACAGGATTGAATTTATATTCTTCCTTTTTCAGTATTGACCTCTGGAGGTGAGTTAGATTATGAGTATACTTGCTTGCCATTTGGGCACTTTCTTCCTTGAGTGTATTTGTGCAACAGACTTTTAAGTAGATTATTTCTAGGTTTGGTATGTTGTGAACAGTAACCTGGTCAATTTAGAGTCAGGCAAGATACGATTTTAAGCAAAAAGTACTTGATTCAATCATTAGTTAAAGCATTTCCCCCAGTCATGCTGAGTTATGTTTGTTTGGGGCTTGTGGCCCTGTGCTGTCCAGTCAGCCCTCCAAGGAAAGAGATGGAGGGGAGAAGTGCTTTATAACAAAACTCAATGCCAAGGCCTGTGCCCATAAAATACTAATGAGTTGCACCTCTTGAGTTACCCCCACTGCTACCTGCCTGGCCATTGAAGAAGGAAGCATTGCCAGTACTTTTCTTGGAGCAACAGGACTTTTCTATTGGGACTATTGGGACTAGAAGAAGTGGACTGAGACTCACTTCCCCCCAGTTGGATCTCTCGGTCCAGGTAGCCTGACTGTCTGGTGCCAGATCACGCAGGAAGGAAGTAGAATTACATGAATGGCTATGAATTTGGGATTGATCTCATTGTACAAATGCAACTTGTCTCAAGCATCCCATGCCCACCTATAGGGAATTATCTGGTTGGTGGGGAATTGCATTTGGAAACATACTTTCATCCCCTTTGCTAATCTAACCCTGAAAGTTAGGGGTGTGTGTGTGCGCGCATGTGCATGCATGCGTGTGCCTGCCTGTAATAGACTGCTGCTTTCACTGTAGTCTGGAGAGTTATTTGGAGGCTGACCAGCTATTGAAGCATATCTTTGTGCATCTGCTTCTCTTCAGTTGGAAGGCTTGGAAAATCTCTCTATTTTCTCTTGTGTTTTTGCCAAATACTGGGCTAATGAAAGAGACCATCTTGTAGATCCAATGGGGCAGGCTGGCCCTGCCAATGGGGCTAAGGGAGCAGTTGTTCCTGAGTTCTTTGCCTTCTGAGTGTTCCCCCTCAGTTGGAGAACAATTCTGTGTCCCTTGGGGCCTGTCCTGCGTTGTCTCAGCCAACCTGCTGTACTCAGGTATGTTATTCTACCATCTGTGCTGAAATAACATTCAACACTCTCCAGTATTGGGCATGAAGAGGTGACATCATCTTACCTTATGCCTGAAGCTTCAAAGGGTTTGAAGGGGGTGCTCAGAGCCTTTCCTAATCCTTTCCATCACACAGGCAGGACCTGACCTCTTTTGCCTTAGATTTTGTGCCATGTTGGAACGTCGGCTTGGGAAATGTTCTGGTATTTGTTCTGTTGTGTCAATTGTCTGCTTGGCCTTTGACCCACCTGTGAAAAATCTGTGAAGACTGGTTCACACATGCACCTGACATTTTGCAAGTGAAGTATGTTAACAATCCTCCCTGGGGGTAAAAGTGTTGTGTTGGAGGAAACATAATGGACCACTCACACAAGCAAGTAATCGCATGGGGTTAATTCCCAAGTGATATAATTTTTGCGTTCACTTGCTGTTTCTGGTGAGAGAACCGAGAAATACCAGTGTCTGGAGAATTACATTTCTGCTTTTGGGTTTGTCACCTAACCAGGCGGGGGATAATTTAAAACCTCCCTGGCAGTCCCCTTCTTCCAAAGGTCCCCAGTGAAAGATAATTAAGATAGGCTGCCACCAATCAAGCTGAATCTCCTGACACCCCTTGTCTGTCTAGCTGGAGACTACTGTCTAGGACTTTACCACTTTGCCAGCTCTAAGAAATAGGAAGGAAGGTGCCTTGGTTATTCCTGCCCAAAGTCTAGATATACAGAAATTAACAAACCTTGGGCCAATTCCCAAACACAAGAGGTAGCTATGTAACCCTGCAGTCTTGCACATGGGAAGTTTTAATGAGAAATTCTCTTATAAAACCAATGAAGCCAAACCTCTAGGTATAAAAAGAAATTTATTGAGAAAAGATAATCTAAGGAGGAAAAAAGGAAGGCAACAATCAAACATAGTATTCCCAATAAAATCGGTATAGTCATCCTAGTTACACCAGTTGCTTTTTACTTCCTTGAGTAAGATCTTGAGTTTCAGCGCATGCTCATTGCAGATGTTGGAGTCTGGAAGGTTAGAAAAAACACTCCAAGCAACTAACGACAATCTTGCAGAGTAGAAGTGTACAGAAAAGACTTGCACATACAGCTTAATTAACATTCAGAAATAAAACAGTCTTCACACATTAGTTAGTTGAAGAAAAATAAAGATAGCTTACATTTTTATTCAGTAGTTCTTGGTTACAAGCAGTTTCATGGTATGTCGATGAAGGTTCTCAGTCATCCAGGTGGAACAATCTGTGGCTTGAATCATGTCAACTGGATTTCTATTTTCTTAGTAGAAACGTTTCACTCCTTATCCAAGGAGCTTCTTCAGTCTGAGTAAAGTTAGTAAGGGAATCCTTAAATATGTTTCTAGGGTGGCTGTGTGACCTTGCACCTGGGGCTAGGTCATGGTTATTTTGAGATGTTTATTTCTAAGTCCCTTTATCATCTAAAGGAGGATCGTTAAGATTACCCTGCTGCTGTTGAGCTTGCGAAATGGTCTTAATCTTCCTGGGCACAGAAGACAAAGCAGGAAGGAAGATAGGGGAAAGGTTGTGCCTGAGGCCCCCACCTCTATTCAAGGAAGGATTTTCCAAGTTGGCATAAATGGATTCCATGGTAGAAAGGCTTAATCATCTCCGGTCTGCATGCAAGCGAGATATTTCGGACGAGACCCACATAGCCATGTGGCCCTGCTGTGTGCATGTGTGCTTAGGAAGAAGGGAAGATGGAGAATGACCCCGAAAGACCCAAGGAGGAGCAGGAAACAGGAAGTCAGGTGTCCCAGGCACCTCCCACAAACACAGTAGAGATACGCTTCAGTAGAAAAGTCCTCCCCTATGTTTGTGAGACAATGCTGAGTTGACTTCCAATAATCCTAACAGCAGAGAGGATGATTAGAAATATTTTGAGCCTCATGCTTGAATGTTTATAGGCAGAACTTTCTTGCTCTTTCTTCTTGCTTTCTTCTTTTTTTACTCTTAGCATTTCTCCCCAGTCTTGCTGGGGATATGTGAAAGCCTGCCTCTTTGGGGGACTGACTGTTGCTTTGCCCAATCAAGAACAGTGCTCCCTCTATGTTGTCCTGGGTCTAGGGCTGAACCCACTTTCCTAAGGACCCATGATGGAATTGTAAAGGCACTGTCTAGTTTTCACCAGTGCTGCCTTGGGATGAATGGGATTACATGGAAGAGGCATTTATGGGAAACAAAAACTGAATTCCCTCTCTTCAGGCCTATCAGCATGGAGTCAATTGGCCAGATCCTTCAGGGGGCCCTATTGTGTTATCCCCAAGGTAGAGGTTTATCATAGAGTTATAAACATAACAAACACCGTAGTATTAAAATGAATCTGGATAAAGAAGGATTAGAAACAAACCAGGATGTGGTGGAAAGGGACTCCAACCTTGGAGCTCTTCCCACACACATGATAGCTGGTAGCCTAATTTTCACGGAAAAGAATCCCATTGGATTTGTGGGCAGTGCACCTCCATGTACAGAATGCATGTTGTGCTTGTTTGTTGTTAACTGCATTGTTTCATTGGTGTGATTCCTGATAAAGTATAAAAGAATGTGCCTCTTCTGAGAAGATCACACTCCAAAATCTGTAATGGGGGAGACAGAGAAAAACAAAAAAAATATGAGCATGCGGGAATAAAAATAAACAGGAGTATTGCTGGGAGGCGGTTAAGGCAAGGAAATAATTTCATTCACATCCATGAGATCACTGCAATATACATTTCCTCTGCCCACACATCCCTTGTGGCAGGTATTCTGGTACTAATAAGCTAGTTTGCAGTCTGGGGGTTCTCCTGGATTCGCTGCTCCTGTGAATGGCCAGGAGACCCTTTGCACAATTACATCTTGTACACCAGTTGTGACCTTTCCTGGATCAGGAGGCATTGAGCACAGTCACTCAAAGTCCTTGTCACCTCACAGCTGGACTACTGCAATTTGCTCTACAGGGGGCTGCCCTTGAAAACTGTTTGGAAGCTTCGGCTGGTTGAATAATTAGTAGCCTGAGTAGTTATTTATTTATTTATTTAATTTTTATCCCGCCTTTATTATTTTTAAACTCAAGGTGGCAAACATACCTAATACTCCTTCCTCCTCCTATTTTCCCCACAACAACAACCCTGTGAGGTGAGTTGGGCTGAGAGAGAGTGACTGGCCCAACTTATGTTAAGTTATGGGAGAGCTTTGGTTAATCCATGTAATACTAGTGTGGGAGCTGCTTGGGCTGCCACTTAATCTTTAACGTGGCTCAGGTCCTAAATATTCCCAAGGCTGTTTGCTCTGAAATGAATCCGACTGTCCTTACAGTCTGAGAGTGGCCCTGCTAAGGGTCCCATCCCTTAAAGCAGGGTTCCTCAACAGCCATTTTAAGATGTGTGGACTTCAACTCCCAGAATACTCCAGCCAGCAATGCTGGCTGGAGTATTCTGGGAGTTGAAGTCCACACATCTTAAAATGGCTGAGGTTGAGGAACCCTGCCCTAAAGAACTCCATCTGCACGGACTCCAAACTGCAGCCTTTTCCATAGGGGTACCTAGGCTGTGGAATAACTTGCTCCCAGATATAGAAGCACTCACTGCTTCCCTGATAAGCTTCCTCAGAGAGGTGAAAACCTGGCTCTGGGAGGGGGCATTTAGAGGAGGTTAAGTTTGGGGTCTGCCCCTTTGGATCATGTCATTGCTTACTTTATTTCCTGTTGTCTGTAATCTCTATTTGTCTGTACACCACTCAGAGCTGTTTGGAGTAGAACAGCAGAGAAATGTCAGCAAGTCCTTGAAATATACGTGAATTCTAGCTTTCTCCAAGTTGGAACCCTCTTTTTGCCCCTTCTGGCAAGGATTTCTGGGAATTGTAGCCCCCAATCATCTACAAGGCATTAGGCTGGGGAAGGCTGTGTGAGTGCTTGGGTTCACACACAATGCTAAGTCAGGTTTTTTTAACCATCGTTTGTTGAACAAGCCATAGTGGCCTGCTTTATACATAACTCTAAACCTTAATATCACACATCACTCAAAACTAATAAGCCATATAATGGCTTAGTGTGATGTGCAGATCACACCTATTTTCATCACTGAATTTGATAGTACATAGTGTATAAAGGTAAAGGTTCCCCCCGCACATTTGTGCAGTCGTGTCCGACTCTAGGGGCTGGTGCTCATCTCCGTTTGTTAGCCAAAGAGCCAGCGTTGTCTGAAGACGCTTCCACGGTCATGTGGCCGGCATGACGTGCGCGGAACGTTGTTACCTACCCACCGAACAGGCACCTATTCATCTACTTGCATTTGCATGCTTTCGAATTGCTAGGTTGGCAAGAGCTGGAGCTAGTGCGGGAGCTCACTCCGCACGCGGGGCTAGGGATTCGAACCTCCGAACTTGCGATCTTCCAATCGACAAGCCTGGCGTCTTACCCGCTGAGCCACCACGCCCCTTGTATACATACATAGTATATATGGATGTACTAAAAAAATCACCCTGGCTTTTTGTCTTTGCAGATTTGCCAGACCGACTAGTTCTTAAAGAATGAAAGCTAATAGCACTTTCCTGAAAGCAACTGGGCCTCCTTGATTTCAGTAAACCCCTGATCTGAAACCTTGGCCATTCGGCAAGTATTCATTTAGATCTCACGGCTTCATTATGTTCCTTTCCCCACCCCCACAACGCTCCCCATTCCCCCCCCCCAGGTGGAATCCTCCATCTGGAACCGATCATATAAAACTGGCTGCACCAGCCTCTCCCCGCCTCGCCTGAACAATAGCTGTCTCCCAATGCCTCAGGGACATGCTTCTGCAATGTGTTTGAAAGAAACTGACAAAGTCCTTTTGCAGTTCTCCAGCTGCAGGTCAGACACATGCAGTTAGAGCCACAGAATAAAACTGGTAGAAACAGCTGGCCCATAAGAAGCAGCAGCTTATATCCCTGTAATGTCATCCTTTTACCCCAGCTTTCTAAATAAAATGCCCATATCCCACCCAGCATTCTGTCCAATGAACAAGAGGGGTGGCCCAACCCCTTGATGGAGGCTGATTTGGTCCTTTGTGTTGCTGCCCATAGGCTTGCGCAGAAATGGATGTTAGGTTCTTAACGCTGTGATTTGTCCTTTAAGGTGGACTGTAACATCGTTATGCTAAAAATTTCCCCGCTACCAGCACCCCCCAAAAAATCAGAGCATTTGCAAAAAAGGATGAAATAAAAGCGGGGGAGGTCAGTTAGATTTTCTGGTGATTTATGTCCTGATTTCAAGCGTCTATGATTGGGCCTCCTGAAAGCAAGAGCATCTGTTGGTCCCTCTGACAAGGCCAGACTGCAGCCTCTCTGCTGATCACTACAATAATATGCACGGAGTGGGGCTTACCTGCCAGTAAAGCTGCAGAAGATTGCACTGCCAGTCATCCTGAAAGAAAGATTGTTAGCATAGGTAACTTCCTAAAATAACCGTCTCAAAACTGAAAAGCCAGACAAAAGATCAGCAGTTGGATAATACATGATTGAGTTGTTATTTTTCCTTTTAAAAAGGGAAGAAAACATTATCAACAATCTTGGTGGTCTGGGAAATTTGGACGTGAAATAGTGGACTGTTCTTCCAAGGTTCAGACCTTGGAAAGGGAATAAATAAAACAAATGCTAATATAATATTAATTTATAGAACAGGCTATGGTGAAAGCTTTGCTCAAGGAGCTTTTAGTGGGGGTGTCTTTTAAATTAATTTTAAAAAATACTTGGAAATAATGATATCAACTCTATTATCAACCCTCTTTCAGGATTGAGGTATCTTACTGGAAACGATCAGAAATATGTAAGGCATTCAAAGTCTTTGATTTTTAGTTTTCTGTTCAATGTTTTCAGCTCTGCCCATTCTGTATTTTGGACTGTTCCTCAGTTTTCCCCAACCCTGTGCCCTTAGTTGTATTGGACTTCAATTCTTGTCATTCCCAAGGGCACTGTCTGCTGGGAAATGATAGAAATGTAGCTGAGCGTATCTAAAGGGCATTACGTTGAATACAGTTGGGTAATTTGTCACTCACATCTGGAGGGCTCCAAGTTGGGGTACATCTTTGCATTTCTTGAGGCTTTTGGAAAAACAACCTGAAAAGGGTTTTACTTCCTGTTTGGCTCCAGCTGTTTCCTTGGAATGCATCTGGAAAAACAGAGAAGCCACAACTGGTAGCATAACTGATGTCATATCCTCTGCAGTTCTCTCACTTTTCCTGACCACCCAAAACATCCTGGATCATCTTTGTTCTGCAGTGCTTGCTTGACTGTTTTGGAGAACTATCTGTTTTTTTCAAAATAAGTTTAATTAGTTGGCTTATTCAGCAGCTGCTTTAATTTAAAAAAGCCAGACTGATATCTCCATTTCCCACACCCCACAGTGAATCACTGCACCAAGATGAGTAGAGTTCCTTTGCTACCCGATTGCCCAGTTTGGGATTGTATGGTCCTGAGGATTCTATTTAGAATTTCTTCTCCCTTTGCATTGTCACCCCCCCTTCCCTAGATTTCTAAATAAAATGCCCAAGAGTAATTTACAGTACTCCTTCTAATACAGTTTCTTGGGACACCTGCTTGCTCGCCTCCCACTTTACCATCCAGCATTTCTTCAGCTGCATGTGCTGCTTTTGCTTTGCAGATTGCTCCCCACTGAAAGATGCTTTGCCAGAAAACAGCATCTGTGCTTCTTAAGAGATTTCATCTGTTTTGCTACTTAAAGTATCTGCCAGCTAAGCCGCATACATGCACACATACAGTACATAAGCAAGACCTGGTTGTTCACATGGGTGAAGGGACGGTTATTGGTAGAGTGTCTGCCCTTCAGGCAGAAGATCCTGGGCTTAATCCCCAAACTCTCCAAGTAAAGCTTGGGAGAATCCAACCTGAAACCCTGGAAAGTCACTACCAATCAATACTAACAATATAAGCCATCCTTTCTCAACCTTTTGACCCTGGAGGAACCCTTGAAATATTTTTCAGGCCTCGGGGAACCCCTGCACATTCAGGCTCAAATATAGGCCAGAAGTTACAAAATTATTATATTTGTTTCCTGGGTAGGCCTGTATATATGCATTAACCGTGTTCTTAAACTAAAAATAAAGAATGAAACTTACCTCTTTAATGTGAAGTTGCCTGAATTTGAAATAATTTTTTAAATAAATTGTGATCTCCCAGGGAACCCCTAGTGACCTCTCGTGGAACCCTAGGGTGCCACGGAACCCTGGCTGAGAAACCCTGGTCTAAGCTAAGTGAATAATAAAATGGATCAGTCAGTAGTTTATTGTGATATAACGTAATTGAAGTTGCTGGTGCTGCCAAGGACAGCCACCCGATGCTTTGATGAAAATAAAGATCCCTACAAGATGGGACACAAATTGTTATAATCTAGAGTGCTGCTTAATGAGATTTTCCTCACTTTAAACTGTTTTCCTCACTTTATGTCTGCAAACTGTTAGGTTCTCCCAAATCACCTGTTATGCAGAAATAGTGCTGTTTTGGTAATACCAGGATGGGGGTCCTAAGAAAATTAGTTTTACTATTTGTGGGTGGATCTCTGCATTTGTAAGGCTATTTTGATACATCAAGCAAGAAATCATTAGTCTTCTCTGCCTCCATCTCATTACACTCACTCTGTATTATACTGCCCCAAACAAGCAACTGAAGCAAGGTGTCTCATAAACTGACCGAAAAAGTTCCTTTAAAACATACAGAAAATGTAATAATGTTTGATAAAACATTTAATCTCTCTAAGGATCTTATTATACTTAAAGACACACACACACACTTGGCAGCCTTTATAATTTGAAGAGTGGGTTACAAGGAGAATTGAAGGGAAGTCATTGTGTGCTGGCATCTGGCATTGCCAAGCTAGCATTTGTGTGCGTGTCAATTTGTGTCAAGATGCATCTGCCCCTTGCTCATATATTGAATGTCTAACGCCCCGAGGGACAGGCTGGAATATTGTAGTGCTTAAGTGCACCCTAATAACGTTTGAGAAGAGGTATGTGTAAAAAGGTAAAGGTTCCCCCCGCACAGTTGTGCAGTCGTGTCCGACTCTAGGGGCTGGTGCTCATCTCCGTTTGTTAGCCAAAGAGCCAGCGTTGTCCGAAGACGCTTCCACGGTCATGTGGCCGCATGATGTGTGCGGAATGCTGTTACCTACCCACCGAAGTGGTACCTATTCATCTACTTGCATTTGCATGCTTTCAAATTGCTAGGTTGGCAAGAGCTGGAGCTAGTGCGGGAGCTCACTCCGTCACGTGGGGCTAGGGATTCGAACCTCTCGAACTTGTCCGAACTTCGAACCCTAATAACGTTTGAGAAGAGGTATGTCTACCGTCTCCCTAAAAGGCAAAACGGAGTCGTGCTTCTGTCAGGTTTGGACATCAGAAAGTAGGGTTTGTCACCAGAAAATAAAGGCAGAGTAAAAAGAGACTACAATGCTAATAGCACATGCCTATTGTCAAGGACTGATAGCAAATGATTCTGGAATCTATGGGGGTAAAGGTGAAAAACTTGATGTTTTGCCATATAATCCAAAATCATAACATTGTTTTTCATGTTAAAATGGTACAGTTGGTAGTTTTTAGCTCCTACTTTTGTACTCAAATATATAAAGAAATATTTTTTAAAAAAAATCTTATCAATTTGGGGTTTTTTTTTTTGTCCTGCTCCAGAACTGATCAAAGAGGCAAGGCAGGTTTTAAGAAACAAAGGCCTACCAAATCTGTTTGGGAAATATGATGCTGTGACAAAAAAATAGTGACTGTGTGTATCACAGGCAACTCTAGCTTTGTAAAACCTCCTCCATCTCTCTGAGTTGCTATCCTTGTAACACTGATTTGATCTTATTACATTCACAGATACTGTTTGAGCAAGTGGGAGAAAAAAATACAGAATAAAGAGTGAGATCTAGGACATAACATTTGGAACCTATTTCTTCCAGCTCATGGGGAAAATGAATTAAAAGTAGAAGGCACATGATGAAAATTAAGGTGGTGTTAGTTTCAAGTAAGAGAATAAAAATTGTAATTGGAATGTATGGCCATATAAAGTCTTGGTATTATAATAATCACAACTGTAATACAATTGAATTTAAAAACATTAATAAGCCACCCATTAATTGAAGATTGAAAATCTACATCAGAAGGAGCTGATGATCAGTGTTTAGTGCTTATGTTTTTAAAGCTATAGTTTAACTATCACAGTTCCTTCTACAGATTCCTGGGAATTTTAGCTCTAGAAAGGGTTGTGGATGGAGGGCCTCTTGTTCTGTTGGGTAGAAGACATTCCCCCACTTGAAGAGCTGCCGAGGGCAATCCTTCATTTGAAGGTATCCTCTGTTTGAAGTGCTGCCCAGTTCAAATCCAGTTTAACAGTGAAAATGAGTGAAGTTGCCCATTCAAAGGTGGCACCTGGAGCAAGAATACAAGCTACCTGGTCACAGGTCACCCACAGGACAGGAGTGCATTTCTCTTTAAATTAGAGTCATTTGTTTTGTACACCTAAATTAATATATTCCAGGTTTAATTAAAATCTCTTCCCACTTTTGATTCCTAGCTGCATAGTTGGGCTGTTGGATCTCTCACATGGAATTCTCTGTGTCTCCATTAAATTACAATCTACAAAATTTCCTGTGGTAATGTATGACATGATTATTTTACATATGTAAGATCGCTGGAAGTGAGAGAAAGAACAGGTGTGGTTTGTAGGTAAAGAAGAGAGATAGGAAGTACCACTTGGATGTGAGATGTGCTGGAAAGTGAAGTAGGGCAGCAGTTGCGATGAGCGTGCAAGAGGGAGGAGAAACCCTGCATTGTAACACCAGCACTATCACTACATGTAAATAAATAAAAGTTTTGCAGGATCACCTAAAGAGTTCTCCAGGCAAATTGTTCACAGTCTGGAGCATTTCTATAGAAAATATCCTTTTCCACATGCAAGCTATTTCTAGGTCAGCTTTTACATCATAGATATTATAAAATGTCTCACATAATCATAATCACCTTCCTTATGGTCCAGCTCTCCTTTCAAGGAGGACTCCCAAATTGCATACCAACTCCATCCAGTGCTACCCCATCGAGAATTAAAGATGGCAACTCTTCAGGTCCAGGGGACCCAAAACTCCAAAGTCATTCTGTCTTGTAGGGTTAAATCACAGCTGGTTCCTCCCCATCCAGACCCTTACATCCATCAGGGACTGGGTAAGCACCTGAACAGCATCACTTATCTGGCGTGGGGCAGAGATGTACAACTGTGTATCATCATCATGTATAATCTAACCGCCCAGGGTCCCTCCTTGTGAGGGAGATAGGTGGGATATAAATGTGATAAATAAATAAATAAATAAATCTGTATACATGATCCATGCCACAGGATGACCTCACCCAGCAGCTTTATGTAGATGTTGAATAGGAGGGGTGAGAGAACTGAGCCCTGAGACATCCCACATTAGAGGGGCCTAAGGCTAGATCTCTTCCTCCCCCACAACCAACACTGACTGGAACCAGCCATGGGGAAAGGTAGCGAATCACTGGGTAACCATGGCTCCCACTCCCAACCCCCCTAAGCCAGTCCAGAAGGATACCATGGTTTGAAAGCTGCTGAGAGATCACTCCCCATCCGGACCCCTCCAGAGGTCATCCACAAGTGCAGCCAATGCTGTCTCAGTACTGTGATTTGGCCTGAATCCCAAGTGAATAGGATCAAGATAATCTGATCCTTATTTATTTATTTATCTAAAAGATTTGTATGGCTGCCCGTCTTAAACAACTCTGAGAGTTGTTGGAAAGAGCAGGAGCCATAGATGGACTGTCCTTGTTTTAGGTATCCGTATGTTTGTATTGAATGTATGTATGTTTGGGTCGGCACTTGCCGGGCTCAGTGCTGGATGGCTTTTGTCCAGGCTGGAGGAGTGGGCTGGGAGGAGCGAGCTGGGAGACGGGCCGTGCTTGTTGCGCTGACCACATTTGGAGAACTTGCTGCCGCCGTGTTTTGTCATGTTTGCTGCTTGCCTGCCGACTGCTTACCTGCTGCTTGCCGCCTGCCGTTTGCTTGCTGCTTGCCACTTGCCTGTGTTTGGAGGCAGGCATTCTGAATCAGCTTGCCTATGTTTGCCTGCTGCTTGCTGCTGCTTGCCTGCATTTGAAGAGCTTACTGCCGGGTCCGGAGAACTTGTCTGGAGAATTTGTTGCCTATTGCGCGTGCCGCTTGTTTGCCGCCTACTGTTTGCCGGCTGCTTGCCGCTTGCCACTTGCCACGTTGTCGTGTTTGCAGATTTGTAGCCGAGGACCTGTGGTTGGAGAGCCTGTCCAAGCTGGAGGAGCGGGTTGGGAGATGAGTTGTGCTTGTGGCATTGGCTGCACTTGCCGCTTGCCGCTTGTTTGCCGCGTTTGCTGCCTGCCATGTTTGCTGTGTCGCGGACTTTGGGACCATGTCTATAGACCTTGTGGACTTGTGCTGTGCGGTTTTTCTCTGCTGCATACATCTCTCCACCCATGGACTTTTTGCTTCAGACATTTCTCCCTGGGTGGACATCTCTTTACTTGTGGACTGTTGGTGGAGACAAGGGCGCTTTTTGGATTCCATCTACCAGCTAAGCTGCCAATGATTTTGCACTGTGGGTTTCCCACTGTAGCCTGCTTCCTCTCCTCTGGGTGAGAGCCTGAGGAGGGGGTTGGGGGGCTCGGGGTGAATGGAGAGGCAGCCCTTAACCAGCTGGTGAGAGCAGCAGGGGAGGGGCCCCTATGAGTGGGCTTGTTGTGTGTCTGTGTGGGTGGAGTGGGGAGGAGATCACTGGGTACCCTGATGGCGCTGAGAGCTAGTAAAGCTAAAGTGCATCAGGGTGCCTGGCTTCTCCTCCCTGGGACGAATGGAATGGAGGACAGCGGGAGGTCTCCGGTCTTAGGAACTGGGGGCCCTGGATTGGGGGATGGTGCTGCCTTTGTGGGGTAGGGGTGGGCCAAAGTATTATGGTGGTGACGGGCTTGGGGAGATATGGTGGGAGACGGTGCGGACTGTTCTGCGGAAACATGGGGCCGTTGTATTATACCGGTTTTGCATTCTAGCTCCCTAGTCTCAGCCCCTGTACCCAGTCAGCAGACCTTCAGAGGCCCCGGTTTCTGGCTGCTGCTTTGAAATTCCAGGTCAGTCTGTAATAAGGCCTCCCTCATCTGTGATCTAATTGTTAATGAGAGGGCTGACCTGACATGTATTACCAAGACCTGGCTGTGCCTGGAAGGGGGGGTGGCCCTTTTGGAGATGTGCCCAGCTGGGTTTCGGGTATGGCATCAGCCGAGACCCCGGGACAGGGATAGTGGTGTGGAGATTGTCATCCGGGAATCCCTTATGGCTTTCGGGGGTGCTGCTCCACAGGTCACCGGATATGAGACCCTGTTCATTAAGTTGGGCTCTAGGGATCAGTTGGGATTGTTGCTATTGTGCCAGTATCCCTGCTGCACAGCAACCTCCCTGCCTGAGCTCCTTGACTCCATTTCTGGGTTGGCAGTGGAGTTCCCAAGACTTATGGTCTTGGGGGACTTCAATCTGCCTTCTCTAGGAGTGGGATCTGAGGTGGCTTGGGAGTCCATGGCCACCATGACAGCCATGGGTCTATCCCAGATCATCCAGAGCCTGACATGGGACACTGGTCACACACACCACATCTGGTGTTCCTGTCGGAGCAGTGGCAGTCTGAAATTGGGGGAGCTCTTGGTGTCTCCCTTGTCGTGGTCAGATCATGCCCTGATTACCATGGGGTTCTCTAGTGCCACTATCCACTGCAGAGAGGCTGGACCCATTAGATTGGTCTGCCCCCGGTGACTTTTGGATCTGGATGGGTTTCAAAGGGAACTGGGGATTGTTTCTGCTGGTCTGCTGCATGGTCCATCTGAAGCCTTGGTTGCCGCTTGGAATGGGGGGCAGCCAAGGCTTTAGATCAGATTGTACCTATGCAACCTCTCCCCTCTCATGGATCCTGTCACTACCCATGGTTCACAAAGGAGTTGAGGGAGATGAAAAGAGAGAAGAGACATCTAGACCATTGCTGGCACTCAACAAAGGACAAACTTGACTGAACATAGGTTAGAGCTGCTATTAAGGCCTACCCTGTGGTGGTAAGGGTGGCGAAGCGTCAGTATTTTTTCACCCTTATTGCATCCGTGGATAGCTGTTCCTCAGCCCTCACCCCAGTTTCGGGTGACTTATGCCCTCTTGGATAGAGGGGCTCGGAGAACCTCCTGCAGGGGAGTGCGGAAGAATTTGTTCGGCATCTGTCGGACAAAGTCACTTGAATTTGCTTGGAGTTGGATGCCGGCCTTGTTGCTGGTCCAGAGGACATGCCTAGTGAGGAGTCTTGCCCAGTTATTTGGGAATGGTTTGAACCTGTTGGGCCTGAGGAAGTGGACAGAGTCCTTAGGACTGTGAGCTCAGCCACCTGCTCCTTAGATCCATGCCCCTCCTAGCTTGTTAAAGTGACCTGGGGGATGTTGTGTGAGTGGGTTCTAGGGTGATGAATTCTTTCTTGAGTGAGGGGGTTGTTCCTTTACCTCTTAAAGAGGTTGGTTTGCCCCCTCCTCAAGAAGCCATCACTGGACCCCACTATATTGGACAATTTTCATCCAGTATCTAACCTCTCCTTTCTGGGGAAGGTGGTTGAGAAGGTGGTTGCACAGCAGCTTCAGAGGACCTTGGATGAAGCGGATTGTCTGGATCCCTTTCAGTCGGGATTTGGACCTGGGTTAAGACGCCAGGCTTGTTGATCGGAAGGTCGCAACTTCGGCGGTTCGAGACCCGAGCGCCACGTGACAGCGCTCGCCCCAGCTCTTGCCAACCTAGCAATTCAAAAGCATGCAAATGCAACTAGATGAATAGGTACCACTTCGGTGGGTAGGTAACAGCGTTCCGCGCGTGTCATGCGGCCACATGACCGCGGAAGTGTCTTTGGATAGCGCTGGCTCTTCGGCTAAGAAACAGAGATGAGCACTGCCCCCTAGAGTTGGACGCGACTGTGCAGGGGAAAACTTTTACCTTAACCTATGGGATGGAAACAGCATTGGTCATGCTTTTGTATGATCTCTGGTGAGGGTGGGATGGGGGTTATGCATCCATCCTTGCCCTACTTGACCTCTCTGTGGCTTTCAATACGACCGATCATGGGTATCCTTCTGGATCGGCTCAGAGGATTGGGGGTGGGCGGCACTGTGTTCTGCTGGTTCACCTCCTTTCTCCAGGGTCGATTCCAGTCGGTGGTGATTGGGGAGGAGAGATCTCGCCCTCGGCTACTATGTGGGGTGCTGCAAGGTTTGGTGCTCTTTCTGCTCCTATTCAACATCTACATGAGGCCACTGGGTGAGCTCATCCATCGCCATGGGGTGAGGTATTATCAGTATGCTGATGATATTCAACTACAGTATATATCTCTGCCCCTGGCAAATTAAGTGATGCTGTGAATGTCCTATCCTGGTGTCTGGAGGCTGTGAGGGTCTGGATGGGGAACCCTGGCAAGACAGTGGCTTTGGGGTTTGGGGCCTGCCAATTCCAGGACTATGCCATCTTTGGTGCTGGATGGGGTTGCACTGCCCCAGAGAGACCTGGTGCGCAATCTGGGGGTCCTCCTGGACTCACAACTCCTGCTCAAAGAGCAGGTGGAAGTTGTAGCTAGGAGGGCCTTTGCACAGCTTCGTGTTGGATCGGAGGGCTCTGCTCACAGTCACTCATGCCCTAGTCACCTCCCGATTGGATTATGTGCTCTACATGGGGCTGCCCTTGAAGAGTATCTGGAAGTTTCAGCTGATGCAGAATGCAGTGGCATGGGCAGTTATGTGTGCTTCTAGAAATGTTACACCTCTGCTCCATGAGCTGCATTGGTTGCCAGTCTGCTTCCGGGTCCAATTCAAGGTGATGGTTTTGCTTTAAAGCCCTTCATGGCATTGGGCTGGGTTATTTGAGGGACTGCCTCTCCCCAGTTACATCTGCCCATCCCATCAGACCCAGTAGAAGAGGCATGCTGCGGGTCCCGTCTGTTAGGGAATTACACTTGGCAGGCACGAGGAGGCGGGCCTTCTCTGCGGTGGTGCCTGCCTTATGGAACATTCTCCCCTCCAATGTGAGGTCAGCTCCATCCTTACTTATTTTCTGGAAGCCCCTCAAGAACTGACTATGTCATCAGGCCTGGGGGTCCCAGGGGACTGGTAAGATCTTGAGGTGGCTCCCTTGCTAATCTTTTATGTGCCTTATGCTTTTAAAACTTTTTAACGATTGTTTTTTGACATATTTATTGTTTTATATCTTTGTTGTATACCACCCAGAGTCACTTCTTATGAGATGGGCTTCCATATAAATTTGATTATATATATATATATATATATATATATATATATATATATATATATGTATATATATATATGTATATATATATGTATATATATATGTATATATATGTATATATGTATATATGTATATATGTATATATGTATATATGTATATATGTATATGTATATTTTATATGCACACACACACATACATACACATACATACATACATACACACACATATATACATACATACACATACATATATATACATACATACATACATAATTTATTGATTAATTATAAAACATAACCATAAAACAGTAATGCAATCAAACTAAAATAAAAACCCTGTGCCTTAATCATCCCCTTAGGATGTCCTGCAGCAAGTTCCAAGTACCCTCATTCCATTCTTCCTATCCTATCCTATCCTATCCTATCCTATCCTATCCTATCCTATCCTATCCTATCCTATCCTATCCTATCCTATCCTATCCTATCCTCGCCTTGGTAAAAAGCCAGGTCTTGATGGCCTTCTGATTTCAGGGGTCCGTGAAATCAAAATTATTTGCCAGATATTGAAGGTATTTGCAAATATTTAAAACAATCTCATTCATTATTATTTTATATTTGTTAAAAAATAGGGTTTTTTCATGAAAAATACTTTATGTCCAATGGGTTTAATATTGTTATTTTTACACGATTCAATAAATAAATATTCTATGAATGCATCAATTTTAATTTTTAATACGGTAAATATCAATAAATATAACCCATACAAACAAAAGCTCTTTTGGGTCTTGCATAATTTTTAAAAGTGGGAAAGGGTCCAGAGAGCAAAAAGTTTAAGAAACACTGCTCCAGGCCTCTTTTGCAACATTTTATCTCTCACAGCACCTTCTGAAATCAGGGAGCTCTATGTGATCCACAAACACAGAGAGTACACTCAGGCATGATCTGATCCAAGGTCCTAGTTGCATGCTCAGTTCATGCTACGACCAGGGTCTCTGAAAACCGTACACCACTGTTTCAGGAGTAACCCCCAAGTTCCCTCTGAAACCGTACCGGGTCCATCCTGGGGTGGGCTGATCAAATAGACCCTTCCTTCTTGTAGTGGGGAGCGGCTACTGAGAACTCCAGGGCCAAAAGGGAGCGATCTGTCCATGTCAAGGAATTGATGTTAGCATCTCCCAACCCCAGATCACATTGCTACTTCCCTGAGAAAAAACCCAGATCTAATGTGTGACCATTGCTGTGAGTTGGGCCCTTAATAAGCTGGGTCAGGTCCATGGTTGCCATGGTAGCTATGAACTCCTGAGCCACCTCTGACTCTGGGCCCAGAGAAGGCAGGTTGAAGTCCCCCAGAACCATCAGTCTAGGGAACTCCATTGCCAACCTGGCCACAGAGTCAAGGAGCTCAGACGGGGATGCCACTACACTGGAGGGAGGGAGGGAGGCAAGCAGCAATCTCAACTGATCCTTACAGCCCAATTTTACAGAGGCTCACATCTGGTTATGTCTGGGGCAGCGCCCCTAAAGAGCACCCAAAGCTCCTGGATGACAACAGCCACACCCTCACCCTTACTCTGAAGTCGCGGCTGATGCCACACTTGAAACTCAGAAGGCACATTTCTGCGAGAGGAGGACCCCCCCCTTTTTGGCCACAGTGACTTGTTCAACAAGCTGTGATTAAAATGAAGCATGGCTTAACGTGATGCCTGAATTTACCCAACATCTCTACCTAAATTAGAGGTTCTTGTATTTCATCCAGCATTCCTTGAGGTAGGAGTGGGAAACAGAAACAATATAGAAGAAAACAGGTATTGCTGTTGTAATCTTTTTTCTTATGCCAGCGTTTCCCAGCTCAGTACCTTCCAGAGATATTGAACAATAAGCCTCATAATCCCCAATCAGCCTGTTGACTGGGGAGTAGGGAAACTGTAGTCAATACCTCTGGAGGGCACAGAGTTGGGCTACGTTGCCATTCAGGAATCCTAGACACACAGTGAGATCAGGAAGGGCAGAGATCAAAATCATAGCAGGAGGCCCTACTGAAATGGGACACTTTGCTTCTGCGCAGCTGGAGCCAAAGAGGCCATGGAAGACTTTCAAACAAAGACCAGGTAAGCAAATAAATCAGCTGGGAGATTAAATTTCCGGTGCACCCAAAAGGCCCTGTAAAATACCAGAGAAAATTGACCTGTCAAAGGAATAGATGGACAATGAAATCAGTGTATGCCTTCCCCAGATATCAGCACCCTCCCTAGAAATCCCTGGGGATTTCCTGCTGTCCTTAAAAAGACACACCTGTTCCCCTCAGGCAGCCCTCCTCACCCAACACCCTCTGGGTGGGTTGGGCTGGGCTGGGCTGGGAAAGCAACTTGCAGAATGTGGGAGTTGCAATCCCAGCAGGGCTGGAGGGTGTCAGGCTGTGGAATGCTGTGCTGCCTGCTGAGGGAGGCCATGCATTTAACAGACTGCTGAATCCACCCAGGGGAGGCCACCTGCATAGCGCCGGCAAAGCTGCAGCAGCAAATAAGACAATAAAACAGATGAAGACCAGCCTTCCTGTCAGCAGACAGTTATAGGACCTTTCTTTAATTTAATCTCTGCCTCCGCCCGCGAGTGAACCATTTCGGGTAACCTCTCTATAACCCTGTCTTTTCCCATGCAATTGCCTGAGCAGCCCTGATAGCACAGGTGTCCTTGGAGCTGTTGCCAGTTTGCCTCCTGCAGAAATGTAGCTGGAAGCTCTTCAGGACAACAGTGGAGGTGGCTTGAGAAAAGACAAGTGGGGTTTGGAGAAAAGGGGTAGAGTGGGCGTGTGGCTTGGCAAAACAGCCTCCTCCTCCTCCTCCATCTGTAGAGGGCTGTGTGTCTTCTCTTAACATTATCTGATGAGGGTTAAGGTGGATGTTGCTATGTTGGGCGGTCTCTTTCCTTCCTTTGGTGAGCAGTGCTCCAAAATGGTGCTTATGAGTGGGGAAAATGGCCACTGACCCTAAGGACTTGCAGAAGTGACACTGGTTGGGAGTCAGGGCAGTGTCCTGATGGTTTGTCCCATTTTCTTGAGGTCATTGGCTCCCTCCGGGTGTGGATGGCATGTGATGTGATAGTGACAGCTCCTGATTGATAGGCATTGGCAGTGTTGCCATGGTCCTTGGGGCGTGGTTGCCATTTTTGCACCTTTAGTGCTGTGGTTTTCCTCTCCTCTTCTGGGCTGATTGGGGAATGGATTTAGCACCTGCGTGCGATGGCTGTCTTGGAGTCCTCAAAATGACTCTCAGAAGGACACCGTGGAGGGAAAGGTGTCAATGGTAACCAATTATGTCACAGGCAGAATTGAATTGAACATATCAAAGCCACTAGATGTATTTGTCATTTCAAGTGTCAGGGTACCAGCAGCAATCCAAACTGAAATGGATGCACTCAGAGAGGAGCTGGGAGCGAGAGATTACATTTTCTCAACAACCTGATATTATAATTGATTGCTAGGAAAATTGCATCTTCCTCTTAATTGATTAATTTTATTAACTTGATGGGTTATAGTCTATGCAAGGGCACTATGTGAAAGAAAAAACTTGAATTCTCTGCTGTTACTTTGCATCATTAGCACAATAAAATGTTTATCGGCACAGTTGTAGAGTCCCCTGCGTATATAATAAAAAAACAGAAGCTTCTAAAAATTGCTTGCTCTACCTTTGGATAGGAGCAGAGAGAGATTACTCTAGATCCTTCTGTGATCTGTCAGGAACTGATCACATCAGTGGATCTTAAGTGTTCCCAACAGTTCAGTGGCTTGTTAAATAAGCATTTCTTCGACCCCTGCCAGGCTGAAGCTGGAACACATGAATGCATTCTCTGTATATGAGAAATCTCTGCTCCTGTTTGTGTCCTCTGTTCAGTCCTATGGAGTTGAGTCAAAAGGTGACTTTTAAAAGTGCAGTTTGGACTGAAACCTAAATATTTGCTGAATTTTATCCTCATTAAAAGGATTATCCAGCATTCAGTATTGATTGGCCTGATAGGTTTAGGACGTGCATGACAATAGAATGTGCTAAAATTTCATTCAGCCAGTCAAATGATATTAAAAAGCTGGTATGGCTCAGAGGATAAAGCGTTAATAGAGAATGGCAGACCTCGATTCAAATTCCATGTTAGACAAGAGCACTCCGGGTGGCCTTGGGCAATTTACTATCTCTCAGCCTCAATTTTCCATCTATAAAGTGGGGATGATAATGACCTGCCTTCTCTCAGAGTGTGAGGACGAACAAGATAAATATGGTAAAGTATGGTGTGCATTAAGTATGCTATAGAAATGACAAAGTGTAACATGCCCGGGGCCATGTGATACCCACTAACCAATCTCAAATTACAGAATTATTGATTATTGGATGGCATATATCAAACTAAACAAAAATAGGCAGATGCTATCATTCCAATGTGTCATGCTACCATTCTGATATCCTCTTTTAGTCCTATTTATGTGACTGTTTCCCCCATGGAATAAGGCAGCCTTCCCCAACTCGGTGGCTTACAGATGCATTGCACCGCAAGTCTCCGTCAGGGTGGGGGAAGACTGTTCTAATCCGACACATCTGAAGGGCATCTGCTGGGGGAAAGCTGATATTATGTTGTATTTGTTTGTTTGGGCAGCTCTGGGTCTCCCAAATTGATGGGAGCTTCCAGTCCCAAACTTGCCTCTGAAAAAATGTTGCAGTTGGCTATTGCCTTCACTTGGAATCTAGTCCCCGGAGGCAGCAAGCCTTTTATGGGGAGCACCTGGTCTCTCCACAGAGAACGCTCTATGGCCTTGCGTTTAGGAGGCATCTGTGTTCAAGATTGGCTGTGTGCATAAATCATGTTAATTCAATTAGCTTAATGCACAGCCTTTGCATTTTGGGGTCCTCTGAAGGATTAATTCAGATGGCTTTCTTGGAGTGCTAAAAAGAACCCAAAATCAGAAAGTTAAGTTGTGGGTAAGTAACAGGGTGCCTATCCTGAATTGAATTCATTCTTTTTTTAAAATGCTGGTTTAATAACAGAGATAGAATAACTTCATGAGAGCTCAGCTTCCACTAATTTCAATGTGGAGGTGGTGTTCCAGCATCCCCCATAATATCCTGGTCCTGTATTGCCTTATGAAGCATTGTGCCTCTGAGTGGCCTTGTGCATCATCATCACTGAGCATAGGGCATGCCTGTTAAAAAATTGGATTTCGCTTTCCATTCCCTGGCTAGCTCAACCAGCCTTTAAAAGCTGCGCTGCTCAGAACCTGGCTCAGTGGGAATGATGGGAGTCATAGTTCAGCACATCTGGAGGGCTTCAGTTTGGGAAAAGTAGGATCCCCTTTAAGCAGAATGGGAACTTACGCTATCCAACTTTAGCAAGCAGTAAGAGGTTCTTCTTTCAGGCCTCTGTGCTGCTTGCTCCACAGCCTTCCGGCTGGAATGCAGCTGTAAGCTCCAGCCTGTCACTCTCCAGCTTCAAAGCCCTTGTTGGATGGATGCTGTGACTATTTAGCTGTACTCTCCTCTACAGCCTTCTTCACTTGATGCTTTTTATTTACTCTGTGATGTTCCCATGTCTCAGATTCCTCCTTAGAATCTCTTATTGCAACTTAGGAGAAAAAGGGTTGTGCTTCAGGCATCCTGCAGGGGTTTTGGAGTGAAGGCCCCCCTTTCCTCCATGACTTCCAATCTGTGCAGTAATGTGTGGTTTGATCTTGTGAGGACGTACTTCACAACTAAGTCTCCTTCCACCCATGGCTGGCTTCCCTCCCACATGAGCAACATTTTCGTGCCACAGCGCAGCACCTGACAGCTGTCCTCATCTTCCCCTTCTTGAGCCAACTACTCAGCCATGTTCACTGCAAGTGGCCGGCAGATGAGGCCTAAAATAGCTAGCTGGCATTACAGCCCCTTCCTTATTTTTCCCTCATGGCAGTTTCTTTTGGTGGTGTGGGGAAAAAATTGAAAACAATCTAACTGGCTTCTCTCATGCAGCTCTGGATTGCGAGGAGAGGGCAGATCGGGGGCAAGGAGGATGGCATTTCTCCCTTCTGGCAAGAGGGGAGCCCCCAGGGGGCTAGATGAGGTGAGAGTTTCTGCTGGTAGAAACTGTCCATCCCACAGCTGCAGAGGAAATGTTGCAAAACTCCCTTAACAATTTTTCTCTGGAGAAGGTGCTGGGCAGAGTGTTAAATAGCTCAGTTTCCCAAGCATCATGGAAGTCTCAAAATGTCATGGGAGGAGCACAGGCTTTCCCCACATCATCAAAACAGCGCAAGGTAATTGCTTTTACCTGCCATTTCCCCATGCCATTGCCTTCATCTTGTCTCTGACTCACACCTTTAAGTCATCTTCGGCTATTAAGTAGTGTTTCCCCCTTAAGCAGACAACCAACTGCAAACATTATACGAGTACAACTTGACCCACTTCTCCAACCATTTTGTTGGTGGCACCGTCAGGTGATGCCTAAGGGGTGGCATCAGCACGTGACCCTGTTTGGGTTGCTGTTGAATATGGGTCTAGTGAACTTTCAGACAAATGGTAAAGCCATGTCCCAAAGGTCCCCCATAAACAACTGTGGGGAGAGGGCAGGTTGAACCACGAAGCAGCAGCAGAAAGAGTGGTCTCCACCACTCCTATCAGCTGTTATTTGGGATACCTTCAGATATAGGTTTAAGCCCTCTTCTGGAACAGCACTAAACCCATGTTCAAAATCAGGCAAGTGAGAGGCCTGGTGAGGCCTTATCAAGAAATACTACACAGACAGCTGGCTGTTGCCCCTAGCTACCCCTGTCAGCTCTTATTCAGGTTGCCGGTTATTTGGGCTGACCCAGGTCACCAAGCCAGAGATCCTTGGCTCAGAGATCTGGGAGATCAAAAGCCTTCTCTCCCCTTTAATCTGCCACCTCTTCCAGCAAGGGCAGCCGATCCCCAAGCGGGGAGAGGTTGCAGGTGAAGGAGTGGTTGAGTTCTGACAAATGGCTAAAATGATGGGTCTAGCCTTTGGTTCAAATCATCAGTCATAGCAGTGCCGTGATTGCCAGTGGGAAAACCACTGGCGACATTGAGAAAGTGGAGGAAGGGCAGACTTCTCTGAACAGGAAATGAGAGCACGTCCTCTGTCTGCTAGCCAGAACGGAGGCGATGGGGATTGGCAATGGGAACAGCAAAATCTATATGGGTTTAATTTTCTCCTGGCTCACACCTGGCAGATGAGCACTTAAACGGAACCAGGAAGAGGCTTTAGAGAACTCACATGGATGTTTTTGCCTCTATCCATTTTTTCCTAGTAGCCCTGAGGGCAGGGTTATTATATTGTAGCTCTCATTTACTCAGTGGACCAGTTGACTAAGAACAATTAAAACTTTATTTAATAACAACATTCTATGAACAAGTACTATAGGATAAAAATAGTATTTCTTTAAAAAGGTGTGTCAATGAAACTCTGGAGTGCTTAATAATAGAATGATTATGACAAGCGTTTCTCTGTGTGTGAGATCTCTATCATCTGTCTGTCTGTCTGTCTGTCTGTCTGTCTGTCTGTCTGTCTGTCTGTCTGTATCTATCTATCTATCATCTATCTATCTATCTATCTATCTATCTATCTATCTATCTATCTATCTATCTATCTATCTATCTATCTATCTATCTCAGAGTGTCTGTGTGTATGTATGTGCCTGTGTGTGCATGCAATATATATAGGTAATCCCTTTTATCTTTCCTCCTTTCTACTCTGTCCAGCTGCCTCTCTCCTCTATTAACCCCCCTTCTTTTCCCCCCGTTTCTCTTTTCCTTAAAAGGAAATGTCCAGTTTACTTTTTTCTTATTTTAGTGGAAAGCAGGTAATCTACCATTTCATCAAATTGACAAAAGGTTTATTTTCTTATTTTTACAGCTTGTCCAACCACAGGTGGAAGAAAGGAGGGAGGGAGAGAGAGAGAGAGAGAAGAAAAAACATGTAGTTGTTTTCATCTTATTTTGCTCTCCCTGCTATGTGGAAGAGTGGTACCAACTCTTAAAAGAAAAGGAGGCAGACAAGAGAAGTTCTCCCCAGAGCCATAGCGGTGTGAGAAACCTAGTTTTGGGATCAGTAACTTTTCCTCTTTCTGGAGCAGCTGAAGAAATAATGGTGGGATTTGATATTCCATCCAAAACAGTTGACCGAAGCTTTCCTAGCAGGCAAGATTATTAGTGGTAGTTAAGGAGGAATGCGCCAGTGAAATTTGTTCAGCACAGTTATTTCATCTAAGAAAAGTGATCCATTGCACGAAGACTTCATCTTGCATAATTAGCATGGAATCTGGCTGCTATTTGTGTAGCCTTGGGTGAAAATATTCAATACAATTTGGGTTATCATATGGAAGCTCTTTTTGTGTGTGATTGAATGGATGCTGTATGTGCATTGCATCCAACCTCCCTCTCTTGTCTTGCAGGGTTGGGGGGGGGGGAAAGGATGCTAAACACCTCATTCTTATGCTGCACTGCACAGCCTGTTGCCATTATTTGTACATTTATTTTAGATCGTAAGCTGTCTTGACAGGCACGTGCCTTGTTCTTATTTTGTTTATCGTACCTTCTACAATGTTAAGTACTTAATAAATACGGTAAATAAAGTAGCCTTGGTGCAGGAAACCCAGAAAAAATATAGAGAGAGCCAGTTTGGTCTAGTGGTTAGTTTGGTCCAGCAGGCTAGAAACCAGGAGACTGAGAGTTCTAGTCCCGCCTTAGGCATGAAAGCCGGCTGGGTGACCTTGGGCCAGTCACTCACTCTCAGCCCAACTCACCTCACAGGGTGGCTGTTGTGGGGAAAATAGGAGGAAGGAGTATTAGGTATGTTCGCCGCCTTGAGTTATTTATAAAAAAATAAATAATGGCGGGATAGAAAATAAATTTAAAAAATAAAATAATTTTCAAGGAAGGGATGGGGTATAGGGATGTGAACTGAGCTGGAGGCAAGCTGAGGGAGCAGACAGGAGCTTGTGATCTGGATACTTGGGTCATAATGCAGGAAGAATAATTGGGAATCAGTTATCCAGAGGCAACTGCTTTTTTTGGGCCTACATATCACAGCCATTGTCCTTCTAAAATCCACTAGAGCAGAGCTTTCCAACCTTTTCATGTTGGTGACACACTTTTTAGACATGCATCATTTCGTGACACACTCTTAGAGCAGGGCATCATTTCATGACACACTCTTACAGCAGGGCACAAGGCAGGCACTAGGACCTGCACAGAATCACAGCAGATTTGGAGGCAGCAGGGCACAAGGCAGGCACTAGGACCTGCACGGAATCCTGGCAGGGCAGGTTTGGAGGCAGCAGGGCACAAGGCAGGCACTAGGACCTGCGTGGAATCCTGGCAGGGCTCGGAGGCAGCAGCAGCCGCAGTGACACACCCAGACACTGCAGCCGACACACTAACGTGTTGTGACAGTTTGGAAAGCTCTGCACTAGAGTCTGTTTTGGTTAAAGTGGAGGACAGATGAAATTAGGAATCTAAAGAAATGGATTACAAAGAGTGCTACGATTCAGGCTTCAGCCCAGAGAGAATGCAACAGGACCCAAAAGCCCTTTGCTTCCTAGTCTATCTGTATTAATCACTGTGCTGAAGATACGTTAAATTGTTCTAGGTCGCTATGGTTTTTCCCAAGTTCATGGTGACAGCTGATCACATGGGATCATATCAGGGATACCACAGGGGAGACTTTAAGGTAGGGTGGTCTTTGGAATGCAGTCGGGAGGGTCCACAACTGCAGCAGATCTGGCTTAGGCCTTTTGAACACGAGAACTACACATTATTACCCAAATATGCTATACTCCGCCCCCCCACCAAAAAAAGGCCAAGTCCAGGACCTAAATGTATTGCATAGGAAGCTGCTGCTTCTATGCCACTTAAACCTTTCATTTTGGATATTTGAAGCAGCATGAAGATCATCACACAAACATCACACTTCTGCGGAGAGCTGCCTTATTTGTCTGTGTAAAGTAGCTTCCAAACAAAACATCAATGACAAAAATAGAGAGTTAACGTGCTAGTGTAAGCTACCCTGGAACACTGGATGTGGAGCCTCATGAAATGATTTAGTTCAAGGGATGATGCTGAAGCCTTCACACACCCTTTCCCCCCTGTCTAACCTACAGCAGTCTTGCATGCCTGGAGTCTTGATACTCTTGTTCTCAGAATGTCCTGCCCTTGCTTGCTAGGAATTCTGGGAATTGCATTTCCAATACACCTGGGAGCAACTCGGTGTGTGTGCATGTGCTTGAGAGAGAGAGAGAGAGACTCCTAGCTTTGAAATGGCACCACAGTGCCCCCTAAAGCATCTGGTAAGCTGAGAGGCTAAATAGATGGAATTTGGGTTTTGTTTCCCATAAATGTGTCTCCTATGTAATCCCATTCATAACAATGGGATTGTTATGAACTGGTGAACCCCAGACAGTGCCTTTACAATTCCATCACAAGTCCTTAGGAAGGTGGGTTCAGCCCTTAGGTAATGCCAGATTTGCTGACTAGACCCAGGACATCTTAGAAGGAATCTTGTCTTTGATTGGACAAAGCAACAGTCAATCTCCCCATAGAGCAGAGGTTCTCAAACTTCCTCAGTTCACCCCGCCCTTAGTGTCTCACAGTGCCCCTAAGCCAAAACTATTAACTATCTTGGCAACTAATTTGAACATGTAATTTTTATAATGAATTGTCTATGAGGCCTTGACTTTTGGTACACCCTGTATATTTAGATTTTGTTCCTGGGCACCTTTCTAAGCGGTCTGCCAGTGAAGTTTTAATTTATCCCCTCTTCTGGTTTGTAAGAGGAACACACACACACTGTAGTGCAATCCCTAAAATGGACTTTACATGGTTTTAAATACAAAGGGAAAACTCGTTTTAAAAAAAGGCAATGTTGCCCTTGCCCAATTTTCAACATTGCCCTGCCCGTTGCAGATCTTACTGTTCCACAAAAGGGTAAGTACAGCCCTCAACAAGTGAAAAGTTACATATACATACACATATACTGTACATACACACATATATATATTATATGCACCTAGGACAGACTGATTGAGGAGCTGTAGGATATGGCAGAAGCCACATTAAGACAATGAGGCATCAAGAACAGGGCTATAGCGATAGATCTGCTGGCAGGATACCACACAGAGCCACCAATTTGCTGGTGAATATACTCTGAAAAGCTTTCCCTGCTGATTTCTTTGTACTGTTGTTAAGAGCACAAGAGCAAAGCAGACAACTCTCTTGGCAACTATCCTGTGAAGTGAAACCTTTCTTTAGAGAAGGAGTATGTGTCTCTGAAAACCTAGTTTGGGGAGCTAAGAGAGTAAGACCACAACTTTCCTAACTCATTTGTGAACTTCCTAGAGCGGCAGGGCTGTCTGCTGTCTGAAAAGGTTGGATGGATGTACATTTGTCTGGTCCACTAAAGTAGGAAGGCCTGTGGCCCTTCGGATGCTGCGGAACCACAACTCTTCACATCCCAGCCAGCATGAGGGATGCTCAGAATCACCAGAGGTACCCAGGTGTGCCGCCTACTCTAAGCCAATAAGGCTGTTTGAGGACAGTCTCTCCAACCAGACCGAAACAACAGCCAGATACATCCAATCAGAATACAAGACAAGCACTGCTTTCTCCCCCCAATAAATAACTTTGTGCAAGTTAATGATCCTGGAGCTGGGTGTAAAAATGATGCCTAGTGGGGTGTGGATAGGAGAATTGCATGATCAGAGATGCTTTTGAAACGATAATTGAGTTAATGGAAGCTTAGCAAGTGCTTCATTTGGGGCAGGCAGAAGGAGGAGGGGGGTAATTGGTCGAGTTTTGTCACTTGTGTCCATTTACAAACTTAGCTTTTCTTTTTCTTTATTGATTTTTCCTTTAACAAAGTGAGGCACTTAAAGGCAATTTCTGAAAGCCCCAAATGATTAATAAAACCCCATTTCCCTCTCTCATTAAAGCAAAGGAATTAGAAGAAACTACTTGATTTGTTTAACAATCCTGCAAAAACTTCACCGGAAGCTGTTAACAATGTCCAATTTCTTGTGGTAATAATGGATCAAGGAAGGGAAAAAAACACTATAGGATGAGTCAATAGTCAAAAAGACAGCTCTCTTTGTTAGTGGTGAAGTATGAGCTGCATCAAGTCAAAGTACTTGCTCACCATTTCAGCAGGTGGCAACACCTGGTCAACCTGGTCTCTGCTTGACAGATAAAGCGGGCAGGTAAGTACTTGGATGGGAGGCTACTGGGGAATTCCATTAGGCTAAACTGGAAAGTGAAAAATTATCCCAGGAGAAGATAATGGCAATCCACTGCCAAACTGTTGTAAAGAAAACTACATGGATGTATCCAGAAAGTTACCAGGAGTTGAAGTTCCCTCAAGGGAGACCATTGTTAGCTATCTGCTCAGCAAAGAATATGGTCTGATGGTTTTTAAGTTCCCAGAATGGCTATATATTCCACTTTCCAGAAGCCATGTCTCTGTTTAAAGGGCTGTCCAGCCCACATCTACTGTAAAGATAAACAACCAAGAGAGGAACCTTGAAACCATCTATCAGCCACTTGTACCTAGGCTGGATGGGGCAGGTAGAGAGGTCCCCTGAACATGCTGTACACACCTTTCCCAGTGAAATATGTTCCGTTTCAGTTTAACTTGGAGTGACCGTTTCCACATTTGCATGTATAATAGCTTAGCATATGTAAATCTATGCAGATCTGTGCCTACTTTTTTTTCCTACACATTTCATTGACTTTTCAAATAATTAACCACAGATCATGCAATATTCAGCCAGAACTAGAGAGGTCCAGAATATATGGGGCTTCATTATATTCTCTTGCTGGAAGTAAGTTGCACAGAGCTCTGGCACTGACTTTTCCCAATCCTGCTATCTCAGATTCTGCAGATGCCAAACTGCAGATGCCAAACTGTTTTTTCCCCCCAAACTGATTCCTTAAGCATGTTTTCCAGCACTCAGCTATGATCTTGTCACTGCTTCTCCCCTACCAAGATGGCCTCCAAACAGCTGGGATCTCTGAAACTGGGAATAATAATCAACCCTTTTCTGTAGCCTGGCCTTATATATGTTTCTGAATCTCAGTTCCCCTATCTGCCAAAGAAGAATAAAAAGTCACAGTGCAGCATTACAAGCCAATAGAAGTGAAAACTTAAAAGGACACTTGAGAATTTAATGCATGGATTCCATGGAAGATACTTCTGTATTTCTTCTCTTTTGTGTGACTTCACTTTGGCCTCAGGCCTATTTTGGCTCTTTCCCAGGGCCAACATCAGGATAGGACAAATCAGTCTGTAATCGATTTGTACCCAGTTTGTGGTAATCGATTTATCCCTTCGTATCTGTTCCCGTTTTCAAGTTGAGCCAAATAGAAAAATCACCCAAACATGCATATTTGTATTTTTGAGTGGCTTTATCAAGGTTCATACACTTGACTGTAAAATATACAGTACATTTTCACATTCATTTTGTTTTATTTTTTTAAACCCAAAAGCTCCATGGCAAAATTCAGAGATAATTGTGTCCCGATTTGTACTTTAGTCTGGGAAGTGCAGATCAGATTAGATGGCTTCACACTGTGAACCATGCAAGATCTTCAGGTATTCCTAGCTGAGACTGTGAAAAGAAAGGGCTTTTTCATTGCAATGCTCCCTTAATTTCTCTTCTTTTTTCAACTCTGGCTATTTCAAGTCTACTTATTTTGTTGTACTCAAAAATAGAAGGCTATCGTATCTTTTGACAATTCATGGGCCTTTGGGGAAGCAAGCAGTAAGGGAATTCAGCAACAAACCCTTCCACTTAAGGGAGGGGGCACCAGGTCATACATCTGTCCAAAAAGCCTTGCTGGTCTCCTTGGAGTTTCCCTAGGCTAAGATCCATTTAAGCCTGAACCAGTATCTTTTGGCTGGCATCTACATTGGGGCACCCCGTCTGCAACTCTGAAAACCAAACACATCATTTCCTGGGATCACGCTGCAGCTGCAGAGGGCAGCCATGTACTTCCTGGGAAAAGTTGCAGCTGTTTCAAGGAGTTGAAGACAGGTGATATGAAAGCACCCCATGTGCTTCAAAGCACATTTTGGCCTTTGAATCCAAAGCACTTTACAGGCTTAATCTACATGACAGGGCTCGACTGATCGAAAAAACTGTCTAGTACAGAGCTTTCCAAACTGTGTGTTGCGACACAAAAGTGTGTCGCCACACACAGTCGGCTGTGTCGCCACACAACCCGGAAGTGGCAGCGGGGGCGTGCACGGCGGCGGCGGCACCGGCGCGCCATCGGTGCTTCCGCGTTTTAACGGAGGCTGCCGCCGCTGCCGCCGCCATGCACACCCCCGCCCGCACCGGGTTTTCCTGCGGCGACACATGAAAATCCGAAGGCGCCGCAGCTGCGGCGGCGCGCAAAGACCAAAAGCGGCAGCAGCGCTTCCGGCTTTTTGCGCGCTGCCGCGGCGGCGGAACTTCTGGGTTTTCCCGCGGCGACACACCAAGGGCGGTTGGTGTGTCGCGGCGGGAAAACTTTGGAAAGCCCTAGTCTAGTACTATAGACAAGGATTAACTTCCCTTTCCCCAAACTGAAGTACAATTATAGTGGCCCCAAGTATCCATCTCCAACTCTTTCCTGCATAACTCAGAGCCACCCATCCTCCTGGCCCATAAGAGGGTGATCTTCAAGAGTTTGTCTTCATGCAGTTCATCCTGAGGAAACCTGCACTTCCCAGCAGTGTGGCTCAAGGAGTAGCTAGCAAACTAGGAATCAGGTTTGTGTTTGATTATACTGCTCTCTGCTTCGCTCTCTCTCTCTCTCTCTCACCCCCTTTTACCTTATCTTATAAAAGTAGCATTTGAAAACTAACCTTTTAGTTTTAGGTGTTTGGAAGCTAATTTAGAACTTTGCACTGTAGTTGGCTTCTTTTGTGACCAGCTATGCTGGCCATGTGGCAAACTGAACCTGGAGAGGATGGCCTAACTCTTCCTTTCAGCAGCAACCAAAAGAAAACTCTGGTTCATATTTCCAATTCCTGGAGGAGTCGTCTGAGGATAGTAGGTGTTCCCGCTGTCCATTGGCCAAGAAGCTTGAAGGCAGGGTGGCCATAGAGCTCCCTAAAGGGTTATGCGGCCCTGCCTTCCTGTCTCCAACAACACCGATCGCACCAAAAATGGCAAAACTATGCAAAAGTATTTCCATGGAGTCTGTGGCTTGAATCATGTCAACTGGATTTCTATTTTCTCAGTAGAAAAAAAATAGTTTTCTACTGAGAAAATAGAAATCCAGTTGACATGATTCAAGCCACAGACTGTTCCACCTGGATGACTGAGAACCTTCATCGACATATTTCCATGGAGGTATTTCCCCTACCCAGTAAGGATCATAAATGCCAAGTAGCCACAGAACACTGAGTGTCTGGTTGGATAAGAAAACAAAATCAGGAAATAAATATTAAAATAAAATAAATAAAAATAAAAATAAAATAGGAGGATGGGATAGAGTATCCTAGAAGAGGGTGTTGCTGGCTTGCTGGAAGACTGCAAAGGCGTTCTCCATATTACAAGATGTTATTGCAAGTCCTACTTGTTCTGCTATAATTTTGATGGGAGAAAGACGTTCAGGTGCTCAGGGTTATACAGGGTTTATGAAGATCAAACCAGATATACAAGTAGCTCATTCCTAGGTGTGAGAGGTGGGAGTGCAGGAAATTATTTATGCCTTCAAGTTGTACAGGGTGTTCTTCAAGATGATGTATGTGAAAAGATGATTCCTAGAAATAGATTGGAAGAGAGGCTGGAAAGGCCCCAAAAGGATTCTAAAAGAACTAGCCAATTTTCTGAAAGCAAAGCAAAAACTATTGGTGAGTGATGGGTTGAGGGAGAGAGCAATCCTACAGAAAGTTTCAGTGCTGAGAGCTAGAAACGGAAGGTTCACCTTCCGCGGCCACCCCTGTCAGCTTGCAAAGAAGACTCACATCAGGCCCAGTGGGAGTGAAATGGGGTTGCTGCCAGCCTCATCTCCCGCAAGGTCTGGAGAGTTGGGCACACAGAGGGGGGGGGGGGAAACATGCAAGAATGAATGGGTACTGAAGGGAGTACAAGAGAAATTCCGGTCAGAAATCCTGCATAAGCAGAACACTCAATGGGGAAGTGTATGTCATTGCTCTGCAAAAAATACCTGCTTAGATGTTAATTTACTGAAAGCTATGCAAGCATTAAATAAGGTTAACCTTTAACGGGGGCTGAAAAGTAAATAAAAAGATTGGTTTGGGGGGCTGGGGAGGGAAAGAAGGATGTCTCTGAAGACGGCTTAAAAATTAATGATTTGTCAGACCTCTCGAGCAAGAAAAAATGAGCTGAGCTGAAGCTGCTTTGGATCTGCTCAGGCTCTTAATTCATCTAACACCAGTATTGACTTCTCTGATTAGGACAGCCTTCCCATAGGCATTGGACTACAGCTCACATCATCCACAGCCACCATGAACATTGCCTATAAAGTAGCAAGGGATCGGGGCAGTAGCAGATGGGCCTAGCATCAATATGGGTTGGTGATGATGCTTCTTTGTGTGCCGCCTCCTCCACATGGCTTTTGGGGGGGAAGCTGGGGGGGAAATAACTGGGCTTGAACACGCAACATCAGTAGCTGGGCCTGACCATGGAATCCTTCCAGATCGGCTCCGTGGGTTAGGAGTGGGTGGCACTGCATTGTGCAGGTTCTCCTCCTTCCCACAGAGCCAATTCCAGTCGGTGTTGATTGGGAGTGAGAGGTCCCACCCTCGGCCCCTACAATGTGGGGTTCCGCAGGGTTCG
The DNA here is from genome assembly GCA_023362775.1 of Charina bottae. Classification (NCBI taxonomy): domain Eukaryota; kingdom Metazoa; phylum Chordata; class Lepidosauria; order Squamata; family Charinaidae; genus Charina; species Charina bottae. Next base: position 134,491,689 of record JALMGJ010000002.1, on the reverse strand, counting down.
GCACTCTCTCCACTCCAGTTTAACATCTACATGAAGCTGCTGGGTGAGATCGTCCATCCCCGTGGGGTAAAGTATCATCAGGACGCTGATGATAGCCAATTACACACCTCTGTCCCAGGCAAACTAAGCAATGCTGCTGGTGTCCTTTCTCGGTGCCTGGAGGCTGTGGGGGTTTGGATGGGGAACAACAGGCTTCGGCTGAACCCTGGCAAAACTGAGTAGCTTTGGGTTTGAGGGTCTTCTGGACCTGAGAATTTACCATCTTTGGTGCTGGATGGGGTTGCACTGCCTCAGACAGACCCTGTGCTCAATCTGGGGGTCCTTCTGGACTCACAACTCCTACTCAAAGAGCAGGTGGCAGCTGGGGCTAGCGGGGCCTGTGCGCAACTTCATGTACCGATTTTCTGGAAAGCCCTTAAAACTTGGTTCTGTTAGCAGGCTTGGGGATCCCATGGAAATAAGGAGCCCGCAAAATGGCTATATTGCATGTAAGACCTTGAATGCACACTCCTGTGGTTTCATTTATATTTATGTTTTTAATTGTTTTTAATGGTGTTTAAGGCTCTGTTTTTAATTTTCTATCTACCGTACGCTGCCCGGAGTCACATCTGTGGGTGGCTATATAAATTTGATAGAAAGATAGATAGATAGATAGATAGATAGATAGACAGACAGACAGACAGACAGACAGACAGACAGACAGACAGACATAGTTGCTGACGCTATCTTTTTCCTGAAACAAAATGATGCTTATTGCCAAGCCCTATAGCTGTCAACCCCTTTTCCCACCTCTCTATTGATTGATTCCTAAATCTAGCAGCCACTGGGACAGCTTTGATAGCAAGCATCCAGCCTCCCCAACAAAGGAAATATTAGGCAACAGTTATTAAGCTGTGCCTAGGAATATTTCTAAATCCATTAAGGGGTATGTAGTGTCTTCCAGAAGTTTTAAGCTATAACCCCCCCAGTCCCTTTTCATTGGCCATGTTGCCTGGGGCAATAGGAGTGGAAGACCTGGGGGAGGGCCTGATTAAGTCTTGCTAGTCCAACTTGATCTTTTTTGTGTGATGAAGTATATAGCTATTTATGTTGAGCTTGTGCCAAATATCTCATCATTATCTTATCTTATCATCTTAATATTGCATTTAAATCTTGCTTTTTCCTCTGGGACTTCAAGGCTGTATACTGTATGGGTAGGTAAAGGTAAAGGTTCCCCCCGCACATTTGTGCAGTCATGTCCGACTCTAGGGGCCGGTGCTCATCTCCATTTGTTAGCCGAAGAGCCAGCGTTGTCTGAAGACGCTTCCGCGGTCATGTAACCAGCATGACGTGGAACGCTGTTACCTACCCACCGAAGTGGTACCTATTCATCTACTTGCATTTGCATGCTTTCGAATTGCTAGGTTGGCAAGAGCTGGGGCGAGTGCGGGAGCTCACTCCGCATGCAGGGCTAGGGATTCGAACCTCCGAACTTGCAATCTTCCGATCGACAAGCCTGGCGTCTTACCCGCTGGGCTCTCTTATTTTATCTCCACAACAACTCTATGAGTTGGGTTAGGCTGAAAGATAGTGGCTGGCCTGAAGTCATCCAGTGAACCTTTAGACCAGCCTTTCTCAACCTTCTGACCCTGGAGGAACCCTTGAAATATTTTTCAGGCCTCAGGGAACCCCTGCACATTCAGGCTCAAATATTGCATTGGTGATCACTCGTAGCCGAGTAAGATTGTCTTCCAAGGGTAAAATTTTAACAGTGGATCCATAAGTGGCTGTAAAGGCCAATTCTGGATCTGCACAACCTCCCACAATGAGGGCATAGGTTTCCGGGTGGGAGACGGTCACGATGAGGGTTTGCTTGACGTGCCTTCCTTTTAGCTCTTTTCTCCCTTTCGCCCTGTACTCGTGCTTCTTCAAAGTCCATAGCGCCTTTAATAAAGGCTGACCTCCAATTGAAACGCTCATGAGTTAGGGCTTCCCAGTTCTCAATGCTGATATTACATTTTTTTAAATTAGCTTTGAGAGTGTCTTTGAATCTCTTTTGCTGTCCACCAATATTCCGTTTTCCATTCTTAAGTTGGGAGTAAAGTAGCTGCTTTGGAAGACGATGGTCAGGCATTCAAACAACATGACCGGTCCAGCGAAGTTGATGTTGGATGATCATGGTTTCAATGCTGGTGATTTTCGCTTCTTCTAATACGCTAACATTAGTCCGCCTATCTTCCCAAGTAATTTGCAGAATTTTTCGGAGGCAACGTTGATGGAATCTTTCAAGAAGTTGGAGGTGGCGTTTGTAGAGGGTCCATGTTTCACAGGCGTACAGAAGGGTTGGTAGTACAATGGCTTTGTAAACAAGCATTTTGGTCTCCCTGCGAATGTCCCGATCCTCAAACACTCTATGCTTCATTCGGGAGAAAGCTACACTCGCAGAGCTCAGGTGATGCTGAATTTCAGCGTCGATGTCGGCTTTTGTAGATAGATGGCTGTCGAAATAAGAAAAGTGGTCGACATTTTCTAGTGACACACCTTTAAGCTGGATTGATGGCACTTTGGAGGGATTGGTTCGAACTTGCTGGTAAAGCACTTTGGTTTTTTTAATGTTAATAGAGAGGCCGAGCTTTTCATATGCTTCTGCAAAGATGTTTAGGATAGTTTGAAGATCTTCCTCGGAGTGTGCACAGACTACGTTATCATCAGCATATTGAAGTTCTATAACAGAAGTTGTAATTTCCTTATTTTTTGCTTTCAGCCTACTAAGATTAAGAAGCTTTCCATCTGTTAGATATATAATTTCTACACCAGTAGGAAGTTTCTGTTCAACAAGGTGTATAATCATAGCGATGAAGATAGCGAATAAGGTTGGAGCAATAACACATCCCTGTTTAACGCCGGATTCCACTTTAAATGGATCGCTTTGAGAGCCATTGTTATCCAGGATTGTTCCCATCATGTCATCATGGAGTAGCCGCAAGATGTTCACAAATTTATCAGGGCATCCGATTTTCAGAAGGATGGTCCAGAGAGCAGTACGATTTACAGTATCAAAAGCTTTAGTCAGATCAATAAACGCCATGTACAGAGGGCGGTTTTGCTCCTTGCATTTTTCTTGAAGCTGTCGTGCAGTGAAGATCATATCCACTGTTCCCCTGGAAGGGTGGAAGCCATTTTGCGTTTCAGGGAGGATGTCTTCTGATACAGATAGGAGACGGTTTGCAATGATCTTTGCCAGGATTTTGCCTGCTGTGGCTAGAAGGGAGATGCCTCGATAGTTTCCACAGTCTGTTCTATCACCCTTTTTAAAGAGAGTGATAATTATGGCATCTCTAAAGTCTGCTGGAATCTCCTCCCTCATCCAGATTTTTTCGATGAGCTTATGAAGTTGTTGTGTAAGTTCAGGCCCGCCTTCTTTAAAGACTTCAGCAGGAATCCCATCAGGTCCACTAGCTTTGTTATTTTTCATTTGTTTAGTGGCTTTACTGACTTCCTCCAAACTAGGGGGTACTGCAAGCTCATCTCTTATTTGTTTTTGCGGGATTTGCAAGAAGACTTCATCAGCCACAGTAGAGTGACGATTAAGGAGATTGTAGTAATGCTCTTTCCAGCGCAGTACAATAGACTCTTTGTCCTTTAGAAGTTTAGCACCATCTATTGAGCGTAAGGGATTTGTACCATGGTTTGTTGGTCCATAGCTGGCCTTTATGGCATTAAAAAAGCCCCGTGCATCATGAGCATCTGCAAAATGTTGGGTTTCTTGGGCTTTTTTTATCCACCATATGTTCTTAAGTTCTCTAGTTCTTCTTTGGACTTCTGCCTTTGCACTGGCATAGATTTTTTTCTTAACGGCACAGTTAATATCTTTTTGCCATATCCGGAAGGCTTTCCTTTTCTTGTCAATAATATGTTCAATCTCACTAACGTTCTCATAAAACCAGTCCTGATGTCTCTTAGTTTGGTATCCGATAGTTTGTTCACAGGCTGAAATAATAGAAGTCTTCAATTTAATCCAGTGTTCCTCAACATTTTCAGGGAGTTCCATAGGCAGATGTTCCTTGAGAGTTGATTGAAAGCAAGTTCGTTTAGTAGAATCTTGAAGGGCCAGTGTATTCATTTTACGCCTTGGTTTTCTTCCTTGGAGCCTACGATGAAGGACAATCTTTATGGCCATCGTGGATTGAATTAATCGATGGTCTGTCCAGCAGTCATCGGTGCTCGTCATGGCTCTGGTGAGAAGTACATCACGGCGATCTCTAGCATGGACAATTACATAATCTAAAAGATGCCAGTGCTTCGACCGTGGGTGCTTCCATGATGTTTTAAATTTATTTTTCTGGCGAAAGAGTGTATTAGTAATGACAAGGTTATGCTCTGCGCATTTAGTCAGAAGTAAGATTCCATTCATGTTGCTATTGTCAACTCCTTCTTTCCCAATGATCCCTGGCCACAAATCAAAGTCACGCCCAACTCTTGCATTGAAATCGCCCAGGAGGATAATTTTATCCTCCTTTGGTATCTCTGATAAGATGGTGTCCAGCTGGGTATAAAATTTTTCCTTGATATCCTCATCTGCATCTAGTGTTGGTGCGTAAGCACTTAGGATAGTTGCCTGTTGGTTTTTGGCGAGTTTTATTCGGAGAGTTGAGAGTCGTTTGTTAATCCCAGTGGGAACTTCTGACAAGAGCTTCACAAGGTCGTTTTTGATAGCAAAGCCTACCCCATGTATTCGTCGTTCTTGTTCAGGCAATCCTTTCCAAAAGAAGGTATAACCTCCTTTTTCTTCCTTCAACTGTCCTTCTCCTGCTCTTCGAGTTTCTTGGAGTGCTGCTATATCAATATTAAAACGACTCAGCTCCCTTTCAATAATGGCAGTCCTACGTTCAGGTCGTTCACTATCCATGTTGTCTTGCAGTGTCCGTATATTCCATGTTCCAAAATTCATGAGTCTTTTACGACCGCTAGATGGTGACCCCACTGGTCGCGGTAGTCCAGTCAGGGAGAAAATGAGGCAGACTATGTTTAGGGCACCTTTTCTAGCCCCCTCCCCATATGGGGTGAGCAGAGTGGATCCTAAATAGGGCTGCTCAGTCGTGGATACAGCTGCCGAACTACTCAACTGCCTCGAACCTTGAGTCAGGACGACTGAATCTGTATCCACCGCCCATGTGCTGGTCCATGACTAGGAGCTTCCGGATTTCACAGTCCTGCCCCCGTTGCCATTCGTCAATCGCCATGGGACTTTTGGTTGTTTTGGGTTTGGTGTGGTTGGAAGACGCCTGTGCGTGAATTTGTTTTATGTGTGGAGATTGGTGCACAACGATCAGCACACAACCTTCACAGAAAAAGGCTCTAATCCAATGGCATGGGTACCATGACGATTGGTGACATTTTGTCTGCTGCAGCCTTCATCTGCCTTCGCACCCGTTGTAACAACACACCTTGTTATCTTCCGCCTGTTCTGCCATTCAGGACTTTCTTGGATCGTTCTTTGGTTCCTCCCCCTGGACCTTACCGCCATGGGTGGCCCTACCAGGAGTACATGACTCCCGACGGCTTCGCTCACAGGGTTTATTGGGAACACACAAGCCCACTCACCACAACAAGGTGACGATCCAGCGAGGGGAGGCTCAAATATAGGCCAGAAGTTACAAAATTATTGTATTCATTTCATGGGTAGGCCTGTATAATGCATTCACAATGTTCTTAAACTAAAAATAAAGAATGAAACTTACCTCTTTAATGTGAAGTTGCCTGAATTTGAAATATTTTTTTTAATAAATCGTGATCTCCCAGGGAACCCCTAGTGACCTCTCGCGGAACCCTAGGGCTCCAGGGAACCCTGGTTGAGAAACCCTGCTTTAGACTGAGTGAGAGCATGAATGGGTCTCCCTTGGCCACTACTTTAACTACAATGCTTCAATGGTGTTTCCCCCCTACTGCCAAACCAGGGTATGCTGGTGCACAGGCAGCCTCCACAGCAAAGCTTCCCAAAGTGGGTTGCTGGGGTCGTGCATCTGAGGGTTTCATTGCAACTGGAACCACAGTGGAGTGGGCAGAGCCCCTACTTTTCTGTACCGAAGGTCCCAGGTTCAATCTCGGTGGTGCTGGACCAATTCAAGCCTAAGATCTTGGAGAATCGCTGCTAAGACAAAGTCTTGGAAGTCCCTGCTTGGAGGATGAAGGATCTGGCTCACCAGGAGTAGGCTTGTGATGTGTCCTATTTTGTGTGTTCCAAGAGCTAGCAGGAATCTGAGTCGTCCTGCCTATGCTTAAGGCTCAGATTGTCCCATTTTGATTAAAAAAAGACTGGCTTCCCCACGGATGGGGGTGGCGGAAATGAGTCAGGGCAGAATCTGGTATATGTTAAGAATGGAATCTGCCCAGCACTGGAGTCTGCTGGCTTTTCAGATTTCAGCACTAGTTCCCTCACACCATGCAGTTTTATTGGTCAGACTGAAAATCCTAAATGATTAGCAATCATCCTTGGGGCCAATTCTCCCATGAACCACCCCTGCAGAAGAGGTTGCTGGAAACGTTTCCCCCGTAGAGGCAGCTCCCTGGAATGGAAGGCTGGATCATCTGCTTTCCTTGGAAGGCAGCCGGATTTCCCGCAAGGCCCCTTCCTAGAGCTGTCTTTCAGGGAAGCCTTGCCAAACAGAACTCTACGGCCCTTTCCATGCCTTTTGGGGGCTGCCAGCGCCTGGCACTCACAGTGAATAGTGGGACGGGGGAGGAAAGGGTTGAGCCACCATTGGGGTGGGGCGATACAAGCACACAGAGGCATGGGACACATTTATTCAGTAGTTTGGGGCTGATGAGTTGCAGGTGAGCAGATAGCACATGGTTTGGATTTCAGAGATTAAGGAGGAGGCGATTGGAAACACATTGCTGGCTAAGCCAGCTGGCTCATTCCAGGAGGGTGTGACAGAGCAAAGGCTCAGAGCAGGAAGCCTTACCAGAATCATAGAGCGAGTCAAAAGCATAGGTCATCCAGTCCGGTCCCTGCAGTCAACTACAGGTCAAGCCAATCAGTCAAGACCACAAGCTGCCCACAGTCATACAGCAAATGTATTTCTTGTTATTAAGGTTCCAGTGAGCAAAGAGCTCTGAGTGACTGAAGCCAGAGAGACAGGCTGTTTTTATGACTTCATGGACAGCATAGATAATCACTGTAATTGCAACTTGGGAAGTCTCCTTTTCAAGGCAGACCTCGTACTAATTTTGCTTTTTCAAATGTGGTGCCTTCCAGATGTCTTGGGATGGCATAACTCCCAAAGCTCCCTATGAGTTTTGTAGTCCCAACACATGGAGGAGAGTTTGGCTAAGATGGTACTTAATTGGCTTCTTAGGCAAGTTGTTATCTCTTAGACTTCCCTTCACTAGGATTTGGAAATAAACAAATAAATACCTATTTTATATGGCACTTTTACGTCTTGTACATACATGAAAGTTCTTGGCTATTGCTAAGTACAAGGCTGATGGTGAAAATGCTGCTGCTGCTGCTGTTATAGAAAGAGACAAACAGTTCTTCAGAGCAGGAGGCCTCTTGCTAAGACTATTGATCTTTCACATCTTGTTTGGTAATCAGTTTTGTCTTTGGCACTTGCATATGAGGATCCCACCCATTTGAAAGCAGCCCTGGACCTTTGCAATCCCACGGTGTGGGCTGTGGCTGAGAACTGAACTGAAGTATTTCTAGCTCACCACAAATATACAGTGACAGGAAGGAAGGAAGGAAGGAAGGAAGGAAGGAAGGAAGGAAGGAAGGAAGGAAGGAAGGAAGGAAGGAAGGAAGGTCGTTCTCTAGAGATTTTAAGTGTCTGCTTCCCCATTTGCAGGAACTTCTGCCTCAGGACCTTCCAAGGGAAACAGGGCTTGATGGGCTTTGCAGCTCTCCCTTATAGTAACTGCTGGATTTTTTTTCTGCATATGAGCAGAGAAATGCAGACAATGTGAACTAAGGAGATGAACAATAAAGAGAGAAAGCAGGTGCAAATATTTTATTTCCCTTTTTCATGGAATGGGGAATAAGGAAATTTTTATTTCTTCCAGATGGGCAATAATGTCGGAGCAAATGACCTTGTCTTGTACGGGATATACCATTGGCTTATTCCCTACAACCAAGTTAAAGTGCTATTCACCCATCCTTGAGCTGGCAGAAAATGATACTGGTATGAAATATGCTGCTTCCACCCCAATTGCCAATCTCTATCCTGTTATAGTGACAATGGCACCATATGGTAGCATTCTATTTGCTCTGTACAGGGCAAATTAAGAAAAGGGATGGATGGATTCCACTGCTTTATTTCTCTCCCTTCTCCATGATCACCATCCAGCAGGAAATATCCACCAATCAGACAGACTCTTTAATGTGGGCTGGGGAGGAAATGAGTTTTGAAAGATAGCTGGAGCAATGGTATAGCCATTCCTCAAGATGTGATGCTGAGGCAGCTGATTTGGGGGATGGTGAAAGCTGCCTGGGAAAACAGAAGAGACATTCCTGGTGGAGGCTGCCCTATTCCTGCCCAAACACAGTTAGGAGGGGTGGTGGGAGAAGGGAGAAACTGACTTTTTACCCACCAAATCTCTGATGCAATGGAACTTGGGGGAACCAATCTGCCAGGACCTTTCACACAGCCTAGAAAACAGCTGGCAGATACCAGGGGGTGGTTGTGTGGTGAAGAAGGAGAGATCTGCTTCTCCTCTCAGCTCCCCAGTGCCTGTCAGCTGTTTGGGGGACTAATTTAAACAAGGGTTTAGTGCTCTTCTGAAAGAGCAATGCACCCATATTCAGGCTGCTTTTAAACATGGGTTTACCACTCTTTCAGAAAAACATGGAAACCATGTTTAAAAGTAACCCAGCTGAGAGCTGTGCTCAGGACAGTGGGAAAGCTCTCTTTCATTTCACTTCTCAAGCTCTGCCACACATACACATGCTGCCCGTTAGCTGTTTTTTATACTATATGGGGCTTAGTGTTTTTCTGAAAGGGTGGTAACCCCGTGTTCAAAACCAGGTTGAACAACAGCCAGACAACTGAAACCATTCATTCATTCATTCATTCTCTATCCTGCCTTTATTATTTTTATAAATAACTCAAGGCGGCAAACATACCAAATACTCCCTCCTCCTCCTATTTTCCCCAAAACAGCCACCCTGTGAGGTGGGTTGGGCTGAGAGAGAGTGACTGGCCCAAGGTCCCCCAGCCAGCTTTCATGCCTAAGGCAGGACTAGAACTCACAGACTCCTGGTTTCTAGCCTGTTGTCTTAACCACTAGACCAAACTGGCTCTAGAGCAAACATGGGGCTGAAGGTTGCATCTTGAAGCAATGAAGAGCTGTCTCTCTCCTGTTTCACCATGCAATCCACACACACCCCATTGCCACCTCTGGAGATCTGCTGTTCAGGGTCATTCGTATCTCCAAGTTGGGACTTAGTGTAGAGACCTGGGGTTGGTACAGGGGAATAGCCTGGTTTGAAAGAACTGAGCTGTCTGGCTACCCCAAGCAAAATGGTCCTAGAATATAATTCCCAAAGATCAGAGGTGTGGGAGATTTGCCCACACCAACCTAAAGTGACCAATAGATGTTGGAGATGTGGGATGGTGTGACCTGACTTCAACAATGACCAAATGGTCACTGAAATGCATCAGATGGCACCATGGCAAAAGTGCCATGGCTTGATGCCTGCTAACACCAAAACAGCTGAGAATAACTTTAAGTTGCCTTGTGTGGCTTAGGGATGAGATGAAGGCAGCTGGGGCACTTCCACACCATGTTCAGGTGCACCTGGGAAAAGGTCCCATGACTGCCCAGCAGCCAGAGTGTTGTGGCCAAAACAAACAGGTGTCCCTGAACGTGGAATGTCATACACAGGTTGAAGGCTGTTTCCACCCAATTGGTCTGAGGGTTGATTCATATATCTACTTTTCATACTCCATGCTTCATTACTGTAACGATAAGCTATACATTAAGAGTCAAATAATGATAATGCTAACCTATACATTAAGAACCAAATAATGGTAATCTGAGAGTGGGGAGGGAGACATTTGTAGGAGAGATCTAATAGCCTGGAGTGAGCATTAACTCTTCATCTGTCTGTAGTTCTTTCTTGCAAATGTTTTCTCCCCAAAATCCCTGGGGAAATGCTCAGCTTCTTTTCCTCCAGCAAATTTCTAAGAATGGAAGAAAGTAGAATTCAGAGATGTACAACCTGGGAAAAGGGTAGAAATATGCAGGAAAATATTGGCAAGTGCTTAATCGACCCCGTATCTACTTGCTCTCCCTTGCAAACATCCTAAACCATTCTTGGCTCATTTTTCTCCAGGCAAGTTAAACCTACTTCGGGCAAGGTGACAGTTAGCACCTGTAAGATATTTTATTGCTTGAGTTGACCAACAAATGGTACTTTTCCCTCAGCCATAAAAATATACAACAGCAATATATTAAATAAGCCACCATTTGCTGCTTTTTGTTGTCGCCGGAAATCAGTTGCCAAAAGCTATTAACACATTCTACCTAGCAGTATCTTTGAAGGGTGCCCGTTCAGGTGGAATTTTTGAGAGAAAGAAATGCACATGTAAAGGGATAAGCACCTTATCCTCGTCAGCAGACTAGATGACCTCACTACTTGTTCTCTCTAGTTACTTCTCCAGAAGCAAATCAACACTAGAGAGACATCTAACTCTTACTGTTCAGAGGACAAGAAAAGATAATTCTCCACAAGGGTCTTTCCTGTGTGGAACATCAAAAGAGGTTTAATGTAGGATCTAGCCTTTCAAAGATCTGCTCATTTTGAAGGCCATGTTGCACCTAAGGTCTCCCAAGAGCTTTCAGAAACGCCCAAAGCCTTTGATTTTATCAAAACATAAAGGACTTTCCCATGATTTATTCCATCTACTTCATCAGGAAGTTTTCCCCACTGTCATTGATGACATCAGATTATGGGCTTGGGAGGTTTGGAGGTACTAGCACTTCTAGAGAGCACTGGTTGGGAAAGGCCGGCACAAGGGACAGACAAGACCTGAGCAAAACAGATGGTTCTGAGCAGCTAATATCCTCTCTTGGAATTAAAGGAGTAAACTGAATAGGACAGAGAAGTGGTTGGGGCTGAAATCTGACCCAGCATTTTGACAGTCCAGCAAAAGTGCTGAGAAGCCACCATTAGCCTCCCATCGCTGGGATAAGACTCCCTGAAGCATTTGAGGTGCAGAGATAATTGATATTAAAATTAAATTTAAAACTGGGTAAACAGCATAATTTCATAACTCCAAAGAAGTATCTCACTTATCACATATTTCATGGTGACAGGAATTATCTAGGGTAACTTTCTAATGGATTAAAATAATTGAGAGCCTTCAAATGTTGAGTAGCACCATGGCTTCTTCAACACCTTTGCTGGCTACTGAGGGCGTACACCTCTGGGGGATTAGTATGAGTAGAATTTGAAGATATCTTAGCAAGTGATTGGAGTAGTTTTTATTCCATGATGTCTGATTCTTAATAATTTCAGGATTTGGGACTAGTAGGGCACACCTTCCTTTAGCATCCTACAAGGTTATTTGTTTCCTTCTGGGTGTCTATTCATGGGCCCAGGAATTTGGGTGGGGGGGAGCAACCTTTTGGGATAGTGAATATGCTGGGAATTCTAAGAGCATATTATGGACACTGTCACCAAATGGTTGTTGTGGAGGAAAGGATTGCCTGTTCATGAAATGGCTGTCCTGGTGCTTATGAACAGTGAGAAAACATTGATTTAGCAGAAGGCAAAGATTACCTGTCCCTAGGGTTACCAGCACTGAGCCGCAAAATTCTAGATGACCACTGGATGCAGATACAAATATATACAGAAAAGCCTACTCTTTACCGCCTTCCAATTCCACTGGTTGCCTAGATTTTTGCAGGCCCAGTATGGTAGCATATTCGTAACCAGTCCCTCTTGCTTTTCCAGATGATCCTTCTCACTTCCAGCTTATCTTTCTCTTTTTTTTCTGAGCAGGGAGCATCCTTCCAAAGTAAGTCCTGGGCTGCAAGTACACAGTACTCTTTATTTGCTAAAGATGCCTATGGGATTTGCATGGGGACCAAGGTCTTCTGGTGACTAAAGATAATGTTGAAGATGGGGTGCTTTGCAACTTGCCAGCTTCCTAATTATTTGTTTTTAATTAAAAGAGTTTCCTAGAAATGAAAAAAAGAAAAAGTCATGTAAGACAAAGAGCCTAATGGGCACCAAGGGAGCTGTTGGCAAGCACATGCTGCCCATATATGCCATGTTGGGGACCCCAGACCGACAAAAATATTTAAATATAATTACGCATCCACACTGAGGTTTTTCTTCCTAGTTTTTTCACTGCGGAAGAGGGGCAATTTTTCACCAGCCCTTCACATCTGGCTCATCTTTGCAGCTATAAGACAGCGGATGGTTGGTTGGTTGGTTGGTTGGTTGACAATATTTATAAACTGTCTCGGTTGTGGGATTCTGGGTGGTATACAACAAAGCAAGAGAATAAAACAGTAAAATTGAAAAATAAACAAGCCAACAACAAAAACCATACGCCCACAGATGGAATGCCCACAATTAGTCCGTTCAATTAGAGCAAAATGTACAGGGGAACCAGAATGTTATCACTGCCTTGCAGAAAGCAAGAAGGGAGCGTGCCACATGGGCCCCTGGGAAGCATGTTGTAGAGCAGGGTTTCTCAAAGCGGCCAATATCGACCCCCAAAGGTCGATGGGACTATCCAAGGGGTGGTGGTGGTGGTGGTTCATAGTACTATTAGTTGAAGTAGTATTTATTAAATTATTTTCATATAATAAATGTTTGGGGGTTGATGGACTATCTGAAACTTCATGAAGGGGTCGGTGAGCTGAAGAGTTTGGGGAACCCTGTTCTAGAGCGTGGGTGGTGTGGCCTAGCTTTATGTTGGCTATGAAAAAAAGGGCAACTTTGGTGGTTAGGAACAAATAGGGAAAGAATCAAAAATAAATCTGCTAATATCATAATGCTTTGATACATATTTAAGTTGTGACCACTTGGGGTATTACATACCATTCTGTGTGCCCCATCTCCAAACAGTGTAAAGGTACTAAAACTTAAGAGTCTACTAAAAAAAGATAACCAAAATTATTAGGAGGGTGGAGCACCTTCTGTTTGAGGATAGGCTATGCTGTTTGTACATTTTATGGGGGAAATTAAAAAAGAAATGAAATGAAGATATGCTCAAAGTTATAAAATGATGTAGGGCTTGGTAAAAGTATTGTAAGTGAAAGATATATAGAGAAAATGTCCTTTTCTCCTAATAATACTAGAATCTGAATGGTAGGAGATACAGAAGAGACAAAAGAAATATGCTTCACTCAGTACTTAGTCAAACTATGGAATTCATTGCCAGAGGGGATGGCTTTAAAAGGGGATTAGAAAAATTTATGGAGGATATTTATCAGTGGCTAGTAGACATGATGGCTATCTACTACCTCCGGATCAGAGGCAGCAGTCTCTGAGTACAAGTCACTTGAGATCGACAGAAGAGAGTTATTTTCCTCCCACTAGACTTGCGACAAGTATCTGCTTAACGATTGTGGGAACAGAACACCCAACCACAAAAGTCTTTGGTTGGCTCCAGCATGGCTTCTTTTCTGTTCTCATGGAGTTTTGTGGAAAACCATGACTTAAAAATCTGCAGGTGAAGTATCAGTAAATGAGAGTTAGCTGACCTCAGCCCTCCTCTAAAGTAATATATCTGTGATCTAACTGTGAGATAAGTACCATGATCCCAACACTGTCTTCTTCTCAAGATGAGTTCACACATGCTGATTCATCACTCAGTAACTGAAAAATGAAGCGATGACCCACAAATATGAAGCAGGCATCACAGATCAAACTTCAGAGCCAAAGTGCTTTCATATCACTTAGCTTCACTTCTTTAAATAGTCAGCTACCCAGCCATCTGACAGTCACTGACTGATGAGATGATATCAGATAATCTGGATGCATCTGTGTAGCATCCCTAAGAAGACTTTTTCAGAATCTAAGCAATCTTTCAAGCACTTTCCGGGCACAGCTAAGCATCCTTTCCTGTGGCTATTTATCTAGGCAATTTCCAGCTGCATGGTCTAAAGAAGTACAACATGATCAGATTCCAGTTGCCTTGTTTAACTGTTTCTGCTTTTCATGACTGAATGCAGAAGGTTCTTGGCTTCTTTTTTTAGAGTATGCTTTGTTCTTCTCTGGTGATACAGGGTTTCAGTTTCCATCTTAAGAGAATATTGAATTTTTAGCCCAGCCTTCCACAATTTGGTGTCCTCCAGATATGCTGGGACATGCTAGCTGGAAATACTGCCAATTCCAGTGCTAACATAACTGCAGAACACCAGAGTGTTTTGTTTTAGCCCAATAACTACAAGAACTTTGGTTTTCTGCATGTCTGGCATCTTTCATGCCTAGGTTTATGTTGTCAGAATCATAATATTGTGGCATATACAGCAATCTTTGGTGCATGTTACTTTTTAGAGGAGATCTAAGCACTGTAGCCCAAGAGTCAAATGTAAGTATCAGCACTTAGATTCCATTAGTCCTAGTCTATAATCACTGCACTGTTGGACATCCACTGTAGGATGTAGAGATGTGCAGTATTTGGATCTCTAGCTGGAAAGGCGCTTTGGATCCAAATAACCTGCTAGTAATTTGTGATGAAGCCAAGTGGCATTGCCCCTTCCTGATTCTTCGTACTGCCTCCATCATCCAACTCCTCTATTTTATGCTATGACAGCCTAAAGGATCCCTTGTATGAAACCACATAAGGGACAGCTAGAGCAGAGAGACTTGGTTTCTCACATGGAGGCATTTAACTGCAACCCAGCTTACCTTGGAGAGGGCATTGTTCATGCCAGTGTTTCTCAACAGTGGCAACTTTAAGACATGTGGACTTCAACTCCCAGAATTCCCCAGTTGAAGTCCACACATTTTAAAGTTTCCAAGGTTGAGAAAGATTGGTTCAGGGTGTAGTCAGTGTAGACTCCAGAGGTTTTTCAAGGTCTATCTTTTTGAGTTCAGTAAGCAGGCCCTCTATTAAAGAGACAACAGGTATGTCCACATCAGTGTCTGCTCACAGAAGAAGGTAATACAGACTTTCTCGATGGTCAGTTAAGGGGTGTTGGCCTTTAATGTTACCTCCTGGTTGGGAACAGCACACCTCCAAATATCAATTGTAGAGGAACAAGGGGGGGGGAGTGTATGATTCTGCCCCTGCCTGCAACCATCCATCAGCGTCCACAGGAACAGCAAAGACAGCCAAATGTTGAATTGTGTGTGGCCTACCATCATGACACAAACCCTACAGATGAACATACTTGTGTCAGATGATGGGACAAAAGTACATGACGGTGGGATTCCCATCATGACAGTACTGTGCATCTGTGGTCATTTTTGCATCATCAGGGCTTGTTGCAGACCCTGTTGCTACAACCCTCTCTGAGGCATCTGATTGGCTTTTGTGCAAAACATAACGTTGGATTAAGATGGACCTTGGCCTCATCATCCCGCAAGGCTATTCTTAGGTTTTTCTTATGCCAGATGGCGCTGGGTAGGGTGGAGACAGAGCTGTAAAGACAATGCAATAATTTTAAACAAACAAGGAATAAACTGAGACAAAATCTCGCCAACCTCTGGTAATAAAGTTTTCTGTTTGGTGTGGGTGGAGTGAGGGCTTAACAATGTTGACCTTGGAGCCAAATGTGTGGGAGAGACAGGGAAAAATAATTACCAGCTGTAGACAGATACATTCTGGAAGGGATCAGAAATATTTATTGCTGGGGATAACTGGCCCAAAGTTACAGTTGCAGTGCTTTTTCCTCCAACCACCAGCTTGCTTTTCCTTATTCATTTCCCTATTTGGGTAAGAAAGTGAAATCCCTTTTTGGCAGGATGTGCAGGTGAAACAGCTGCAACCTGTAGTCTGGGCAACCTGAAAATGCTAGCAAGTTCTGACACTGACATTAAGATGACTTGTCATTCCTCTACTCCCACCTGTCTTATTCTGGGGGTCACTCAGGTCAGCAAAAGCAGGAGAAATACTAGATAGTGATCTACAGATCATGCCACAGGCAATAATAAGTCAGCTTTAAAAGCTGGGGAGAGGCAACACCAGAAGAGATCCAGAGAAGAACAAAGACTTGAAAAACAAAACTAGACCAGAAGCAAAGAAATTTGGCCTAAGAATTCAAAGGCTGAAAAGGCTCTGAAAGTCAGCAGCTGGGCAATCACATTGCAAACACATAGTAGCAAGGCTGATACTAGATGTTGTTCAGGTTCCAAAAAATTTTATGCCCATGTCTTCAAAGCTTTTGTTAGCCCCAGCTGCAACCATCATTGACTAACTAGCAACGAGAGCTAACTTTCATGCAAACTTTTGCTCCTGTGTAGTTCCACTGAATTCATGGAGACTTTTTCTGCACGTAAGTGCTCTGTACCACTCTCTGACACTCACAACACTGCTCTGTGCCACTCTCTGCCACCTCTCTGACTTTGAAAACCCTGGCACTGGCATTGCTTAGAGCTCAGTGGGATCTCAATTGCTTTGCTGGGGTCAGAGGATAAATATGCTGATGCTGTTGATGTCAAGCTCAGCATGACTTCCCTCAGTAAACCTGAGTCATGA
Organism: Charina bottae; assembly: GCA_023362775.1. NCBI lineage: Eukaryota > Metazoa > Chordata > Lepidosauria > Squamata > Charinaidae > Charina > Charina bottae. The sequence continues at coordinate 134,475,049 of JALMGJ010000002.1, read as the reverse complement.
AGGTCTGGGGTCTTACCTCATTCTCTGAGGAGAGTTTCTCCAGGGAACTCATGGTGCTTCTGATGATCATTTGGTCAGGTAGGGCTGAGGTACTGGACTGCAGTTATGCAGATTACCACTAGATGGTAGTAAATGGCTACAGAAAACTCTGACTCTTTGCTTCCATCTTGTGGTTGTCTAGAATTTTGCAGCCCATCTACGGCAGGCCTACCTCAGGCAGCAGGTTTTAGATATTAGGAAAAGACCAGAGACAGATAGTTGTTCCTCTTTTTTTTTATTTCTAAGGAAGGGTAATGAACTTAAGATGTTCTGCCTATCTTAAATGACAAAATAACTTGGTTGACATTGAGCATTAATCTCCTTAGTCATGGTGAAGCCATGTGTTGCTCCTTCTTAGGCAGGAAAGTGTGTTGGGCCTGATTGCTTCATTTAGGCCTCCTTGCTGTCATTTAGGATTTATTCTTGACTAATTCATGCTGTCTGCTGATAATCAGAGCATGGCTATCAAGACATTTGTAAACCGACTGATAGTAAGGAAGTTGCTAGAGCAATGATAGAGGAGTCAAGCTGATTGGGCTGTAATTCCTTTGGTTATAAGAGTTACTATCGCTGGGCAGCAAATATTTGAAGCACTGCTAGATGACAACAAAGATATATAAAGAACTCTAACTTTTTGCTACCATTTAGAGGTCATCCAAATTGTTGTTATCCACATACAGTATGGTGGCCTTACTCTTCCCATCTCTGTTTTGAAGACAGGGACACCTGTTTTCCAGCATTTTTTCCAAGAGAATAATTGTTATCTCAGTTATGACCCTTCTTGAATCAAGATTCCTTGGCAATGGTAACTCATGGCCTGCTCATCACACATACCCCCCGGCTGGACTATGCACTGTACCTGGGGCTGCCTTTGGAGACAGCCTAGAAGCTACAGTTGGTAAAAATGCAGCAGCTAGTTTCCTAATGGGTGAAGCCGCTCGGGGAAGAGTAACGCCTCTTTTGAAGTCACTGCATTGGTTGCCAATAGGCTTCTGGGCCCAGTTCAAAGAGCTTTATGGTACAGCATTAGGATACATCAGGCAACACCTTGCCAAAATTGAATCAGTTTGTCTGGGCCAGTCATCTAGAGAGGGCCTTCTACAGGTCCCCATACCTTGCAAGGTCCATGGAGTGTGAGACAGGGAACAGGCCTTCTCAGTGGTAGCTCCTATTATATAGAACATCCGCCCCACCGGGGCGTGTGCAGTCTCTATTGTACAGGTATTTCAAAAATTAGCTAAAGCTGTGGTGTTCCAAAGGGTGCTTAGCCCTTAAAAAGGTAAAGTTTCCCCCCGCACATTTGTGCAGTCGTGTCCGACTCTAGGGGCCGGTGCTCATCTCCGTTTGTTAGCCGAAGAGCCAGCGTTGCCCGAAGATGCTTCCACGGTCATGTGGCCGGCATGACGCACGTGGAACGCTGTTACCTTCCCACCAAAGTGGTACCTATTCATCTACTTGCATTTGCATGCTTTTGAATTGCTAGGTTGGCAAGAGCTGGGGCAGGTGCGGGAGCTCACTCCGTCACAGACTAGGGATTCGAACCTCCGAACTTGCGATCTTCTGATCGACAAGCCTGGCGTCTTACCAGTATCTAGGACGTGTTACATTTTTACTCATGATTTTTATTATCTGTGATTTTTAATATCTTGTTTTTGGCTTGACTTTGTTGTACCCCATCCAGATTCTGTTTGGAATGGGGCAAGCTTATTGTTAAGCAAACAAGCACAGTTCGAAGGGTTCCTAATCAAATTTTTCTAATGCACCAAGAAGCATTCTTTTCTGGCCATGAGGACTTGAGTCATCGAAGATAGTTATGTATTATTTCCTTACCAGCCCTTTATCAATCTTGAACTGCAATGCTGACTTCTTACAAGTCACATTATTTACATGAGTTGCACACATCTCTTCTTTTGGGATAAAATGCGGGGGGTGGGGGGAGAGTAGGAATAGGACTCAGCCATTCTATTTTTTCTTCTTCTATCCATGCTGAGCAACGGGTCTAACATTTCCTTCTTTTTGCTTCCAGCTTTGGTTGCTTTTCAAACCTCTCATCAAGCTTGACTTATCCTGAGTTTTACTTTCCACTTTCCAGCTAAACCAGGGCTATCCATCTATACCTGACCATGGTGATCTATCGTCGTCTTATACATGTTTTTAATGTGTAAGTTCCCCACTAAAATTTTAGGACACCACATTATTTTTAATGTTATGAAAGACATCCCCTGTTCTTCTTTCTCACTGGAATATCAAATGAGCATATTTGACCATATTCCTCTTTGGGTTCTCATAAATTCCTGGGTCACAGACCCACTTCCCCTAACCCAGCCCTGCTGCTTTAATTTTATTAATCAACTCTTTCCTTTGTTCCTCCTTTCCCTTCCAAAAAAGGAAGTTGTCAGCGTAGTGTAGTAGGAATTTGGTGGCCATGCCATATTTAGCAGTCCCCAGCAGATATATCAGGATTGGCATTCTTCTCCTATTACTAATTTCTGTTTCTTCTGTAGCATCATCCATTCCTTCTCTGGTTTGGCCATCTGTAGTGGACTCTGACCACAATGTTGTTTTCTATTTCAACAGCGTTGTTGTTGATTTTTACCCAGGTACTCTCCCAAGTACTACTGTCCAGGTCCTCTCTCAAATTTCTGTACAGACGAACACTTGGTGGTTGTGGCACTCCAGTCCTAGAAGTTAGTCTCTCAAGGGGGTCCAAGCCCCAGCCATTTTTTCCTGCAAACAGTCATTGTCTTCCAAGCCCTCTTTGCTTTCAGAATTGTAATGCAGCGCTCATATGTTCTCTTTCATATTGTACTGTGGAGAAAGGCACTATATCCCTGTCCATGGCATTGAGCAGCTTTTGAAGGGCTGTTCATCTTCCTCCAATTTGCCTCGCCCGTTGCAGCTCTTGACTCTCCCCTTTTCTCTCTCCATAACTATCAGTATTTGTGCGCACGTATGCTAGAGATCTGGTCATTTATATGTGTGGGGGGAAAATTCTGGGATGGAGGGTGGGCGGGTAACAAATAAAAAACCAGCAGCCTCATCCATACAGTAAATGGATATCTTGTTGGGGGCCAGAACAGACTGTGCAAGTCTGGAACTTCAAAAGCACACATGGAAAATATGTGTGTCAGTCTCTCTTTTATTTCTGAAACATGGATTCTGGAGCATAGAATGCCTCCCTTTCCCTTCCCTACCCCTCTTATCTGTACTTATACAGGATTCCAGAAGTATAAAATTCTAAAGTGCACCCTTTCTTTTATTGCTGGCTTGAATCTGGTGTAATTCCAGTGAAGGAGTAAAAACTGGGGAAGACTGCCTTAAGTCCTTTGGACATTCCTTACCCTATAAAGGTAAAGGTTCCCCCCGCACATTTGTGCAGTCGTGTCCGACTCTAGGGGCCGGTGCTCATCTCCGTTTGTTAGCCGAAGAGCCAGCGTTGTCCGAAGACGTTTCCACAGTCATGTGGCCGGCATGACACACGCGGAACACTGTTACCTACCCACTGAAGTGGTACCTATTCATCTACTTGCATTTGCATGCTTTTGAATTGCTAGGTTGGCAAGGGCTGGGGCTAGTGCAGGAGCTCACTCCGTCACGTGGGGCTAGGGATTTGAACCTCCGAACTTGCGATCTTCCGATCGACAAGCCTGGCGTCTTACCCGCTGAGCCACCACGCCCCCTTACCTTACCCTATACCTATACTTACTCCTTACCCTATACTGGATGCTCAAGATTGCTACCTCACCCTCCTGCCCTCAAATACTTCATGCTGTGTACGGCCTATAGTTTTACACTAAGAAAAAGATTAATTTGTTCCTTTTCTTCATAGTCTTCTACCACTTTCAGGAGGGACGGGCAACTTTTATGGACCAAGTGTCTCTACTGCTGGCAGCCAAAATCTAAAGGCATGAAGTCCGTACTTGTAGAACTGGGCACAGTACACTCTCCTGCCCCTATTTACATTGTTTGTGTTGTTTGGCTGGCATTGTTAAAAAAAAAAGACCCAGAAAAAAAGTTATTTTCCCTGCTGCACTCAGCACATCCCACCCCCACCCTTTTCTCTCCTGAGAGAAAACAAATTGGCCTGGTTCATACATAACACTAAGCCAGATTTTTAAACCATGGAGTTTTAAACAAACCCTAATGATGGAATCACACAATGTGACAAACTAAAAGCAAACAAGCCACCTTATTGCTTAGCATAATGAGTGAACTAGATAGGGAAAAGAAACACATGGCATTTTTCCTCTTTATTTTCTCTTCCAACAAGATTTTCAACATATGCCTACTCAGAGTAAGTCTTACTGTAATGACTCAGAACAGCAGGCAGAGCATAATTAATTAAATTCAGATTTAAAAAAAAGACATTATTTTTCCTTGGCTTCCTGTCCCCCCTTGCTTCACTCAAATGGACCAGATAGGCACTCAAAAGCACTATTTATTTTATTTTGCCTTTATTCAAATTACCTCATTTCCTTCCCCTCAGATAACTCCTAGCCAGGCAATGTCCATTGTTTGAATTTCCCTCCTGTGGAAGACATGCCACAGGGACCACTGAGTGCAGCGGACAAATTGCCTGCTCGAAGACTCTCAGGTATCTGCGGCCAGGGGCAAAACCAAATGGTCATTCTCCTGCTGTTTCCTCCTACCACACGATTCTTCTTGCTCACTCTTTCCTGGTAGCAGTAGTGTTGCTACTCACCCTGCAGTCAGTCACCCTCCCATCCAGTCTCTCTAGATTTGGTTCAGATAGGTCCTGAGAACGAGGCAGGTACTCAAGTTGCAGTGCCAGTGGCCACATCACAACGTGTGCTGTGAGGACACCATAGAGCAAAGTTCCTATGGATGTTGAGGGCGGCAAGCTGCTCCACAGAGGCACGTCATAGATGCAGTGAGGGATCCGTTCTGGGTGACAAATCAGGATGGCATCTGGAGATGGCCTAACCCCAATTAGCTGCTTCCTTATTCTAGTGCAGAGCTTTCCAAACTTTTCATGTTGGTGACACACTTTTTAGACATGCATCATTTCGCGACACACTCTTACAGCAGGGCATCATTTCGCAAGGCAGGCACTAGGACCTGCGTGGAATCACAGGAGGTTTGGAGGGAGCAAGGCACAAGGCAGGCACTAGGACCTGCGTGGAATCCTGGCAGGGCTTGGAGGCAGCAGCAGCCGCAGTGACACACCCAGACACTGCAGCCAACACACTAACGTGTCCCGACACACAGTTTGGAAAGCTCTGTTCTAGTGCCTTGGTTGAAGTAGCTGCTTCATTTCAGCTAATGGTGGGACTGGCCCTGCTCAGAAATGGTGTTGATGGTGTTCCAATTCAAGTAGACCCAAATGAGAAGAAATGTTATGTGTGAAGCTAGAAAGAATGGAATAAATAGATAAAGAAAAAATCTCTGAAGATTAGCCAATTCTAGTCACTATTAACTTTGGAAATTACAATGTTTTGATTCAAATGGCTACGCCGTACAAACTGTTTCTCCCATTGTCAGAATCTAAGAGGCCAATAATGGTCTGGGTGGATAGGGCTAGGATAATCTAATACAGATATTTGGGAAACCAAATATCAGTGGTCATGGAGAAGCTATTTTCATTTTGAAGATTCTCATTTGAAGATTTCCATTGTTGCAGCAAAGGCTGCCACTCAGAAAGTCCCCAGACTTATTAGGGAGTTTTTGAGCTGTCATGAGAGTTATGGTTAGTCACAAAATGGTTTCTTTGGGAGCTGTGGCCAGTCACAAAATGTTTGAAGTTCAAAGATTTAATATCTGAAAATGAAAAGAGCAGATAAAGACAGGATATCACAATAACAAATGTTTTGGTGTGACTTATGTTATTGAGTCCCGTAGTGTTACTCATTCAGATCATTTCCACCCACCCAATATGAGTCACCTCATATTTTAGCAACAGTCTTTGGGACTGGCTTTTATTTCAGATTATTTGAATTCACTTAAGTGGAACTGAATTTGGACTTGGGAAAACTGATCTGTTCAGAAGTTAAATAACATTGATTTGATTTCAGTTGGTTTGGGTCAAAGTATTTCTACAAGCAGCTTCCAAATGGCCCAAGTTAACCCTTATTTAAATAAGGTTCTACTGGACTGTGATAAACATAGGGTGTACAGGGCAATTAAAATGGAGATGGTTTAAGGAAAGTTCATTTTTTCTTGATTGGGCAGGGATGGATTAAATTTAGCTGATTTGGTAGAATTGTATTCTTGGGCTGTGAGGTTGAACTGATTAGGGCTGAAAGAGATAACTTGCTCTCCAAATTTTCCCTCACTTCCTATTGGTTCCTGCTCACATTCTTTTCTTGTTTTTAAGGAACACCCTTTTCAGTTAGGGGGAAACAAGGGTGGAGGCATTCATTACCTGACTAAAAGAAGTCCATTGCTATTGATTCTTGCCCTGTAGGTGAAATAAAGCAATTGACTGGAAGCTTTTGTCTTCCATGCAAATACCTTTCATCTAAAGCCCAAGCAATGAGAAAGGATGATTCTGGGGCCTCGAGGGAGGGGAGGGGTCCTTTTGTTGTACATGTCTGCAGAGAAAGGTCAATGTGTCTATTAGACAAAAGGCTCTTAAACTATTCCATACACTTTTCCCATATAATCTCCACTGCACACATTTAGCAGCAGTAGGGCTGTGTCTTTCTCTCCCTCTCCCCTTCCTTTCTCCTGGATCCATCTGAGCCAGACTGCTGAGAAGCAATCTTGAGATTTATACAAACTAGGCAAACCATTTCACAAACACCCAGCGAGTATCACCAAAGGCCCTCTGCGAGAAAAAGAAGTAATTCCAACACCCCGTTTTGTTTCACTGTTTAATTAGTGAACAAAAGTCTTAGGTTCTTTGCAAGTTCAAACAGGTCTGTTTGTTTGACTCACAGTTTTGAGGTTATCTTCATAGCCTTGAGGGCTGAGAACAGGAGAAGAAATAAATTACTGCTGATTATGACCACCCAACCCAGATTATCAATCATTTTCAAGCACATTTCAAGTCTGTGGTACCACATGATCCTCACCTGCACATTTTGAATTGAATAGGCTCTGTCTTGGTGCCTGAAGCCTGCACAAAAACCTGTTTCACAAAAGCATTGTCCTTGAAATTTAAATGTAGCCAACAGAGCAAGGGATAAACCCTAGGCCCCCAAGCAATGGTTCAGGTTGGATGGCAGGCCCACAACATATTGAATTAGGGTTTAGTACATATCCCTTTAAATGGCTTGCCTGATCACTTCAAGTTAAATTTATTGCCCTTGGTTTGTGTTCCTAAGACCCTAACTCAACCCAAAGTGCTGTACCGTGTTAGCCATCTTAATGTTCTGCAGAGCTACCAACATTTGATTCCAAAATGTCGGTAACTAATTGGTATGTTCTGAGTAGGATCTGGGGGGGGGGGGAGAATATGCAAGTATTCCTCTGCCTGCACCCCTTCCCCCATAGGCAGCCATCAACATAACCTCCTGTTGGATCTGCTCTCACTTGTTCTACTGTCTGCCTTCTCTGGGAAAGGTAGCTGTGGAGGTACCCTATCCCCGCGCATGCAGCAGCGTGTGAAATAGTGCATTAGGGCTGAGTTTAGCAATTTGGTGTTCTATTATTGGGATGAGTAAAACGTAGATGGGGTGATGATTTGTAGTACATTTCTCACTTACATCATTTAATAATAGCCACAACAAAATGACCCCTCCTAAATTATTCTGCTGAAATGAAGAAAAGGGCAGGGCCCTTGTAAGGAAGAATGGATTTTTTGAATGGAGCGGTGACCTCGGCTCCCTTCTGATTTTCAAAACAGATTACGGAGCCAAGAATTCTAGAATGCTAAACATAAGCTGTTCTTTTATTTTCTTTTGCACCGGGTGGCTCCCATTGGTGGATCTGAAGTCCAACAAAAGAACAAAATCCAGCAAGCCTGTCCCACTAAAAGCGGTTAGCGTGCCCCATACTGGGCTCCTTCAAGAGCTGGGCTGGATTTCCTGAAAAGTTTTAATGATTGCTCCCTGAAAAATAAGAAGCATTTGATGGGTATGAAAGGAACACAGGAGAGAGTGCTCATGGGGAGGAGAAAAGCTGGGGGAGGAATGGTTGTGGTGGAGGCTGGCTAGTGAGCAGGGGGGAGGAGGCATCCTTGCACCTCTCAACACTTCCCAAGCACACCCTTGATTGTGCCCATTTTTCTAACTTTCCCTCCAAGTTAATGGGCGATGAAGCGATGAAGCGGAACAGATTTTACATGCCTCAAGGCTGTCCTTGGACTGTATTGGGATGCAGGGGGAGGGGAGGGGAGAATACTACTTAAATACTATGACAAGCTTTCCTCCCTCATGGGTCGGTGATGAGAAAAGGGAACATGATGGGAAGAAGAGAGGAAGTTGGTGTTGCCAGTTGCATGATTGTAGCCTGCTAAACTCCAAGCCCCCCCCCCCCCCCCCGCCATCAAGTAGCACCTGTGAGGAAGAAAAGAGGCGGAATATTTTTTTTTCCTTAGAGAGAAGTTGAAATGAAGGGGGAGGGGGAAGAGACCCAGGAGACAGAGGGTTTGCAGAGGAGCCAAAGCACAAGGGTAGCAGAAGAGGGGGGGTGTATGAAGGGGGCACAGAAGGGCATGCACAGCTGATGGGATGGCAGGTTCTCTATGGAGCGGAGGGGTTAACAGAAAGGGGGCTTTACAGAATGAAGGCAGTCCTGTGGAAGTCCTGTATTCAGCCCAAACGGGGTATTTAAACCAACAGGAAGGGTTACAAACAGAGCCACACAAGCTGGTCCTGTTCCCTGTGCTTCTGTAGATGCTGTCCCTCAGATTTCAGCCTTGCAGTCCTAAGCCTCGTGGGCTGAATGGGGGTGAGGGTGCACCTGCATTTATTTGAGAGAAAGAAAGAAGAAAGCTGCCTGCTCAAAATGAAGGTAGCATGCTCTGCTCCCACTGTGTTAAGCATCACAGCAAGGGAAGATATAAAGCCTGCATATGGGCTTTTACATGCATTGTATTATTATAGTGACGGCTGGGCCTGAATATCGGAGCAGAGTTTCAGTTAGCAAGCAATCTAAGAGCTGCAGTGAAACACAAATAGATCAAAGCATTGTTAACTCATTCCATTTAGACCAATTGGGACAGTCTACAGGCCACATACAACCCCAGCAGCTTCGTATAGCCCTTGATGTCTCTTTTTTTACTTGCATTGTACATTCATTGCAAGTGGGGACAGGGCCTTGATCATACAGGGCCATCTTGACGTTTTTTGACTCCCCCATGAACAGCCCTGTATTTGTATCACAATTGTGGTACAGCTGAAAACCTGTAATGGATTTGTTGGTGGGATTCAACCCCAAAGTGTGGGTGTAAGTGTGGGTGTAGTTCTAAGACTTAAAGTTTAATTATAATTTGAAAGTTTACTATCTGACTGCCAACATCAGCTAATTCTTTTTGGATCACCCAGCTTTTGAAGCCCAATTTGAGGTGCCCCTTTTCTTGCCAAAACAGTTTTACCAAAACAAAACATTGGAAGGGACTTTCAATTTCCATTGGTGAAATACAGAAGTTAACAACAACTTGTGAAAGTCTTAAGAACAGGAGAATATTTGAAATCATACAGACTTGTACATTAAAATATCAAAAGTTTATCTGGAAAAGAAAAAAAAAAGAAAATGTAAACATGATTTACATAAAAAGAGAATTCTAAATAAAATCTAGGGTCTATTTAACTTAGCTGATGGCACATTACCTACTTGAGTGGCATTGAGTTTTACAGCATAAGCAGTTGCCTTGAATGTTTGGTCAAGGTTTCTATCAGATGTTCTGAAACAGCTTTTGGCTCCCGATTATCCCTAGGAACAGTCAGACTGAGAGCAAAGTCACATGTTTATGGGAATCTGAGATCAATAAAAGCCATAGACTATGTTGATTTATCCAATAGTGCAACATTCCCCCTTTCTGATGTCAGAGGCTAGCCAACAAATCAGAAAATAATGTAGTGGTTGGATCACTTCTTAACAATTCCAAGTGTGTGTGTGTATTCATTCCAGCCAGGTGGGCTGATTTTAAAAATGAGCTTAGCAAACAAATATTTATTGGAGAACAAAAGATAAGATCTAACCTATGCACGTCATCTGGCATGATGCCTGCTATTCACCAGATGCTCTAGGGGGCAATGTTGAGCCACATAAGAATATAGTGTTTAGTCACATGTACACATGGTATATTAGACATATCTGTGATCTGCACACATAAAGGCATTCAGTGATATAGACTGCAGTACCAAAAATGTTGCATTTGATGTCACTAGCTCTTGTAGGCAGGGGCTTACAAATTCTTCTGTATTGACTTTATATGAAACTTATTGAAAATACTTGGTTTGCAACAATGAAATAATGATGCAAATTATACACTAATTTGTGGCTGTCTTCCTACCAAACTATGTCCATTTTTTGACTAATAATGAAAATAAAGGCAACAAATTTCACTCCAAAATATCGCTATTTGGTTCCGCAAATTAAAAACAATGTTAAAACCAATTTCATATTGGCTTATTAGCTGTGAATAAATACACTGTGAACAATTTAGATTAATTTAGATTAAAATAATCAGTGTATTTTTTAAAAAAGCAATGAATGCAAAGTGCTTAATTAGGAAACATTAGGCAGTAGAGTGGCTGCTTTCATAGTGGCAGTCTACCCCCTAAACCAATGGTGCACCTAGCAATCTTCATTGATCCTGAAAAAAATAAAAAAAATAAATAAAATTTATGCCCATGCAATATTTTGGGCAACTTTATTTTCTTCTGGAATTTTTTAAACTTTCAAGTCTTGCCTACAATTTTGGCATTTCCTGGTGGTCTCCCATCCAAGTCATAACCAGGTCTCACCTCGTTTAGCTTTTCAAGTGTAGAGAAGGTTGATTAGAGGCTGCGGCCTAGCTGGGTCTTCCTAAATTAGGTGCTCTAATTAAGGAGGTTAAGGATAGAGAATCAGAAATAGATTTTTGGGTGAAAGGAACTGGAGGCTCACTTGCAATATTGAAAGTAAATCCTTGCACTGAACACCCTGTTCCTAATAAAAAAGGAAAGTTGATCTTGAAATCCCAAAACATGTTGTCCTCTGCATTAGACTATATCCTCTGTAAGGGGAGAGGTTTAGGACAGGATCTTCTTCCTTACCTGGCTAGAGGGTTGTTATTGTAGCTTCCATGAGAGATGGTGGAAACTTTTCCATAACCAACCAAGGGCAGGAGATGGGACTCCAGCAATAATGCTCTCAGCTATCACAGAACATGGACAGCGCACACATAAAACTGAAACCGTATCAACCAGAGAGACCTATGGAAGGTTGGCAAAATATTTCAGCAGGGAGCCTGTGCATCTATCATGTCAAATAAAACTACCTAGAGCATCCTTCAGTTTCTTCTCTCTACTTTGCAATTCAAGATTTTATTTATTTTTATTTTATTTTATTTTATTTATTTTCTATCCCGCCTTTATTATTTTTTATAAATAACTCAAGGTGGCGAACATACCTAATACTCCTTCCTCCTCCTATTTTCCCCACAACAACCACCCTGTGAGGTGAGTTGGGCTGAGAGACAGGGACTGGCCCAAGGTCACCCAGCCGGGTTTCATGCCTGAGGCGGGACTAGAACTCTCAGTCTCCTGGTTTGCCATTGGCTCCTTCCTAGGGCCGAGAGACAGGGACTGGCCCAAGGTCCCCCAGTCGGCTTTCATGCCTAAGGCGGGACTAGAACTCACAGATTTCTGGTTTCTAGTCCAGTGCCTTAACCACTAGACCAAACTGGCTCTTATCTTTCCTGATCTAAGCCACAACAGCTTACCTTTCATGTCTTGCTATGCAAGTTCAGATTCAGATTTTTGCAGTTCAGATTTCCCCCCCCCCTCCTTTGTGCTTGATTTATTATCTTTCCTCTCTTCTACTTGTTAGTAGTTACACAATCAGGCCACTCCAGAAAAGATTGTGCCCTCAAACACGCACACACAAAAACTGCTGCTATGAAACCACTACTGTAGCTATTCTGTACCAACCCCAAACTGATTCTCTGTTTCTTCTTCTATGTTAATGTTCTGTGTGCTCTAACAAGTCTCATATACCAAGGACAATCCCATTGGTCTAGTCCCTATCCTCAGTAAATCATTGCTGCCATTTTGTCCTTATTTGGAATTGCTGGACAGGGATTGTGGCAGGGGTGAAAAATCTGTGGATCTTCCAGATGTTGCTGAAATATGCAGCCCCAGATGATATGGCCAATGGGAAGGGATTCTGGTAGTTGTAATGCAACCTCATTTGATGGGTCATAGGTTCCTCATCTCTGGGGTACAGCTCATAGAGCTGTGTTGCTGGGCCAGCATTTTAGCATAGTGGCAGAGAAGACAGGAGCTCTGAGGTTTGACCCCTTGATTCCAGTGGGAAGGATCAAGCAAGGGATGAAAGAAAAATCTGCTTGAGACCCCATGGAGTGTCTGTCTGCCAAGTAGACGTTGCAGAGTTAGATGGACCAGAGGTCTGATCTGATGTTGTTATTAACACTAAGTAGTATGTATACACTATAGCTATAGTAGTAATATACACTAGTGTATACTAAGTAGTAGTATACACTATAGCTATAGTATACTGTAGGTTTTTTTGTGCGTGTGCCTTCGAGACAGTGTTGACTCCTGGCAACTGCCTGGACAAGTCCCTGCAGTTTACTTGGCAAGATTTCAGAAGTGGCTTGCCATTGCCCCCTTCCTAGAGCTGAGAGAGTGACTGGCCCAAGGTCACCCAGCTGGCTTTGTGCCTAAGGTGGGACTAGAACGCATGGTTTCCTGGTTTCTAGCCTGGTGCCTTAACCACTAGACCAAACTGGCTCTCTATTGTATAGTACTACACAGTATATAGCAATGTCAGTCCCTCTCTCTCAGCCCAACTCACCTCACAGGGTTGCTGTTGTGGGGAAAATAGGAGGAGGAAGGAGTATTAGGTATGTTCGCCGCCTTGAGTTATTTATAAAAATAATAAAGGCGGGATAGTAAATAAATAAATAAATAAAATAAAATAGCAATGGTCAATCCTTTTATGGCCTGCAGCTGCTGGACCATACTTTGAACTCTTGTATTGTAGAAAAAGGGAATTCCTGATGGTCTGTAGTTTTTTTTAATATATAAGAAAACATAGGAAAAGTCTTATCTTTTAAAGTGGTGCAGAAATCAGAATATTCTGATTTTATGCAGCAGCTTTGGAAGATAATTCAACTACACATGGGGATAGGCTGAACAAGTTCAGGCTGTGATTCATAGTATGAATATCAAGATACTACAAGCATTCCCCTTTCTGTCACTACACACCATCACCTAGTAGCTCCAGGTTACCATTCACCCGGACTCTTGAGTTCATATGTAAATTCTGAATGGTGGGGAGGGGAGGAACAACTTTCCTTCCAGAAACTTGCAGCCATCCAAGAGTTGCCATCCCGTAAATCATGCAAATGAGAAGCCCTGAGCGCTGCATTCCTTCCTGCTGGGAAGCGTTTAGCTTCAATCTGCAGTCTTCCTTGCTCCCTGTGCAGACTAGGAGAGCTGACAGCTACCCAGGACAGCTGTCTCAGCATTTCTAGGGAACCCGGAGCAGGTCACAAGAAACCATGGCTGCCTAGCTGAATTTGGTTACATCAAGCATGCATGTTCATATTGTCGTCAAAGGTACCAGAACTCTAATTACGATCTCAGGTTTTCTCGCTTCCCACAACTGAGTGATGATGCTATTCACCCAACCCTTGAGGGAACCCGAGACAATACTGGCTCTGATTGTTCTGCCCCCATTGCCAATCACTCTTCTGCTACTACTGCACCTACTCCACATCCCTGCCAAAGGGGGTTGACCTGGCTTGGGAGGGTGCCCTTCCTTAAAGGCAAGAAGTTAGGTTTCCTCCTCTGGCTTTGCTGCCATCCCCCTTCAGGTTTATGTGCATCCCACCCTTGGAAAGGCCACCCTCAAGAAAACTCACACAATGTAATGTCCATCCTGAATATTTGCTGTTACTCTTGAAGGAATTCCAATTATTCTTTGTTTCTGTTCATTCATTCCCAACACCATCAAAAAACAGGGATCAAGGAATGCCTGCAACAGTCCAATTGTTCCTGCCGTCTTGGAATTTAGAGATGCACGGTGGAGGTGGTGCCATTTTTTCTTGATTATTGTAACCCAGCAGCTTGCTGTGTCCATTACCAATCGCTAGCCTTCCTCCAGATCAGGCCTGCATGCCATGCAGCCCGCCAAGCAGCCTTGTACGGCCTGCCAGTGTTTTTTAAAAAAAGTCAACGCATTTGCCATCGCTGCACTGCTGAACACCTCCAAGGTCTCTGCTAGTCAACAAACAGCAGGTATTTCTTTGCAGCCCACCATGATCTTTAATTTATCAATGTGACCACTTCCCCTCTACAAGTTGTGCAGAGGGTTGTTCTAGAGCATCTATCCTGAGTCACCGCCAAATGGTGTCGCCCTGGTTTGTGAGTATGCCACTCCTTATAGACAAGAAACTTATCCCACCCCCACCCCTATTTTACTTCTACCCCTTTTGGCGCATCATTAGGGGAAAATAACGTCGGGGGAGATGGGTGGTCATATAAATTTAAATAATAAAATATCTACCCATCAAGGCATTGCAGCAGAGGCTTACTTTGGAGTTGGCTTAGGGTTCGCTAAGCTGATTCCTCCCACATCTCATTTGGGCATCTCCCAAGTTAAAATAATGTGAAATAAAGAAGCATGGGAAGACAGGCAGAGAGGATGGGGGGAGACCCTGACATGACTATGCAATTAGTCAGATCCTGAAAGAGCTGCGGGACAACCAAGCCCTTCACCACAGAGACAGTAGGAGAAGCATCTGAAACTGATAAACACATGGAAACTGACAAGTAAGTAACAAAACCCAGTTCAACATCCCTTACTATTTTCTGGATGTGGCCATAAGGAAAAAAGGAACTGCTGCCTCTAACAATAAACATACCTTTCAGGGTAGCGTTAAAGTGGATTAATAAAAGCATGTCCCCTCTTTTTTCCCCAAATGAAATACTTGGAAGACTGCTTTCCTCTTCTCTGCCATGTTGGAAAGTTGGGAAGAAGTTGGTGGAAAAAACAGAGGGGGTGGGGAGATGATGGATCTGAAAGGAAGTTAGGAACAGGGATAACAAAGAAGGCACACCCTGGGAGAGGAAAGGCTGTGGTAAAGATGGGCTAGTTACCAGAAGACTTCATAAGCCTTTTTCACACTTTGACGGTGAACAAGATAAGGACAAGTTTGTGGGCGAAACTCGGTGAACAAGATAAGGACAACTTTGTGGGTGCAACTTGTTCATTCAGTGCATGTTTGTGCTTTGCCTCAGGGCAAGTGGGACAGGTCCTTAGTCTATAGACACCATCCGAGAAAGTGAAGTGATTCACGATGAGTTTGTTTCTCTCACCTTGAAACCCAGCCCTTGCCACTATCACTACAGGACCACTACATTGGTTCTTCTTGACTTACTTATCTCTAAAGAAACATAGGATTTTCCCTATGACTTGCAACTCCACATTGCCTGATGGGAGAAGAAATCATGAGCTCTTTCTCACTTTCCTTTTATCCTGCCTTGTAGAGAACAGAATTGGGCAAGGCACCAAGGTTGCCTTCTGCCAAGAACATCTCCTTTGGTCGGAGCGTATCTGTATCCTTGCTGTTGTGAAATCATACTCTACTCATATCCTTTCCTAATGTACAGCTCAGTTCAGGAATATCATACCGTTTCAGTTACATTTAGTTGAGTTAACTAAGTAACAAGCAACCACAAGAAACATAAATCTCAAGCTACACTAATCAACAAGCTTATTATCTGCTTCCCATTACTTTATGTATTTTGGAATGTGCAGATAGATTAGGTTCTTAAAATTTAGGAATGGGAGATGGTTTTACCTGCCAGATAGATCTCTTCTTCCAAGGGCATACCAGCTTTATCTGTGGCTATATATTTACAGATCCTTGCCTTCCTGAATCTGGTGATTGCAAGTATTTTAGAGTACAATCATAATGATCATCAGCCAATAGCCAAGGGTGTGTGGGTGGGTGTGTAGTGCGATACATTTGGAAGATACTAGATTAATTCACTTCTGTACAAAGTGTACAGGTCAAAGGCATGAACCCCTAAGCCCTTTTCTTAAAGGCAAAGAGAGGTGGTCAACTGAGCAGAACCTTGCTGGCATAACAACAAGTGTTCTTGAAATACACTGCTCACCACTGAATATATCCTCGAGCAGAGCTTCATGGATTGTTCTCTCTCTCCCATCTCCCTCTTGGATTCTAAAATGGTGCTCCCAGGTACTGCCTGCATCTGGTCCTGCCAGCTAGTTAGAGATGGACCGGTGCAAAGGTCAACCTAAGAAGAATCCACATCAACTGTGGAACAAGAGACACTCTGACCTGGCCCTCTACAACCCAATAGGGTTATATCATACTTTCTTTTAAAAATGCCCCTTGATCTTTAACAAGGAACCTTTGACCTTGGCATTTCTGCTTCTTTATATTGCCCAAGTCATAAGTGTTCATCGGGAATCTTCTTCCACTGTGTGATCTTCAGGTTCTTACAGCTCAGGATTAGTTCTGCCTGTATCAAGGCTCAGTCAGAGACATGCATTAAAACCTATCCATTGGTCCTTTAGCTAGCAGAAAAATATGCTGGCATAAAAATTGCTGCCCCAAATGCTGAGCCCTATGTTTCTGTAGTAATAAGAAAAGTGATTGGTACTGCCCTTACTATTTTAATGGACAAATTAAAAAAAGTGATTGGTGGATTTCCCCAACTTTGTTTCTCTACCTATTAAGTATCACTAGTTGGTGGAAAAATAACCACCAATCACTCTACTTAGCATGGGGTGGGATGGGGCAGGCTTAGTAAATATAGGTGGGTGCTTGGAACAATGTATTTAGCAAGGCAAGGATGACTGAAGCCCCCTTTTGAGTGGTGTTGGTCCACTTTTGTTGCTGCCCATTTTTTAATTCTTTTATTCTTGTTCATTCTTGTTTTTTATGCTTTATTGGTGAACTGCCCAGAGTCATTGGGAGTTGGGTGGGCTACCCATTTATTAAATAAATAAGTAACCAACCCACCTGCCAAGTTTCCTGACTAACAGATCACAGGTGTGGAGATTCTCCATGCCAGTGACTTGTGAGTCAGGCTGTTTTTGAACATGGATCTAGTGCTCTTCTGAAAGAGTGCTGACTGTACCCAAAAATAGACTGGTTGACAGGCCAAGGCAAAGAGGGACACAGCGGGAAGCAGGAGGGAATGATAGGCAATGAGCTCCATTCTTGACTGATCCGGTTCTATCCTCATAGCTGGCTGCACTTGGAAGTAGCCCAGGGATAGTCATGGAGTTGGAGAGGAGAAGGCAAAATGGTGCACCTTTTCCCCAAAGTAATAAAAATGGTAAAAAGCATGGTCGCATAAAATCCCTTGTTAACAGAAGTAATGGAAAACATCTAATGCACCCAGTGATGGTAAAAACAGCAGCACATCAAAGGCAGAGCCTAACTTCCTTTCCTAATTTAAATTGACCGTCTGTGCAGGATAGGACTTGTGCTTTCTCCTGCAGACCAAGCCAAAATAACGGCTATGGAGAGCAGTTTCTAGTCACTGTGGGGGAGAGGGGAAAGACATGTCCACAGTTGCCTAAGGTGGACAATAGGAGCAGACTCCATATCTTACTGTGTCAGCAGCCATATAGTCAATGAAGTGTGCTAGATCAGGGGTCCCCAAACCCCGGGCCATGGACCTTTACCGGTCTGTGGCCTGTTAGGAACCGGGCTGCACACTTCCATCCGCACCATCCCTTCCGCTTACCACTTCCGTCCGCACCATCCCAAACCCACCCCACCCCCAGTCTGTGGAAAAATTGTCTTCCATGAAACCGGTCCCTGGTGCCAAAAAGGTTCGGGACCACTGTAGATCATATCCATGGCAATGTTGTTTTGGAAGAAGGAGGAGGAAAATACTACTTTAAAACTGGAACAGCCAAAAGCAACGTTTAGCTGCCACAGCCGCGGGCTGGGGATAAGACAAAGGGACTGTCATGAAGGCAGGTGACTGGGACATGTTCATGCCATGATTAGGGAGACGTGAAGATGAGCCCTAGAAAGGCAGCTTTCTTCATTCAATTATAGTTTGGGCCTTTTAGATGACAGTTACTTATGATGTATCACCTCGGTTTTGGCAGCTGGTGAAAGGCACTGTTTTAAAGACAATTTATTGTGGGAGAGGGTTGTGTGGTGATCCATGCCTGCTTAGCTTTTCCTGTCTCTCTCTTCCTTCATCTTCAAGTTTGGTTGGACACCTGAACAAGAGAGAACCTGCATTTCAGACCAAGAAGAGAAGCTGGGGGTGGAGGGGAGGCGAGAAGTAGAACGGACTTCCCTCCTGGCCATCTGTATTAGCAATCAAACCTTCACAGACTTGCCTCACCCTGCCAGTCTCCTGTCCCAAGAAACACCATCTCCCACTCTTTGACAAGAGAGATCTGTTCCCAGACATCTGAGAATGTATGTGCATGCTGGGTGTATGTGTGTTTTACTCTATCATGTCTCATCATGAAACTTGCATTTCATTGACAAGCTGGGCAAAAGTTTGGGTGAGGAAGCAGAGAGGAGATGGAGCTTCCCCACTCCACCACTGGATACTTTGACCAACCTGTTCCTCATGTAGCAGAAAACTAGTCTTGTCAGGGAAAAGTGACATTTCTGAAAAAGCTTTTACACCCCAAAATCTAGAGGTTCTCACACACACATATTGCTCCTCTCCAAATCCATTCTACCCACGGTATTTTTTCCCCTAAGCTAAACATGCTCTCAAATCTTACTCTTGTGCAGATAGAATTGTTCAATTTAAAAGGTGTGTGTATCTTTTTAGGTTGGTGAGGTTGTTTGGAATTTTTGAGAGCATATTTTGAGCAGTCTCACAAAATGACTGTCATGAAAAGACTTACCCATTCACAAAATGGCTACCTGCTGTAAATGTAAATATATGAATGTCAGGTTTTGTTCACAACATGGTGTGTATTTTATTTTTCTATTGTTGCTTTTGTATTTTTTAACCCTGAATCACTCTCTGAGCGGGGAGTCATTTAAACTGGATGGATAGATGGATAAATAAATAAATATCCATTCCCAAAATATCCATTTATCCAAAGGCAAGCTAGAGCAAATTCTTCCTCCACACCCTCAGACACTTTTAACTATAGTCCTCCACCCTTTTTGGGGCAGATGTGTGTTATGACATGGAAGAAGAGACAATAGGTAGCACAGACCTCTACTTCAAAGGGTTCCCCAATCAAAGATTATTATGATAGGTTGTCATCTGTCAGGCTAAACCTCCTGACATATCCTAGTCTGTCTATCTGGAGAATTTATTAGCTCTTTTCTGTAGTACTTCTCCCTTCTGTCCTGTGCTCAGGAAAATACAAAGGAAGGTGATTTGCAAACTTTGCACACAACAAACTCTGCAAAACTTCTGTCAATCCTGAAACCACAAGGGGAAGCTGTACAGTTGTGAAATCTTGCACATGGGAAAAGTTTTAATGAGAATTTTACTTTTTAAAACAATGAAACCTTAGATATAAAGGCTTTATAGTGAAAAGGGGAATACAGAAGGAAAAGAAGCAATCTTACACATAACATTCCAGATAAAATCAATACAATCAGCCTAATTAATATTACCCACTTGCCAAATATTATGGGTTTTAAAAATACTTAAGAGTTTATTCCAGAGAGAATGGTTGGAGAAAGATCATCTGGGTTTCCTGCTCAGATGTTGTTGAACAGATTCTCCTGCTCCTGCTCCTTTACCTTTGAGTACTAACCTCAGTTTCGAACTGTGGTGCTGGAGAAGACTCTTAAGAGTCCCTTGGACTGCAAGGAGGTCAAATCAGTCAATCCTAAAGGAAATCAACCCTGACTGCTCATTGGAAGGACAGATGCTGAAGCTGAAGCTCAAATACTCTGGCCACCTAATGCGAAGAGAGGACTCACTGGAAAAGACCCTGATGCTGGGAAAGACTGAAGGCAAAAGGAGAAGGGGACGGCAGAGGATGAGATGGTTAGATAGCATCACTGATGTAATGAACATGAATTTGAGTAAACTCCGGGAGACGGTGGAGCACAGGAAGGCCTGGCGTGCTATGGTCCATGAGGTCACGAAGAGTCGGACACGACTAAACGACTGAACAACAAACAACAACAACAACTAACCTCATAATAGATTAGAATGTGGAGGATAGTTGAAAGCCACCCTGTTTGGCTGTTACATTACCCAACGAAGCCAAAGCCTCTGATGTCGTGGCTCTGAACAGCAAATCAGAACATTATCTGGCAGCTGAACCCATCTTCCTAATGACCCTATGGTTGAATGATAAAGGTGCCAACTAGTTTTCAACAGTTATGCTCTTGTATCAAGAGGATTATATGGGAGAGACATGTTTTGGAAACAAAAGATGAATTCTGTCTATCCTGGTCTCCAAGCACTGGATCAACTTAACAGGTACTTTAAAGGCTACTATTGTACTGTTAAAAAAAACAAAAACAAAAAACCCCACAACACTGTCATAGTGACAAAGCTGGAAGAAAAGTATGCTTTTTGATGGCAGAAAAGTATCTTGGTTTAAGTTGCTGCCCCTATGGCCAAGTTCTTGATGCTCTCCTTCAACTGTAATAGGTGACAGGTTAGGAAAAGTGATTGGTAGATTCCCCTGGTTTTGTGTCCCTTCCAGGTTTTGGGAAAACAATCACCTGTCATTCTCCTTAAGATGCAATGGGGCTGAGGCTGGAGAGGAGGTAGATTTTGTTAGATGACTAGAGCTGCAGTTTAGTCACCTGTCAAAACTTGCTTTGGTGTTGTGCAAGTGTTCTGCAAAAGTGCATTCAAAGGAAGTCTGTTGTTTGTTTGTTTGTTTGTTTGTGTGTGTATATATATATATATATATATATATATTTTCCTATCCTGCCTTTATTATTTTTATAAATAACTCAAGGCGGTGAACATACCTAATACTCCTTCCTCCTCCTATTTTCCCCACAACAACCACCCTGTGAGGTGAGTCGGGCTGAGAGAGAGGGACTGGCCCAAGGTCACCCAGCCGGCTTTCATGCCTAAGGCAGGACTAGAACTCTCAGTCTCCTGGTTTCTAGCCCGTTGCCTTAACCACTAGACCAAACTGGCTCTTTTCTAATCTTTTCTAATCGGGTTCCTTTTGGACATGGGTTTAGCACTATTACAGACTAGTGTTATCTCTCCCCCTGGAGGAAGTGGCTCTGTCTTTCCACATACCCTCTTCCTAAATGCTCTGGCTCAGAATAAATTTTTGGGAAATCAAGAATGGGCACTATTTTTATGCTCCATATTTGTCCTGCCCAACATGCAATTGAATAGCTAGGAATCAGGAGGGGGAAGCAGCAGACTTGCACAGGATGTGTGTGTGTGTGGGGGGGCATAAATAAAGCCACTGAATTAAAATTGAATTGATTCCAATCCCCACCCAACCTCCCAGCATTTTGTCAATTTTCAAAACCTGGTCAGTTTCACAGCGAACTCTTTCAGCTCCCTTGGATGAAATGGGGGGAGTGACTAGGGCATTTTTTTTTCTTCCTGCCCTACACAAACAGATGCACATAAACACATCCATCAAGAGTGCACTAGTCTTGTTTAAAAAAAAACAACAACCCCAGAGCCCATGAACACTCAACAAGGACTTCACAAACTACCCATCAGGCTTCTGCAAGCTGGACAGATCCCATCCCCTGTCCATGCCATCAACCACATTGTCAGTGAGACATTGTAGATCTTTTATATGGCAAGATTTGTGTTGGAAGAAGAAAGAAAACACAACTTTTAAACTGGAACAGCTGCTAAAGATGAATGTAAGCTGGCTCCACTGTGGGTTGCAAATCAGACAAAGGCAATGCCATGAGAATACATCCTCCAAAAATGATTAGTGAGGAATCTTTTTTTTTTTAATTTAACTACGTAATCAAAAATAAAATCTGACATAACGTAACATAACAAAAATGACATAACATTACATAAATAACATTACATTTTTAAATTAAATATAACATCAACTCTCTTTCAAAAACAGCCTTTCATTTCTCCTCCCGAACTTACTTAAACTTCCCTTCTTTCTTCTCTCTACTCTATCTCTAACATCACTTAACCTTACCTTTTGAAATAGCTACCATACATACAAAAACAACCTATAACTTCCTTCTCCTCTTCCTCCTCTTACCTTCTCTACTTCCTACTTCCCCTCTGCTCTACCCTGTCCTTCACCTATTCTACTCTCTACCCAAAAAGGGGGGGGGAAAAGACAAAAAACAACTACACAACAGGACTTCCTACTTTCTCACCATCATTTCCTTCAACTATTTAGAAACAACTATAATCTCTAACATAGTTAATTTGTTTACATTAGATTCCCAATTGGACTTTTTGAGTCTTTTCTATAAATTTGTAGAAAGGACTCCAACATAAACTGAATTCATCCATATTCTTGTCATTCAACTGATCCGTCAATTTGGCCATCTGTGCTAGGTCCATCGATTTTATCAACCATTCTTCAATCGTAGGTATAAAATCCTCTTTCCAATGTTTAGCAAAGATAGTTCTGGCAGCAATTATTAGGTAGAATAGTGGTTTTCCATACTTCTTATGTAGATCTGGTTTTATAAATCCCAGCAAATAGAGTTCTGGCTCTTTGTTAATATCTTCTTCTACTATTTCGCATAGAGTTTGATGAATTATGTCCCAAAACTTTTTTGTTTTCTTGCAAGTCCACCATAGATGAAAAAAGTTGCCAACTTCTTTTTTGCATTTCCAACATTTGTTGGATATCATAGTATTCATTTTAGACAATGTATTAGGGGTTATGTACCATCTGTACATCATTTTAAAAAAAATTTCTTTCATATTGTAATTTAAAGTAAACTTTAAGTCTTTTAGCCACACTTTCTCCCAATTTTCAATTTGAATGCTATGACCTAAATTTTCTTCCCATTTAATTATACAATTCTTTTTAGGTAAATTTGACGAGTTAATTTGTATTAAAATTTTATTAGTATTAAATTTATTATTGTATTAAAATTTTTGCAATCAGATGGTCATTTTCTTCCCATAAAACATTGTCCCAGTTTGCTGATTTTTCTTTAAACTTGAATTTTTTGGTGTCGATCTTAAATTGTTCATTAATCTGTAAGTATGTAAACCAATTGCAATTAAAACCTTTTATTAAATCTTCTCTTGTTTTAAGCTTATAATTAATACCCTCGAATACTAGTAAATCTTTATATTTTAACCAATTACACAAATTCAAGTTTCCATGCCACGCAAGTGCCTCCTGTGGAGAAGTCCACAGAGGTAAATTAGGTGATAATGTATTTTTGTATTTGTTCCAAATTTTTAAAATTGATTTTCTAATGGGGTGGTGATTAAATGCCATATTTGCTTTTATTTTATTGTACCATAGGTACCCATGCCACCCGAATCTAAGATCATACCCTTCTAAATTAAGCAATTTTCTATTTTCCAATTTTAACCAGTCTCTAAGCCAGCTAAGAACACAAGCATCGTAATATAATTTTAAATTAGGCAGATCAAACCCCCCATTTTCTCTAATATCCTGTAAAAATTTGAACTTTATTCTAGGTTTTTCCCCCTGCCAAATGAATTTAGCTAAATCTCGTTGCCAATTTTGAAAAGTTTTGTCTGTTATTATAATTGGTATCATTTGGAATAGAAAAATAATTCTTGGAAGAATGTTCATTTTTATTGTTGACAATCTTCCCAAAAAGGATATCTGTAATTTTGTCCAATTTTGTAGGTCTTGTTTTATTTTGTTCCATAGTTTTGTATAATTATTTTTAAATAAATCCGAATTTTTTGACGTTATTTCCACTCCTAAACATCTAACTTTTTTGACATTTACAAATCGCGTAACCAATTCCATATTTTGTATATTATTTTGTGTCGTATTTAGATTTATCATCTTTGTTTTTTTATTGTTTATTTTGAATCCCGCCAATTCACCAAAGTCTTGTATCTTTTTTTGCAACTGTCTAATTGATTTATCCAGATTCTGCAAAGTGATTACCACATCGTCGGCAAAAGCCCTTAATTTATAATTCTCTTGTTTTATTTTTACCCCTTCAATTTGATTATTTCTTCTGATATTTTCCAAGAGAACTTCTAATACTAAGATAAATAGGAGTGGAGAAATTGGGCAACCTTGTCTAGTACCCTTTCCTATGTTACAGTTCTGAGTTATATCATCATTTACCACTATCCTTGCTGTCTGAGTTGTATATATAGCTTGAATAGCATTTATAAACCTATTACCATAATCCATAATTTTCAACGTTTTAATCATAAAATCCCAATTTAAATTGTCGAATGCTTTTTCGGCATCTAGGAATAATAACAAAATTTGCTTTTCATTATGGTCTTTTGCATATTCATATAAATTATATTTATAATAGATCTAATATTGTCTTTTATATGTCTTTTTGGTAGAAAACCAGATTGAGCCGCATTGATAGTATCTTGTAAAACAGTTTTTAATCTATTAGCCAAGAAAGTGGTAAAAATTTTGTAATCAATATTTAGCAACGAGATTGGCCTGTAATTTTTACATAATGTCGGGTCTTGATCAACCTTAGGGATCAAAATAATATTAGCTTCGGTCCATGATTTTGGTATTGTATTTCCAGTCATTATTGAATTTAATTGAATGTTAAACGGTGTTATAAGTTGCTCTTGAAATAATTTATAGTATATTGCTGTAAATCCATCTGGACCGGGGGTTTTGCCTGATTTTTGTTTTTGGATAGCGTTTGATATTTCTTGCATAGTAATAGGTTAATTTATAATATCTCTTTGTATTTTAGATATTTTTTCCAAATTACTTTCTGCTAAATATGTATCGGCTCTGTCCAAAACTATTTGTTGTTTCTGATATAAAATTGTATAAAAATCATGGAATGCTTTCTCAATACTTTGATTATCTATTAACTCTTCCCCATTTTCTCTTATTTTATTTATAATCCCCCCCCCTTCTTTTCTTAATTTAAAAGCTAGCCATTTAGTGAGGAATCTTAATGCTGTGGTTAGAGCAGTGTTTCTTGAGCGTGGCAACTTTAAGACGTGTAGACTTCAACTCCCAGAATTCCCCAGCCAGCCATGCTGGCTGGGGAATTCTGGGAGTTGAAGTCCACACATCTTAAAGTGGCTGAGGTTGAGAAACACTGGCTTAGCCCATGGTCTACTCCTGGAATTGTTCTGTTTGTGTTTGTCTTGGCAAAGTAAGATCAGATGGAACTGTCTTTCTCAGCCTTATACTGTATTTGGAAGGATTCTATTTTGAAACACTTCAGGAATTAAAGAGCTCTTTTCTTCCTGTGTTGGTTTTTTTATCTGCTTTTTACGCTGAGATTATTTTGCCAATTCAGGAAGTATAGTGGAGCAGAAATAGAAAAAGTTGTGAAATGTTTATGGATGTACTGTAACACAAACACATGCATGCAAAGCATGCGCAACACATATATACATGCATATAAATGCATAGCATGATACATCCTACCACTTTGTTTTTGAAGCAAGTAGGACAACTGAAATGTTATGGAAACGTACCGGGGCAGCAAAATTCCAGAAGGCTGCTAGAAAGCAGCAAAAAGATGCCTGAGGTGCTTGTTGTTTGCTGCCAACCAACCAAATGGTTGTCCGGATTTCTACAGCCCAGATATTGTAGCCCTAGCTATCAACATATATCTATGCTATTCTCTTATTTCATTCATACACACATACAGCAAAAGTTGTACACAGACATACACACAGAGAGCAGACAAAATGAATCCTACAAAACTATTACTAGTTTTTCCATGAATCATGGCTTAGAGAAGGGAAATTATTTCTAGGGCATCAGTTCCAGATATTAAAACAATTTTGTGCTGGCAAATTATTTATTCAAAGGTGATTTATTCCATGTAGATGGGATCACTAACAAAGTGCTATGCTTGGTCCCTTTTTATTGGTGGGTGATAGTTTAAGAAAAAGCCTTTTCAGCTAGCAATTTCCATCCTAAAAGGTAAAGGTTCCCCCCGCACATTTGTGCAGTCGTGTCTGACTCTAGGGGCCGGTGCTCATCTCCGTTTGTTAGCCGAAGAGCCAGCGTTGTCTGAAGATGCTTCCACGGTCATGTGGCCGTATGACGCGCGCGGAACGCTGTTACCTACCCACCAAAGTGGTACCTATTAATCTACTTGCATTTGCATGCTTTCAAATTGCTAGGTTGGCAAGAGCTGGAGCTAGTGCAGGAGCTCACTCCACACGCAGGGCTAGGGATTCGAACCTCTGAACTTGCGATCTTCAAGCCTGGCGTCTTACCTGCTGAGCCACCACGACCCTTAGCAATTTCCATCCTGCGTTATGAATATTCGCTATGGCTTAGCTACACTCTCCTCATGGAGTTATCTTCTATCTATCATCTATCTATCTATCTATCTATCTATCTATCTATCTATCTATCTATCATCTATCTATCTATCTATCTATCTATCTATCTATCTATTCCTCCTTTATTATTTTTATAAATAACTCAAGGCGGCAAACATACCTAATACTCCTTCCTCCTCCTATTTTCCCCACAACAGCCACCCTGTGAGGTGGGTTGGGCTGAGAGAGAGGGACTGGCTCAAGGTCACCCAGCTGGCTTTCATGCCTAAGGTGGGACTAGAACTCTCAGTCTCCTGGTTTCTAGCCCGTTGCCTTAACCACTGCTAGACCAAACTGGCTCTCTATTGATAGCTATGCTATGTTGCAGCTACCAAATTCAATTGATGTAAAAATTCTAAAGAGTGGCAATTTTGATGGAAAAATCACCTGTAAAGAACTCCAAATCTGGTGCTCTTCACATATTGGTTGGGGCTGTTGGGAAATGTAGTTTGAAACAACCTGAAGGCACAAGGTTGTCTTCTCTGACCTGAGAATATACTTAAAAACAAAAACTGTAATTTTTAGATGCTCTGGTATTACAATCTGCACCATTCCCCAGTCAAGCCTGCTGATTTATCTGCTTTGCAGCCATGTCCCCACTGCTATGTTTGTTGCAGGTGTGAAGTAAAATTAGTTTACCTTAATCTTTTAATTCAGAGTCTGCCTTAAGCTTTGCTTCTTTAGATTGTTAATATATGTTATTAGTCCTTTAAAAGAAATCAAGTGGAACTTTGGGAAAAGGACAGAAAAAGTGCAGACTCCGGGGCAGTTATTATACTATTTGTATTTATAGTATTTGCCTGTCTGTTGGCTCTAAGAATTGAGTAGTTACTCATGCTTCCATGCTCTGAAACACCCTGTTCTCAGGTTAGCATTTAGTGGAAAGAGATAAGTTGATAAATAGTTTCATGGGGGGGGGGGAGACAACATGTGATTACAACAAATAACTCCATAGCCTTGCAAAACAACACATGCCATCATTCACTTAACCCCAATATCCACAGCCAGAGATGGAATAAACAGAGGCAAATCCAGTTAAACTAAACCACTGTAAAAAGTTTCTGACCATTTCACAGCTAGTTATTTACAGGGTGTTCTACCAACATGAAGCCATTGCTGAGGCAATTTAAAGCCTGTTCTGTTTATTGAAGGATAACTAGAGGATAGGGGCGTGATGGCTCAGTGGGTAAGACGCCAGGCTTGTTGATCGGAAGATCGCAAGTTTGGAGGTTCGAACCCCTAGCCCTGCGTGTCGGAGTGAGCTCCCGCACTAGCCCCAGCTCTTGCCAACCTAGCAATTCGAAAGCAATTCGAATGCAAGTAGATTAATAGGTACCACTTCGGTGGGATGGTAACAGCGTTCCGCGTGCGTCATGCCGGCCACATGACTGTGGAAGCATCTTCGGACAGCGCTGGCTCTTTGGCTAACAAATGGAGATGAGCACCGGCCCCTAGAGTCGGACACGACTGCAGAAATGTGCGGGGGGAACTTTTACCTTTAACTAGAGGATATTGTATGTCACTAATGAGGACCTCCCTTTGGATGAGAAATTAGATTGTTCCATTAAAGGTATCTAAGACACATATTTGATATACATCATTGTTATGGTGAAGTGGGGAATAAATGCAATGACAGCTTTTTCCAACCTGATGGCCAGTAGCTGTGTTGGACCGCACCTCCAAATCTCCTAAACCAGCATGGCTAATGACCATGCTGGATGGGGACTGTAGAAATTGTAGTGCAATATGTCTGGAAGGCATCAGACTGATTATGTTCTTAGAGTTCTCCTGAGGTTCAGAACTGTTCCAAATTATCAAAGTTTGATTTAATGTGGGTGTACACATTGTGCTAAGCTATTAGGTAATTTCTCTGGTTTTTGCTTAACATGTTTGTGAACTCAGTAATTGTGATTTGGTTTATAAGTCATGGTTAAAACAAGCCATGCTTAGCACTAAGGTTTCAATCAATGTTATCTCTCTGGTCTGGGGTATAGTTTCAAGATTCAGACCGCATTCTCTTTTCTAACTTTATGTAATACGGTCTTCAGTATTTACTTTAACAAGACAGCATGCAAGAGAATAAACCAGATATAAGGAGTAGAAGATAAGCCATATACACTAAACAAACAATAGAGTCTTGCTGAGAGTTATGAATTAAATATCTAATCTGGGGTGCTTCCTCAAAGAAGTTCCTAGTACCCTCAGCTCTTTCTGTCTGTCACTGATTATCCCTGGGGAAAAAATGTTGGGAAGAAATTTAGTAGGAAAAGAGAGTGGGGAAAAGGAAGATCCTGAAAACTACAGAGAAATCAGTCCAACATTGGGATCTGGAAAGGCTCTAGAACAGATCATAACAGAAGTAAGTATTTCACCAAGGAAACAGAAATCAGAAGCATGGGATGTGGAAAGAACTTGACATCATTAATTGCAAACTGAATGTGAGCAGCAGTGTGATGTGGTTGCTAAGAAGACAAATGCAATTTTAGGCTGCATCAACAGAAGTGCAACTTACAAATCATAGGAAGTAATTTTGCCACTCTGTTCTGCTTTCACAGACACCACCTTGAGTACTGTGCACCTAATTCTGAGCATTACACTTTAAGAAGGATTGAGAGAAATTGGAACAGGTTCAGGGAAGGACAATGAAGATGATTGGAGAACTGGAAACTAAACCCTGTGAAGAAAGATGGAAGGAACTGGGTGGTGTTTAGCCTTGAGAAAAGATGACTAAGGGTGGGAGCACTCCTTGATGGCACTCTTCAAATACCTGAAAGGATGTCACATAGAAGAAAGACAGGAACTCTTCTCCCTTGTTCCAGAGTGCAGGACACAGAATAATCACTTTAAGGCACATTTCAACTGAACATTAGAAGGAACTTCCTAACAGTTAGAGCAGTTTGATGGCAGAGCCAATCAGCCAGAGAGGTAGTGGGTCCCCCTTCATTAGCTGGCTTCTAGAAGAGGCCAGCCAGCCATCTGTCTGTGATGCTTTAATTTGGGTTCCTGAACTGAGCAGGAGATTGGACTTGACCATCTAACTGCCCCCTTCCAACTCTATGATTTTGTCTAGGTTCCTTCTAAAAGGTCATGGGTAAAGCAAGATGATTTTAAATAAAAGCCTTGTCTGGACAGACCCTCATTCAGAAACATTCACTACAAAAACGAGGGGTGACCTTAAGAGGTACTGTATGTTGTCATTTTTAGAGTACTCCATGTCCATCTAACAATTCCCTCCTCTACCCAACTATTAAAAAGAAATGGATTTTGGATTGTCTTCTGTTTGTCACTCTAACCCCATCCCTACCTTTCTGCTCTGCTGCTATTTTACTGGTTATGGAGTTTGAAGAAAGACTACATAGCCCTACAAAACCTGTTTATTATAGGAGCAAGTGAGATGTGTAGTACCAGTGCCTAATATTTTCCTGTTAACTACCTTCAACTCTCTGAGGGAAGGGGGAGAGATCACCTGCCTCTGACCTTAATTTCCCATTCCCATACTGGTGGGGAAATGGTCATATTAGGAAGAATGCAGTTAGGCTGTCACAAATGCCTGCATCTCAGCTTGCTTCCATGAAAAGCAGAAATGGATTGGCAGGTAGGCAGATATGAGTGTCAGTATTTGGTCCACTAACATCTGGAAAATATAAGTTATGAGATACGTTCTTGAACTTTACAAGTTGGGGCTTATCCAGAGTTCTGATATTTCTAAGTGGCTTGCATGGACCAAGAATTCAGAGCAAGAAAGCTGGGCTATGGAATGGCAGGGATGTAGACACCTCTCTGAGGCACAAGGAAGGACTATTTTTCATGTCCCCAACCCATCCCATTGCTAACTCTGTAAGGATCACTTGAAAAACACGATTTGGGATTTGGGAAGTTCCTTCTGCCAAGATTTAAGCATATAGTGTTTGGTTGTGGTTGCCAAATGTGAATTCATGTGTGCCTATTCCTCAGTCAATTGACAATGACGTGGCTCACACACACTAAGCCATGGTTTGCTTAACATGATGGATTGACTAAACCATAATTGATATATAGGCTAAAGTTATGTGTGAATTCAGTCAATCATTTATGGAGACTAAATGCTACAAGTGGAAAGTTTATTATGTTGCCTCCAATGAAATTATTTTTTCCATTGAGACAAATTTGCAGCAACTCATAGACTAGATTCATACTTCATGTTAGGCCATGGCTTGTTTAAGTGTGGTTACTGAATGTTTGGGATATTGTAAGATGCTAAGCCATTAAGCCTGTATACTAACCCCAAAGGCTAAATGTATTATAGTGCAGTAAGCCAAAATCAAACCACACTTGGCCTGGGTGGGATCTGTTAACCGAGCCATTGAGTATTGTGTGAATCAAATATAAAATGTGACATGGAGGAACGGACCTGAGGTAAAAGCATTGCATATCTACGAGGTGATCCTTGACTCCAAAAGCCAAGACCGCTCTGGGCAAAGAGCTCCCTGAGGGGCTCTGACCAGCTTCCCTGGTGGCAGTGATTGGCTGGAACATTGTAATCAGCTGGAAGTTGCCATTTAATTTCCTTCTGATGCTGGAGCATCTCTCTGGAGCTAGGAAATTAAGATGGCAGCTGGATGGATGCTGCAGCGAGGAAGAAAATGTGAACGGTATTTCCAAATGCTGTCCTCCAATGTAGCAGGCTCATGGTACATGTCAGTCAAGTGGTAAGAACAGCTGGGGGTTGCCAGGTATAAGTCGTTGCCCAAGGATTTTATGGATAATGTTGCAACTAGATTCAGTGGTCTTATTCTCTTTCCTCTCCACCCCCTGCTTGACCCTTTTAGAGGCCTAGATTTTCTACTTGGGAATAAAATCAGTGTCTGTCGTTATGTATATCCCAGCTGATTGGACACCCCATGAGCATTCCTCACATGCATCTAATTATGGTACAAATGTGGCCTGGCAACCACCTTTTTTCTGCCATGTCCTAATGGTGTCACTTTATCTCATTCCTGAAGCAGTTTAAATCATTCTTAGCTGTATGAATGTTCAAGCAGAGTTTTCCCCTTATCACAACCAGGGATCTTGCAAACTTCACCAACGTTCTGTCAGTGGTGACCCCAAGAGATGGGCTCTGCCCAGCACCTCTTGGCCACTTTAGCCTGGTGCAGGTGCGTCCCCTCTCCTCTGGTCCCTGGGCACTGTCTTCCAGGTCTGTTCTGCTTTGGGCAGTGGGGGACTCTGGATCTTTCAAACTGGGGTGTCCCCCTGAACCTGCCCCCAGGGCCAGGGCCAGGGCCAGGGCTCTTCCTGTGTACTGCTCAGAGACCTGGCTCAGAATAGCAGCCGACCAGCCAGGATGATGGGAAGGCTGCATGTGTGTTTGGTTGGAGTAGCAGTTCTCTTTCTGCTATTTCACAGTGCAGTTTCTCCCAAGCCCACCAGCTGTTGTTGAAGCTGTTTTTAAACATGGGTTTAATATTCACTCTATCTGTGTCCAGAACAGCCCAACAATCAGCTAATATCAGCTGGTACTTGGTCTAACTTTGAGCAAAACACTTTTGCAAAACCAGACCGAGTTTTGGCAGTTGGCTAAACCTGCTAGTCTAGCCATCTGTCGAAATGGGCTGCCTCCCTCAACCCAACCCTGCCCCCTGCCTTATGATGCTTAGTGGGGTCGGGGCAAGGAAATCAAGCTACAGGTATCGACTAATCCCTGTCCTTAATGTGCCCTGTACATCATAAATACGGACTGTCTCATTTGCTGGCATCATGTCTGAGGCAGAATAGGGATCACTAGTGGGGGCAGAAATGTGATGCTGGTGGGGTTTCGTGCTGACTCGAGGAGTGGTGCATAGCATTTTAGCTCAGCCAAGGAAAAGCACCTATCTCTATCTTAAGCCTATAGCAAAGATGGTTTTGCAATCTGCAGCAAACACAGCTTCATTTGGCACAGCCATGGCCATGTCAGCCACGGTATAAACATCAAACCTTGGTTGCTGCCCTTATCATCTGTTCCTCTTGGTCGGTTATTTACCTCTGCCGAACTGGCCGCCTGGTCCTTGGACCTTGGTTGCAAAATCCAGTTTGCTGCCCATCTGCTTCTGCCCGCCCCCGTCATTTCACGCACGTCTCTGTTCAAAAACTAAATCCCACTTTGCCTTCCCTGTATGCTTTCTGTGCTTGTTTGAATGGCAAACCTCTAGAAATTGCCTTTCAGCTTTTTAAAAATAACACAGAATAAAGGTCCTCCTTTCCAGTAATTGATGGGGGCAAAATTCAGTCCTGCTTAGCAAAGAAGCAACTGTTCCAGTCCTGCTTGAAATGCCAGATTCTTTTTAGCCAGCTTTCAAGATTTAAAGTGAATAAATATGCCCCAAAGTGATGCTAGGAGGTTGTAATTATTTTAATTAGAAAAGGTGGCCTAGGAGAGTCCCTGGGTCTTAGTCTATTTTATGAAAATGCAAAGGGGTGGGGAAAGAAAGGGAGGGGGGAAACATCAGGAGGTCTAACACTTAATAAATGTGAACTGATTACAAATCTTCTTCCTGACAACTGTCCTTTTGTCTTAAATGGCTTAATAGGGTTTTTGTGCATGTGCCCACGTGTGTATTTAAAAAGGCAATATAACACGGGCAGGGCAGTTTAGAAAATAGAGGTGGATTTGGAATGTTAATTTGTAATACTGTTCCTGGGGAAAACAACTTGATTTGTGTTTGGCCTGGTAGAGCCCAATTACTGGAGTTAGGGATTCATGTCCAGACCAGCCCTTCCAGCCAACAATTGATTTCATTCCCACGGCTGATATTTTTCACTCCGAGCATTCATCTTGTTGGCAGGTGGATGTCCAACAGCTCGTGAGCCCCCCTCCCCCGAGCTCAAATTTTAGAGGTTTTCCAGTGGGGCTGAGTCTCTCCTTGAGAAGCCCTGCTGAGGTCAGCAGCAGCGGAGGGAGGCTTTCACACAGGTTTAAGACTCCCAGATGGAGGTGGGGGTTCTGATGAGGTTGGCTTCTGATGGGAACAAGCTGGTGGGGGGAAGGAAGAAATGAGCACGCAAGCTCCCTTAGGAGAGTCCCGAGCCTCCTAATGTGTCAGTGAGACGTCATTGGAAAAAACCGACCAAAAAAGTTCTCAGCCTCGTAAGACATTCCGAAAAGAAATGTGAATATTAGACCTTGCTTTTCCACGTCCCTGCTAGAATTTGCCTGTTTGCTGCCAAGGACAGATTCTTTACTTGTGGTCCTTTGGAAGGGCCACAGGCTTCCTTTTTCTACTGGATGGAGACGAGAAATCGTGATGGCCGGAGCACTGAGGGACATTCTTTCTAGGACAGATTTTAATTAACGCCATAATGCATCTCTTCAGGTATTTTCTTTTGGCTGTCTTCAATAACAGGAATTGATGATTTCTACAACTTTGCATATATATATATTTATATATATATAAATTTAGAAGCATCATTCCACCTTGGGGGAGGGAATACCAGCAGTTTGTGGTTCAGGTTGGTTGGGCGAACCTAGATTCTTGGATTAGGGCTGGAATAGCCTGCCTGCTTGCTCTTGTTCTCAGAACTGTTCCAGCGTGACCATTCTGTGTTATCACACCAGCTCAGCCAATGTCTTTCAAGGAATTCTTCACTTAAAGCACGATGTAATATGTATGCCACCTATTACTTTTCTGGTAATAATATTTAAAAGCTCCATATAAACCATAGGCCCAAGAGGAAACAGCATCTCATCTTTAGAGACAGAACGGGCTTTGGTGAAAGAATTGCTTCAGAGAAAACTGATGTCAGTAAGGAGTCAGAGTTCTCTGCAGATTTCAAAACCAAGATCCATAGCACATCTTTAAAAACGGAGTGTGGTATTTAGAAGCCTCCTAGGTGACGTGGTTCTTGAAACCATCAAAGTCCCATTGCCAATCATGATAATTTGATTTGGTGGTCCTCTCCAGTAAGTTTGAACCACTCCTTGGATTGAAAACCTTGGCAAGCACTGCATTAAGGTATTACTTTCCCACATCAGCACCTGGGCCTTCAACTACCCGTTTCATAGATGAATTTCATGAGGTGTCCTTACCACTGCTCAGTTTCTAGAAAGAGATGTGCCAGAAGTTAAGCCTTTCAAGAAACCTGTACATTCTGAAATGCTGCTGGGTTCATTCAGTGCCTTTCCCCACCTGCACAAACATGTCCTAGCAACCTCTCTCCCCCCCCCCCCCCCGTTCTGTCCCCATGACGTTGCCTTCATGTTATCCCCAGCCTATGAGTCAGATAACCTTAGGTTGTCCTTAGCAGTACCCATGTTAACACACTGTTTTCCCCTTTATTCCAACACTGTCCAAGGGCAGCCTCAAAATACACACAATCTGTTAGGCTTTATCACCCCTTACCTTGGAGGCAAGACGGATGACTACAGTTAACTTAAAACAGTCAACAGATAGGGATCAGTAACGGGGAGAGCAAATCTTGCATCAGGATAGTTTTTTGCTGACTCAAGGGTGGGTAGAAAGCATTTTAACTCAGCAGTGGGGAAAGGCTCTCTGCTTGGGAATAGGCTGGATAGGGTTACACAGCAACGGCACTTTTCATATCCTCAGAGATGCTTCGTAAGATTGTTTCCTCTGGAGCTGAGTGCCGGCATTCAGAAGTGGTTCTCAGGTTGAATCTGGTGAGCCCTAGATCAGGTTAGAGCTTCACGAAACTAATAAACAGAACCAGATGGGATCAACCAGGGCTATGTGAGAAGCTCCATTTGCTACGGTGAGCATGGGTGCGATTCAGGCACTAGTTCATTTGGAAACCCACCCCACACCCCCAGTTGTTCCTATCTCACAAAATGGCCGAGGAACTCTCAGGTTGGGCAGGACCAGAGCAGCTTGTCTAACTTGTTAAAAGTGCAATACATCTTGTTACTGCCTCCGAGAAATATATGCATGCTGCGTCTGGGGCTTTGTGCCTCGAGCACTGCAAAATTGCCTTGCCACCTGCCCAGCTGCTGTGCTTTGCCTCGGATGCTGGTGGCTTTTTAGCCTCTTTTTCTCTCTCTGCCTCGGCTCACCCTCAACCCACCCTGTTGAGCCTGATTAGTAATGAGAAGAGAGCCTGCCATGCTCTCCTTTGCAATCATTCAAGCTTCCTTCTGGGAAAGTTCAGCAATTAACTTTTGGTGAAGATGCTTTTGAAACACAGGAGGCATTCGAGAGCTGGAAGGAGGGAGGGGAGGGGGAGGAGGAGGAGGAGGAGGAGGAATGGAATGGAGTGGAATGGAATGGAATGGAATGGTGAACTCAAGGTTAGGGTGGGATGAGACATGCCAAACTGAAAGGCATTCCTTAAATTGGAACAGGCTGGGGCTCCTGGGAGGGGAAAGGAGGGAACGTCCTATAAGGCAGCAACAGATGTTGCTTCCCTCCCCTCTCCTGTCCTTCTTCCCTGCTGGATGCAGGTCAGCCCAGTTCCAGAATCTTTCAGGAAACACAATGTTTCCTCCACCCAAAGTCCAACAATAAGGACACCCAAAGCAAAGAAGTTCTACAGCAGCTGGAGGGGTGGCGACTCACAAGTCACATACAATCCTCAGAGCCATTTTTGTGGCCACCCAGCCTCTCTACTAGCTCATGCCACTGACGTTGGGCAGCAAAATGTGAAAAATTTGTGAGTCATGACTCATAGTATCTTAGTATCTTGTAAAAAAAACTATCTTTAGTGGGGGGAAAACACCACCCAGAATGTTTGTTATCTTTGGGCTAAACCTTCCAATCATACTTTTCAGGGGGTGCCAGTTTCTGTGGCTGAGCCTCCTGATTTATTTGCTGCAACTCCTCTATTGCTGCTCGGACTGCTGCAGAGCAGAGTTTGATGGAGCAGGGAGTGAGGTTTTGCTTCTGAGATCTCCTCCACTTCTTCTCATGCTGCTTCACTGAACATGGTGGCCAGGACAGGGATGCAGTGGTGGGAGGAGGGGTGGAACCTCTGCTGGGCTTCATTCTGGCATCTGTGACAGTGGAGATCTTACTGACCCAATCCCCCCATCTTCCATCAGCCTCCATATATAATAAAATCTTCAGGGGACTGCTGAAGGAGTGGTATATCTGCACCTGGGACCAGATGTGGAGCAAATTGAAATAACTCAAGGTAGAATTTGTTCTTGAGGAGCACAAAGCCAAGCCAAGACGTTGGTCTCCCACTGCCCTCTGTCTTCAACATCATGCAGAGGATTTGGCTGGCCCATGGCAAGCCTAGCCAGATGGACTCGAACCCACCAGGTTGGGCAATTACATCAGACTATCCACATCTGCATGTACTGATACATATGGAGGATTGTCCCTTCACCACCTGCTCAGCCATTTGAGATATAAAACAAGCATGGCTTTAGGATATAGATGCCAAAGAATATGGGTTCATTGCATTGACATTCATGCCATTGGTATCCTGGGGGTTTACATTAAAGGACTCCACCTTGGTCTCCTGTTCAGTCCATTGAAATCTAATGTAAGTGTGGATTTCTGATGTGGAGTAGCCAGATTTATTTATTTATTTATTTATTTATTTATTTATTTATTTATTCGTTCATCAAATTTCTATCACCGCCCATCTCCCTCATCAGGAGGGACTCTGGGCGGTTTACAACAAGATGAACTATTAAAACAAAAACATAAATACAAATACAATATAAAATAAGATAGAATTATTAAATAGTTAAAAAGATAAGAATAGAGTCCAAGTGGCAGATGTGGTAAGAAGATCTGATTCCATCCAAGTATGTGAGGAGCATTCTAAGGCACTAGCCATCCCCAAGAGTGACTATTCCCCTCCCGGCCCCAAGCAAGGTGGCAGGGCCAAGTTTTCAAGTTCTTCCTGAAGGTCCGGAGCGATGGGGCTAACCTCACCTCCGGGGGCAAGATATTCCAAAGGGCGGGTGCTGTTGCAGAGAAGGCACATCTCCTGGACCCCGCCAGATGGAACTCTCTTACAGACGGGGTCCGCAGCATGCCCTCTCTGCATGATTGGGTGAGACGGGATGATGTATTGGGGATGAGGCGGTCCTGCAGGTAACCTGGTCCCATGCCATGTAGGGCTTTAAAGGTGATAACCAACACCTTGAATTGAACCTGGAAGCACACCGGCACCCAGTGCAGCTCACGTAATAGAGGTGTTATGTGTGCTGATCTAGGGGCACCAACGATAGCTCGTGCAGCTGCATTCTGGACCAGTTGTAGCTTCCGGATACTCCCCAAGGGTTTGGTGTAGTGGTTAAGGCACCAGGCTTGAAACTGGGAGACTGTGAGTTACAGTCCCACCTTAGGCACAAAGCCAGTGACCTTGGGCCAGTCACTTTCCCTTAGCCCTAGGAAGGAGGCATAGGCAAACCAATTCTGAAAAACCTTGCCAAGAAAACTGCAGGGACTTGTCCAGGCAGTTGCCGGGAGTATAAAAACTGACCCGAAGGCACCCAAAAACAAGCAAAAAAGAAAGAAAGAATGGGGTTTTCACTATACCTGCCACTAAAGCCATGTGTCCCTGCGGAATTAGGTTAAAGGCTTATGCCTTGGGGGCCCAGTTTGCCCACTGATTCCACTATTTTCAGCCTGTGTTGCTGTGCAGCATCCTTGGGTGCCAGTTCCTGTACATGATCCTTCCTGCAGGGAGGGGACATTGCTCCTGGGAAGGACGCCCCCCGCCCCCCGATCAGCGTTCCAGTAGTTATTGCAATCAATATACTAATTTTCTTGGTTAAGGTTTGGCACAAGTACCAGAAGACGCATCCGCATCCAGAGTACTTATTACACAGTTACAAAAGGAAATACAAAAGTGTGCTGCCAATATGCAGTTGCCACTTTCCTTAAGTCGCAACTCATGGATGCCCCATGACATGGATGACCCTTGGGGAGATTCAAGAAGTGAACATAGTAGCTGCCTGGGTCTGCCCCAGCCTTCTTGGCCATGAGACAACAAGGCAGACCCAGGATTGCCTCTCTTGGAAGTCCGTGCTGTTCTGAAGCCAACATTCAAACAGGGTTTGCGCATCCAGCCTTGGGCGGAAGCATGCCGGACATTTGCTTTGCTGTGGGTTGCAATTTGTACACGAATCTCCTATCAGGGTGGAACTGCAGGTCATGCTTCTAACTCTCCTTTCTTTTCCAGTGTGCTCACATTTTCTCTAGTTAGCACATTTTCTCATTTAGTACAGGAAGCAGGCTGCTGGGGGGCATAGGGATTTTCAGAAAAGGGCGATTTTCCAAGATGCTCTTGTATCTTTTGATACGTTCTGTTCCTGCATGTGCACTATTAGGTTATGTTCCAAAGTTTCATTTAACAAATTGCTCTCTGCAATGCAATCCCCAAGGCCACCAGGACAGGTCAGCAAGCAGAGAAGGGTCATTTTGTTGCCATCATTCTTGCCTGAAGCCAGAGAGATCCTGACAAAACCTGGCCAGACAGAGGAGGAACCAGCTGGTTAGTGCAGCTGTGGGCAGCTCTGGGATTCTTCTGATACCCCCAGCACAGGACATGATTCCAAAGCAGCACTGCACTTGGAAGCAGGTGCCACAAACTGCATGCACTGTGCTTCAAACACAGCTGTGGATCCTGATGCACACAACTCTGCAATTAGCATGTACTTACTGTGTCCCTGCAAGGCTGCAAATAAGCCCATCCATCCTCCTCTCCTGAATGCCTTTTTGAGAATCCCTTGCCATCTACTTCCAGGGCTTTGGAGTAATCAGACAGCTCCATAATCAGGCTGCGTCTCTACATACCCGCCAGGATTCTGGTGCTACATGCTGGGGACCACCAGGCAGGGCATATGCAAATATTGTGGAGATGCATTTTTTGTTCACCATGCCCATAGAACCCATAACTCCCCTCTTGGCCCAATTTAAGCTGGCAGGAGCAATGTACTCACCCTCCCCTCCCAAGAACATGTACCTCTCCTATAATGGGAATCATTTCAAGAAAAGATCAAAGCTATTCATATCTAAGACAACTTGATACTGTGCTCCAGAGAAACAGTGGAGGAAGGAAACCAGAGCCAGGAATGCTTCACGGGATCCATCCCCAAGACCCCCGTCAAAGTAAGGAAGCACAGACCCAGAGGCTCTCTGCCATTGTGTGGAGGACCTCCACATCTCAGTCCTCCAGAACAGTAAACTTGAACTACTTCCATCTTTGTTTCACTCATTTCTTGCTTTGGCCTATGTCAGGGGTGGGGAACCTTTTTTCTGCCAAGGGCCATTTGGATATTTATAACATCATTCGCGGACCGGGGGTGGGGTTTGCGGGCAGGAGCCAATTGTGCGAACTGGAGGGTGGGGTTTGTGGGCGAGAGCCAATCACAAGCACCAGGGGCAGGGTTTGCGGGCGGGAGCCAATTGCACGGGAGGGGGGCGGGATTTTCAGGCGGGAGCTCCTAGATTTATTGAATTTCGAGTCCCGCCTGCGGTTGCCTTGGCAGGGCCAGACCAAATGATTTCACAGGCCTTAAACGGCCCGCGGGCCGGACGTTCCCCACCCCTGGCCTATGTGAAAAGA
Source organism: Charina bottae (assembly GCA_023362775.1). Classification (NCBI taxonomy): domain Eukaryota; kingdom Metazoa; phylum Chordata; class Lepidosauria; order Squamata; family Charinaidae; genus Charina; species Charina bottae. Next base: position 134,434,964 of record JALMGJ010000002.1, on the reverse strand, counting down.
AAAAAAAAAGGGGGGGGGAGGGAAGGAAGCACTCTGTCCTGGACCTGCCAGAGGGAAAATATGCAAAGGTACTTCAGTTGAGAAATCTGAAGTCAAGAAGAAGGGGCAGAAGGAAAGATAAATCAGCCCACTCAGAATGTATGGGACGACAGGATGTGGCAGACAGAGAGTATCAGGGCTCCACCAGGTTGTCTGGGGAAGGCACAAGGGCTCTAGGCAGGCTTTTGCCACTTGTGGATATAATAGTAGCATCTCACTTCTTTAAACTGCCAAGATGGTATTCTGCACACCCTGCTATGGACGCGTGTTGCAAGAAGTACAGATGCAAGGTTCAGATTTCATCTTGATTTAGAGTTGTCATTATTAAGTTTTCATCCAGCAAGATTGGTGCTCAGATGGGGAGCACAGAAAGCCCGAACAGTCACCTTGTGGCTACTTCCACCCTGGAATCTGAGTTGGCAAAAACTGTATAGTGTGAACTGGTGAAGCGTACAATAACAGGCCTGGAATTCCAACTGAGATCATGACAGTCAACCTTGCTGACATTGCTTCGCTCTTTGCCTTTCTTTGACCTCTCTTAACGATGACAGCAATAAACTGTCCCCTGGAAGCGCGGAGCAAAAGGCTGTGTTCTGAAGAAGTGGAGGGCAGAGGTGGAAACCCAGAGAAGCAGCTTACCCTACTCATCCAGCTTCTTCCCATCCTCCCCTTCACCACGGTTTCATCTGACATTCTCATATGTATTTAAGTAAATATTTTGGGGGGTGAAAAGTCCATTCATTCGTTCGTTCGTTCGTTCATTCTTGTTAGATTTATATCCTGCCTTTTCTCCCCAGGCACAAGGCAGCATACATTATTTTCCTTCCTTCTCCTTTTCTCTACAATAGCAACCCTGTGAGGTGGCCTGGGCTGAGAGAGAGCAACAGGCCCAAGATCACCCAGTGAGCTTCCATACCTGAGGTGGACTTGAACCTGAATCTCTCTAGCCCCAGTCTAACAGCTTCACCGCTACCCCACACTAGCTCTTTCCAGCCCTAACCCCCACAGCAGGAGCTCCCCCATCCTTACCAGTCCACATCCAAGCAGTAGGATGCCCACTGTGCAATCTGGCCATCTGCACAGTTGCTTCTGGCATTGACAAAGAGTTGACTCCCACCCCACCTCTTCTGATGTCACAGCATCACGTTCTTTGCAAGGCAGTCTAACCCCTGATAGCAGGCAGACCCACCCATGCTTACAAAGCCATTCCTTGGGACAGGATACTTTGATTTGGGCATACAGAGCCACTAGAATTACTCTTTCCCACCAAAGAAGGACGAGGAAAAACAACACTCTTAGCCATTGCTGCAGTACAGGATCTGAGGGATGGTGCTCTGCTTCCTTTCCAGAAATGTTTGCCATGCACACAGTTACTGGGAACCGCTAGGGCTGCTAAGGAAGCAAAGCCAGAGAGAAGCAGAACACTGGTACACATCACTGGTGCAACCACACAAGGTCAGCAATGGTCGCCTGTGCTGCTTTGCCCTCTGCCATGTAGTGATAGCTACAAGACTGGTAAGGTCTTCCCTGTGTATAGAGCAGAGCTTTCCAAACTGTGTGTCGCGACACAAAAGTGTGTCGCCACACACAGCGTGGTGTGTCGCCACACCACCCGGAAGCGGCGGCGCGCGTGTGCACGGCGGCCACCACGCACGCGCGCGCCGCCGCACGCCCCCCGCGCCGCCGCACGCCCCCCGCGCCGCCGCACGCCCCTCCCGCGCCGCCACCGTGCGCACGCGCCGCCGCACGCCCCCCCTGCGCCGTCGCCGTGCGCGCGCGTGTCGCCGCCGCTCGGTGTGTCGCCAACGGCGGCACTTTGGAAAGCCCTGGTATAGAGTCTTTTAGATGCCACAGTCTCTGCACTCGGAGTCAGAGGTCTCTTTCTCTCTCACATGTTGTGTATCTCAGCACACGAGACTCTTATGCACACAATATGTCGATGAAGGTTCTCAGTCATCCAGGTGGAACAGTCTGTAGCTTGAATCATGTCAACTGGATTTCTATTTTCTCAGTGGAAACGTTTCGCTCCTTATCCAAGAGACTGAAGAAGCTTCTTGGATAAGGAGCGAAACGTTTCCACTGAGAAAATAGAAATCCAGTTGACATGATTCAAGCTACAGTCTTATGCACACAGCATTCTCCTTAGCCATTGGTAGTCTTGCAGTGAGGTGGCGCCACTGTGTCCTTAATCATCCAAAAGCTCTTTCTGCTATATTACTGTATTCATTAAATAGACAACTTCTCTTGGACCAAAGCCTCCAGAAGCACCTACAGACACACTCACATGGCGGGATCTGGAATGCCTCCTGCACCAATGACACAGAAATATCAAACCACCCAGCACCACCCGTGTCAGATTCACCTGGCCCCAAAGCTGAATTCACCGGCCAGGGCAGCACAGGCCGTTTGGCTATGAGCCACCAGCATTCCTTCTGCTGTTTGTGCAAGGGGATGCTGCACTGCATATGTTTAGGTGCCATGCTTGCAACCCACCAGAGAATGTGGGGTAACTGCAGTTTAGTACAGGTACACTACTGGGGCTTTCCCAGATTTTGCATTGTCTGCCCCAAATCACTTGTGCCCCAGTAGCAGTGTCCTTGTTTCCATCTGGCACTCCATTGCTAAGCAATCGTATCTATGTCCACATAGTTTTTCTGCACTTTTCTAAAAAAAGGTCTATGTTGCAGTGGCCCCTGCCAAACCTGTGCCTTGCTCCAGATTTCCACCAGTGCAACTGTCTCAGCCTCTTTCCACGTGCTTCCTTGTCAGCACTTTGTGGACTGGCCGGTTCACGTCGAAAAGGAAGATGCAGTTGCCTGCAGCCTTGCAGAAGATGGAAGGAGATCCAAAGGGGCGAGTCAGCGAGCTCCGGTCCATACTTGTGCTGCAAGGAAACGGTGGTGCTTATAACAAGTGGCCCAGGAGTTCCGTTCTGACCTTGAGGCCAGCAGCATCCTGAAGGAGCTGATGGACAGCCCTGGAGAACACATGAGCCAGAGATGAGTTCCAGACTTGCACCAATGATTGGCCCATGAGTAATAACAACAGTGGTCACCATGGCGATGACTGCTTTCTTCACAGCTGGCAGCACCCAGAAGGAGCTGGTGGATGCCATGGGCATTGGCATGAACTTAATAATAGCCATCATCATGCTATCTAGTACCACCAAAGATATAATAGAGCAAGCAAAATGATGCCTCCCCCAAGGATGACACAAGTAACCACAAACAGTCCCGGGGCCATAGTTGTGTGATACTGGTATCAGGAGTTTTGAACTAGCAATTCACAGATGTCAAAACCAGGTGTGCTTTCCTGGCTGAAATAGACCTTCTGTGTAGCGCAAGACTAGCATTCTCTTTAAAATGTACTAGTGTTTTTTTTTTTAAAAGACAGGACTGATGTTGTCCCAAAACTGCACTGAGTCTGAGTAGGACCTGCTAAGTGGGAAGATGCCTCTGCAGAAGCCAGGTGCTTGGTCTCCGTTGCATCCCAAGCCCTAAAGGGCTTAGAGGGCATTCCTGCAGCAACCTAGGGCAGTCAATAAGAGCTGGGTGGAGACCCAGCGCTGTCCAAAGACGCTTCCATGGTCATGTGGCTGCATGACGTGCGCGGAACGCTGTTACCTACCCACCGAAGTGGTACCTATTCATCTACTTGCATTTGCATGCTTTCGAATTGCTAGGTTGGCAAGAGCTGGAGCTAGTGCGGGAGCTCACTCCGCACGCAGGGCTAGGGATTCGAACCTCCGAACTTGCAATCTTCCGATCGACAAGCCTGGCGTCTTACCCGCTGAGCCACCACGCCCCTCTCAACCCCTGACCATGCATCAATGACATCATCAAAGAAGAGTCCTTGATCATGTCCACAAAACTGAGTCAAGAGGAGAGGAAAAGCGCTAGTTTAAAACTAGAACACCCCAGGTTGCTTCAGCTGTGTTCTGGAGATAAGATAAAGGCATTGTCCTGAGGACATGGTATTAAAAAAAAACGATTACCAGGGCATGTTCATACCATTATTAAGGGGATATAAGTTGAGTTCATTATCTCCCAGCCAAATTTTGCACTAGCTGGGAGGACCAAAATACATGGTCACCAGATGATGTGTTGGCACATAGAGTCGAGTAAGTTAAAGGGGGTGGGAATAGATGGGGTCTTTGGTGTCATGCAAACAGGGCCTATGTATGGGAAGAAACAGAAGTGTAACCCGTGCTCTTGGTACGATCACTTCCTAACACTTTCTGTGATTGCAGAAATACCACAAAACTCATGGGTTTCTCACAGCATGTTAATTTTAGCAAGTATGTTTTCCAGTAAAAGTACAGCCAGTTACTATTTTGGGGTGCACCTGGCCGATGATTACACTGTAGCTGGAATAATGGATTAGATATGGGGGAGGGAGAGAGAAAGAAAAGCAGATTTTATGCTGTCTGTGTTGTCTTGTTTTTCAGCAAATACTTTGAACAAGAGAAGTTCATTGAAACTACTGAAGAGAAAAATACTCTCCTTGCACTTTTTTTGCAGTTGGTGAACCCCATTCCAGTACTCAAGCCTGTAGGGTGCTGACATTCAGATGTAATCGTGGAGCGACTTGTGGATGGGCTTGAATGGATGATTAGCTTTAACCAGCCAGTGTCCCATTATGCTTTGCCCACTAATCAAGATGGGACCTATCAGGATGCAGCTCATCCTATTCAAACTCTAGTTACGTGGCACATTGCAATACAAGACTGGGAGGCAAATGCAGCTGCTATCTGGAAGGGCTTCATGATGCTGAGTAAACCATAAATAGTTTTCGATTCCCCTCTTGCTAGAAGCAGGCCAAGAGGATGGCTGTCTCCATCTGCCTGAGACCATCTGGCCTGCCACTGCTGGGGAGCAAAAGCCTGGAATGAAAAAACCCTAGGTCTGATTCAGCCTGGGCTCTCCTTTTCAGCAGGAGACCAAAGATCGTGGTCTCATTCTTTTGGAATGTCTTAGTCTGCACTCAGCCTTTCAAACGCCTCCGTGTCACTGAGAACTGCTCCAGAGAACGGCTGTAGCTGGACAGGAGGAGTGACACCTGCTGTCTGAATGGCCCATTTGTCTGTTTTTCTTGCTGCAAGGAAAGGAATAACCAAGCAGGGCTCTTGCCTCACCTCAAGACAGAAAGTTCTGCAAATGTAAGGAACATTCACATCTGAGTGAGGGAAAATTCCCTGCTGTGCATTGTCTTGCTGCCCCGAGCTTTTGAAATTGGCAAGTCAAGTCTCCAGATCTGACCCAGCAGCCCTATCCATCATCGTGAGCTTGAGGAGTAGAAGCCACTTTTCCAGGTGTGGGACTCCAGCAACTGTTGCCTGCCATCTCAACAAGCCAAAGGCTGCGGGCCAAGCTGAAGTATGCAGAAATGAGTCAGGTTAAGAGCAAACGGGAGACATGTCTGTATGTTTGTGTGTTGAGCAAGAAAGGCAGCTCTGGGGAAGAAAAACCACTGCTATCGTGAGGTTGATGAGAGATCTGTGCACGGCAAGCCCCAGTATATTTCAAGATTGGGTCTTGAGTTTATTGTAGTGTCGTTTTAGGGAGATGGGAAGCAACAGGAAATATAACTCTCTTGGGGGAATGGGCGGTGATAAATAATCAAATCAAATCAAATCAAATCAAATCAAATCAAATCAAATCAAATCAAATCAAATCAAATCAAATCAAATCAAATCAATAAATAAAATATATTGGTGGAGTGTCTGTACTATGTTGGGAGTATTTAGGAGAGAGTATGTTCACCTAGTAGCAACTGCCTGATCATTCTCTTTACATACCTTTCAACATTTGGCAGATGAAAATAGTCCCTTCAGCTTTACAGCCATCTTTCCCAATATGGTACTTTCCCATACATACATACATACATACATACATACATACGTCTATAGTTCCCATCATGCTTGCTAGTGATGATGGGAGTTCCCATCAACCCACCAGGGAGCATTGAGGAAGGCTGATAAGCAACAAGCAAAGTTCGAAGTCTTATTCTTATACTGAAGAATCCTAAATCAGCTCGCCCATCACATGGAGAGGCCTGATGGCAGGTGTCCCACTAAGTTCTTCAGGCAAGAAAACACTTTCTGCTGCCGACAAAGTAGACTGTAGTCCAGGAAAAGTGATGGATAACTAAAAAAGAGTGAGGGAGCTATCTGTATATAGCTGTATATAGCTACAGTACATATACGTTTCCCATATACGTACATAAGCTCATTTTCACAATGGCAGGATGGTTTTGTTTCAAAAGAGCTAATTTCCATTTATATATTTAAGCCCAAAGTGACTGCTCATGGAAATAAGATCCAGTAATTTGGAATACTTGTTAAATGCTCTGAAGAAATAAATCAAGAGAGGGAGCCTTTTGACCTCCAAAGGTAGCTAAATTACAACTCCCAGCATTGCTATTTACCATATAACACAGAGCTCCACTTATACTTTAATTCAATCCTGCTTTCTACTGGGCTGGTTCTTCCTCAGCTTTGTATTATTATTATTATTATTATTATTATTATTATTATTATTATTATTATTTTATTCAATTTATATGACCGCCCATCTCCCCCAACGGGAGAGAGATACCAACCCTGGTATCTCCACCAGGGTTCCTGCCATGAAGACACCTGCTTCCTTTAGCCACTGTGTGGACATCTGGGGGGAGGGGGGAGTAAGAGGAAGCAAATCATAACGTGCATGACAATGCCAGCATGCAAATGCTGTGACTTACATACTGGCATCAGGGGTCTGGACACCAACACGTAAGGGCTATATTTGTACTGTATGATGACATCATGCATGTGCCATCAAATTAGCATCATCATGGTTTGCTGCAGACAATCCTGAGCCACTTTCTCTTGACCAGTCTCACTAGCACTCTTCTCCCTCTTCCCCAAGGAGCAAATCATGCATCTTTATCCACTAGATTTCTTCAATAATTCAAAAACTCATTTCTCTGCCTGCATCAGTCTGAAAATCCAATAAGTGCCTTTCTGATCACTCCTGCTCTTGGTCACCTGATTGCATCTCCAGCATTAAGAATGGTGAAGTCTAGGAGATTTTTCATACTTTGGGAATGTCCTTGCGTGGTATTGGAATAATGGGGCAATGCTACTTTAACACCTCTACAGTTAAGGACAGCAGAAGTTTGTCTCGTTCATGGGCTGGGGGTGAGATGAAGGCAACGTCCTGGGGAACGGCGGGGACATCACCATGATCAAGGAATGAACATGCTGTGGTTAAATACAAATGGTGACATGGGCATAGGAAAACTTTCTGCTAAATCACCATTATTTTCAATTTTTTCTGCAGGGAGGGGATGTGATTTAAAAAAAACAAAACAGAAGACTAAGCCTCTGTCATGGAGTATCGGGCAGCAATTTCCCTGAAGTGCTATAAACCTTGCAGAGATGCCTTTACCCCAGTAAAAACACAAGTATACGCAGAGTCCATTTGGCCCTTAGTTGAAGGCTGCTTGGTGCCTGGAGGCCTTCTAATGCCTAATGCTTCTGGGAGAGGAGAGCCGTAAAGATATATCTGTAGACAGCCCAGCAAAGTGAACTCTGACAGAAGCCTTTTTCATGGCTCTAGACTCCTCCGGTTTCCTCTCAAAGCATTATCTGCTTCTCATGGGGCAAGAACCAGAGATCCGGGGGAATATTTTCTTGTGGAGCTTTATCACTTCTCCGCTGAAGCAAGGAACTAAACTAGGCACAACTCTCTCTTGAAATCTGGACGAAAGGGGAATACAGGAAAAACAAGGGAAGGCACAATCACATTCCTAATAAAATCAATAGACAATCTTTCCCTACCGCTACGTTGAAGGGCTATCCACCCATCCTTGAGGTGTCAGAAAATTATACTGGCACGAAATCGCCATTGCTTGATCCCTAACTTGCCTCTGTTCCCATTGACTGCCAATCACCTGACTTCCCTCCCAAGAAAGGGATAATAAAGCTGAATAGATTTTACATATCTTGGGACTGCTCTTTGCAGTGTTGGAATAATGGGAGAAATATTATCTTAAAGCTGAAATCACTGAGGACGACTTAAACCATGGGCTGGGAAATGATGAAGACATTGTCATCGGAACACAGAAGAAAAAAGATATTGCCGGGATGTGTTCATGTTGTGGTTATGTGCAAATGGAAAAAAGCCCATAGCCAGTCTAGCTAAAGTAATTACTTATTACTTATTACCCTCTTGCATAACAGCTTGGAATTCAGGACATGTTCAGTTCACTCCAGAGAGAATGGTTGGTGAGAGGTAATCTGCACCTTCTATTTGGATTTTGTTAGGCAGGCCCTCCTCCCAACGCCACAAACTCCTCCTCCTCCTCCTTTCCTGAGCAGTATCCTTAGTTTTATAGAATACAGATGATAAGCGAAAGCAATTCTCTTTTTGATAACTGACTGTTGTTAGCCCAAACAAGTAGGTGCTTCATTTCTGATGTTTTGCTCTGGACAGCAAATCAGAATATAATCTAATGACCCTTAATGAATGATGATGGTATTAGTTCTAACCAGGTATGCCATTCATTAAAAGGATTATATTGGAAGAAGCTTTAATGGAAAACAGAAAACGTTCTATCTGTTCAAGTCTCTCGGTTTAGGGTCAAATTATCAAATGCTATAGGGGCACTATTATGCCATTCCACAAACCAGGGGTTTATCACAGTGGTCTTTTAAAACAAAACAGAAAAGGTCAACCAAGTGTTGAATATGGCTATATGGAGAAGGAGTTGCTACTTTTGCTACCAACGCTCACATTTGTGTTTTAAAAATACTACACTAGGAAAACAACAAGCATCCTCTTATGTGCTTTTATTATTCACTACATTATGCTCTTTAAAAAGTATAATGTTAAAAAGGCCACAAAAATTGGAGTCCGTATAGCTGCAGGATAGGTGGACCATGAATCACTAGTCACGATCTCACTGGTATAGTTGCATTTTCCTAGCAACTATTAATTGCAGAAACATTGGGAAAATCAGGTTTTCCTGCAGCAGAAACTCCATAGCAACTTTTTGGTGGCTTGGGTTTTCATATGAACCCTTGCAGGAAGCAACACTGCAGTGGCTGGGCTGATGATACAAAATGGGTAGAACTCTGTTGCTGAGGCTAGCAGACATAGGCTGCAAAATTCTGACAGATCACTAGATGGCATCAGGGAAACACAACATTCCAACTCTTTTAGGCCATCTAGTGGCTGGCTGGATTTCTGCAGCACAGATCTGATAGCCCTACTGTCACACATACTACTGTAGTGGGACTGAGACAGTTCTTTTTTCCCCTTGGGTTTTTGGAAATAATATTATTCTACCCATTTGGTATCGTTGCTCGTGATGTTAGAGTTATGTGTGAACAAACCATGGTTAAAACAAACCATGCCTTGACACAATATATGACTAGCTCTCAATGTGATAAGCTGAGATGGGCAAAGGTTTGTGGTGGCAGCTGAGGTTCCATCCATCAAGAAACTGAAGCATTTCCTCTTTTCAGTTGGGAAGAGCTGGCAACTTTACAAGTCCAGGCAGGATGAATTCAAGCAGGAGACTGCTTTGCTTTTTGATCCCTGCCTTGCTAGTGCTGTTTTGCTCCTGATCTTGTCAACTTGGGAATGTGACTTCTAGGGACTCAGCTATAATTGCCTTCCATTGCACACTCTTCCACAGGCTCTGGAAGAGTCTTCCTGGTGCTTTCCCCACCATCCAGGTGGTGATGATCCTCTGCCAGGTTGTCAGCAGTATAAATCATGTGATTAGTTATGAGACAGAATTTGATGGATTTATGAGCGGCATAGACTAAGGGGCTGGGCCAGTACGATGTAGAAGGCAGGCTCTCTTGTAATCTAGTGCTTCAATCAAGTTAGGTGCCAACATCATTAGAATTTCTGCTTTCTTCTGCTTTGTGCTTTTTTGCTTCCCCCCTCCCCCCCCCTTCCAGCTTTGTCCTCTGGAGGCTGGAGCAATTTGTTGAGGGACTACATAGTAGAGAACTGTCCTTCCTTCCTTCCTTCCTTCCTTCCTTCCTTCCTTCCTTCCTTCCTTCCTTCCTTCCTTCCTTCCTTCCTTCCTTCCTTCCTTCCCTCCCTCCCTCCCTCCCTCCCTCCCTCCCTCCTTCCTTCCTTCCTTCCTTCTTTCCTTCTTTCCTTCTTTCCTTCTTTCTTTCCTTCCTTCCCTGCTTCTACTCTTTATTAGTTTGTGTTAGTTTTTATATTCTTTGTAAAACTCTTAAGAAAATTTTAATGTATGTATGTATGTATGTATGTATGTATGTATGTATGTATGTGAGAACTGGTGGGAAGGACTTGAGATAAAAGGAAGTAGGGACCCTCGGTCCATCTGGCACCTCTATCTTCTTCTTTTCTGACAACTTTCTCTCCAGATGACTGGGCGGCAGGGAAGAATAAATTGCTCTTACAATTGATCTGAACTGATTTCTGACAATATTTTTTTAAACTAGGCAAAGAGGACTAAAGATTGCCCATTCCAATTTCATGGCACCCTCCAATTTTTAAAGCCATGAACACATGGCGGGCCATAGGTTCCCCATCACTGATCTAAAGCTATTGTGTGGCTTGAGGGCACATAGCTTCTTTGCTAGCTCTTGTTCTCTGTTGAGGTCAAAGGTGATTGGCTGACGTATGCACAATCTAAGGAGTGTTGCAGTGGAAAGGATCTTGTTTCACTCCTGCTCATTGGACCAGATGGCCTTCAAATCCCTTCCAGTACACCATGACTTTGGTCTGTAACTGTCAAATATTCTGACTAATGTTTGACTATTAGTCAGAATTTGGTGAAGGCTTGCTTTTCAATCAAACACTATTATTTTTACATACTGTTTATTATTGTTCAAGGCTTACAACCCTATAAATTTTATAGGGATGCAAGCTGTAACTGGTAGATGCACATTTTAATCTGCGGAGCCTCAATTGAAAGACACCGAAATTTGTTCCTTGAGGCTATTGTAATTGTAAATTAATATAACATCGAATGAGAAAAAATTAAAAACAGCTATCCTAACACTGAATGGTACATTTTCTTAAACTTCATGTTATCTCACAGTTTGTTCAGTTTCTCAGAAGTATATATTCAGACACATCATGCACACAAATGCACACCAGAGAGAAATATGTAAGTTTATTTCAATTTCATAAGTTGGCAGAGCAACTACCAGACAAAACGAGGGACAGGAGAGCTCCCCAGCCATCACAGTCGGAGTTTTCTGCTATTAGTCAAGGAAGACATTTCTCTCTGCAAGCAGTCCGCCTTCTCCATCCTTGAAGTAGCGAACTACAGTATCATATTGATACTACATTGCATTTATAGATACGTGAACACACTCCCAAGGACCTCAAGTTTGCACTCTTTGTTGTCTTCCTCAGCTAAAAACCATTTCATGGTTTAATTGTTCAAACTTATATAATCTTGAGTTTCAACTTAATATTTGTAGATGGAATAAAGTGCCTTGGGGAAACAACTTGCAATCTTAGCCTGTATGGTCAGTAATCAAGCACTATGGGAGCTGTAGTTTGAAACAACTGGAAACCACCAGATTCTCTATCCCTGAATAGCTTGAAAAAATCTGAAGAGTAGTACCTACATCCAAGTAACAGGTAAGAATGGGAACCTTTATGCACAGAGGTCATCTACCTTTTTAAACTAAAAGTCAGCAATTTATTTTATTTATTATTAAATTTCTCAAGGAGGGACTCTGGGCGGTTCACAACCACAACAATATCACTAAAATACAATAACCCACATCAGCTGACTCTGCCTTTAATGATCAGCTCAAACACATATTCAGAGTTGAGAGGTGCCATTAAGTCCTTTCCCTTGCTTAGTGCAGGAGTCCTTATTAACTCATCCCTGGCAGATGGCTATCCAGCTTCTGCTTAAACATGCCCAGGGAAGGAGAATCCATAACCTCCCTCCACAATATTCACTCATTCATTCATTCATTCATTCATTCATTCATTCATTCAATTTATATAGCCACACATCTCACATACATGACTCTGAGTGGCTCACACAGTTAAAAAGAACAAAACCAAAAAACACCTGCCAAACAAACTACAACAAAAACCATTAAAAACAAATTAAAACAATTAACACCAATTAAAACCAATTAAAACCATAAACATAAAACATGGGAGTGTACAGTCAAATCCGTTGTTAAACAGCTCTTCTCAATAGGAAGTTTTTCCTAGTGTACAACCAGAATCTGCCTTCCTGTAATTTAAAAATTATTATTCCCACATTTTGGGATGATAGAGAATAGGTCTTGAACTTCTTCCATGGAACACCACTTCACTTTCATCTCACCCCTTAGTTGTCATTTCTCAAAGTGAACATGCCCATTTCTTTCTTGTAAGATTTAGCTTCTAATCCCCTTATCATTTTGACTGACCTTCCTTGCATCTGTTCTAGTTTCTCTGGATATTTTTTAAAGAACATGTCCACAATTAGGCATACTGCTCTAGATGTGGCTTGATCAATGCAGAACAGTGGACCTACCGATTCTGGTTGTATAAAAACTATACTTCTGTTGATGCAGCCTAAACTTATGTTTGCCTGTTTTGCAACCATATCATATTATTGAATAATTTAATTTATGATCAACTACACTTTTTGTGTTCAGTCCATAAATGCTATTGTCAATTCACTCTTTACCTGTGTGATGTCTTTTTTCTAAAATGAAGAAGTTTGCATTTGTCTTTATAATTTGTGCAATTCTTTTCAACCTATTCTTTAACCTTCAAGATCTTTTTGAATATTTCTGTCTTCCAGAGTATTAGCATTATACAAATCATTACTGGGCTCCAAATCTTAAGGTATCCCACTTGATACTATTTTCCAGTTTAATCAGAAAGTTTCGACACACACACACACACACACACACACACACACACACACATATATATATATATATATATATATATATATATATATATATATATATTCTCATATTAATTCATTCTTTGAGTATGGGGTCTTTTTGGCCTGCTGTATATCCACCTAAATGTTATCCTACATAGCTTATATTTAATAACATTTTAATCAGAATATTAGCCTCAGAAGATTGGCTAGACTAAGAAGTTAAAAACCATCCCAGCAGACGGCAATGGCAAATTATTTCCATAATGGTGCCAAGAAAACTGCATGGGCGAGATCACCAGATGCTGAGCTCAAGGACTTTCTTACCTCTTCAATCAGGGTATGCTGTCAAATCCTTGCTGAAATTAAGATATAATATCTCTTCAGCATTCCCACAATCTATTATAGAAATGAACAATAAAAAATGAGATGTTAGATGGGCAAGACTTGTTCTTAACAAATTCACGTTGACTTCAAGTAATCACCGCATTGCTTTCAAGCTATTTACGGATTCATCAATTTATAATCTGCTCCAAATTTTCCCCCAAAATTGATGTCAATCTGACTAGTCTCCAGATCCTCTCCACCCCCCCTTTTGAAAATAGTATCAACATTTGCTCTTTTCTGGTCACTGGGCACTTTACCACTTCTTCAGGATTTCTCAAATATAGTGGGTAGTGTTTGAATCAGAGCATAAGGGATTACTTTTGTATTATATGATACTATTAATCTAGACTGGAGGTTTGAAATCATTCATTGTATGCATCATCAGGCATTCCTCGGAGAATGTGTGAAGAATGCCCAGAGTGTATGCCAAGAGTATGTATTCCCAGCATGAGGGTCATCCCAGCTGCCCAGCTAAAGCAAGCAGGTGCCCATATTGGGCAGCAGCAACATAGGAAGATGCTGGAGGGAGATGATCACTTTAGTGACAATGGCAAAAGCATCCATTCATATTGCATGGGAGAAGGCAATGGTAAACCACTCTTGTCTGTAGCTTGAATCATGTCAACTGGATTTCTATTTAAATAGAAATCCAGTTGACATGATTCAAGCTAAAGACAATTCCACCTGGATGACTGCGAACCTTCATAGACATAAACCATTCTTGTATTTTCACGAAGAAAGTCACATGGATAGAACATATAAAATGATTGATGATATAGTGCCAGATGATGGACCCCTCAGGTTGGACGGCACCCAGCATGCTTCTGAGAAAGAGCTGAGGATCTTTCAGAGTGCTAATGGTGTTTATGACATGACGAGATTAAAGCCTTTGGGACATATAGTCCCCAGGTATGGAGGAGATGGGCGGTGATACAAATTTAAATAATAAATAATAATAAAATAAATAAATATAGTTGCTGATGTTGCCATACTAGAAAGAAAAAAAGTTGCAAAGACAGCATTATAGTGGGAACATGGAACACAAGAAGCATGAACACAGGGGACTTCCAGTGGGGACATGGCGGACTGAACAGCTGTGCCCACAGGCTCAGTGGGCAGAACTGACAAGGCGGCAGTTTTTTCGAGCTCAGGCAGGTTTTTCCTGAAGCCCAGGAGTGTTTTTCCGGAAAAAGGAAAACACCAGGAATCACCCCATCTGTCCTCCGGACGGCTGCTTGCAGCCAGAAGATCGCAAACAGCGTTCACGCTCGATTGGTAAGAGCAGCCGGGAGGCTGGGACATCACCATTTCAAAGCCGCGCTGCAGCCTTAAAGGGACACTAAGACCGGCCACCCCATTTCTAAATCACCCAATTTATATTTCTTTTGAGTACGCATAACTTAAGAGAGGCTTTCTACAGCAAGGAGAAGCGGGTTCTCTTGGTGCTTTTCGTTATTTTTGGGATCAATTTTTTAAAAATTATTTTTAAGTTTGAGGCTTTGTTTTCCATCCAAATATTAAAGAGGATTGAGAGTAAATAATTGTCTCCCTGTTATTATTTTTGTACCAAATTTGAAGATATTAGCATTTTCCTACATGTTGAATCGGCTGTTTTGAACTTTCCATTTTCTGCTTCTACTTTCCCTGGAGAACTGTCTGCATATCTCACTTTCACTTGTGTAAACACATTCCGGAATTCTTTCATATCTTCAACTTTCACTGGTTAAGCTCCTAGGGGGCGCCATAATCTACTGCTTGAGACATGGAGGATTTTAAACAGACTTTCTCTGACTTCCAACAAGATGTTAAACAGATTCTTTCTGATTCCTACCAAGTTTTTATGCAAGGTATTCAGGACATTGTGGAAAATATGGTGTCTAAAATGTGTCATCTGGTTGGGGATGTCATGGATGAAACTGAGGAATTTAACAGCGACAGAAATGTCTCTTCTAAGAGTGAGATCGGGACTTCTGTTGAAATGCTGGATGAAGATCAGATAGTCGAGTTGAAGAAATTAAAGGGAGAGATTGAGTTGCAAGCCATAAGTGAAATTGATTTTCTGATGGAACGCCATGGAAAAGAAGGGGTTATTATGTATAGGAGGTCTCTTGAAGAGAAGTTGGAGTTTTTGAGGGGGGCAGTTGGACTGTTCCTTTTTTTTAAGAAAAAATCTCTGTGCGTATTGTGGGGATATGTAAATGCTCTGGTTTATTTTGAAGTGGGATAAGGGTTTAAGAATATTTATCTGGATTGCTTTTAGGGTTTGGCTGATTTCATTTATCTTTAATGATTTGGATTAAGATTATTAAGGTATAATAAAAAATAATAAATGTCTGGTTTTGGGTTTAAGATGATTAAGATGATTAAAATTGTTGTATTATCAAGTACAATGGCAGACAATTTATATGTTTTTTAGTTTGATCTTTATTATAGTAGACAGGAATATATAGAATAGTAGTAGGAAGGAAATAATTAAATAAATATATTTGGGGGAAGTTGATTAGGAGATGTACAGTATATGTATATGTATATTTAATATAAAGGGTGGGAGCAACTGTATTTAGGGATTTTTATAATGTGCCAATGGGATGATTTATAGAAATAATGTGATTTTGGTTTAATATAGAGTAAGGGATTGATTATGGAAAATTGTTGTATATCCTTGCTGTTAAAAGTCGGAAGTTACCTCTTTTTGTAATTTTGAAAAATTTTCTCCTGTGTTTCTACACTTTTTTAGTTTTTTCTCTTTTTTCTTTGTAGTTTTTTGTTTTTCTGTAGCTTTTATCTTTGCTTGAAACTTAATAAAATTAAAAAAAAGAAGAAGCATGAACATGGGGAAGCCCAACACAGTGAAAGATGAAATGAATTGAATACACATTGACATCTTAGACATCAGCAAATTGAAATGGGCTGGAATTGGACACTTTCTGTCAGAAATTCATGCTATTTACTACTCAGGACATGGAAAACAAAGAAGGAACCACATTGCTTTTATAGTTAGGAAGGTATAGCAAGAGCATTACATGGCTACAATGCAATCAATGATCAAATAATATCAATTAGACTTCATGGACACCTTTTAATATGAAGATGATCAAGTTCAATTTGAAACAGATAGAACAGGCAAGCAAGATGTACTGCTTGTGGTTGGAGACTGGAATCCCAAAGCTGGGAAAATTAAGGAGGAAAATGTAGTTGGATTATATGGCTGAGAAAACTGAAATGAAACAGGAGAACGATTTATCAATTTCTGCCACTCCAGTGATTTCTTCACAGCTGTCTTCAAACAACCAAAACAACACCTGTATACATGGACATCACCAGATGGAGTACATAGAAATCAAATGACTATATTATTGCCTAAAGGAGGTGGAGGAGCTCAGTTATAGCATCAAAGACATGGCCAGGTGCTGACTGTGGAACAGATCATGAACTGCTCATGTGCAAATTTCAAGTCAAGCTAAAGAAAAAGAAGGAAGGCAACCAGCCAGTTTCCACAATATGATCTTGAACATATACCCACCTATTTCAAGGAGAACATCAGGAATCACTCTGAACCTCACTGATAGGGAACCAGAGGAATTGTGGAATGAACTTAAAGAAATTGTTTAGAATGAATGTGAAAAGAGACTGTCAAAGCTGAAGAAACAAAAGAAAGCATACCTGATGTCAGAACAAAAAGTGGAAATTGCTAAGAAGAAAAGCCAAAGCCAAAAAAGACAAACATCTCAGAAGAGTCTCAGAGAGCTGTTGGAAGAAACAAGAAGCAGAATGACAGCAACATCTGTAAAGACATTGAAGATGGAAACAGACATGGAAAAACAAAGGAAGTCTTCCAAAAGGTCTCTAAACTCAGAAGGAAGTTCCAGCCTCAAATTGATATGCTAAAGGATGCCAGTGGAGAGATAGTAAGTGATTCAGAGTAGATCAAATAAAGATGGAATGAGTATACTGAAATACTGTACAGTAGAGATGTCAACATCCATGATACTTAGAAGATATTCCATATTACAAGAACCTCTAGGACAGAGCTTTCCAAACTGTTCATGTTGGTGACACACTTTTTAGACATGCATCATTTCACGACACACTCTTACAGCAGGGCACAAGGCAGGCACTAGGACCTGCGCGGAATCCTGGCAGGGCTCGGAGGCAACAGCAGCCCCGACACACCCAGACACAGCAGCCGACACACTAACGTGTCCCGACACACAGTTTGGAAAGCTCTGCTCTAGGACAAAAAGATTAAGTTAGATCAGCATTCCAGTCCTTACCAAGTCAGAAGGCTGTAGAAACTGATGGCATACCAACAGATATATGGCAAGCAACAGAAAAAGAATCAGTAAAGGTTCTAACCAAACTATGCCAATAAATCTGGAAAACGACACAGTGGCTAACAGATTGGAAGAGGTCAATCTACATTCTGATACCAAAGAAAGGAGACTTAACAGAGAGTGCAAACTATTGTACTTTATTTATTTATTTACTTACTTACTTACTTACTTACTTACTTACTTACTTATTTAATTTTTATCCCGCCTTTCTTATTTTTATAAATAACTCAAGGCGGCGAACTTACCTAATACTCCTTCCTCCTCCTATTTCCCCCACAACAACAACCCTGTGATCCTTAATTTCACGTGCCAGCAAAATAATGCTTAGAATCATCCAATGCTGATTAGAGTCCTACGTGGAAAAAGAGATGCTAGATGTCCAAGCTGGCTTGAGAAAAGGCCAAAGAACACAAGAAATTATTGTTGATGGTGGATAATCAAGAAAGCCAAAGAATTCCAAAAAGAAGTCAGTATGTGTTTTATTAATATTTCATTGATCATGTGAAGCTGTGGAATGTGCTTAAAAAAATTGGAATCCCAGAACATCTCATTGTCCTCATACAAAACCTATATACAGGTCAGGAAGCCACAGTACAGACCAAATATGACAAAACAGACTGGCTCCAGGTTGGCAAAAGTGTGAGACAAGGCTGTACACTCTCCCCTTATTTATTCAATTTATATGCTGAATATATATTAAGGGAAGCTGGATTGAAAGAAGATGAACATGGTTTTAAAATTGGAGGAAGAAACATCAATAACTTGCACTATGCTGATGACACTACTCTAATAGCTGAAAATGCAAAGGATCTGCAAGTTCCAGTAATAAAAGTCAAGAAGCACAGCGAAAAAATGGGACTAAAATTAAATATAAACAGGACCAAACTGAACATAACTGGTAGAATTGAAAAGGGAGATTTCAAAATGGTAGATAGCTTCTGCCTTTTAGGATCAACCATCAACAGTAAAGGAACAAGCAGTCCAGAAATATGCCACAGACTAGCCCTTGGTAGAGCAGCCATGAAGGGCTTGGAGAAAATATTCAGATATTATGATGTGTCTATACCTACAAACATCAGAATCATGCAAGCCATGGTATTCCCTGTGACACTCTGTGGAAGCAAAAGTTGGACTTTGAAGAAGCAGGATAGGAAGAGTATTGACGCTTTTGAACTTTAGTGTTGGATAGGCTGACCATATTTCCTTCAGACAAAAACGGGACTTTTGGGATGGCAAAACGGGACAGGGTCTTATGCCACCATGCCGGCCTCCAAACCCCGCCCCCCAGTCCACGCAATTGGCTCCCACCTGCAAACCCCGCCCCCGCCCCACACAATTGGCTCCCACCTGCAAACCCCGCCCCCATCAGCGTGATTGGCTCGGATTTTAATTTTTTTTCCCGATTTTTAAATTTTTTTTTTCTTCTAGCAGTAAATGGTGCGGCAGAGCTGGTGTGTTTGGGGGAGGCCAGAGTACACACACTGTGCACACAGCACCGTCATCGGCCGGGGAACAAGGGGCGGGGATGGAGGGGATGGAGGCCCACCACTGCCCCATCCCCCTCGGGCTTGGCCGAGGGAGGGAGGAGAGTCGCTGCTGCTGCCACCGCCGCAGAGCAGGAGAAGCAGGAGGAGCCGGCTGCGCTCGGCTGCTTCAGCCACACCACTCCGCCCCTTGCTGCCCGCTGAAGCTCCCCAGGGTGGCCGGCTCCTGCTTCTCCTGCTCGGCGGCCCGACAACTCTCCTCCCTTGGCCAAGCCCGATCAGATGCACATACACACACTCACACACTCACAGGACAGACTGCCCTTGGCATTAGCCGGCCACGCTGGGAGGCTTCAGCCACACCACTCCACCCCTTACCGCCCGCTGAAGCCCTCCAGCGCGGCCGGGTCCTGCCGAGGGCAGTCTGTCCTGTGAGTGTGTGAGTGTGTGAGTGTGCATCTGACCGGGCTTGGCCGAGGGAGGAGAGTTGTCGCCGCCGCCGATGCCGAGCAGGAGAAGCAGGAGCTGGCCGCGCTGGGGGGCTTCAGCCACACCACTCTGCCCCTTGCTGCCCGCTGAAGCTCCCCAGGGTGGCCGGCTCCTGCTTCTCCTGCTCGGCGGCCCGACAACTCTCCTCCCTTGGCCAAGCCCGATCAGCTGCGTGCACACACACACACACACACACAAACACACGCACCCCACACCCTCTTTCTCCAGCCTCCCCATGACCAAATGCACCCGCACCTGTTGCAGGGAGGCTGGAGAAAGAGGGTGTGGGGTTCGTGCATGTGTGTGTGTGTGCGCGATTACTCTGAGCAAGTAATCTGCGCGCGCGCACACACACACACGCACCCTCTTCCCACAACCTTCCCATGCATGCTTTCCCTGGCCTCACCACTGCTGGGCAGACAATCTCAGGATCAGGTAAGGAGGCAGGAACCTGGACTGTGGTGCTGTGTCTGCTGCTGGGCTCGCATGTGGCAACTGGGCTTCCAGTTGCCGCGCTGATAGGGCCTCTTCCGGGCTGCCTCCAATGGCAAGTCTGGCTCCAGTCCTCCTTCCTGTCTTCCTGTCCTCCTTCCCGCCGGGTTTAAAAAATGGACAAAATTGAGATTTTGATCAAAACGACGGGACGGTTGAAAAATGCTAAAATAACGGGACTGTCCCGTTCAAAACTGGATGTATGGTCACCCTAGTGTTGGGGAAGAATCTTGAGAATACAACCAAGAAAACAAATGGATCGTTGAACAAATCAACCCAGAGTTCCCACTCAAGGCACAAATGACCAGGCTCAAATTATCCTACTTCAAACACATCATGTGTAAATCTACTTCTCTGGTAAAAGGTAAAGGTTCCCCCCGCACATTTGTGCAGTCGTGTCCGACTCTAGGGGCCGGTGCTCATCTCCGTTTGTTAGCCGAAGAGCCAGCGTTGTCCGAAGATGCTTCCACGGTCATGTGGCCGCATGACACACGTGGAACGCTGTTACCTACCCACCAAAGTGGTACCTATTAATCTACTTGCATTTGCATGCTTTCGAATTGCTAGGTTGGCAAGAGCTGGAGCTAGTGCGGGAGCTCACTCCGCACGCAGGGCTAGGGATTCAAACCTCCGAACTTGCGATCTTCCGATCGACAAGCCTGGCGTCTTACCCGCTGAGCCACCACGCCCCTTCACTTCTCTGGAGAAGGCTCTAATGCTGGGGAAAGTGGAAGGAAAGAGAAGAAGAGGATGACCGGCAGCAAGTGGCGATGGATGCACCTGGACCAGGTTAGGGACAGATCATCAAAGAGAAAAGCTATATATGTGGTTGCTAGAATCGACACCGACTTGATGGCACATAATCAGTCAATAATCAATTGCCTCATCTATCAATCTCAAGATGTAATCCAGCCTTTTCAATTTGCCTGAAAATATACTCTCTTTTTGGAAGAGACTGAGTGAAGCAGGACTTGTGAAGCTCTGCCGTTTCTTTATTACCTAGTACCATTTTACCATTTCTACTGAGCAGCTGGTGTATCAATTTTTTTTCTGTCTGCTAGATGATTGGCATCCAAAGAGCTGGGGAATCAGTGTCATGATTCCAAGGAAGCCCTTTGGTTTGTTTTCCACAAACAGCAGGCTCTTCCCCATTCACTCTAGGTTGCATGGCTGCCAGTATTAGAATGTGATGTCTGCTTCAAAACCTCTTTAGTTTGTGCCATGGCAGGGTCAGGATGTCAATATTTTATCTAGGCTAGCATAAACCTCCCGTGAAAGCTCGCTGTCCTGGCCTCCACCTATCTTAGCAAATATGTCTTGAAAGCACAGTTTTGGTGGGTGGGAGGCAACAAAACCATAATAAGTTGACTTATACCATCTGCACTGACTGCAACAGTTTTCAGCCAACTGTCTTTCCTACCTGTATCTGCAATTTAGAATTATTTAAAGCCTTGGCTCAAGGAACCTGCTGGCCCCTCCATTTCAAAGCTTCCACCAGGAATATCAGTCTCTGCAATCTTTCGTTCTGCTTGTTTTGTCATCAGGGCTATAGAAAAGCCGAGCACACGTGAGATTTTTTCCTTCCTTTTTGATTCAGCAACCTGTTGTCTTCTCCAAGCATGACAAGGCTACTTCACAGATCTGCTGCAGTGTCTTTCTGCTCCTCATTTCTTTCTCAATGCACACAATTCTCCTGGTGTCAGGAAGATGCCTGGCAGGACCCCCTGAATAAACTCACTAAAGGTTTTCCAACATAAATTCAAACAAATTGCATTTTTACATCACAAATAAGGATAGTTCTATTGCTTTTATTGTGTAACAACCATTAAAGAAGAGCAGTTTCAGAGGGCCTTAATTGCTCAAAGACTAAAGTTCAATTCATATCTTCAGCACACACTAGAAAATGCAGTGAGTCTCTAGTCACGTACCTGGCATATTAGAAATGTGAATAAATTGATGGCCACTATTAGAAAAATGGGAGAAGGGGCTCTATATAGTCCATCTAGTTATATAAAAGAGTGGTGGTTAGGCAGCACCAGGATTTTTTAAAAAATAGAAATAAAATAGCTGGACCCATTGAAATGGGCCAAGCACATGCCCAAGACTAATGTAGGGACTCCAATAGAGTCATCAACATCATGCTTGTGAAAAACAAAACAAAAAGTATAGTTGGGACTTCAGGATATTGGAGCAAGAAGAGGACCTCCTGAGGTCCTCTACATGGGGCTGCCCTTGAAGACCATCCAGAAGCTGCCACCGGCCCAGAATACAGCAGCACACACAGTTTTGGGTGCCCCATGGTTCACCCAAGTAACAGTGTGAGCTGCACTGGCTCCCAGTTGCTTTCCGGGTGCAGTTCAAGATGCTGGTTATCGCCTTTAAAGCCCTCCATGGCCCAGGGCCAGGTTATTTGCAGGACCACCTCTCTCTGAGGGTTTCTGCCCTCCTACTAGGTTAGATAGGGTGAGCATGCTCCAGGTCCCCTCCCTTAAATGTTGTCACCTGATGGGAACTCTCAGGTGTGCCTTCTCCTAGTACAACCACTTTGTAATAGCCTCCCACCTGAGATCTGAGGGATCCCGACCTGTAATGGTCTGTAGGAATAACCTTGAAGGACAAGGGGAAGAGATGCTGCCTAGGAAACAATCAGATAAAAGAGGGAGGAGCCACAGCAGCTTAACCATCAGAGAAAGAAATTTAGGAAGGATCCACCCTGATTGATCAGGCTGTAAAAAGAGATGGTGGGAGATTTGCACTTTCAGACTTGCAAGATTGAGGTCAGCCCTTCCCAGGTAATCCAGATAGGAAACAAGACCAGATGAGCTAATTCTACTTTATTGTAAGGCTACATTAACAGAATCTTGCAAGTCTGAAAGTCCCCTGTAAACTTTTGGAAACTGTGTTATTGCTATGGTGAGTGATAGGACACACTGGATTGTTTGATTATAGTTATGGTTACAGTTTCAGGTTTTATGTGGCCTACCATGGATGTTTTAATTTTTGATTGCTTTAGTTTTGTTGTTGCTCTTAATTACTGTAAACTATCAAGAGTCTGGTTGATTGTGGCAGGTATACATTTGATAAATACATTCATGCATACATACCATTTGTGCTGGAGGCCATTGCCACTTCCTGCAGTAGTGAATTCTCTAAGTTAACTCTGCTTTGTGGGAAATAATTCTTGCTTTTGTCCTGAATCATTTTCCAACCAATTTCAGCAGAATGTTTCTCAGCTGTCATATTTTATTAAGAAATAAAGTTAGACACCTTTTATGGCATTGGAGTTGTATAGATGTCTATATCCTCTCCATCAGACATTTTGTGTGTGTGTGTGCGCGCGCGCGCCTTTGACTCAGTTTTTGACTCCTGGCGACTGCCTGGACCAGTCCCTGCAGTTTTTCTTGGCAAGATTTTGGAAGTGGTTTGCCATTGCCTGCTTCCTAGAGCTGAGAGAGTGGGACTGGCCCAAGGTCACCCAGCTGGCTTTGTGCCTCAGGAGGGACTAGAACTCTTGGTCTCCCGGTTTCTAGCCTGATGCCTTAACCACTACATCAAACTGGCTCTCCCATCAGACACTATTCCCCTGTAAACCAGGAAAGGGCAGACTTGGAGGGTCAACTTGAACCCTAAAATCCAGCAGTTTATATAAATGCACATTTAGAATGAAAGAACATTGTGCCTCAGAGCAGTTGCTGAACACAAAGGCTTATTTTGAGCAGCAGAACTGAGATGAGCCCACAACCTTTCCACAAAAAATCCATTCTAGGTTAAAAAAAAGGTAAAGGTTCCCCCTGCACATTTTGTGCAGTCGTGTCCAACTCTAGGGGCCGGTGCTCATCTCCATTTGTTAGCCGAAGAGCCAGCGTTGTCCGAAGACACTTCCACGGTCATGTGGCCGGCATGACGCACGCGGAACGCTGTTACCTTCCCACCGAAGTGGTACCTATTAATCTACTTGCATTTGCATGCTTTCGAATTGCTAGGTTGGCAAGAGCTGGAGCTAGTGCGGGAGCTCACTCCGCACGCAGGGCTAGGGATTCAAACCTCCGAACTTGCAATCTTCCGATCGACAAGCCACCACGCCCCCTATTCTATTCTAGAACCCATTATATGTTACCTCTGCTCTAATTTGGCAATGAGGGTCATTTTGCTGTTCTTGATATTCCAGTGCACTAAAGTTCAACAAGGAGGAGTCACAAATGCTTGTCCATCCCCTGCAAATCATCCCAAGAAGATGTTGATTGTGCATGTCATGAAGGCACCAGGAGTTAAGCTCAGCTGAAGGGAGGCTTCACCCTTTCCCTGCCTTTCCCTGCTCGGTCATGTGCATCATGTACTTGTCTGCACCCACAGATTGTCTTGGTCAGCAAAATGTGCATTGTGTGAACATGAGGCTACATTAGGATTAGTGACTCACCAGAGCCAGGAAAGACAATCATCTCCTTCTGCCTACATTCCTCTCATTCCAGGGCCAGCTGTGTGTGTCAGGCCTTCTCTCCTGTTGGTAAACAGGGCTAATTGTTTTTTAATTTTATTTTTACAAAATGTAACCCCTTTTTTCATTGCTAAGAAACAATCCCCAAACCTACCATTATTGGAATGCTGATATAAACAACCAAATATATAGAGGAAGCTGGACAGTCTGTAGCGGTTCTTATTTCATGACATCTGCTGTTTCATACAGAGGCTGTGCCTACTGCTTATAGACATATTAAATCAGGTTTTAAACATGACAGGTTCTAATCCGCATAACCAAATACAAGAAGTGCATTATACTCCACAATGCACAGTTGTACCCATTCCATCACAAACTGATCATGTTCAGCTTTATGTCCGGTACATTATGTCCAATACATCCAACATAATAAACTAGATAGATTACATTTGATGCAATACAATACATGAGATGATATACAAGATGTCCTTCTGATAGAGTCTGTGTCCAATGAAGCATACGGAAATCATGCCTTTGGCAGGGTTGGCACAGTCAAGGGGTAACATTCTTGAATGATGGGATCTCTCGGTTCTATTTTCTGCAGGAGAATGATTCACCCATCCATATATGATCCTACACAGAGAATAAGCAGTGCAGTGGGTTCTGTTTCCTCACTGAAGCTCAGGATGAGCTAGTGCTATTTTTCCCAGCCAGTCGAGACACTTAATGCAAGAAGACTTTGCAACCTTCCTAACAATATTATGCAACAGCTTCTGAGGGAAACTCCTCTGAAGATCTCATGATCCTGATCCCTGATTTTACAACTGTCTTTTTAAAAAAGTACGGTGCATTGGCGCTGATTATGATCGGGATGATCTTGCAGTTGTTGGAGTTTAAAAACTTGAAAGAAGGTCAACCTCCCCACCCTACCTCCTCCAACTCATCTTATATTTGGAAAGTTTGGGGAGAACCCCCCCCCCCACCTGCATTCTAACTTTGGAGCTTAGGAACAATTAAAGGAAGCAATGTATTGTTGAAGGCTTTCACGGCCGGAGTTCGATGGCTGTTGTGGGTCTTCCAGGCTGTGTGGCCGTGTTCTGGATGTTGTGGTTCCTAACATTTCGCCAGCATCTGTGGCTGGCATCTTCAGAGGGCAGGAGCACAGACAGAAGCGATCTCTCTGTGCCCAGGTAGAGTGGTAATGTTTTTTTAATATTTATAGAGCTAAGTTATAGGAGATTAGGTGGGGTTTTTTGTTGTGTTGAAATGTTAACGAGTGGCTGCTGAGTGTGATTAGCATGTTCATTGTGAGAAGTATTCCCATGTCCTGGTGGTTGAGCTGAGTTCGTTGACCTTTTGCAGGCTGTGTTTTTCAGGACTGGCGAAACGTTAGGAACCACAACTTCCAGAACACGGCCACACAGCCCGGAAGACCCACAACAGCCAAAGGAAGCAATCTCATGCTGTGTAATGTTATATAACATTAAGAGGCTTATTTTTTAATTTATTTAATTTTTATACCTCCTTTATTATTTTTATAAATAACTCAAGGTGGCGAACATACTTAATACTCCTTCCTCCTCTTCTCCCAACAACAACCCTGTGAGGTGAGTTGGGCTGAGAGAGAGGGACTGGCCCAAGGTCACCCAGCTGGCTTTCATGCCTAAGGCGGGACTAGAACTCTCAGTCTCCTGGTTTCCCATTGGCTCCTTCCTAGGGCTGAGAGAGAGTGTGACTGGCCCAAGGTCTTCCAGATGGCTTTCATGCCTAAGGCAGGACTAGAACTCTCAGTCTCCTGGTTTCCCATTGGCTCCTTCCTAGGGCTGAGAGAGAGTGTGACTGGCCCAAGGTCACCCAGCCGGCTTTCATGCCTAAGGCAGGACTAGAACTCTCAGTCTCCTGGTTTGTAGCCCATTGCCTTAACCACTAGACCAAACTGGCTCTCATATAAATAGCTTAAGTTTTCCAAAAAAAGAGAAGCAACTGTGTACCCTGACTCTTTGGAGTGGGGGGAATGATTAACCCTGGGGTGGGGGACAGGGGAGGGAGGAGAATCCCTCCTTACTTTTCCCTCCCAGGATGGACATCCTCCTGCCCTCTGGGCTTAGAAATATCAACAGGAAGGGCACCCAGGGGCCTTGTATCTCTGCAGAGATTCTCCCACAAAGGGGGCAAGTCCTGTAATGTTTAACATCAAAACAAAGAGGCCTTTCTTTGCTAAAGGAGCCGAGCTGCCCAAATGGCAACTACCTAGCCCTGTTATCTCTGCTCGCCTTCCAAGACCAGCCTCAGCAAGGCTGAGCGGCTTGTTTAATTTTTAACAACCTTGATTGCTGTTTGGAAAAGGGTCTTTAAAACACACACGGGCAGAAGTAAACTTCCAGATCTTCAGACTGCGCTCCTATGACAGTGTTCAAACAACCCAAAGGGGGGGGGGCAGGAGGGGGGAATGGGAAACTTACAAAACATTTTGAAAAATGTCCTTGTCTGCCTCAAGAAAATAGAAATAACCTGCAAATTAAGAAATGAGATTATTTATGCTTTTCTACAAAAGGTTAAGCATTACACATTGCACTAGTGTCTGGAGTAACTGACTACTTGAAACAAAGCAACTAGCAAACAAACAAACAAAACAGAATTATTGCTAAGGTGGAATACTCATTTGCTGCTGCTTATTGCAAATTAAAATAGCCCATTGTTTAGTACTGATATGGGTGGGTTACATTGGTTCTTATTTTTCTGGGAAAAAAGCTGAGTTGCAAAAGCCAAGGAACAGCAAATCTCCCTTTAAACCAGCTCTAAGTCTGGAGGAATAGAGGACAGTTTCATAAGGCCAATTAATGTTAGGGAATTAAGCTGATATGTGGCACTCTGTATTTTGTGGCAAGCACCTAATCTGGAGAGACAGCTCCCAAGTTTTTGCTACCTAAAGCAAAACAACAAATGGCTTCCCCCTTGCTGCTAGTTATGGTGCTGGGAACCCAAAGCTGTTCGAGTTATTTTGGTATGGGGCAGAAGATCCCACAAGCCCTTTTTTCCTACCCACTCCCCCCACCCCAAATGAATTTAAAAATGAACAAAATGTGGGGCTTTCAGAACACTCAAAGCCTGGTGTTTGAAGTAACCCATCTCATAGCAGGGCTAGTCTTGGCAGATCAAGGCCAAAATGCCTATTCTCTCCCCCTCCTCCCCCCCACCGCTCTCCAAGATCCACCCAATGTTTCAGACTTCATAAATTATTTCTCAGGAGCAACTCTTTTTCTGGCCAGTACCTTGTCTGACAATTAAGGAAGTAGGTATGCATGCCAAAGGCATAAATCATTTTGCTTTGTTTTGCCTTTTAAAAGAAAGTAATTGTTTGCCATGTGTTGGTAACATTGCTACCTATAAAAAATGAAACCACAACAAACATTGTTTAGGATATACACATAGCTCTCATCATAGACAAATACTTGTACATAACACTCCTAAGCCATCCCCTTCCGTCTCTTTGATGGGGCCAGGAGAAACCCGCAGGGCAGATGGGAATTTGAATCAAGTTGAGCTTCAGCCTTTGAACTTTGTATCACTCTTCCTGGATGTCCCTTCTGTGTCAAGGGAACTGTCTTTGAAATTACCAGAGCTTAAATCTATTTCCCCATCTCCACTGAAATCTGAAAGGGCGCCCCAATGCTGTAATTATTCCATATCTGACTGGATAGACTGGAAATGTGACCATAATAGTGTTGTGCTGGAAATTTCAGCTCTATTTTTCCTAACCATTCTCAGTTTGTTCAAAGAAGAAGAAAATGTGGAGAGAAAGATGCAAAGTTCTGTGGTTGTGGTTGACCATTGCACCATCTTTTCTCCAGCTTCCATGCTGGAAACCCTCCCCAAGGAAGACTTGCAGAAGGAGCTCCTCCTGTGGGGCTTTTTCAAACCATGAAGCATGGAAAGCTGCAGAAGGACAGAGAGTTAAGTGACAAAAGCGTCAGTAGTCTCTGCTGTCTCATATTCAAAAAAGTCCACCCAGAAACGCCACCCAGTGAAATTCAAACACTCCCAGAGAGTTAAGCAATAAATCCCAAAGCCTCTTTCACAGTGGAAGAAAACATTTGTGTATTTGGAAGACAGACTTCAGGAAATGGGAGAACAGATTGGGGATGCCCCATTGTTATATCTTTTTAAATAAATGTGAATAGCCATCTAAATATAGTCACAGATATATAAAAGCCAGTTTCTAATATCTTCTTACATTTTAGTATTATGCAAAACCAAAGAGGATGTGCCAACAGGGACAGACAGGGACAAAAATGCAATTTCTAGGGCGGGGTGGAGGAAACCCAGGACATAGTCTTGTGCCACAGTCTGAGTCCTATTTCACATTTGTACAGGTCAACTAGAACTTTCTGCCTCCTTGCCACTCCCCAAGGGCCTTTTGTACATCATTTTCTTCACTGGTGAAATGGTTATCCCCTTTAGGAGCATGGCAAGTGGCCAGATTGGTTGCAGAAAAAGAAAGAGGTAGAAAAAGGGCCTGCCACCTGTGCATGAGTGAGAACCTGAAGATTTCTTGGTTTCCTTCAGCATAGGGCCTGAAGAAAGGGGAATTGGGCTTTGAAAACATGTCTCCGGCTTACCGTCCCAGCATCTGTTGAAACGGGGGTGGGTGGGTTTCTACTTTCCAATTTTTAAAAAAGGAGCACATAAGTATGTACCCAAATGTTCTTTGTTCATGTTCTTTATGGTATGTATTTGGATGTTGACTGTAGTAGGCAGTCCTCAGACTGGGACTCTAGAGCAGCATTTCCCAGCCTGACGTTCTCTAGGTATGTTGGATGCAACCTTCATAATTCCCAGGCAGTGTGGCTGCAACAGCTGAAGACTGATCCACCTGGAGGCAGAAGGCCAGAAGGCCCAGTCTAGTCTTGATGTTTCAATAAGTTTGATTTAACTGAGTTTTCTTGTCTGCTGTATGATGTCTTTGGCTGTCATGTATTCCAATGGATCTACACCCATATTAGACTGCATTCAGGTTGGTTTGTTATTCCCTGACTAGCAAGTCATTGTACTGAAAAGCAGTTTATAAGTTGCAGAATTTTTTTTTAAGTGTGCATCTAACTGGAAGGCAATGCCGTGTGGACAGATGATGTGCTGGATACTGACCTTTGGTCTGTGGTCCATACAATAGGGAAGATGGGAAGACACTTTCTATCTGGATTAGACTGGCAGAATTCTGTCCACTGAGACCAGTGTTTCTCTTCTAAGTAAGGGCACCAACACACAAGCATTCTGCACCACTTTGAAAGTAGCTCCAGACCTCTGTGATCCCACTATATTGACAGTGTTAGATTGCCAAGGCAATTCATTTCCAGCTCAGCTGTGGTGCAGCTGAAATGGAAGCAAAGCTAGTATTTTCTTTTGCAACACTTGCAGACACTGCAATTCCAGTGAACTTGTGGGCAGCCCATTTCACCACTGGAGAAAACTGCCTGACTCCACTCCCAGCTCCTGAGCTTTAGCTGCCCTTACACTTAATTCATGGGAAATCCTGGCTTGAGGGCGTCAGAGTTCAACTGCTTTTTTTTTTAATGTGCCCAGACATATACGCTCAACATGAAGTAGGACATGGTGGTGGTTATTGATGTTATTTCCCTCTTATATGGAGTGGGGGAGACTCACTCACTCTTTTTTTTAAAACATCAAGATCTGCAGTAGCTGGAGTGAGACTGTAATTTGTTGACATTCTTGGCTCCCTGTTCCCAGCTTTTAGGTCAGCAGAAGTGTAGAAGACTACGGATTGACTTAAAACTGTTCCTGAGGGTTGAGGAAGTGAAAGTAGTGGCCATGTGGAAGGGACATAATAGTGGCTCTCCAGAGATTTAGGCAAGTAGGTTCCTCATTATCTGCTAACTCATCTTTTTTGACTGGAAATGCCAAGGTTTGAACCTGGGACTTTTTGCATGCAAACCATGTACACCTTCTCTGTTTCCATGCACAGATTTCTTTAGTTGGATCACCCAAAGGAAAAGGGGTGAGAAGTACAAAGAGGAAAGCCCTTCCTTCCTCTTCCTCTTCCTCTTCTCCTTCCTCTTCCATTTCCTCTTCTCTTCCTCCTGCATCCTTCTGGAGTAGGATATGGAAGGAACAAAATACTGTAACTAGTCTCAACCTCTCTGCCCCAGCCATAGCAAGGATGGAGATTTGATCCAATCTAAGAGCCAGATCCAATCTCTAACCTGTCTAAATTCAATGGGTGATGTCAGGGGGTGCCGTTTAAGGATGGACAGTCTCCCTTTTCTCTCTGCCAGGAGAGATGGGGAGCCATTGCTCTCAGTGTTCTTTGACACAGAGAAAAAGTCTCCTTGCAGGATAAAACAGGGAGCTGCTGCTCTCCAACATAACTGCACTTCCCTTGCACGGAGAGCCTCCCACTTGAGTTTGACGGCCTATTGCCTTCCCCTTTCAGGGAAGTGCTGGGTGGCCGAGACAAAGCCATGCTTGCAGGAACCTCTGGGTGCTTGTAGACTCGGTCTGCAGGTGGGTGAGGTTCAGAGGGGAAGTCTAGGCTGAGTCGTGGCCACTGGATTTCTTTCTTTTGGTTGAAACGTTTCGCTGCTTATCCAAGTAGCTTCTTCAGTCTGGGCAAAAGTTGGTGAGGGGACCCCATATACAGTATGTCTTCCAGGGTGGCTGTATTGACCTTACACCTGATTGGCTTGTTAATTGGGCAATTGAGGTATAAAGACTATCTATACTTAACTATAATTAATAATAATTAACTATAATTAGTAACTGTAATAATGTAAGGTGCTCCTCTCCGATGCCCTAAAATCCCTTTCTCTAGAGTAAACCGCAGACGCGAGGTTTCTTAGGAGTAAAAAGATTTATTACAGTGCTGCTCCTTTGCGTTTTATGGTCACCGGTTTGTCGCCTCTGCCGTCTGCCGACTTTTTCATGGGTGGCTTTTCTTTGGGGTTAGTTTTGTCATGTGGGCAATTACTTATTCTGTGTCCTTCCTTTCCGCAACGGAAGCAAAGTCCGTCTTTCGCTCAACGTTCTTTCTCCTCTTCCCAGTTCCTTAGCCTTTACGGGGGTGGGAGCTATAATTTCCTTGTTTCCTCCGCAGGGTGTGGAAATTTTTAATATTCTCTAGTTGCATTTTGCTATGTTCCACTTTCCCTGCTAACTGGATCCACCCTTCTAACGTGTCGGGATCCTCTCTCCCAATTGCTAGTTCGATCACGTCTTGCCTTAGTCCATATTGAAAGTATTCAATTTTAAATGATTCAGGCCAGTCAGGCAATTTGCTCAAGATTTTCTTGAATTCCATAGCGTATTCAGCTACTGTTCTATTGCCTTGCCTTAAGTTCTGTAGCCTCACTCTCGCTGACATTTTAGATAGAGTGTCCTCAAAACTTTTGCGGAGGGCGTACATGAACTTCCTAAAGTCCAGTAGTTCCCGAGCCCCGCCATCATACATGGCAACTAACCAGTCTCCCGCCTCCCCTTCCAAGACACTGGAGACATACCTCACTTTAGCCTCCTCCGTTGGAAAGGTGTGCTCGAATTCCCCCATAAACCCCCGTACGTGCGTTAGAAAGCAGGCAAGTTTCTTGGGGTCTCCATCAAATTTCATCTTCAATTCCCGTATGCCAGTCGGCGTGTTGGTCCGTTGTACGATCTGGCGCGGTTCATAGAATGGTGTCATCTGTGGCCGGCTGTAAGGGCGAGGTTCCTCTTCCCCCTCCTCACTGTCGTCGCTTGACTCTGTTAGTTCCTCCTCCCCTTCAGAGGTCGATGGGTTCACAATTTCATCTGTCCCCCTGTGCCCTTCCAGGGTATTTAAAATTTTCTCTATGGCCAGTCCCATAGAGTCCAATTTTTTACTCATTGTCCCCATGTCCAGGTCCATGCGTGCCATCTGTTTTTCAAGGACCCCGATGCGCTGGGTTGGAGTGACCTATTTTGTGCGCTTCCCCCCTCTCTCTTCTAGCCCTTCGCCGACCCCGAAGGACCAGTCCGCCAGCTGAGGCTTGCTAGTTGCGAGGGTGGAGGGGGTTTTATTTACCTCTTTCTTTTGGGGTTTCTTTGATTTCCGCCTGTCAGTGGTTTCAATGGGAGGTTCCATCATTCACTGAGCTGCTCTCTCCATCTTCTGAACCCCCGACGAGCTGGGTATGGCCACTTCGTTAGTCTCCACCGCTGCCCCCGCCTGTTCCATCCGTTCCACGGGTGCTGAATTCTTTGCTGGTGGCGTGACCACTTTCGACCGGGAGACTCGCTGAGTCGTCAGAGTAGTCCTCGGGATACGTGGACAATTTGTGATTCCAGTCTTTATGTAAGGTGTTCCTCTCTGATGCCCTAAAATCCCTTTCTCTAGAGTAAACCGCAGACGCGCGGTTTCTTAGGAGTAAAAGGATTTATTACAGTGCACGAAGGTTAACACAATCAAAGACTGGAATGAGCAGGCATAGCATGGCATGGTACATTTAAGCATTCCCCTCCCCATTGTTCTTAGATGATGACACATGTAACACCCAGGCTCCAGGGTGCTCAGACAGCCATTCCCGGGGCTGTAGAATTCAGCTTGACACCTCGTTGTGAGTCGTTCTCCTTTCGGCATTGTTGCCTGTCTCGCATCGGTTTCTAGCTACCCTTAATACACAGAGCTGTCTAGCTTAATGGCAGAGGTCTGCCAGAACTCTGACAAATAAGCAGTGAAATGTTTCAACCAAAAGAAAGAAATCCAGTTGTCATGACTCAACCTAGTGGACAATTCCACCTGGATGACTGAGAATCTTCATTGACATATTCAGAGGGGAAGAAGAATCTTGCTGGAGGCCCCAGAACCCCATGGGACAAGCGATGCAATGAGGCCACAAACAAACAATTTCTGTTCTCTGAATTCCACTAGAAATACAGGGGCCAAAATAATGTGGGTTTTCTTTATTATGTCAGATTTATGAGTCTGTTGTAAAAAAGATGACAAGACAATTCAGATAAAGTGTGCTCTGGCTAATAGGCTGGTGGGGGGTGGGGGGAGGCCCATGTTCGAGTCAACCCTCAACAGTGGAAACTCACCAGTTGACTTCAGACTGAAGAAGCTACTTGGACAAGCAGCGAAACCTTTCAACCAAAAGAGAGAAACCCAGTTGCCATGACTCAACCTACAGACAATTCCACCTGGATGGCTGAGAATCTTCATTGATGGTTGACTTCAGGTTGGTCCCTCTTTCTCAACCCCACCTCATTTACAGGATTGTTGTGGGGAAAATTTGGTGGAGAGATTGTTATGCACACCCCTTTGCATTCCTGGAGGAAAGGGGGATATACATTGAACAAACAATAAATAGATAATAGATAGACAATGAAGTAAGGAAGCTATTATCTCCCTTTCCATTTATATTGGGGGAAGCCTTTAACCTAAATAATGCAGAGATGGCACTGTCCGTATGGAATCTTTTTCGGATGGTCCGGAAAAGCCTGCCTCTCTCCACGTGCTCTGCACAAGCACTCTCTTGCAGCCACTTTGCCTGCCACATTTCTCTGATGGCAATACTAACCCTGTCGCCTCTGCTATTGCCAGATCTTATGGCAGAATTTGGCTTAGATGTGCCATGCAAACTTGTCCACCTCACTTCTGTGAAATGGGAGTATCTAGGATGTGGACCTCACAGAAGGCTTCAGAAGACAATTGGATCTTTATTTTTAAGGTGATTGCATGCACATTTTTTAATAATGACATTGCATATTTTATATAACATTAGAATTTGTTTTTTTAATAGTAATTTTATTAAACATTACAATTAAAAAGATAAAAACTAATACAAACTAAAAAGAATAAAGGAATAAAAAGGAAAAAATAGAGGGTGCAGAGAAAAAAAGAAAAGAAAAATAGAAAAGAAAAAATAAGAATATAGTAAAGAAAAAGAAAAGAAATATATAAAGAAGTGACTTCCCCCTTCATCACAAGTATAAACAATTTTAGTAACTTATCACCTTCTCTTAAAATACAAGAAATGATCTCTTGTTCCCATATCTCATCTCTTATCTATAAGTAAATCCTTAAAGCCTCCTTGTTCAGTTCTGATCAGCAAAAGTCCATTAAGGGTTACCAGACATAACAACATATCTATTTTAACCTTGATCAAATAAACCAACTTTATATTCCTTCCTTTTACTTTTACTCTCTCTCAGCCCAACTCACCTCACAGGGTTGTTGTTGTGGGGAAAATAGGAGGAGGAAGGAGTATTTGGCATGTTCGCTGCCTTGAGTTATTTGTAAAAATAATAAAGGTGGGATAGAAAATAAATAAATAAAAATAAAATCTTTAATCCCATCAAATAGTGTCCTAGAACTTGATTTCTTATCATTTTTTCTTTGTTGCGTCTCACAAAATTCTTCAAAGCTTTAATAAGTCTCTTTGGTAAATCCAATATAAGAAAGTTATCCAAGTCACTCTTTTGGTTTGTTATTTGTATATCCCTTTTAATTATTAAGACATTAGCCGGTTTCATTTGTATATCCAGTGTAACATCTTTTTCCTTATCATTCTTGTAGTCTGTCATTTTAATATCAACTTTAAAAATCTTTAAAGTCTCAGTCTTGTCCAGTATTGCTTGTTCCTCTTCCATAACATATTTTAAACACAGTGTGTCTATAATGGCAGACACTCTTAAAATTACCTTCTGGATCCATTGTTCACAAATATTCTTCAATATGTCCTATATTAAAGTATTTTGCTCCATTCTGTATTAGTAAGTCAAATTTAAATGTTCTTCTCCTTTAATTGTAATCTTTAGTTCCTTCTGGTTCCCTCTAGTGTCCAACCTTCAAAGTCCCATCCTATCTTTTTTTTTTAAAGAATTCAAAACAAAAGCATTTTCCCACAGGAAGGATTCTTATAATTAATTCCAAAATCTTATTTCAAATCCATCTGGACCCTTAGTCCATTTGTAACTTTCCAAAATCAACATTCTAATCACCCTTTTGCTATTTGTTCACCCCCCATTTTTTTTTTAGTCCTTAAACTTGTATTTAAAACTTCATTCATTAAGGATTGAAGGAAACTCACCCAGTGGTGTAAAACTCATCAGTCCAAAGGTTCCTAATAGCTGAAAAGCAGTTAACAAGCCATTTCTAAAAGTGATTAGGAAAGGAAGCATGTGAACCCAGTGTCCTTTTGAAGGCGCCCACTGCGGTTTGAGTGAAGATGGCTATTCCCTTGTCTCCCGGAGTTCTAAACCTTCTGGAGACCACTGTCTTGTGGTCTCCACATGAGGAGCAGCTGTCTGGAGCACTTGTGGGCGATCTCAAGTCCTCTTCTGATCTGGAGAGGAATTACAAAGAGCCGGTCTACTCGCTGACTCTTCATTCCACCATGGTCATCGGCTCTGCTTTTAGCAGGGCTGTCCTCAGTTCGCCATTTCGTCCCCGGAAGTCATAAGGTTAGAATTTGGAAGTGGCACTTAGAATAATGGTGTGAGGCAGCCACCTGGCAATATTTCTAGCAGAAGGGAGAATTTCTCATTTTAGAAGCAAAAGTCTTCAGCCATGGTGGCAGATGCGGTTTTTATTGCCAGCTCCATCTAGGACGTGTTAAGATCAGTTCTTTGGATTGTCATATGGCTAATTTTGAGTTTTCTTCATCATTTGTTAGATAATAGCCATCTTTCATTTTCACAGTTTCCCACGAGTTTCTCAGGGCTACATTTTCTCCAGTGATTCATTCATACTGACCCTCCAGTGATGTAAGGAAATGGAGATCTCTCAAATCCCACAACTTTTTAATTTGTCTCCAGGGAAAAGCTTAGAAGCCCTTCTTCAAATCTTCTCCTAGCCATTAACTTCTTAGAGACTCTTCAGCAACCTCCTATTTTGTACCTCATAGTCCAATTGAGAGGTAATAATTCTGACCTACTTTACAGGGTTGTGGTTAGAATTCCTGGCAGCATGAAGATGAAACATCTTGAGCATTACAAATAAATATTAAAAATTAATATTAGCTATGCCTGCACACTTAATAGCTGCATTTCAGAAATGCTATTAAAGCCAAAAGATGAGAGCCAGAAAAAAAAAAAAAAAGCAAAAATCTGGCAGTTGAGTAGTGGACCACTGCACAGAAGGAAGAAATGAAGGGAGAGTTAAATTACTTACTTATTTACAGAAATATGTTTGCCAGTGCAGTGCCTTTCCCAAGCAGTGCATTGAGGACAGTTAGACACTTGTGGAAAGGAGTATCTTGTATCCATAGTGAGGGCATATTTGGAGACTATTCAATTATTATTATTATTTTTATTACTCCTATTATTAGTAGTAGTATTGCTGCTGGTGGTTCTCCTACTAGGTCTTGGAGTTTGGTTGAATAATTTTATGCTAATAAAAGTACTTCAGATCCATCTGGACTAATAGTGACTTACTGGACATAGACATGTAGTTTTCTTGGCAATAAATTAAAAATGGTTTGCTGTTGTCTTCTTCCTGGAACTGGTTTTTAACTTCCCAGTATAGCCTACAGCCTTGGATATCCTGGTGACTCCCCTATCCAATATCTAACCCTGCACAGCTTTTTGAAATCAGCCAAAGTTGGTTTGGTGTCTTCAACTGCTAATAGGGTTTGATCAATGCTTACTGTTTTAATACTAACATTGTATGAGTGGTTTGTGTTCCGTGTTTTTACAGTATTTGTAAATCACTCCTGTGGCTTGCTATAAAGATCACTTTAAGAGGACAGGTCTCTGTCTTAATGAACTTACAGACTCAAATTGGACAAGAGAGAGGCCACAAGGATGAGGAGAGAAACAGGCAGGTGTATAGAAGGAAGCACACGGTGACATGCTTAGGCCATTCTGGGACTTCTCCATCACAGAGCTCCGTTTGTGGAGTTCTGCCACCAAAAACATTTGCTTTACACCAAGGCTGTCTCTTGGGCAGCCAGGAAAAATACTTTTCTCCCCAATCCTTTTCATGCGTTGCCACTTTTAATGTTTCCGGCCCACTTTTTAAAATAGCATCTTCATATAAACCACTCTGTAACCATTGCTAAGTTCACCTCAAATGGAGAGAGAGAGAGAGAGAGAGAGAGAGAGAGAGAGAGAGAGAGAGAGAGAGAGAGAGAGACTTTCTCTCTCCCCACTCCACAGCCCATAACTTTGGCGCCTGGGGCAACAAACTAAGTGGAGCCCTGTGCCCTTACTCAGTCAACCAGTAAAAGCTGCTCATTTGTTCTCCCACAACTTTGCTCTAGATCTTTCAGGAGACACCATCTGGGTTGAAGTTAGGACAAGATGATGATGATGATGATGATGATGATGATGATGATGATGATGATGATGATTTCAGGAGCCTAATTGTTTGGGCCCCTCACATGCCCATAAAACAAAAACAGGGATGGTTTCAAGGCCAGAACTGCATAGCCAGACAGTGTGGCCAGTTTCCTGCTTTATGTATTATCTCAATGGAAGCTTCTGCCCTTGTGCATAAGGTTAACCAAAGGGAGGTGCCTTTTCTATGCAGGGGGCAGGAGCCTGCACCCCTTCCTTGCCTTTCAGATTGTGTGGGATCAGACTTCAGGAGTGCCTGTATTAAGTTCTCCTTCCTGTTTTATAGAACACTGGGCAAATGTTGTTGCTCATCCCTCACTGAAGAAGGGTTCTGGATCGAGCTCCTCCTACACACACCTTATTTGAATGACCTAGGAAGCATCCCAGTGCATTGTGCCCTGGAGCAGTGAGTTCCAAACCTTTGACTGAAAGTTTATCCCCATAACACCCCATTGGTTGTGGGGAGGGGACTTGGGCCATTTCCCCCAAACTCCACAGACCAAGCTCCTGCCCTGCTGCATTGCTAACCATCCCACCCCCATTCCATGCAAACAAACACAAGGTTCCTTGTGGAGGGCAGAAGCAAGACTCCCCTTCTTATTTGTTGCAGTTCCCCATTAAAGATAAATATTATTAAGGCCTTTTTAGAGGAGTGAAGGTTGCCTTCCTTTTTGAAGGAGGCACTTTTTAGACCACTTCTGAAAAGTTCTCTTTTGATCCTTCAAACATGGGCAAGTACAGGCCAGTTTCCAACCTTCCCTGGTGGGGCAAAGTAATTGAGGTGGTGGGGCCTCTCAGCTGCATGCAGTCCTGTGAAAGAGATTCCTAAAGACAGAAGTACTCCTTGTGGTGGGCCATAACTCTAGGACTGTGAATGTCCTGACCTGTTCTAGATGGGGGTGAAAGGGCAGGTACTCAGCTTGGGAGTAATTCTGGATTGTTCCCTCATCCTTCTACTCTGTGGCCAGAAGTACTTTTTATCAACTTTAGTTGATACACCAGCTGCATCCATCCCTAGATAATAATGACCTAAAACCAGAGGTGCATTTGCTGATAACCTCCTGGTTTGATTTCAATCATGTGCTCTGTATGTCTTTCAGAAACTTCAACTGATGAACACGCTAGAGCCAGCTGGGTCTCTGAAATATTCAATAAAGACCATGTTACAACAATTCTGAAATCTTTAACTTGGCTGCCAGTTTGTTTCCAGGTACAACGCAAATGTTACTGAACTATTCTTAAAGTCCTAAACAGCTTGGGCCAGAACATCTAAAGGAGCACTTTCTCCTGCAAGATTCTTACCACCCAAGGTCACCCAGGGAAGCTTGCCTTCCACAGATTCCATCCTCCAGACGGCTATCTGGGGTCAAGCCTTCTCTGTGATTGTGCTGCATCTGTGGAATTCACTCCCTACTACAATATGGGGACTGTCATCCCCACTGGCTTTGAAGATGGCTTTAAAAACACATCTTTGTCAATTGACCTACGTTCTTTAATTGTTTGTTCCATTTTTTTAACACTGACCAAAACGGCCGTTTTTTAAGATTTTACATTTTTTAATATCTTATCTATTTAAAATTGTTACTCACTTTTGGGTGTTTTGTACACCACCGGGATCCTTGGTGATTGGTGGTCCAAAAATCAAACCAAGGCATTAATTAATTTATTTCTTAATGAATCCAAAATGCATTTTGAATCAGTGGCTCGGGAAACAAAAGCTGGGTGAACAACTTTCTGCATTAGGAATGGGAATGCCTTGTTGAGGGGTGGGTGTTAATTCAGGGGATAAGAGCTGACAAATTTGAACTTTTCAGCCTTTTTTGCAGGCGGGCTGTTTTTCAGTAAAATAGTTAAACCTATTTTACTGCTTTGGATGGAATGAACTTGGGGTTATGAGTGGGGGTCTAAAAAGGGACAAAGTTCACCTGCACATTGTGCTGCTAACCTCCCTAATGCCTAAAGAGCAGCAAATGCTTACTTATTCTATTTTTACCAACATGGGGGAGGGGGGCATAACACAGATTGTCTGTCTCAGATATCAATCAGTAATTGGAGGGATATATTAGCTGGAAATAATAAAACCTTGAGGGATGTCAAGAGGGATCGTCAGCCACCCAGCTACTGTACTTACTGCTGTTGTGCAAAAGGAAAATAAAGACCCAGGGCTGCAGGCTTTTTTTGTGAGAAGAGTTTTGCTCACATTGCTGGGGCATTTTCCTTGCAAGACATCCCTGTATTTTGCCTCTAGTTCGAGGCATCTTCCGTTGTCGGTGCTGCCCAAGAATTGTGTCATCCGATGGATTAAGCAAAGGACACCAAATCTCTAAGCAACTTTCCCCCAAGCCATTTTTGTTGTATTTTTGGCACTCATGTGGCCTTCTAGATGCCTTGCCTCCCACATCGATCTGAACCCAGTTTCTCATGTGAGTTGGCAATCTGGTAAACAGATTTTGCTCCTGTGAAGGAAGAAGAAGAGGAGAGCTTTTCTGAAGAAGTCCCATTCTGTGGAACTAGAAATCAGAGCTGGCTCTACCATTAGCATTTGTGTCAGAGAGCAGATTCTGGCCTGGGGAGGGTAGCTGGGTGCTGGAATGCTCTCCTTATGATCCTTGATACAGTATTCTCTGTCCTATAGTCAATGCTGAGATAAAATTCAACCAATCAGCTCTGAGGTATAGACTGGAGGTGGGGAAAGCAGATTTCTTTTGCAAAATGTTTTGGGCTGGTCTTTGCACTTTCCAAGCTTGTGTGCCCCATAAAGGGTTAAGAAGGAAGGCAAGCAAATACATTTAAAATTGGCTGCAATCCTAGCTAAGTGAAACAGAAACAGGTGTGCAATGAAAGGAAATGTGCCTGCAAGTCTATTTGTGCACATCCATTTAGGATGCTCAGCTGCTTGAAACAGGTGCACTCATCAGGTAGATCTTCCATTTCTTCAAGCTTTGACTTCATTGCATAGCAACGTACCCCAAGGATTCAGTCCCCAAACTAAAACGAAAAGGAGCCGCCGGCAGGACTGAGCTACCATCACGAACAGTGGGACAAACCCCATCGACATATGGCAGGGAAGGGTGGCATTATAGGGTGGCAAGGGGACCTGGGGGGCGGGGGAGGCTAACTCTGGATTTCCCAATTCAGGAGCCCAAATGGTTTGATTTAGGCCAGGCCCGGAAGCCATTTCAAAACAAATCATGTTCACTGTAATACTAAGGTTCACATGTGATATTAAAGTTCACCCCAGTTTGGCCTTGCAAAGGAAAGAGACCTTTCCTTTTTTTAATCCGCTTGTCTTGTCTAGAGACATACATCTTGTTCTAGTTTATACTCCAAAAGTATGGTTGGGATTTTGCCTCACCCAGAATTTAAACTTTCAGTGACCCATTTAATCTGCTGAAACAAACCATCCTAGATTCAAGGGCTGATTCTTCAACCTGTGCACTAAAGACAGAACCAGAGGGACAGTCTAGAACAGCCTCTCACCTCCTTGTGTTTGAACTTCAAAGCCCACAATTTGCAGCCACAAAAGCAAACTTGGAACGCTTTTGGAGGACATGACGTTGTGTAAGATAGATGGTAACCACTCAGGGTTTGGCCTGCTGGTTTTGATCAACCAGAACTGAAGCCTCAAATTGCAGCCATTTCTAGTGGACCTCTTTTGATGGAGCTCCAAGGAAAGGCACTAAGTTGTTTTTCTACTGATGCATATAGAGGCTGGATATCATCATGAACTACAGCTGGAAATGGGTTATCTGTGGTGGTTTTCCCTTTTTCCCAGACAGTTGCAAGAGGGACCATTTGAGGGATGGGAACTTTTGCTTCTTAGAGAAAAAGATCAGCAAGTAGTTATTTTGTTTCAAAAACCTGCCAAACCTGTTTAACCAGATGATGGGATAACTCTGTGTGCGCATGTATGTCTGTGTGCATGGTCATGGGCCACAGATATTCAGGCCTCTATCAGAAGTTATTGTCAGTCTTCTGCCAAAAGAAGTGTTTCCTATGAAGTTTATATTACACACATACAGATTACATACATGTACAATGTACTTAGGCAAGTAAAATTTAAGTACATTCCACTGCAAGTTATTTATTTATTTATTTATTGATTGATTGATTGATTGATTTATATTCACCGCTCCATCTCCCCCTAGGGGGACTCTTGAATGTGTTTCTCATTTGCTGTGGTGGCACCATATCTTATATGGTTTTCTTCCTCCAAGCATTTTCAATGACATTTGCATTAGCACGGGGATTCTCCTTCAGGGAGTCACAAACAGGTGAGAAGGGAGTCCTATTTGTTTAAATGGCATGGTAGTCCACTTCAGACTTTGGAGTATTACTAACTTCAGTGAAATTAGTTTATTCTTTGCGGGGGGGGGGGGGCGTGTGGACATATGGATGCATTATTTTAGGTTGTCACAGAATCAACATTTAAGAACTGCTGCATTAACATTTTTACAAAGCTATTCTAAAAATATTCATTTAGAAGTTAAGCCCCATTGACTTCCATAGAGAGTGTTAATAATTTCTCTAGTGTGCCCTTCCATGCAGCCTTTTGACTGCAACATACCTTTCAAGCCACAGTGTGCAAAGAACTTTATTTAGCTTGAAAACAACCCTGATGTGGAGATCATGATGGCTCCCATTTTACAGATGGGAAACTTTGAGATGACTCAGGAACATTCAGGGAAGCAATAAATGAAGCAGGATTTACATCAAAGTCTATTCAAAGGACGAGCACTATTTCCTGTTCATTGGAACACCATTGCTTCTCTAGGACAAGAGTAAAAGGTAAAGGTAAAGGTTCCCCCCGCACATTTGTGCAGTCGTGTCCGACTCTAGGGGCCGGTGCTCATCTCCGTTTGTTAGCCAAAGAGCCAGCGTTGTCCGAAGACGCTTCCACGGTCATGTGGCTGGCATGATGCACGTGGAACGCTGTAACCTACCCACCGAAGTGGTACCTATTAATCTACTTGCATTTGCATGCTTTCGAATTGCTAGGTTGGCAAGAGCTGGGGCGAGTGCGGGAGCTCACTCCGCACGCAGGGCTAGGGATTCGAACCTCCAAACTTGCAATCTTCCGATCGACAAGCCTGGCATCTTACCCGCTGAGCCACCACGCCCCTCTGGTGTGGACAAGAGTAGGGAACCTATTTGGGCCAAGGGTCAGATTGATTCCAGGCATCTTGGGGACTACAAGCTTTGAGTGGGCTGGACCACAGCTCAAAACAGGCATGGGCACCACATTGTGTGGTCACAATGCCTTTTCCAGCAGTCACATGCACATTCTTCATTCACTCAGCCATAGACACTTGAAGTAGTTGTTATATTCCATTAAGGTAGGCTATTTTAAAACCTGATCGCAGTATAGGGAGGTGACTTTTTGAGGGGCATCCTAGCATTAGGAAATGGAGGGTCGGCTTTTGGTACATGATCATTTTGGATGCCATGAAATTTACTGCTTTGTGGATGCCCTCAAATTAATCAATTACACAATAAAAATTGTCCAAGTAAAGAGAAGTCTCTGATGCCTCAGTTGTATCTGTAAAATCATAATTATATCCTAGTGGAACTTGGTGTATACATTCATGATAAAAATTTGTGCGTCAAGTTCAAATAGCAACAAACTAAAATAGTTCAGCTGGGGGAAACAAATACTGGGCTAGGAAAGATGCAGAGTATCATACAGCATTTTAC
Organism: Charina bottae; assembly: GCA_023362775.1. Lineage (NCBI taxonomy): Eukaryota > Metazoa > Chordata > Lepidosauria > Squamata > Charinaidae > Charina > Charina bottae. Next base: position 134,391,417 of record JALMGJ010000002.1, on the reverse strand, counting down.
CTGACTTAAAGAAGATAAAGACTTAAAGTGAAAGATAGTATATATGTAGGTTTATAATCTAAGTCTCTTTCTGAAGTTTAAATACCCCATATCATTTTCCAACACCCCAAACAAATTCTATTTTAGTGTAATATATGCCCTGAGGTTGAGGAAGGAGGAAGATAATTAAGTGCATTTAAGGTAGATTTAGAAGTTGTATCTTCAAAGAAGAGCTGTGAAAACCTGGAGAACCAAGAGCCAATGACACCTGTTAATGCTAATTTCAAAGTAAAGTTATTCCAAGTAATGAAGCCTGCTTAATTGGGATGGTGGTGGTGGTGGGGGGAGAAACAGAGACAACAGCAAGTTGTTAAAATGAAAGAATTGATATATATTTTTAATTGGCCTGGAAAGTAGCAGTCTCTTTTGCTTCTTCTTCAAACTGAGTCAAGAAAGAAAGAGAGGGCATGGTCTCAGAGATTGGGGAGAAAAGGGATTTTAAAACTCCATTTTTTTCACAGAGATATCTTTCTTCATGTTGGAAGGTGTAAAAAGTGGTGGATTTCTTGTAGAAGGCCGCAGTGGAGTTTCTTTGTACGTTCAGAATTGGTGCCTCACCTCAGGATGTGTCCCTGAAAAGCGGGGGGGGGGGGGTGTCGTTTGTTTGGCCAGAGGAAAGCTATGAAAGCTGACCTGAGCGGTAGCCTGCTGCTGGCCTGGCCAGTAAAACCTCTTGGGCTTTGCTGCTCCTGCACCCCAGAGTGGACATGGCCTGGCTCAGTCTTGAGGCCTTCTTTCTCCCCTCCCTCTGGAAAGGAGCCTGCAGCCACTTGGGAGAGGTTGCAAGATGGAGGCCTGGGACTGTTGACCAAGTTTTGAAAAAAGGAATGTATGCATGCGCGTCTGGGGGTAGAATCCACAAGACAGGCCTTTGGGAGTGTCGAAAGAGACTGGGAGAAGGATCAGCAAGGAGTTCTTGGAAGGCCGCGAAAGGGCGACTCAGCAGACCCTCCCCTCCCCTCTGCACTTCCCTCCCACCCCAGCCCCACCCCCGCTTCCAATTCCACTTTATATGTTGCACAGAGCTCAGCATCAGCAGGAATCTGTAACTGCAAACTGCAAAAAAGGGCCAGTGCATACACGAGAACTTGCCTGTCTGCAAATTCTTAGCAAAGATGCAATCTTCTCTATATACACACTGTACACATGCATGTTTGTGCATCTAAATGTCCTCCACTAGGATTATTTATTGCGGTGTCGTTAAATTAATAAAAATTGTGCCCCCCCCCAACCTGCCCAAGAAAAGGAGCCACCCAGGCAACATCTTAAAATTTTAATAGGCTATGGAAGCCAAACAGTCTGAACGGGAAATAAGGGCAGTTTCACTGGAGCTCCAAAAGTATCTGGATTGCAGAAGACAGCAAGGTGGGAAGCATTCTTGTTTTATGTGACTCTGCTTACTTTTTGAATCTAACTCAACTCCTAGGGGTTGGCCTTTGCAGGGCACAGAGAATGGCAGCGCACCTCAGTTCTGTTTTTTAGTAAGAGGCCCTGTCTATGGTGTAACTTTCTACCAAGTGTTTAGGATCTGGGTTTCGTCGTGGGTGAGATTACGCACACCAAAAATTTAGGATTTCACTTCAAAATAGGGGCCTAAAAATATTCCATCGGAGCCTCGCCTGTTATGCGGAGGGCGATGGCGATGGCGACGGCCCAACTGAACGGAGAGCAAGAAAGCTCGCCGATTCACACGAGCACGAAGGCGTTGGCCTGCCTTGTGCCTGGCCACGCGGGACATTTTCCCGGAGAAGACATCTGTTCCTCTCCATTTTAAGCGCAGATCTCTTCCGCCTCTCCTTTCCCGGGCAAGGATGATGTGCGAGCTGGGCCACGGGTTCCTTGCAGCCAAAGGCGAAACGTCCGGCGAGGCTCCGGCTCCGGCTCCGCGCGCGGCTGCTTAGGCGCTCGTCCCTGCCTCCAGGTATAGATCAGAGACCGGGCGGTCGTCCCTCCGCTGGCTCGCCGCTCAAGTAGACAATGCTCCGCTCTCCCGCGGCGCGGGCGATGGCGGAGGTCAGGCGCGCCCCGAGCCTGGCGCGGCGGCGGCGGCGGCGGCACAAGCGGCTCGGGCGAGCCCTCGAGTGGCGCGGCGGGAAAAAGCCCCGCAGCTCTAGACGGCGAAGTCGGACTGAGTCGGCGCGCTGCGCCCGGCGGGAGAGTGGGGGTGGGTCGCGCCGTTAGACCAAAGCTCCCCACCTCCTCCGGGAAAGCCGGTTGCCTGCGCGACTTCCTTTGGGGGCTTCTCGGAAGCATCTGGCCGACCGCCGTTGGAAACAGGCTGCTGGGCCTTTCGGGGCGAGCCGGGAAGGCATCTGGGAAGAGTGGCTCGCCCCCGGGGGGTGGCGGCACTCCGGCGAGATCAGCGTTGCGCTTAGCGCTGGTTCCGCGCTGCCTTCATGTCCGCGGTTCCTGTCCTTGGATCCGAGACGTAGCCAAGCGAAGGGGATTCGGAACCGTACACGACTTTCTCCGATTCCGAGCCTTTGTTTACAAAGGAAGAGGGAGGGAAAGACGAGTATGTGTGTGCGTGTGCGAGAGAGAGAGAGAGAGAGGGTGTATCAAGTCTGCCGGCCTCGTGGTACCTGGCATCGCGGCTCTCTGTGTGCTCAGAAAGGGGAGATGTGGGTAGTGGGAAGAGATCTGAACACTAAAAGGAACTTTAAAACCCGTACCAAGTGATATTGTTCCCATCCATTCAAGGTTCAATTCGGACGACGAAGTAGATTCAGCGATTTCTCTTAAAATCCACCCGAGTGCAAAGGTATCCCAACGTATATATTACCTCTTTTTCAACTAGGGAAGTTTTTTTTTAAGGAGTCCCCCCTCCCCCATTATTTTAAGGCTCTTTTTCCTCCTCCACGAGGAAAGAAGATTAGAGAATACACACAACCGTGCAAACATGCATTTTCCCATCAGTTGAAGCACTAGGCCGGTCTTTTGGAAATTCCCAGGTCTGGAGGTTTCCCCACCTCCAGCCGAGTTGAGGTGGAAATGGAGAGAGGCCGAAAGAGCGCTATTGCTTCGTTCTCCTCGGATTCTTTTTAAAAAGGTATTTCCTTCTAGGAAACGTAAATGAGGCACGGCGAGAACGGTTCTGCTATTAAAAAAAATACAGCAACTTTGCTATTTTCCTAAACCTCAGGAAAGTGACTTTAAAAAAGGCTTTCTAGCTTTCCTAAAAGGTTACTTCCACGCGGTTAAAAAAGGGACTACTACATTCCACGTCTCTTTTAAAAAGAGGGAAATTAAAGGCGAGGTGATTTCGCCAACCAGATTGGGGCTCCGGGCAGCGGCTGGTCACTTTCAGGGCCCCCTCGGAAACGTCTGCGTCAATTTCAGTTCCCTAACCCAGATGCTGCTCAAAGCGTCTCTCGCCCGCTCCGCCGCCCTTGGAGTTGTTTGCGTCCTGACAATTCGGGCCCCTAGATTTTTCTTCCCAACCTCCACCTCCGTCTACTTTTCTTACTTTAAAATTATATATCTTCATGTCACAACCGTTTTCCCTTTAAAGGCACAAACATCCAATTTGGCTCAGTGTAATAAAATCAGCCGGAGATCCTTAAACGCTACCATTCCGCTGAATTAAGTTGTGAAATCTAATCTATTATATCCATAAAGGAGAATGCTTTCATTGTAAATTCAGGTTATAAAGAAAAACCCTACCTGAAGCAGTCGAGTCTGCCCCCACCCGAATCCCCCCTCCCCGTTCGGATTTGTTACTGGATGGCTTATCAAATTACTTAAAAACGCCGGCCTCCCTTTTTTCCCCATATCTCATTGGAACCAAAATTAAATGTGGCAAGACGTCTCTTTTAACAGCATGAAAAGGTCATAAACTGGGAACAATAACACGAGAAAACATAAGATACGAAATTATTCCAGCCCCTCACAAACGATGTTCTGTGATTAATTTGGAACCCAGCTTTCCTATACCTCAGCATCCATTTACTCAGTCAGTCAGTCAGTCACACACACACACACACACACACACACACAAATCAGTTGCAAAAGGGCTGAAATATATAGATCTTCACCCACAACAAAGGTGTGAAAAATTCTCCGAGCTAGGAATTTGGTGAAACTGCATGGTGATGTAAGTGTGGCTACCAATGGAGTGTCCCAACTGCAGAATGGAATTTAACAGACAAAAAAGGGGACCAATTTAAAAATTGATTTACTGGCTGGACCAGTAGAGGATTCCTGGAAACAAAAGTATCTTGGAATTCTTAAAGCCTAAAAAGAGCCAGTGCCTATACAAGATAATTGGGGGGGGGGGGAGAAGAGAAGCCCCCCCACCCCCAACATTTGAATATTGGAAAAGGAGAGGAAGAATTCCAATCTGGCGCCAGGCTTTATCTTTTTTTTTTCTTTTAATCTATTTCTGGAAAAAGGAAAAAACAACACCACCTAAATCCATCCATAGTTTAAGCTGATACCTCTCAAAAGAAATTTACAATACAGAAGGAAATCACCCTGAGTGCCTGGAAGCTCCAGATCGAGGCATAGATGTAAAAATAATTATAAAGCAGATCCAAAGTTTCTCTATGAAGGAGAGAAGGAGGTGGGGTGGTGGTGTTGGGTGTAGCTTTTTGTCAGATCTTGGGAGAAAGATTTATTAATGTGTGGCTAATGTCCCCAGTGTTTTATCCTCCTAAAGCCCTGCCCGATTTCCTAGTCTAATCTTTTATTTCCATCTAATTATTTTGTTGCCCTGCCACTTCCAACTCATGCCTTAAGAAAGAGTGAGACAGAAAGAGAACGGGGAGGGGGGGTGGACGGGGAGGGGGACAACCGCCCATCTGAACACTTAAGAAATCTCCAGTCTTGGAAGTCCAAAGCCCAGTTATAGAAAACTAACCTGGGCTTCTGGAAACAATCTTGGCAATATATGATTGGGGTAATGAAGGGAAGATCATCAAAATAGATTTAAATAGAGAGGGGTAAGGGGGGGGGGGAGAGCCTGAGCCCAGGATAGTAGGCAATATTAAGAGCAGAGTCATGAAAATACATAAAAGGAAAACAGTAGCCAAGGGCAGGCAGCAAAGATTTGGTTTCCTAAAGAATAATCCAAGTACAAAAACTTTGCAAAATAATTACATAGGCTAATAAATGGAAAGCAGAGACTGGCACAAACGGAAGAATGGAGGATGGTACAGAAACACATTTTCTAATTCAATCAAAATGTTTGCAGAGCAACGTAGTGATCTTAATACTCCCCATGCCTGGCTCCGAAGAAACGACAAAGTTGCAACCACACAGAACTGAAAGCAAAATTTTACATTTATTTCATTCAGTTAAAAGCACCCCAAAAATGAGTTACCTTTCAGAGGGAGAGAAAAGGGCGGGAGCCAACAGAGCCATCATTTGAACAAAACAAAGCAAAGAGCGGTGAGCTTCATTTGCATTCAGGGTCAAAAATAGAGATGGAAAGTGATGTTTTAAAAAATAGTATCTACAATCCCATCTTACAACTGGAAGCAAATCCCACTCATGTTTTCAACTGGTTTTATCTCCAAGTAATTAGATTCTATGCACGCTCTACTCCTGAGGAGCAATTCTTACTGATTTTTGGTGGGGGAGGAGGGGTTCACTCCCAAGAAACTGTATAGAACTGAAGCTGCAGCTCGTAAATATATACTTTGAAATGCAGGAAGGGAAGAAAACCTAAGAATGTGATAACCATAAACTAAAATAAAAATAATTACATGCTTGCAAATTCTCACAAACATTCCACAGCAAAAACAAAACAAAAGAAAAAAGAGTTCCACTCTTGCACATTTTTGTACTTAAAATGGGGTTTTAGTCTGGATTGTGGGAGGTTGTGCGGATCCAGAATTGGCCTTTACAGCCACTTACAGATCCACTGTTAAAATTTTACCCTTGGAAGACAATCTTACTCAGCTACGAGTGATCGCCAATGAATGAATGAATGAATGGTCTGGATAAAGAGGAGGAATTAAATAATCTGAATGTGGCCTAGTCAGTTCTGGTGCAATAAAAATATTATTTTTATTTTAAGATGTTCAGCTAATGCCATGTTATAATTGAAATGTTTTTATTTTGGGATAATGTATGTTCTAGTAGATTGCCTGCTTCCAATTTGCAAACACTGAAGAATTCTAGTAATACTGAGTATTTGTGAATTTCAAACTGAAATACACTTCAGCAGATTTTTCCTTGTCATTAGGAAAGACTATCCCTTGAAAAGACCCAGAAATAAAAATAGAGAGACAGGCTGAAATATTCGCAAATGGTGTTGCCATTGCTGGGCATACAATTAACATTTTTATTTTAAAAATTTGGAAGCAAATTGTGGGCAGCTTCCGAAGACAAAAGGTGAGCATGGATGAATGCATTGCATATAAATACCAACTATTCTGAAAGCCTTTTAAAAACAGAATACCTATACAATATTTCTTTTCTTTCTACTCACTTATTGCCAAGAATAAAAAATTAACTAATGGTCTTCCAGAAAATTATATCCCTTTCCGGGGGTCAATCCACTTTCAATTAAATTCAGGGAATCTCTAGGCTATCTAGAATGCCAGCCTCTCATTAAATTGCTTCTGTTCAATTTAAGGAAACCGGTTTTATATTTAATACATTAATAACCTGAGCCTATTTAGAGAAATATTTGCATTAGACCTCCTGCTTCCAAAATATTTTTGCCTTTGTTAATCACACAGGCAGCGCTCTCTACCCTTGTTTTCAATTTATTTTAATCATTTCTAAGGGTAAAGTGGGGGGAATAAAAAGTAGATCAAAAGGCCCACACTCATCTAAATGTTACCATTTATTTATACCCTGTTAGCATAGCTAGCAATGCTGAAACTGAAAATAGGTGCAAAATTTGGCCAGGTAACATTCCAAAACCAGCATTATGGGATTTCTTCCTTTGCACTTTAGGTAACTGTACTGCTAATCTTTATCTATATCTATACCTTTTTAATGTCCAGACATAGACGGCAAGAAACCTATTCTAAGCCAGTCTTTTACAAAGTTACAAAGCTGTAACACTCTTTTAAAACTGTCAAAAATATTATTTTCGATCACCGGTATCAAAAATAATTTTAAAATTCTGATTACGGATGTCTACTAACCTCTCGCAATTCTAATTGGTTCTATTTTGCATTTGAATATAATCCTAACATTGCGGCGGGATTAGAGAATACTGTATTGTTTTGCTTTATGATGGCCATACCGATTCGCACTATTAAGATCTTGCCTACAACCCTTAAAGTTTGGAGTCCCCAACTCTGGCTCATTGAAGGGGTCTCTTTAAAATTTAATTTTTTATAAAAAATGAGATATTAGGGTGTGGATGATGACAGTCAGGAAAGGGGGAGAGAAATAAGAACACGTACCTGCAAATCCAGAGCGCCAGGCCCGGCCCCCCGCCCAGAGCTATTAACACAAAGGGGTTCGGGAAAGGCGGGGTGAAATCTGCACGAGGTGGGGGCGGTCACCTACCCTTTCCTCCCCACCCCACCCTCCCTGTCCCACGAAAACATGCAAATTCAGCGCGGATTCGCTCCGCAACCTTCAAGCAGGAAGGACTGCTTTCTCGTTGGGGCATAGCCTCCGGCTAAAATATTTTACAGCTCCAGCTGGGAGGTGGTGAGAGCCGAATGGGAAGCCACGCACATAATTAGATCTGATCCGACCCTCTCCCTTCCCATCGCCACGTGCTTGTGCAGCCTCCTAGCCTTCGTACATCCGGGGATGCCTGCCTCCTCCGCGGCTTTTCAGTTCGGGGCCGGCCTTGGGGAAGGAGCGCGGGATCGAGAACGGCTTCTGCATCGCTTAAGCTGCCGCCCCGCCTGTCGGGTCCAGTCCCTCCGTGCCACGATCGCAGAGCTCGTCTCTAGCCGTCCAAGTACCCGCGCTCGCAAGTCGGTCCTAGCCCCACTTTCCGTTTGGGTGGGCATGGTGCAGGTTTCCGAAAGCCACAAGCCGAGAAGGGGGTCATCAAAGCAGCCTGTCCTGCTCCGCTTTAGAAGCGAAGCAGGGGCGATTCCTCCGCGCGTCTCCAAAACGCAGCGACTCCTCCAAAGATCTCTCATCGCGTCCCCAGCCAAAAACAAAAGTTATTTCGAGCAACCGATTCCTGCCGGCTTTTCCTCCGCCCGTGCCTTGCGACACTCCCCCATCTCGCCCACGACTTCTTTCTTCGTTGCAAAATTGGAGCCCCCTTCGGGTACCCTCCTCCCTCCCCCCGCTCCTCGGTCCTTCTTGCCGCCATCCTCGGCGGCTGCATCGTACTGCAGAGCTCCGGATACACGCCGACTTCTTCAGGGCAAAAGGAGAAGAATTATCTTTCGACTATGTGCATATAATAGATCATAATAAATAATGATCTGCATTGGACGCTGCCCGAGAGCCTTCGCGGCCCGCCTCTGCTTCAGGTCTCACCCCCAGGGACAACGAAACGAGAGAAGCAGCCACAGATCTGCGGGAAGGAGCGCCCGGGGCGGGCGGAGGAGGAAGGGAGGGGGGCCCCAGAGGGAGGGGGGCTTTGCTGGAAACTGCCTCCTGAACCTGCCCTTCCCCCTTGCTGGAGGTTTAATCAATGGGGACGCTGCCGCAGCTGTCTTAAGGCGGGACGGCTTCGCTCGGGTCCGCAAATCCGTGTCTGGTGAGCGGTAACTCGTGCGGCGCGCGCTCTTCTTTTGCCCGCCGGGGAAGCCCGCTCGGGAACCCACCGCACTCCTCCCACCGAAGAGCAGACCCGGCCGGACCTCTGGCCCGGGGTCCGGGCCGCGCGTCCACCTTAAATCCCCGCCGCCGCGTTTTTCTCACACATGCCGACTCTCGGCCAATCAGGGAGACGTTTCGCCTCCCTTGAATGACTCTCGCTCTTTGTTTGCGGAGGGAGGATCGAGGGGGAGGCCCGGCGGCTGAGCCAATCGGCGGCCAGTCTGCCTGGGTGTGCGTGCTCTGAAATTCCAGCTTGCGCTCGGGGATGCCCTTACTAGCAGGGCTGAAATCTCCCGCGCCCTGCTTATTTATAATGGCCTTTCAAACTCAACTCATCCAAGGAGCTATTAGGCTGTCTGTCTGTCTGTCTAGGGCAATAATGTTTGAACAGGCCTTGCAATCTGTGAGCGTTTCAAGGGGAAGCGTATGATTGATATTTCAAATACGTCTCTTAAAAGAGGCCACACCGTCGGGTTACAAAAGTAATACGGGGTGAAATCGGCGCTCCTTTATAGCCGCCCTCCCCAGGGCGACCTTCCAGCCCTCGGTTGAACCCCTCTGGTCGGATCAAAACGGAGAAAACACACGCACTGGCTTTCTCTTTATTTTGAAGGGTGATGTCAGCTCCAAATCAAGCCCATTTTAAAAAATTACAAGTTAAAGACTGGGTAATGTTTCTAATTTAATATATCTGCCTATTCTAGGAGTTATGTGTGTGTGTGTGTGTAAGAAAAACAACATAGTAGTGCAACCTGTTAATGGTTTTAAATCTAGCAGTTTCTTAAGCAGTGCAGCCCTGTTAATGTTTACTCAGAAGTAGATCTGACTGGTTTCAATAGGACTTATTCCCTGGTAAATGGGCATAAATGTATAGCCTTAATCAGTGAAAACAAGCATCGAAATATAAGTGACATTTTGAGCAAATTTGATTAAAGTTTCTCTTTTACAAACCAATTAAAACTTTTTTAAAAGCATTTAGGTCATCTGAAGAAAATTATATAATTTTACTGTTGACTAATACATTTTTTATTTCCTATGATAAGCAAAATATCAAGAAGTGAATGCTCTTCTCTGTTCTTTTATGTTCATGTTATTACATGAATATAGGAGTCAGTTTGGTCTAGTGGTTAAGGCAACGGGCTGGAAACCAGGAGACTGAGAGTTCTAGTCCCGCCTTAGGCATGAAAGCTGGCTGGGTGACCTTGGGCCAGTCACTCTCTCTCAGCCCTAGGAAGGAACCAATGGCAAACCAGGAGTCTGTGAGTTCTAGTCCTGGCTTAGGCATGAAAGCCGGCTGGGTGACCTTGGGCCAGTCCCTGTCTCTCAGCCCTAGGAAGGAGCCAATAGCAAACCAGGAGACTGAGAGTTCTAGTCCCGCCTTAGGCATGAAAGCCAGCTGGGTGACCTTGGGCCAGTCCCTGTCTCTCAGCCCTAGGAAGGAGCCAATAGCAAACCAGGAGACTGAGAGTTCTAGTCCCGCCTTAGGCATGAAAGCCGGCTGGGTGACCTTGGGCCAGTCCCTGTCTCTCAGCCCTAGGAAGGAGCCAATGGCAAACCAGGAGACTGAGAGTTCTAGTCCCGCCTTAGGCACGAAAGCCGGCTGGGTGACCTTGGGCCAGTCCTCCTCTCTCAGCCCAGCTCACCTCACAGGGTGGTTGTTGTGGGGAAAATAGGAGGAGGAAGGAGTATTAGGTATGTTTGCCGCCTTGAGTTATTTATAAAAATAATAAAGATGGGATAGAAAATAAATAAAATAAATTACATTTTTAAAAACAAGGAATAGATTAATAGATGATGGATATATAGCTATAGTGTTTATATAATGCAGAATCCAAAGTAACAGTATTGCAGTAATTCTGCTGCATCACATTCACTAAATCTAGCAAGGGAAACCTGAGCATATTTACTGAGAAGTAAATCCCATTAAGTCCTACAGAACATGACTTTCAGTAATTAAACAGTAAGCTGTATTGGTTTCACTAGCACTTACTTCTAAATATGTATTCATAGAATTGGAACTTAAATTAATTTAGGATGGCCTCATCAAAAAGCAGCATCTAAGCAAGTGACAGCACTTTTCAACTTTTCTGGAGCTGAGCAGGGCTGGTGGGGTTAGTACACAGATGGAAGATTATTTGGGCAATACCAGGACTTCAGGCTAGACTATGACATTGAAAAAGGCAATAGTAAACTGCTTCCATACTGCTTTCAAGAAAGCTGCATGGTTGTGTCCATTAAGTTAATGTCAAGCTCAAGTCAAGGGGAACAGCTTGACTTCCATTTGTATTCTCTATAGCTAGTAACCTGCTGCTTCTGTGATAAGGTGTTATTTGGGGCCTGTGTTTCTACATACCATGTGAACCCCAAAAATGTTCAAGGGAGAAAGCCAGAGTACAGTTAACTATAGGTAAGTATCTCCTGGCAATAGGTTTACTTTGTTATTAGGCATCATGGGTGCTGCGGAATCAATACTGTCTTGATTTTATCTGACATTCAAATGCTGTTTTCAGCAAGTACCACATAAAAGGAAGGGCAGGGAATGGTTGGAGTTTGATTCAAACTCATCTTGGAATAAACCCCACTGGAGACAAGGGGATTTGATTTTGAGTGAACATGTTTCTTCAAAAGCAAAGGTTCAGACTACAGTTCTTTACACTTTCCTGGAAGTAATACCCACTAAATTCAATTCAGTAACAATGTGAAGGATTGTGTGACACTCATGATCATCTCATCAGATGTCATAGGTAGAGGTTGATGTACATTTGGATCCCAAATTACTTATAGTGCAATTTAAAAACTCCTTCACAACAGTGGGGGAGGACAGGAGAAACTAGACCAAGTGTACGGAAACATTCCAAGGAATCCACAGTTAATCAGCCTGAGTTTTGCTCTTTAATTATCCCCAGAAGGCATGAAGCCAGTCTCCCAGCCATGCAAAGACCTACTTCCTGTATACATGCTTCAGAATAGAAAAGAGAACAAAGTTTGATGCTGTTGACAGAGTGATATTGACTCAGTACTGTCATCCTTCAATAAGCAGAATTGGGGACCACCTGCCCTAACTCCATTTATGTCAATGTTATTATTGCCTTTGCACACATTTTCTTGGGGTACTCATGCCAAATTCAGATTTTCCCCAGGGTGAGGTAGTTTGGAATTCACCCTTGAAGCAAATCTGAGCCACATGATGTGGGGAAGTCAACCACAAACTTCAGAAAGCATTTATCCCAACTATTTACAGCAGAAGGAAATTGGGTCATGGCACTGTTATCCCCTGATCATGTTAATCCAGAGGGCAACCCTTCCTCCCCCCAGCCCAATGGGCTGGACTTCAACTTCCATAATTCTGTGCTGAAGTAATACCAATAGGATGATCGGACTGAGATTCATGTGGACAGCCTAGAGTAGTTAGAGCTAGGGCCAAGCAAGGCACCGTGGCTTGTCTCAGAGGAGAATCTTGGATCTCATTAAGGGGCAGCAAATATTCAGTGTCTATGTTTTATTTTATACTAGTGGGGATGGTGATTAGGATTTTCTGCCTCCGGCACCAGAACGTCTTAAACTGTCTTTGGCTATCCTTGTTAAACATCTGCTGTTGGGTGTATCATTACTGTCTATATGTACAGCTATATACACAAAACGTATCATTGGCTATACATTCTCAAATCCACACAGCAGCTGCCTCTTATTTTAGAAATTAAGCACTGGAAGCACCAGGACTGGCAAAACAATTCCAGACAGTTTGTCACTTTGGAGATTAGCTATTGGCTGATGTTTCCTAAGTATTTAAATATTTTCTCAGTTTTGTACAGGGCTGCTCGCTAAATATTTGATGCTCGCTCTTTGGAATTTGAAGTATTTTCCCAACCCTGGAAAACTGTGGTGCCACTACATTCTAAAACATGCCATTGAAAATCTATAGATAATATATCTAAACCAGTGTAGATGTTTCCCGGATGTGGCAAAAGATGGCAAATCATTAAATCTCTTGCAGACCAATAATGAGTAATGAATGCATTATGGCGTAAGCATTAATATACTACAGACCACTTCATCAGATGAATGAAGGCATAGACAGAAACAATCGCCTTCTTGAGAGTGGACATTCTCCAAATAATTATTAGGGGTGATACAGATCAAGCTGTGCCAAAATACTGTTCTGAGATTTTTTCCAAGCTCATGCAGTTTGATAGAAAATAAATTGCTTTTGTAAAAAATAATAATAAATTCAAAAGAGAAGGGGGAAAAAACCCAGTGACATCCTCAAGGGTAGGATATGAGATTGCTTTGTTTACTGTACTTACAAAGTGTCTGGGTGGTATGTGAATATCCTGTCTTTCTTTCACCCCACAATCAACTCTTCAGTGATTTGCAGCCTCTCTGGCTTCCCAGATTCCAACTGGATCTCCAGAAAAGGCCTTCTAAAGAAACTCTGCCTTGGGCTTTTGGAAATTAGGGGACAGTCAGGGGGCTGCATAAAGATGAAGAGATGTGTAATAAAGGGGGGGGGGAACCAATACCCAATAGTAGCAACCAATAATACATTAGTTTATTGTAACAATAAACTAACCACAAAAACAGCATTTAAAGAGTTCTGAAGAAATTCTAAGTCACTCTGAGGATATAGAAAATGGAGAAAAATTTTGGAAATGAGGAACCCAACTTTTAGCACAATGACATTCTGGTGAAGACTCTTTCCTCACTAGCATCTTCTAAGGTCACCAAACCATCACTGAAGCAATATCAAGTCCATCCTCATTTCTGATGTCAGCACAAGGGATGGCTGGATGATGCTAGAAGATGCTGTTAAGTTATTTGGGGGCAGGGAGGAATCCTGCCTAAGATAGTGAGTTCTTTCTTACTGTTTACTACCCCACCACCCCAATCTTGGATGGATGGATGGATGGATGGATGGATGGATGGATGGATGGGTGTGTGTGTGTGTGTGTGTGTGTGTGTGTGTGTGTGTGTGTGTATCCCATGACAATTCTTCATATGTCTGATGGAGCAAACTACAGTACTCCATGGAAGCTTAGATCCTAATAAATTTGCTATTCTTTAAGGTGCCATAGCATTTGATGTTTTTTGCTGCAAGCAGCAAGCACAATTATTCTTCTGGAAACTACAGCACATTGTAGTTTAGGGATACAGAGTGGGTCATTTCACACCTCCTGGCCTCCAGATCATAGCATACCCCAGACTTGCCATGGATGAGAGCCTGTAATATCTCCCTTGGCATTTGAATGAAAGTTTTTAATCAGTTCAGTATTTTCAGGGTTGCATTTGATGGATTGTTCAGAAAAAGTTGCCAAAGTCAACAAACTGAAATACTACAGGGATACATATATACACGTGTGTGTGTGTGTGTGTGTGTAGCTGTCAGTACCAATCTTGTAAGTAGATAAAGACATTTCCAGCATGAGCATATTTTTAATGTGTTAGCTGCTTGTTTAAGATTAAGCAAACACTTTGTTTGAATTACTAATTTTGTCTTGGATCAGCCTTTCCAGCCTTGCACCCTACAGAGTATTGGACTACAATTCCTATCCCTACCAGCCCGCATAGCCATTGGCCATACTGGCAGGGGATGATGAGGGTTGTAGCCCAATATATCCTTAAGGCCTCTAGTTGGTGATGGCTGTTCTGGATGATTGAAAAAAAAATTAAGGCAGTAATTTGCTTCTTGGCCTTTATGTTATTTATACAGTATTTCTTAAGGGATCTAAAAAAAACCAAGGTCAGTATTCTAACTGGATAGCTAGTTTCATCTCACTGATTGTGTTTTTCTTTCCTCATTTGCATGTACTAGGATAATCTTGGAATCTTTGGGTTGGGCAAAACCTCTGTAGGTCCAACCCATCCCAAATGATTTGCATTGAAATGAATGTTAAAAGGCCATTAAACAGATCCTGTTTGGCAATCTCCATCCACACCCTTATTAATTTCATGAGGAAGGGGGGCTACTCAGAGTAAAAGAATAATGAAATGTCAACCCAACAGGGCACTAAACTGAATAACTTATCCCCAGTTGGGTGCGAGAGGAGAAGGAAAAACATTTTGCTATCTGGCACGCAAGACATGATGATCAAGTTATTTTGATACCTCAGGCAGAAATCTCACAACCAACTTTCTCCACTTAGGAAGAAAAAGTGCAAGAATAGCAATTTAGTATCTAAAACTTTTTTAGGGGCGTGGTGGCTCAGCGGGTAAGACGCCAGGCTTGTTGATCGGAAGATTGCAAGTTCGGAGGTTCGAATCCCTAGCCCTGCGTGCAGAGTGAGCTCCTGCACTACTAGCTCCAGCTCTTGCCAACCTAGCAATTCGAAAGCATGCAAATGCAAGTAGATTAATAGGTACCACTTCGGTGGGTAGGTAACAGCGTTCCGCGTGTGTCATGCGGCCACATGACCGTGGAAGCGTCTTCGGACAACGCTGGCTCTTTGGCTAACAAACGGAGATGAGCACCGGCCCCTAGAGTCGGACACGACTGCACAAATGTGCGGGGGGTACCTTTACCTTTTTTTATCTAAAACTTTGCTTTCTTTTCATAATACCCAAATTCACCTACTTAAATTAGCTTTCTGACTATGCCTGCCTTCTCTCTCCTCTCCTCTCCTCTCCTCTCCTCTCCTCTCCTCTCCTCTCCTCTTTTTCATTTTATATAGCTGCCCATCTCAAATACATGACTCTGGGCAGTTTACAGCAATTAAAAACAACATAAAAACAGAATAGAATATAAAAAAACATATAACACAATCTGCAGCTGAGGTACAGTATAAAAAACCTGTCAACAACAATCAACACAACCACTGTAACAGTAGTAAGGCTGGCTCTACCTCCCATAGAGAGAAGATCCAGATACTGAAGGAAGACTGTGATTGTGCAGTGTTGTAACTATTTTGATTATTCATACTCAACAGTTGGTTCAGACATAATTTCCCCTTCTGGAACAAAGAGGGCACTTAACCATTCCCAAAGGAGAACTTGCACAAATTATGTGGCAGGTCTCTATTACTTGTAGCAGCAATTCCCTAATTTCAGGAAACATGTAGTTGTTAGATGAGACGACATTTATAATCTAGAATCCAGAAAATACCTCTCAGCGAGGCCCATATGTTCGTTCAATATTTTGCATGGAAAAAACATGATGTGATACTGTATCTGAATTGGCCTCCAGGCCAGTATCTGGCACAGCCTTCTATAACCTGCTACCCTCTGGATCAGAACTTTCCAAACTGTGTGTGGCGACACAAAAGTGTGTCGCCACACACAGCGTGGTGTGTCACCACACCACCCGGAAGCGGCGGCGCGCGCGTGCACGGCGGCTGCCACGCACGCGCGCGCTGCCGCACGCCCCTCCCGCGCCGCCACCGTGCGCGCGCTCCGCCGCACGCCCCCCCGCGCCGCCGCCGTGCGCGCGCACCGCCGCACGCCCCCTCGCGCCGTCGCCGTGCACGCGCGTGTCGCCACCGCCGCCGCTCGGTGTGTCGCCAGCGGCGGCACTTTGGAAAGCCCTGCTCTGGATGAATCATTGGGTAGATGATGCTGGGAGTTCTTTCAGTGCAATGCATCTGAAAGGGACCTGGTTGGGGACCGCTGGTTTGGTACACCTTAAACTTGAGAACCTTTTCCAGAGGTGTAGCCATCCTAGCTTATTGCAGCAAAAACAATAAAAAGTCTTCCAGCACCTAACAATACTACTACAGTACAAGTTTTATGGAGTATACTTGTGATGGAATGTATCCCTGAGGAAGGGGGTGATGTGGTGGATCTCGGAGCTGAAGGAGGAGGGGGCGCATTCCAGACAGATAAGCGTTCCCACAGCATCGAAATCCTTGGTCGGCAGACAAAGAAAGTTAGGCTGGCCCCGCCCTAGAGTCCCAGGAGTACTTTTCCCCTTAGATCAGTTAGGGTACCTTTAGTCTGGCAAGATTCTGTATATGGTAGGAACAATAAAGAAACTAGAGCTGCAACTCCGGCTCATCGTGGTTCTTCGCCATTTTCCTGACAATACTTCTTCTGAACACAATAAGCTGCTCAAGTATTTTTCATGCATCAATACAGAGGATGCCAGTCATGCCGAGTCCCTTGCAAGGGAGATGGGCGGGGAATAAATTGAAATAATAAATAAATAAATAAAAGTATGTATTTTTTCCCACTACCTCCAAAAACAGGAGAACCTTCTCACACATCTTCCCCGGGTGGGCTATTGACTCAGCCCCCATGGCTGACTCAGGTGCTTAACAACCTGTATGGTTATTCTTGCCCTCTGTAAATGTTCCTTCCTTTTCTCAACTCACTTTTGTACCTGATTGGTTAAGTTATATATCAAAAGTATCAAATGTGCCCCAAATCTGAACTGCAATGAAGAGCTAACCAGGATGTCCTTACCTTCTCTCCAAGTTAATAGCTAGTGTCTTTGTTCTGGCTTTAGTTTTAAGGGGTATAGAGATAAGTGCCTTTTTAATGATTGAACAGACTTCCTTGAAACCAACATTATCCATTCATGTGGTATGATTGTCCTCTAGGATCAGGAAAGAAGGCTGTCTTCCTACTTTCCTTTTGTCTTCAGATAGCTATTTTCTAGATCAAGGTTTCTTAACCAGGGTTCCATGGAGCCTGGGAGATCACAATTTATTAAAAAATTAATTCAAATTCGGGCAACTTCACATTAGAGGTAAGTTTCATTCTTTATTTTTAGTTTAAAAACATGGTTAATGCATATATACAAGCCTACCCATGAAACGAATATAATAATTTTGTAACTTCTGGCCTATATTTGAGCCTAAATGTGTAGGGGTTCCCCAAGTCCCCTTCAGGTATCTTGCCACCCGCTTAACGCCTGTCCAGTCCTTTTGGGTGGGTGCACTGGTCTTCCTGCAGAGGATTCCCACTGCAGTTGAAATATCTGGCCTCATTGTGATTGACAGATATAACAGCTTTCCAATGTCCTCTCTGTAGCCATTGTTCTGAGGCAACAGTTCACTAGTGTCCTTGACTTTGTGAAAGTCTGTTTCCATTGGAGTTGGAACTGTGTTTGCAATTTCCAGTCCCAGGCTTTCCAATAATTCTAAAATCTACTCCTCTGACTGAGGAGAAAACTTCCATCCTCTTCTCTGTCAATTTGTATTCCTAAGTAGTAGCTTGCCTTTCCAAGATGTTTCACCTCTACTTCCGTGTTCAAATTGGACACAATTTCATCAATGTCCCTCTGATCCTCATAACAGAGAATCAAATTATCCACAAATGTCAGAATGAACACGTCTCTGCCATTCTTGTGTCATGTGTAGAGGCAGGGATCAGCTTTGCCCTGAGTGAAACCTTGCTTTATTAGCATCTGGTTTAGTTTCACATTCCAGGCCCTTGCTGCTTGTTTAAGCCCATAGATCCCCTTCTGAAGCCTGCACACTAAATGCCGGTTCTTTGGGTCAGTGAAGCCTTCAGGTTGTTGCATGTACAACTCTTCCTGAATTTCACCATGCAAGAATGCTGTTTTAATGTCCATATATTCCACCTGCATGTTTCTGCTTGCAGCTAGACTTAAAAGAAGTCGAATTGTTGTGTCGGTCACAACTGGTGCAAAAGTCTGGTCGTAATCTTCCCCATACTTTTGTGAATAGCCCTTGGCTACCAGTCTAGCTTTGTATCTTTGGACCTCTCCCTTCTCATTATGTTTGGCCTTAAAGACCCAGTTGCAACCAATGGCCTTTTTGCCAAGAGGTAACTTTGTGAGTATCCATGTGTTGTTGTGTTGCAGAGCCTCAAACTCTTCTTGAGCTGCTTTCCTCCACTTACTTGCTCCAGCTGGTGGCAGCTGTTGCACTTCCTTCCATGATGCAGGCTCTTTTGGCAACACCACTCCTGCGAGGTAGGACAGTCGCTTGGCTGGAACTCCCTTGTTGGGTCGCGATGAGCACCTCAGGTCCAGAACAGGACTCAGGTCTGGATGATGCTGCATCTCTGCCCCTTCTGTCCCTCCTGGTTCCTCATCATCTGACTCAGGCGGAGTCTCTTGCTCGATGTCCTCTCTCTGGGCTTGCCTGCTCGCTGCACCTGGAAATACTGGGTGAGGTACTTTGAACAAGTCATCATAACCTCCCCCTTCTGTAGAGTTATTGGTTAGAGGTTTTCAATTTGGCTCTGTTTCATGAAAATGTCCCACTCTGCAAGTTTGGATTGAGCCAGTCTTGGGATCTGAAACTCTTTCTCTCTTGCTTCCCAGTGGGCACCACAACAAGATTCCTTCCTTTGTTTGGGAATCTAATTTGGTTCTTTTCTCTGTTGGAACATGGGTGTGAGTAGCTGTCATTGCTAGATGTCTGCTACCCCCAACAGATGCTCGGATTGGCCCACACAGCTCGGTGTGAATTGGCTCCAGGGGCTGTTTAGAGCACCTGGTGCTTCGTTTTGGAATTGCAGGCCTTGTGGAATTTCCCTGTGTGTATGTTCTGTACCTTACAACAGCCTTACCACAGTCCTTGGCTTCCAAATTGCTTTCCAATCCATTTTTCTTGGTTGGAAGAATTACATTTGAATTTCCTTGTCCCAGTTGTCTGTGCCAGAGGATGGCGCTGTCATCCTCCTTTTCTCGGTGACTGGCCACGCATGCCATGTCTGGCCTCTCACAATTGAGAAAAATTAAAACTTTATCTAGAAATCCTGTTAGAACAGAGCTTTCCAAACTGTGTGTCGCAACACAAAAGTGTGTCGCCACACACAGCGTGGTGTGTCGCCACACCACCCGGAAGCGGCGATGTGCGCGTGCATGGCGGCAGCGGCACGGGACCAGTGCTTCCGCGTTTTAGTGAAGGCTGCTGCCGCCGCCGCCGTGCACGCGCACACCACTGCACACACCCGTGCTGCCGCCGTGCGCGCGCGCTGCCGCACACCCCCCACGCTGCCGCCGTGTACGCGCGCGCTGCTGCATGCCTCCCCGCGCCGCCGCGCTGCCGCCGCCAGTGTGTCGCCAGCGGCGGCACTTTGGAAAGCCCTGTGTTAGAAAGACACCTTTTCGATCCATTATTTCACACTTGTTACCTTTAAATCGAATAGTGTGGCCCTTCTTCATCAGTGCAGATGTGCTTATCAAATTCAAACTTACATCTGGAACATACAAAACATTATTAGCAATTAAATCCTTCTGGGTGGTACCATTTCTGTACCTTAGGAGAGCACGGCCCTCTCCTTCCACAGGGATTGTGGTTCCATCTGCTAGGCTGATTTCTTCCTTTGAACTTGGGTTCAATTCGATGAAGAAAGATGGATCATTAATCATATGCATGTTGCAGCCACTGTCTAATACAGAGCTTTCCAAACTTGTCATGTTGGTGACACACTTTTTAGACATGCATCATTTCGCGACACACTCTTACAGCAGGGCATCATTTCGCAACACACTCTTACAGCAGGGCACAATGCAGGCACTAGGACCTGCGCGGAACCACAGCAGGTTTGGAGGTAGCAAGGCACAAGGCAGGCACTAGGACCTGCGTGGAATCCTGGCAGGGCTCGGAGGCAGCAGCAGCCGTGACATACCCAGACACTGCAGCCGACACACTAACGTATCCCGACACACAGTTTGGAAAGCTCTGGTCTAATATGAAGGATGAGCAATTTTTATTCATGGCTGAAAATGCAAGAAGACTTGCATCTACAGCCTTCTCTCTGTTGGTTTTCTGATCTGCCTTCCTGGTCCAACAATTTTTCTTTAAGTGACCATTCTTGCCACAAAAATGGTACTTGATGGGCCTCTGTTATTGAAAGGCTCCTATGCTGCAGAACGCCATCTTTGCCCTGAGGCACTTTTGAAAATTAGCCTGCCTCATTGTGGGTCTGCTTGGCATTTCTATAGGAGGCCTGCCTGCTATACTCAGACTTTAATTCCTGAATTAAATCTGAAAGGGGTTGTCTGGCTCCCCTATAGCTGGCAGCAAAACTAGAAAAATTTTGAGGCAGTGATCCCAACAAAAATTCAACTTGGATCCTGTTATCCAAAATTATATCATTACAAGCAAGCTTGTGGAACAATGATTGAAAATTAGAAATATGCTCATCTATGTCTCCATTTGGCTGGAATTTTAAATTGGATAACTCTCTCACCAGATTAACAATTTGGGAATCTCCTCCTTCCCCATAGAATTTAAACAATTCTTCCATCATTTCCCTCACATTATCTCTGTGCTGGATTTGTACCAGCATTTGTGCACTTAAGGAATTCATGATCAAGCCTTGGAGCTTAAGATCATTGGCCATCCAGTCTGCATATGCTGCTGAATCTGGACTAGGAGGAACTTCATTCAAAATATTATGCAGATTAAAAATTGTTGCCTGCCTTTCCACCCATATCTTCCAGGGATAAAACTCTCTGGGTTTTAGTTTAAAAATCACCAGATTGTGATGCAGGAGTACACTGGCCATCTTGTCTAAGCAAAAAGGATTTAAAAAATCACTTCAAAAAGAAAAAAAAATCTTCCCTTTATGCTTAAGGCTATTTCCTTGTGTAAGAAACCTCTTCAGTAGCTAGACTGAGTATTCTCTTAAAAACAACAATGCTCATGCAAAACCAGCAAAAAAGAAAATTTCTGCTCAAAAATAAAACACAGCAAAAAGGAAAAATTCCTGCTGTTTAAAAACAAAACCTCTTTCTACAAATTCCTGGGCCCATAACCCTTTGAAGATCATTCAGTGGCCTGTTAGAATCAGTGAATGGAGCAGAGCTTAACGTTGTGTAAACCCATGCGCAGAAAAAGGAATATTGTTTAAAAACAGCCTGTGAGCACGTTAGAGAGATTCAGGTTCTTATTCTTACACTTTTAGCCTACCCAAGCATAAAGAAACACACGCTTAGACATTGCAGGCACAAAAAGTAAGTACATAAGAGTTATTACATTTATTCGGTCCAGGTACAGCCATTTCAGTAGAAAAATGATGTTTCAGTTCTTCTTTCTGTTCCCTAAACTGCATACCTCTGGCCCTGTTTGCTGCCAGAGGCTGCGTGGAGAAAGGGGGGAAAGCCTCTAGAGTTGAGGCCTAGCATATGGCCTCTCCATGGAAGGAGCTAAGGCATGTGCGTCCTACCCTATCGGTGGAAGAATCAGAGAGAGAGAAGAGGAAGTGGGAGGGGCAACAAGCAGCTTCCTCTAGTAGCACAGAGTTTGCCTCCTAGAGCAATCACCCATATGCTAATGAGGCATGCTTGATTTGCTGAATTCCAACAACTCTTGTTGGTTTCATTATGCTGAATTTCCTTGCAGTAAGATAACTCATTCCAGAATAACCCACTCTCATTGCTACTGAAGTTTTTAAAATTATTATTTTAGCATACCAACTTTTTATTTCTAAATTCAATCTCATTTTGGATTCCATCTGCCTATTGAATGTGTTGCAATGAGATGAGAAATGTGTAAAGGTTAATATGTCTCACAGTAGCCTTCCTCAACCTGGTACTCTGTCCAGATGTGTTGGAATACAACCCTCATAACTTCCAGCCAGCAGGGTGACCGTATTTGGAAGCAATTCGGCTTCAGCAACATATGGGAAATCTAGTTTAGGTTTTGCATCAGCCAAATTAATGGAAATGAACAACTCGAACTGCACTCATGCTTGGAAGCTGGACTTAGCCTTTGGCCAGTCGCAAGACAAACATGAGATGCAACATCCTGATTGGCTTTGTGCCTTTGCCAAAGGTCATTGTGTAAGGTTTGGGCTGCGAGAAAAGTTGTTTGTGTAATGTTAGGGCTCCGGTTTAGAGTGTGAAAGCCACAAACCATTTGCTTCACATGTCAGTTTCAGGTTCTTCTTCCTGTTCCTTGCCTTGCTCTTTGTTCCAGCTGCCCTCCTGATCTTTAGCCTGTTCCTGGCTCTTAGTCCAACCTCAGCTTGATTTACAGCTCCCGCGGCTTCCTATCTCTGATTTTCATCTCCCAGTTTCTGACCAAAAGACAACACAATTCCTGGCTTAGCTTTTCCTTTTAGTTGCGTATTTCAATGCTGCCTTCTCTGTCTTGCTTCACACACGCAGACTCAGTGGTGCACCATGGCTCAGGGTGTGACACAAGGACACCACTTTCTTGTCTAAGAACGTTAAGGATTCTCAGAGTCACACGAAAACACATTTATAATCCAGCATTTGTTTCCTACGGCAACTAGCCAGGTGAAGCTGGGAAGCATAGAAATAAACAGATTGTCGTGGTGATTATTCCCTCTTGCAGGGCTGAGAAACTTATGCAGATCCTAATTTTTGCTAAATGACATCCCTCACCCTGGCCATATTGACCGGAGTTTAGCAACATCTGGAGGACCAAAGGTTCTCCATTCTTGCCTTGGTATTCATCTCCAACATTTGGTGTTCCAGTGTAGATTACATCCATCTGCAGACAGTAGCTGAGTTTATCCTTTAAAGCTCTGCACAATTTGGGACCTGTATATCTTAAGAAGCACTTACCTTTACATGGGTAAGGAACCTGTGGCCCTCCAGGTGCCACTGAACCATAGCACCCAGCATTCCTCACTATCTGCTATCCATCTCGCTGGCTGGAGCTGCTGGAAATGTAAATCAGTAACAGTTGGGGAGCCACAACCAGGATAAATGTGTTCCCCACCCCTGTGGAAAATGTCCAAATACTCAGATAATCTTTTGAACTCTTTCATGGGGTGGCTCTACCTTCAAAGAATAGGCAAGGCATCTTCCATTTTATTACTGTATCATTGAAATACTTCCCTTGTGGAACTTATCTGGCACTGAATACTAATTATTTTTCATTTGTCTTTCCTTTTTTATAAGAAGTTATTCTTACTGCTATTGCTTTGCTGCTTAACTTTCTAAAGAAGGCAAATCAATGCAGCTATCATGGTTAGTTATTAGTGTGTATGTCCTTTCATGATTTGGAAGTTCTTTTTTGTACAGAAGCAGGCATACACAAACTGTTGATATCCAAGGGTCATTTAGCTGATTTGGGGGACAAAGACCATAGCAGGCAGGGCAACATCATAAACAGAAACAAAGTCAAAATTTTGTTCCTATCCACTTATCAGGTTTAATAGAGCTGCTCATTTTATGGGCGAGTAACTTAAACATTTCCTGGTGAACTGATTTGGATATACAAAGGCTAGAGGCCAGATGGGACAGGTGCCCTCAACTTTTGCAGCTGCTGACAGCATGCTATGGCACTCAAACAAAATGGGTGCCAGGAGAAAATCTTGCCCATTTGCCTATTCACCAAATGGGTGCAATAGTAGAAAGAGTTAATTATAAAATACTGATTACCTGAAGGTAAAATGTGAGGATGCTCTTCCCATAGAATACTGTCCCTTGAAGCTTCTCTTGAAGTTTCTATCAGATCAATCTGTCTGTCTGTCTGTCTGTCTATGTCTTTTGTAGCGGAGGGGGAGGGTATGCACCCTTCTAAAGAAAGCACTGGGCTACAGTCACCAATCATTTGTTTTTTGTAAGAATGACTATGGGGCCCATTTGGAGTCTAAGAATATACATAGAAATAATTATGATGCTGGAGACTAGTACTTGTCAGAGTTCTGGCAGACCTCTGCCATTAAGCTAGACAGATCTGTGTATTAAGGGTAGCTTGAAACCGACACAAGACAAGCAACAACGCCGAAAGGGGAACGACTCACAACGAGGTGTCAAGCTGAATTCTACAGCCCCGAGAACGACTGTCTGAGCACCCTGGAGCCTGGGTGTTACACGTGTCATCATCTAAGAACAATGGGGAGGAAAATGTTTAAATGTAATATGCCATGCTATGCCTTCTCATTCCAGTCTTTGTTTGTGTTTGCCTTCATGCACCGTAATAAATCCTTTTATTTCTAAGAAACCTCGCGTCTGCGGTTTACTCTAGAGAAAGGGATTTTAGGGCATCGGAGAGGAGCACCTTACATAAAGACTGGAATCACAAATTGAACACGTATCCTGAAGACTACTCTGACGACTCAGCGAGTCTCCCGGTTGAAAGTGGTCACGCCACCAGCAAAGAATTCAGCACCCGTGGAACGGAGAGCAGCTCAGCAAACGGCGGAACCTCCCTTCGAAACCACCGACAGGCGGAAGTCAAAGAAACCCCAAAAGAAAGAGGTAAATAAAACCCCCTCTACCCTCGCAACTAGCAAGCCTCGGCTGGCGGACTGGTCCTTTGGGGTTGGCGAAGGGCTAGAAGAGAGAGGGGGGAGGCACACAAAATGGGTCACTCCAACCCAGCGCATCGGGGTTCTCGAAGAACAGATGGCACGCATGGACCTGGACATGGGGACAATGAGTAAAAAATTGGACTCTATGGGACTGGCCATAGAGAAAATTTTAAATACCCTGGAAGGGCACAGGGGGACAGATGAAATTGTGAACCCATCGACCTCTGAAGGGGAGGAGGAACTAACAGAGTCAAGCGACGACAGTGAGGAGGGGGAAGAGGAACCTCGCCCTTACAGCCGGCCGCAGATGACACCATTCTATGAACCGCGCCAGATCGTACAACGGACCAACGCACCAACTGGCATAGGGGAATTGAAGATGAAATTTGATGGAGACCCCAAGAAACTTGCCTGCTTTCTAACACATGTACGGGGGTTTATGGGGGAATTCGAGCACACCTTTCAAATGGAGGAGGCTAAAGTGAGGTATGTCTCCAGTTTCTTGGAAGGGGAGGCGGGCGACTGGTTAGTTGCCATGTATGATGGCGGGGGTCGGGAGCTACTAGACTTTAGGAAGTTCATGTATGCCCTCCGCAAAAGATTTGAGGACACTCTATCTAAAATGTCAGCGAGAGTGAGGCTACAGAACTTAAGGCAAGGCAATAGAACAGTAGCTGAATACGCTATGGAATTCAAGAAAATCTTGAGCAAATTGCCTGACTGGCCTGAATCATTTAAAATTGAATATTTTCAATATGGACTGAGGCAAGATGTGATCAAACTAGCAATTGGGAGAGAGGATCCCGACACGTTAGAGGGGTGGATCCAGTTAGCAGGGAAAGTGGAGCATAGCAAAATGCAGCTACAGAATATTAAAAATTTCCACACCCTGCAGAGGAAACAAGGAAATTATAGCTCCCACCCCCGTAAAGACATCAGGCTAAGGAACTGGGAAGAGGAGAAAGAACGTTGAGCGAAAGACGGACTTTGCTTCTGTTGCGGAAAGGAAGGACACAGAATAAGTAATTGCCCACATGACAAAACTAACCCCAAAGAAAAGCCACCCATGAAAAAGTCGGCAGACGGCAGAGGCGACAAACCAGTGACCATAAAACGCAAAGGAGCAGCAGCTGCAACGGAGGAAAAGGAAAGCCGGCAGTACCTGGAAGATGACAGCGACTCGTCAGAGGATGAATTCCAGCCGGCAGGAAACTCCAACGGCCTGTTCTAAAGTGCGCTGCGGGACAGGCCTTCAACACAAAGCACAACGAGGGGGAAGCTGGCACCAAATACACCACAATGAACATGAAGGTAAAATTACAAACATTGGATGGGAAAAAACAACTGTGGGGGGTGGCAATGCTGGACTCTGGGTGCTCCAGATGTTTAATGCACCCAACAGTAGCGAGTGAACTGGGACTCAAAATGGTCAGGTTGGACACCCCAATCACGTTTTGTCAATTGGATGGGTCAGAAATGAAAGGGGGGCCAATAGAAAACACCACAGGAGACATACAAATGTCGGTGGGGATGCACGTAGAGACATTATGATTTATCGTGGCCCCTATTGCGACACGTCACATAGTACTGGGGTTAAAATGGCTCAAAGCAAGGAACCCCCGGGTGGACTGGGCGTCGGGAGAAATTGATTTCTTCGATGGGGCGTATCTGGGACTGGAGGAGGAATCGGGCCCGGACAGTGTGGAATGGGGGGGCGGCTGGAACCGAGCAATGGGAACCAGATGGGGACATTGGGGGAAAGGCCGTACCGGAGCACTATGAGCCTGTTGTGGAAATATTTAGTGAGCAGGAATGTGAGCAATTACCCTCCCACAGGGAATCAGATGCAGCAGTAGAACTCATTCCGGGGGCACCTTTCCCAAAACCCAAAATGTATGCCATGACCCAAAAGGAATTAACTGAAATACCCAAATTCATTGATAAAAATTTGGCACGAGGGTTCATTGAACCGGCAAATTCGCCTCTAGCAGCCCCGGTTCTGTTCAGGAAAAAGAAGGATGGGTCCCTCCGATTGTGCACAGACTATAGAGGGTTAAACGCCATTTCAGTAACAAACCAATACCCCTTGCCGCTCCTAAAGGACATGTTAGCGCAATTGGCAAAAGGCAAAATTTTTACAAAACTAGATGTCAGGGAGGCATACTACCGGGTACGCATATGGGAAGGGGACGAATGGAAAATGGCTTTTAACTGCCCGCTGGGGCAATACCAATACCGGGTCCTCCCATTTGGGATCGCAGGAGAGCCGGGCATTTTCATGAGGCTGATCAATGAAGTCTTGTATGAATTCTTATACAAAGGGGTGATCGTATATTTGGATGATATCTTGATATTTTCTGACAACCTGGAAGAGCATGTACAATTAGTGAGAAAAGTATTGGAGAAATTACTGGAGGCTAAACTGTATGTCAAATTGGAGAAGTGTGAGTTTCATAAAGACAGCTTGGATTTCCTGGGATACAGAATTTCACACAGGGGAATCGAAATGGACCCCGCGAAAGTGCAGGCAGTGTTGGAATGGGAACCCCCCGAACCCGCAGACAACTCCAAGCGTTTCTTGGGTTTGCGGGGTTCTATGGGCAATTTATTAAAGGGTTCGCGCAGATCACGTTGCCCTTAACTGACTTCCTGAAAACGAAAGGCAAAGGAAAGGGAGAAAGGGGTAAAAAGCCCAGCACAAAGATAGTTTGGACCCCGGAATGCCAGGAGGCATTTGACAGACTGAAGGCACTGTTCACTGAGGAGCCCATCCTAAAACACCCAGAAGTGGAGAAGCAATTTATAATTAGGCTGACCATATTTCCTTCAGACAAAAACGGGACATTTGGGATGGCAAAACGGGACAGGGTCTTATGCCACCATGTCGGCCTCCAAACCCCGCCCCCCAGTCCACACAATTGGCTCCCACCTGCAAACCCCGCCCCCGCCCCACACGATTGGCTCCCGCCTGCAAACCCCGCCCCCATCAGCGTGATTGGCTCGGATTTTAATTTTTCTTTATTTTTAAAGGGTTTTTTTTTCTTCTAGCAGTAAATGGTGCGTCAGAGCTGGTGTGTTTGGGGGAGGCCGGAGTACACACACTGTGCACACAGCACCATCATTGGCCAGGGAACAAGGGGTGGGGATGGAGGGGATGGAGGCCCACCACTGCCCCATCCCCCTCGGGCTTGGCTGAAGGAGGGAGGAGAGTCACTGCTGCTGCCACCGCCGCAGAGCAGGAGAAGCAGGAGGAGCCGGCTGCGCTCGGCTGCTTCAACCACACCACTCCACCCCTTGCTGCCCGCTGAAGCTCCCCAGGGTGGCCGGCTCCTGCTTCTCCTGCTCAGCGGCCCGACAACTCTCCTCCCTCGGCCAAGCCCGATCAGATGCACATACACACATTTTTCTTCTTATATCTCTTTTTTTCCCCCGCCCCCCCCCCCTATGTTTGTATTTTTATTTTTATAGTTTATTAATCTCTACTTAATATATTCTTTTTGAATATATATAGAAGAAAGAAGAAAAATGTAAATCAGGTATTTACACAATTTTTTGTTAAGAAAACTGGAGGTATTTTAATGAAATGTACGTAAGTATTGTATGGTAAAGTTGTATAAGTCAAAAATTGAATTTGAAATAAATACTTAATAAATCAGTAATATAACATAAGAGAAGAAAAAGAAAATAGTGATAAGGTTAGAAATAGATATATATAAATAAAGTAGTTAGAAAGGGTTAGAGGAAGAAGAAGGGAAGAGGGAAACAGGGAAAATAATTTAAAATAAAGATATGTTATATGAAATATATTAGATAATGAATATTATAAATCAAATGTAAATATGTATACATAAATGTAGTTATTGTTATGTGTAGCGGCAACAACTCTCCTCCCTCGGCCAACCCCGATCAGATGCACACACACACACTCACACACTCACAGGACAGACTGCCCTCGGCAGGAGCCGGCCGCGCTGAGGGGCTTCAGCCACACCACTCCGCCCCTCGCCACCCGCTGAAGCCCCCCAGCATGGTCAGCTCCTGCCAGGGCAGTCTGTCCTGTGAGTGTGTGTGTGTGTGTATGTGAGAAGCAGGAGCGGCCACCCTGGGGAGCTTCAGCGGGCAGCAAGGGGCAGAGTGGTGTGGCTGAAGCCCCTCAGCGCGGCTGGCTCCTGCCAGGGCAGTCTGTCCTGTGAGTGTGTGTGTGTGTGTATGTGAGAAGCAGGAGCGGCCACCCTGGGGAGCTTCAGCGGGCAGCAAGGGGCGGAGTGGTGTGGCTGAAGCCCCTCAGCGCGGCTGGCTCCTGCCGAGGGCAGTCTGTCCTGTGAGTGTGTGTGTGTGTGTATATGAGAAGCAGGAGCGGCCACCCTGGGGAGCTTCAGCGGGCAGCAAGGGGCGGAGTGGTGTGGCTGAAGCCCCTCAGTGCGGCTGGCTCCTGCCGAGGGCAGTCTGTCCTGTGAGTGTGTGAGTGTGTGTATGTGAGAAGCAGGAGCGGCCATCCTGGGGAGCTTCAGCAGGCAGCAAGGGGCGGAGTGGTGTGGCTGAAGCCCCTCAGCGCGGCTGGCTCCTGCCGAGGGCAGTCTGTCCTGTGAGTGTGTGAGTGTGTGTATGTGAGAAGCAGGAGCGGCCACCCTGGGGAGCTTCAGCGGGCAGCAAGGGGCACAGTGGTGTGGCTGAAGCCCCTCAGGGCAGCTGGCTCCTGCCGAGGGCAGTCTGTCCTGTGAGTGTGTGTGTGTGTGTATGTGAGAAGCAGGAGCGGCCACCCTGGGGAGCTTCAGCGGGCAGCAAGGGGCAGAGTGGTGTGGCTGAAGCCCCTCAGGGCAGCTGGCTCCTGCCGAGGGCAGTCTGTCCTGTGAGTGTGTGAGTGTGTGTATGTGAGAAGCAGGAGCGGCCACCCTGGGGAGCTTCAGTGGGCAGCAAGGGGCGAAGTGGTGTGGCTGAAGCCCCTCAGTGCGGCTGGCTCCTGCCGAGGGCAGTCTGTCCTGTGAGTGTGTGTGTGTGTGTGTATGTGAGAAGCAGGAGCGGCCACCCTGGGGAGCTTCAGCGGGCAGCAAGGGGTGGAGTGGTGTGGCTGAAGCAGCCAAGCGCAGCCGGATTCTCCTGCTCAGTGGCCCGCCAACTCTCCTCCCTCGGCCAAGCCCGATCAGATGCGCACACATACACAGACACACACACCATACGCTCTTTGTCCAGCCTCCCCATGACCAAATGCACCTGGACCTGTTGCAGGGAGGCTGGAAAAAGAGGTTGTGGGGTGCGTGTGTGTGTGTGTGCGCGCGCGCGATTACGCTGAGAAAGTAATCTGCGCACGCACACACACACACACGCACCCTCTTTCCACAACCTTTCCCTGGCCTCACCACTGCTGGGCAGACAATCTCAGGATCAGGTAAGGAGGCAGGAACCTGGACTGTGGTGCTGCTTCTGCTGCTGGGATCGCACGTGGCAACTGGGCTTCCAGTTGCCGCGCTGATAGGGCCTCTTCCGGGCTGCCTCCAATGGCAAGTCCGGCTCCAGTCCTCCTTCCTGTCTTCCTGTCCTCCTTCCCGCCGGGTTTAAAAAAGGGACAAAATTGAGATTTTGATCAAAACGACGGGACGGTGGAAAAATGCTAAAATAACGGGACTGTCCCGTTCAAAACGGGACGTATGGTCACCCTATTTATAATCCACACTGATGCTTCCCATAACACAAATGGGTCAATTTTACTACAATTCGATGACAACAAAAACTTGAGGCCATGTGCATACATTTCCAAAAAATTCAGTGAGACAGAAAAAAGATGGCATGTGTGGGAGAAAGAAGCATTCGCAGTCAGACACGCTCTTGTAACTTGGCGCCACCTCTTGGAGGGGGCATCCGTTCCATTCCAGGTATGGACGGATCACAAAAACTTTGAGGCGCTTAAATCTCCCAGAAAATTAAATCCCAAACAATTACGTTGGGCTGAGTTTTTCAGCAGATTTAATTTCACGTTGCAATATTTCCCCAGGGGGAAAAATCTCCTGGCTGATGCATTGTCACGCCTCCCCCAACACGACGGCAAAATTGAGGGAATAATTGAAACCCTGATACCCCAGGGATTCCGAGTCAGCTGCCAGCTCTACAAGTCAGATTTTTCAAAGTGCTGAAGACCTGGCTAACTTTTCCCTGTTTGCAGTGGTCTATGGAAATTATAAGACCACTGAAATTCTCCCTGGAGAGGGGAGAAGCAGAAGGTTACTAACGGGGTCGTTGGAATTGCCCCTCCTGCTTTTTTTCTGTGGTTTTCTGCTACGGAGAGAGCAGGGGGTGGAGACAGTGAAACGATCTGAGAAAACACCAAGCTCTTACAGGGAAATCGTAAGTTAGAGCTAAGCTGGCTTTTAGATCACTTTATTTCATTTTTTTTTAGATTGGACTGTGTTATCATCTAAGGTCTATCTTTGGACTTCGCACAAAATGTTGGCAATTTTGTACTTTCTTTGCTATATTTCCACAATTAAGGTGGAAATATAATGGATTTTATGTTTGAAGCATAATAATGCTTGCATTTTTTATTTTTTATCTTTCTAACCTATCAGAGGACTCTATCTCAGTTGGAAGTATAAGAGTTTATATTAAATAACTTGTGAATATATTTTGCTGGATTAACATTTGAACTGGGTTTTTCTTTTTCTTTTTCTTTCCTTTTTATAATGGTAGAAATTTAGTTTCTCTTTCTCCTTTTATAAACTGTTTGAGGTATTACCTTTTTGCCTATTTTTGATTATCGAATTTTTTTTTCTTTTATTTAAAAAAAAAAACTTTTTACTTAATGGACCCTGCCAGTAATTTTCCATGAACAGATCAGCTGACTATTTATTTGTTTTGGCTAGAACGGCCGTTGTTGAAGCCTGAGAACAAAGAGGGGGTGGAGAAGAATGGGTTTCTTAACAGCAACCTTAGCAGTAACTCAAGCAATTCAAGAATTTAAGGTGGAGATTTGTGAAGCCCTCATGGAAATTAAAAAATCATTGGAAATTTTATTTTTGCAAGATCAGGAACAAAAAAAAACAAAAGATAGAAATGGAAGCAAAAGTAAAAAAATTTGAGATAGAGGAGGGGCAAGAAGGGGAAATTTCAAACACATTGGTTCAAAAAATCATTCTTACACTTGATATGAGACAGATAACAAAACACTATAATTTTGGTACAAACATATTGGGGCAGTTGTGGTTAGGACAAAGGCTGAACATGCAATTTGATAGATATTGTGAAATATGGGTTTTGACATTTTACAAGAGATACAGAACAAAACAGGATACACATTATGACTTTGGTATAACTTGAATAGGAGACTTAACACTATGTGGGATATA
The DNA here is from genome assembly GCA_023362775.1 of Charina bottae. Classification (NCBI taxonomy): domain Eukaryota; kingdom Metazoa; phylum Chordata; class Lepidosauria; order Squamata; family Charinaidae; genus Charina; species Charina bottae. The sequence continues at coordinate 134,359,204 of JALMGJ010000002.1, read as the reverse complement.
AAGGTATTGAAACCATGGATTTTAACTGGATATTGAGTTTGTAAAAGTACTAACTATTAGTAATATAACTGTTGGGAATATTAAATGTTAATGTCAGAGTGCGTGGGTGGAGCGGCCTGATCCGTCTTCCTAGACACCAGTGATCCACATACTGTGCAGTAAATAGACACTCAAACAGAGATTATATAAAATATCCTATTTACTTTATATACATACGTATTACAGATCACTTCCACACGGGTAACAAATGATACAGTGATGAAGTTACAGCAAACGAGAAGAAACAAGAAGAAAGAATACCAGGATTCTTCTGCTTATATATACAAACTGACCAATCACACTATAGGTCACTCTCATTATCTACCACACCCAACTAAACTATCAGCACCTGTATGTCTATGAAGGTTCTCAGTCATCCAGGTGGAATTGTCTGTAGCTTGAATCATGTCAACTGGATTTCTATTTTCTCAGTGGAAACGTTTCGCTCCTTATCCAAGGAGCTTCTTCAGTCTGAGCAAAGTTGGTAAGGGAATCCTAAATATGTTTCTAGGTAGCTGTTAACAGGTAGCTGGTAACAGCTACCTAGAAACATATTTAGGATTCCCTTACCAACTTTGCTCAGACTGAAGAAGCTCCTTGGATAAGGAGCGAAATGTTTCCACTGAGAAAATAGAAATCCAGTTGACATGATTCAAGCTACAGATCAGCACCTGTAGTATGAGTCACACACTGACACATCATCCCTACAACAATGGCTGCTAATTGGGTGACTTGCAGAATAATTCCCCTCTCACCTAGATATCAAGCCTCTGCAGTGTAATTTATCTAACTGTAAATTCCTGGGTATATACAAACCCCAACACCCCTCCAATTTACAATAGATATTACATTTCACTTATACAGAATAGAAGACATACACATATTGGATACACACATCCTATGTCTATCTATACTTAGAGGCTTTGTCATCACATCTGCTACATTACACTCAGATGGACAATATTGCAAATTAATCAGAGACTCTTTTACAGCATTCCTAACATTGTGATACTTGATATCAACATGTTTGCTCCTTCCTCTGATTCTATCACTCTTTGCAAACTGTATACATGCTTCACTGTCATCATATACACATATAGGTTCATCAATTGCTATATTAACATCCATTAACAATTGCTTATACCATATTAACTCTGAACATAGGTCAGATAATGCAGCGTACTCTGCCTCTGCAGTAGATACTGCGACAGAACTCTGTTTCCGAGACTTCCACCCCACCAAGGTGTTACCAAACATAATTATCAATCCTGTCATTGATTTTCTATCATGTATATCATTACCCCAATCACTATCTACATAGCATTTTAATTCCAATGGCATACAAGTTTTTATCAATAAACATTTATTAATAGTCCCTTTAAGATACCTAAACACTCATTTAATACCTTTCCAATGCCTCTGGGTAGGTTGTGCAACATATCTACTCAGTACATTTACTGCATTCCCGATATCGGGACGCGACCATTGTGCTAAATACAATAAACTTCCAATTATTGACTGATAGTGTTCTTGATTACATGTAGTTGGGTCATCGTCTCCAGCCTCTGTCTTAACAAAATCAGTTGTCATCAGGGTAGGAACTTCCTTGCAATGTTCCATATTGTTCTCTCTTAGCAGTTGTTCAATTTTCTTCCGCTGCTCTAGAACGTAACCCCCATTAAATTAATATGAGAAATTGTATGGATGTATAAAAATGTGATATTTTAATCATAGATAAAAGGTTATAAAATTAGTGATATAAATATAAATTGATGTTATAGAGTACTTGAAAACTAGAAAAAAAATTTAGGGAGTTATATGAAGGATGGGATGTTGAGTTTGAATTAGAATTAATACTATTATAGGATGACTTATTTTTATAATTACTAGTATGAATATTATTGAGAACTGTTGTTAGGCTATGTATTAGGGGAATAAATAGATATAAAAATTTGTTAAATAGGTAAATATGTAGGAGGATGTAGATTATGGTATAATTATAATCTAAATATAGACTAAGTTTAAATTAAGGTTATTTTTATGGATATGTATGAATAGAATATTAGAATTAGAATAAAATATAAATTACTGTTGAGACAAAATAAGGCCTTTACTTGCTATATATATATATATATATATATGTTTTAAGACTAATTGGATTCTATCAAGGATATAAATATGGATGTAAAAATGGAAATTGATGCAGTAAAGAACATTTAAATTGATATTACTTTAAGGAGTGGAAATTACAGATGGACTATTGGAGAATGGATAGAAAGATGAAATCTACATGAAGATTAGAAGATTGGACTATAGAAATTGAAATGTACATGACAAAGAAAAGTTCCTGTGTATTGTATGAAAGACCAACATTTAAAGCAAATATTGTACTTAAAGACCAAAGACAGATTGGAGGCCATCTATTTTCTATATTTCTTTTGTATATTACTTTTCTTAACTTCACTTTTCTTTTACTTTTTTCTTACTTTGTATTTCTTTCTTTATTTCTTGTTCTAACTTTTAATATGTACAGTATTTCAAAATTCAATAAAATTTATAAAAAAAAAAAAGAAACCCTGATACCCACGCAAGCACACGCGCAGACGCCAGTAGACGAACCGCAAAGACAGATTAGCCAGACGGACAGGCTAGAAGGCAATTTAGCAATCTCACGAAGCAAAGCCAGAGAGTCAGATGGAAACCCTTTTGAAACTAAGCTACGGGAGGAAACACTAAAGGACACATGGTGGGAGGAGAACAAGCACACACTACAAGAAATCAATGGGCTATGGTGGAAAGATGGAAAGGTATATGTCCCAGAAGCACTCAGAAAAGGGATGCTAGAAAAAACCCACGACCACAAAACAGCGGGACACTTTGGGTTCCTGAAAACCATTCAGGCGCAAGTTCTGGTGGCCAACACTACGCAAAGATGTGAAAGCATATGTAGCCTCCTGCCAGGTATGCGCTACTGCAAAATGGTGGGTGGGGAAACCTACAGGGTTACTGCAGCCGGTAGCCAGCCCAACTCAACCATGGAAGCAAATCGCCATGGACTTTATTGTAGATTTACCCATGAGCAGTAAGAAAACGGCGATTTGGGTAGTCACAGACTTATTTTCTAAACAGGCACACTTCATTGCTTGTAATGGGATCCCAAATGCACCCAAACTGGCCAGGATGTTTATCCAGCACATCTACCGAGCTCACGGGACACCCGCACGCATAATAAGCGACCGCGGCAGCACCTTCACTTGCAAATTCTGGAGAGCGTTTTTAAAATTAATTGGCTCTGGACAGGGTTAAAGTAGCGCGTTTCATCCGTGCACGGATGGTTCGTCTGAACGCCTTAACTCCATACTGGAGCAGTACTTGCGGTATTATATTAGCTACCAGCAAAACGATTGGGCTGAACTGCTACCATTTGCGGAGGTAGCTTACAATAATGCTATACATCAGAGTACGGGGTTCTCACCATTTAAAATAGCAATGGGTCAGGATTTCGTAACTATCCCCGAATTAGCACTGACCCAAGCTACAGATGCCACTAACCCACTACGGGTGGACGAGTGGATCACTAAGATAAAAAGCAACTGGCCAGTCATGGTGAAAATGCTTCAGGAAGCGAAAGCAAATTACAAGAAATTTGCAGACAGAAAACGATCAGCAGAGTGGGAGTTGAAAGTAGGGGACAAAGTCTACCTCTCCACAAAAACCTTGCACACCACACAACCATCTAGGAAGTTAGCCCCGAAATATATCGGACCTTTTCCTATTATAGCTGTAATTAACCCAGTAACAGCCAAGTTGCAGCTCCCCAAGGCATTGAAAAAAGTACACCCCGTGTTTCACATTAGTTTGTTCAAACAACATAACCCATCAGCACAGTGGCACCCTGAAGCACCTGAGCCAGCCCCATTACTTGTCAATGGGGAACCACATTTTGAAATCGACAAAATATTAGATTCATGGAGACATAAAGGGCAGCTGCAGTATCTAATCAAGTGGCAGCATTTGCCGATTGGGCACAAAGAATGGGTGGACGCAAGGCACACTCACGCCCCAGCATTGATCAGGGACTTCCATAGGGACTTCCCGGATAAACCTCATTAAGAAGGGTGGCAATAACGGAGTAAATGGTTTTATCGTTCCAGAACCATGAAAGCTCAAGATGAATGATGTACATACAGTTTTGAATCTAGGTATAACTCACTGGGGGAAGGGGTGGTGACTCTTGGGCGGGTAGCATGTCAGAGTTCTGGCAGACCTCTGCCATTAAGCTAGACAGATCTGTGTATTAAGGGTAGCTTGAAACCGACGCGAGACAAGCAACAATGCTGAAAGGGGAACGACTCACAACGAGGTGTCAAGCTGAATTCTACAGCCCCGAGAACGACTGTCTGAGCACCCTGGAGCCTGGGTGTTACACGTGTCATCATCTAAGAACAATGGGGAGAAAAATGTTTAAATGTAATATGCCATGCTATGCCTGCTCATTCCAGTCTTTGTTTGTGTTAGCCTTCATGCACCGTAATAAATCCTTTTACTTCTAAGAAAACTCGCGTCTGTGGTTTACTCTAGAGAAAGGGATTTTAGGGCATCGGAGAGGAGCACCTTACAGTACTGTACTTGGATTTACAACATGTCAGCTTGCCAGTTAATTTTATTAAATAAAACTTTTTTTAAAAAAAATTGAAAGATCACCTTGGGCATAGGTCCTGGCAGGTGCTAAAGGCAGTGTCTGTGGCACCATGCTGGAAAACCTGCAGGTCTAGTCTATCTGTATAGCACTTGCACAAGAATCAGAAAATTGCATGAACTCAACCGTCTGTATTTTTTGTCCTGAAGAGATGCAATGCAAGCGTGATGAGATTGGTTTGAATTCAACGGTTCTGGTCTGGATTATCATCGATAGTGTCAGGTCAACAATCCCACTTACTTAAATGTTAATGCTTCTTTCAGTTTTTTTTCAGCAAATCCTAAATAATGCACAAAGAAGTTGTTCTATGGTCATTTTATGTGGTACAAGAATGTTTCAACAGTATCTGGCAAGTAGCATGAACAGAAGGGTAATACATCATAGTGGGGAGTTTTAGAGAACTGTAAAAGAAGATCATTTCATAAAAATCTGGTTCCCATTCATATTATAGGGAGATGAAAGAGCCCATAATTTTCACCCACCCAAATCCCAGATGTCCTTCTGGAGGAATCTGTTGCTTGAATGTAGCAATACAAAATTCTTAGAATGAGGGGAAAAAAAGAGTGTTGGTTCCAATTTATACTTCTCCTTGTAGTGCAAAACTCACGCAATTCCAAGTCATTACACTCAGGCTAACATCTAAGTGTATTATTATGAATCATACTAAAGTATGATTACAGAAAGGAGACTTTTTTCTCTGTCCTTTCTGTGTTTATTTTCTTTTTCTTTTTTTCTGGCCCCAGCAGTCTTTCATTGTCAGGATGTGCCCCCCCCCCCCTTCGTTGACATTTTACTCACCCTTTTCAATAGCAGTTCTGGAACTTTCTGAAATCTCCAGAATTGTACGCTGGCTCAAATGTGACTGCAGGAAAAGTTTATATGAAAGTATTATGAAACTTACTGGTTTAATGTCTTCCCCTTTTCTCATTATTCCCAATACCAAATTTGTTTAATCATGGTGACTTACAAAAATGTGAATCTTTACAACACCTAGAAGAACTAGGGGGCCAACTGTTTAAAAAGTTGTTGAATCATTTCAATGAATTCAGTTGTTCGTTTGTTTGTTTCATATGGCATTTTTTTTCTTGCTGGGAAATCCCTTGTGAGGTCCAGCAGCCGGCTGTGTAGACCATTTAGCCGTGACAAGTCACGTTGCCCGGGGTGCACCACGGGGGCTAGTCTACATTGCACCCGCTGTTTCCTTCCCGCCAGAGCGGTACCTATTTATCTACTCGCATTTGCATGCTTTTGAATTGCTAGGTTGGCAAGAGCTGGGGCGAGTGCGGGAGCTCACTCCGTCGTGCAGCGCTTGGGTTTCGAACCGCTGAACTTACAACCCTCCGGCCGACAAGCCTGACGTCATAACCGCTGAGCCACCATGCCCCCTATGAACCCATTCTGTTCCAATGTCATATCTCACATTCATTCTGTGGATTGAAGAATTTAGGAAAGAAAGTTTGCTGGTGTGTTGTGGTGCTTAAGATGCCAGACCAAGGAGACAAAGGCCTAAGTGTGTCACCAGCCATGGAAATGCACTGGTTGCCTTTGGGCTGATCACTCTAGGACCAACCTAACTCACAGAATTGTTGTGGGGATAATCTGAAAGAAGATCCTCACATAAGCTGCTTTGAACTCCTGAAGGAAAGGTGGGATAGACATCTAACACACATATACACATAAACAAAAAGAAATGGAGCCTGCTTCTGCAGAGGAGGTCTTGCAGAAGTCAAGAATCCTCAGTCAAGGTCAGAACAATTAATACATAGGCACTAAATGCCTTTTACATAAAAAATACTGAATTTAAATTTCATAGTATTATCTCTGAAGCATGTTCCTACTCGACAAACATGGTTGCATTAACCTGGAAACATATTTCTTTTCCATAGAGGGGCTGATGTTTATAAGCTAATAATTAGGAAATTCAAGCTAGCTCTGTGCACAATTTGTGTGCTTCCAAAATACCCCGGCTCGATCCTGTTTTCTCCACTTAGGGATAAGGACCATCCCTTGGCTGAAACTCTGGAAAACTGCTTTCTGGCAGCTCAAATCCAACACAGGACCAGTGAGGCCATCGGCAGAAGCTGCCTTGGTGCCCTCCAGTCTCCCTCACCCTTCTAGGACATGGATATGTTGCTATTATTTTCCTAGGCAACGTGTGATTCAGTTTTCGGAGCTTGAAACTCACCATATCTTGTATTTCAGTTCTTGCTTATTTGTGTCTCCTCACCTGAGTCAAAAGTTATTCTTTTAGGAAATAGGTATCAAAGCAGAACCTTTGGCTCATCTTCCTACCCAAATAATGTATCACAGGTAAATTTAATAATACTCTGCTTAAATATTACCTGGCTTCAGCACTTGAACCAAGATGTGGACAAAATTCAAATCAATAAGTTAATTAAATAAAATGCTAACAGTGTAAACCGGCAAAGTACTTCCACATTTGAAAGTGCGATTTCATTTTAAGCCGAGTTTTACAAGATCCTTACTCTATTCAGAATGCTATTCCTGTTCAGAATGCTTTTTGCTCTTGAGGAAATATAGGCCAGGATCGAGCCAGGGCGTCTCTTTCAGAACCAAGGTTATCCAAATAGCTCAGTTCCCACAAGTACACAGAAAACAGACTCCCAGCCCCCTCATACACCAATGTGTTCCCTCATGGACAGGCCCCTAGCTCAATGGAGAAGCACATATGTTACATGTCTTTGCCATGATCAGGGAGCAAGTGGTTGAGGTGAAAAAACATAAGCCTGCACCTTGGGGAAACTGCTTCCAGGAACAGTAAGAGCATATTCTGTGCTGGAACCAATAAAAGCCCTCTCTGGCCCAAGATTCTGTTCCTAAAATGGCCAATTAGATACTTCTAAAGACAGTGTTTCTCAGCCTCAGCAAGATGTGTGGACATCAACTCCCAGAATTCCCCAGCCAGCATGGCTGGCTGGGGAATTCTGGGAGCTCACGTTCATACTTCTTAAACTTGCTGAGGTTGGGAAACACTGCTCTAAGATCTAGCAGGAGAAGCTTACAAGTAGGACATGAGCTCAGCAGTACCCTTCCAGCCATGTTCTCTGGCAACTGAATTTAGCAACCTCCATTACTGGATTTAATATATAGCCAACATGACTAGTACCCATTAATAGCCTTAACTGCCATTAATCTGTCCAGTTCCCATTTAAGCCCTCCAAGTTGGCAGCCATCACTGTATCTTGTGAAAACAAATGGCTCATTTTAACTATATGCTGTGTGAAGAATATTTCCTGTTTTCTGTCCTTAATTTCCCACCATTCAACTTTACTGGCTGACAGCTGGGTTCTAGTATTATGAAAGAGGGTACATGGTATATGGCAATTTCCTATGTTTCAAAATGGGAAAGAAATCCATATATCCACTGCTTAGCTGTATCATTTTTTAAGAATACAAGAGGGACTTCCATAAATCTGAATATTTCCCACATAAAACAGTCCCTATGCCAAGAAAATTAACATGTCAGGGAGAAGTATCTTTTCTCCTAACATGTTTATTGTGCAAAACTCTAGAGGGTCTGTGACATGGGTGAACATTCAAATATTTTATTTCCCATCTGCAGTTTGAAATAGTGTACTTCAGAAACAGGAACATATTTTTAATTCACCCAATAACAAGTTGATCACAAAACTTTTTAAAGTAATAAAAACATCAAAAGTACAACAAAAGAATATATATTAAATCCATACTCCCATTATAATGTAAACACATTTCAAAGGTAAACTGCTATTATAAGAAATACCTGGGAGAATTATCTCTGCTTGGCACTGAAAAAAAAATAGTAAGGTAGGTTCCAGACAAGTCTCTTTGGGGAGAGCATTCCCTAAGTGGGCTTCTAAAACTAAGAATGAATTCCTCCTTATGGGCATTTGCCAGAGACATCTGAAGAAGATTCTCCATAGAACACCTAAACATATGCCAATAAGGGCACAACAAATCCCAAAGCTGCAGCAAAGTGAGGCCTTTATGAAAACCCACCAATTTAACAACAACAACAACAAAAAGCTGTGTAAGCTTTTGAGTTCTCTAGAACTCTTTCTCTGCCCTGCAGAAACCAGGAGTCTGTGAGTTCTAGTCCTGCCTTAGGCATGAAAGCCGGCTGGGTGACCTTGGGCCAGTCACTCTCTCTCAGCCCTAGGAAGGAGCCAATGGGAAACCAGGAGTCTGTGAGTTCTAGTCCCGCCTTGGGCATGAAAGCCGGCTGGGTGACCTTGGGCCAGTCAGTCTCTCTCAGCCCAACTCACCTCACAGGGTTGTTGTTGTGGGGAAAATAGGAGGAGGAAGGAACATTAGGTATGTTCGCTGCCTTGAGTTATTTATAAAAATAATAAAGGCGGGATAAAAATAAATAAATAATAAATAAATAAATAAATAAATAAATAACAACAACAACAACAACAACAACCACCCATTTGGTTCCCATAGCCACTGAGGTCAACTGTGCTCCACAACAATGATTGATGCAAGAGCATCCCCAAAATGAAGGCGTGATCTTTCAGTAGAAAAGTATCTTTCTTCAGAACAGAAGGAAGAACACTCAAATAGATGGTCTATCTGCCATAAGGACTTCCGGTTTTTTGTGGATTAAGCTTTAATTTACAAATTATACCAACAACATCTGGAGCTCTAACTGAAATGACAGTTCTATCGCATCTCTTCTCGAGGTCTGCTTTAAGTAAGCATGTGTCAACGTGAGTAAACTATACTTAAATAATATAAAATATAAAGGAGTTTCTACGACATTAAATAGAAGCCATGTTAGGACTAAACTGAAGTCTACTCTTATTCTTTTTAATGATGATGAATAATCCAAAACTTTCTAATTTTTTTTGAGCCATGGAAGTTTAAGCAGTCTGTATATCCTTTTATTGGACTAACATGCACTCATAATCAGCCCATCTGCTGAAGTCTGAATATCATGATGTTGGAAGCATAAATCCTTTGAAAGGGCGAAGGAAAGTGTGAGAGGCAATCTTGACTATGCAGGATCTAGTCTAAATGAGGAAAAGCAGACCCAATTAGTCCTTGACAGATGGACAAATGAAAACAGAGACAGATCTGAAGATGGATGAAGATACCTGGATAACAAAGAAGAAAAGCAGCATCGATGAAAACAGCCCATTAGACTTAACATGCTCAGAATTGCTCACCTCTGTCACATTCTTCATATCCTCAGCTGGTTTTTGTTGCTTTCCCCAGGGAAAAAGAGAAAAAGTTACATCCCAGCAAAGATTTTGTGGCTCACTTGATGGCTGTTAGGTACAGGTCTGTTATGAGCTAGGAGGGGATAATTTAAACTCTCTGATGGACTCTGTCTTCCAAGGATTCCCTGATAAAAGATAATTATTACAGGCTGCCACTAGCCAAGCTGCGCTTCCTGAACCACCCTAGTCTACGCAGCTGAGATGTACTCAGCCAATAGAAAGGAAGGTGTTTCTAATCCTGAAGCACAAGAAGAAGCTGTGCAACCATGCATCCTGCAGTCTTCTTGCACATGGGGAAGGTTTAAAAGAAAAGTTGTCTTTTTAAACCAATGATGCCAAATTTCCAAATAGAAGTAGCTTATCAGAAAAGGGGATATACTGGAAAAACAACGGAGGCAACAGTCACATACACACAATTCAAAATAAACCCAATAAAATTAACCCCATATTACCTGCTGGAGAACAATCTTGGCTGTCAGCACACAAAGTTAATTGTATAGAGGAAAGTCTCTGTTTGGATATCATTTAGCAAGTCCTTCTTTTCGTTCCTTCTTCCTCCCAACTTTAGAATAAGTGAAATACAGTCTCTTTGGGAAGAAGGATTGTTGCTTGGCCCAGTTAAGCAAAATACTCTGTCCCTGATGTAAAGAGTTTAACCAGGAATTCAGAAGATTTCCTGGTGGCTGAACCCACCTTTCTAAAAACCGTGGCTGATAAAAGGCACCAAATAGTTTTCACCGGTTATGCCACTGTATAAAAAGAGACTTTTGGGAAAACCAAGTATGACAGCTTTCTATTTAGGTTTTTCACTATAGGGTCAATTTAGAAGATTATTAGAGCAGGGTTGTCAAAATATCTTCTGCAGGGTTCTAGGGTTCTGTGATAACTTGATGGGGTTCCATCAAGGGGGAAAAACATTTACTCAAACACAGCCAATTTTCTACCACTATAGGTTTGCCTCTTGATGGGAGGTTCCAAGGTTTTTTTTTAACAGGTTCTGTGACCTGAAAGTGTTTAAAACCCCTGCTTTGGGGGCACTATTGTGCCAAAAAAATAGGTATTTCTTATGAGATCAAAATGACTGATCTAACTAGTTCTGGAGAAGTTACTTTCCTTTCAATTCTAAGATGCTATTTCATTTCTGGGGCATCGCTCTGCCCAGATTAGACCAGGAATATTTACCTGACAATCTACATCAGATCCCAATTGTATCTTTTTAGCTCTACCATTATCTCATGGGAAATGAGATTCTCCCCAAAGAATAGATAGGATTGTGGGGGAGAGAATTCCAAGCTCAACGTGAGGAACAGCTGAAATGAGCAGATGGTTCAAGAAGGGAGGTAGGGTAACATGGAAGAATAAAGAGAACCCTATCAAAAGAAACAGCAAAATGAGAATGGAAAGGAGATGAGCCATCCCTGGGGTTTCTACCTTCTCTACCTATGCCTAAATATTCCTTTAAAGTTCAGTTGCTCTAGAGTGTCTTCGGGCACTAAAGTAGACAGGGCTGTCACATGTTTTTGGAAACTCCAAGCTGAACGACTATAATATTTAATGCCCAGCTGCTCTTGAAGGTGATCCAGAAACTTTTTCCTTATGGAAACTGGAAGACTGAGTATAGAGTTGTGTTGTACCAGTTACACTGCTGCTGGTTTAGCTCCATGCCCAATGGCAGGTACTGGGTTGGAGTTTAAAGCTTTTCATGGCCTGGGTCTATGCTAAATGGATTCTCTCTGAATCACCCCCACTGCAGCTTCAATCGTCTAATCAGGTCCTGCTTCACGTTTTGAGTTTTCATTGGTGAAGAGGACCTGCTAGAAGCAAGTCACCATGGAAATGTTTTTTCTAAGGCTGCACGGAATGATTTCTCTCCCTCTGTCCTGATGATGTTGTTTCCTTACTCCCTACAGCTAGAGAGAGATATAGCAGGACTGTATTGTGTTTTCTCTTACGGCTCCAATTTGCCTTTCTCCAGGTCTTTTCATCTCTCTGGCTTGTCCCTCATTGTTGTCCCATAAAGAGTAATTGAAGTGGTAAAACCATTTCTGAAGATTGCATGAAGAAAAGCCAACTCCCCCTCCTCCAGCATCCTGCAAATTAAAAAAACCTGTATATCAGATAGAAGTCTCCAAATCTAGCTGATTTCCCCAATATTAGCACTACATGGACAAGTGGCTTCTCTCTCTCTCTCTCTCGTTCTCTCTCTCACTTCCATTTCTTTTGAGGTTTAGGTGAACTTTGCTTCTGAAAGTCACAATCCTTAATTCAGCACCCCTCACCTACATTATCTCAATCGTTTATACCACTTCAAAAATCCATATAGCTGAAAACATGAAGGCATATTGAGAACCGAGACTGAGAGTGATTTGTTCAAGGCTACCAAGTGAACTCAAGACTGAGATTTAAACTCGGGCTCTCCCAGGTTATTACACTGCATGGTCTCCGAACTCTACTGTGTGAGTACAGAAGGGGACACAAATTATAGCCAGAAATGTGAACCTGAAATCCACTGCACAGCTCATTTACACATTCTCACTCTGACCAACTGAAGCACCTTGCCCAACTTATTCATAGGCTTCCTGCTGAACTGCTAACGGGGTGGGTGGGGGTTATTCACAGTTTAACTCTGAACCTGACCAAGGACTGGCCCCTGAACCTTGGTGGGTATGACACCTGCACTATATTCCTCAGTGAACTTTGAGACCGAGCCTGGCCATCTATTGCCTGCTTCCAAGTTTTCTTCAGTCAGACGAGAAGCTGAGGAGAGGCCATGGGTCTCTGCAGTGCATATGTGCGTCTACAGCTGAGGGCACTGTTCCAGACCCAGCCAGGATGCTGGTGGGAAAGACTTGGCCATGGATCAGCAATGAAGAACTGTGGCCTTCGATTAAACAAGCCTGGTTCCTTTCCAGTGGCTCCAAATAGCAAACGCTTGACACCTCAAAGAAGGTAAGGACGTTCAACTTGGAAACAGCTCTGTGGCCAGAGATGGGGTGCCCAACCAAGGGTGGAGAACAACCCGGGCGCTTGAAGCCTTTTCCAAAGACGATGCTAAAGTCTCGCTGGCTTCCAAGCAGCCTTGCCCTGCCCGTGCCAACTCAGCATTATGAGAGGCAGTGGAGGGAAGCCAGCACTGAATGCCACACAAACAGGCACCTGGCCCAAAAGCCTCCTTCCTCCAAAGCTCGTCAATCACCTGGGGGAAAACACTGCAATTTTCCCAAATCAGACCAATTTTCCCAAATTAGCTGAGACTTTGTTGTTATTACCCCCATCCGTCCCATGTTTCCCCTTCAGTGATGGATCACACAAGAGAGGCCTGCTCAATTAATGGAGCTATTCCCTGGCAGAGAAATGGGGTGGGTGCCAGGATTAACTCTTTCAGCACAGCAGAGGTGCTCGCGAGGTTTTGGCTGCCATTTATATTCCACAAAAGCCTCTTTTGTCTCTGCAACTGGCAGTTCGAAAGGAGAAGGATTCTGAGCTTTTATCCAAGGTGGGCTTGTTTGCAGTCAGGGAAGGGCTGTGTGTTTTTTTCCTTTCTTAAAAAGTATGAAAGCCCGTTTCTGCAAATGTTCTGTACATGTAGATTTCTTGAAACCAACAAAATTAGAACTAAAACTGTTTTACTTGTCTGGAAATGAAGACATACATTTACTGAATGCTAAAAATATAGCATTTTAAAACACACACACACACACACACACAGAGGCTACTTTAAGGTTATCACTTCTATTGTCCAAAGTGAATTTGTCTGCAGCTACAGATATGTAAAAGAAACCTACTTCTGCAACACAGAGGGAATAGGGAAATATCCGGTTTTCCCAGCTACAGGGAACAAGCAAAATTAGGTCCCTCTTTGTAGTTCACAATTGCTGTTATAACAACTATAAGGGAAACAGATTCTATTCCATTAAACCTTCAAGCGACTTGACAGGGTGAAAGGCTCTGGGTTAGCCTTACCTGCAACTGGCATTGACTTTATTGTCCAGCTGTGCTAGGACTGCAAGTCCTAGAATTCTCAGCCAGTACACTCCATATGCGTCTATTCTGAAATAAAACCCACTATGTGCAATGGGATTTACACCTGCAGCGCAAGCCTCTTTATTATTTTTCCCCATTACAGGTCATGCCAGAGCCAAAGGCAAGTGGTGAAACAGCCCTGAAAAAGCCCAGTGTGCCTGTGTGTGCTGCTCAGCATCTCCTATGGGACTTGTTCCAACAATGCATTGCAGAACTGCAGTTTGAAAAAGCTCATGAAAATGGAAGGTGCTTGGTACTACATTCTCTACTTCTGACACTGCATTTAATTTTCAGCAGCAGCATTGCTTGTTTGCTAGTGGAAACAGGACCCTGAGTCCAATTCTCAGCAGAGAGCAAGCTAGAGATAGGCTTCAAGAATACCCTGCGCATGTACTTAATTTATAAGGCACCTACTGTATTTCTGAGACAAAGATAGTAACAAACAGCATACATGAACGAGGGCACAAAATGTGTTTTCTTGTTGCCTACCCTGTTCCTAAAATTCCTGATTAAACAACCACAAAGCTTTTCCCAAATTTGAGCAGAAGAATGACTTTGTCAATTATTTTATTTTATTTTATATTTTACTTTATTTTACTTACAGGGCTTATAAGCCACTCCAATCAACTGACTCTGAGGTGTGTACATCTCCCCAGATCTCTAATTTGGGTTAAAAATGAGACAGATTAAAACTAAAAACATATTTTGTAAAAATGCTCATATAAAAACTGGGAATTAACATTCAAGATGCAAATTAAACTGATTTGTCATCCAGAGGGATAGTTACAACAGCCCTCAGCGGTTAAGACGCCAGGCTTGTTGATCGGAAGGTTGCAAATTCGGAGTTTTGAGACCCGAGCGCCGTGCAACAGAGTGAGCTCCCGCACTCGCCCCAGCTCTTGCCAACCTAGCAATTCGAAAGCATGCAAATGCAAGTAAATAGGTACCGCTTCAGCGGGAAGGTAACAGCGGGTGCAATGTAGACTAGCCTCCTCATGGTGCACCCCGGGCAATGTGACTTGTCACGGCTAAATAGTCTACACATCTGGCTGCTGGACCTCACAAGGGATTTCTCAGCAAGAAAAATGCCATACAAAATAAAAAATACAACAGCCCTCTCCTCAAGGCTTGATGAAATAGCCAAGCCTTCACCGAGTTTCTAAAGACAAGAGCAGAGAGGGCCATTTGAATCACTGGGAGGATGCCACCCCTAATACTTCCCCCCACCTCAGTATTTGGAACTCTCCTGCAAAAGTGGGGGGGGAGAGCTAGACATGGCCATAAGAGTGTAAGTAATGTATAATGTATGTCTATTCAGATACTGTGAGGATGCCTTTTCCTTTCTTTTACTGTCTAGATCAGGGCTTCTCAACCTGGGTTCCGTGGCACCCTAGGGTTCCGTAAGAAGTCACTAGGGGTTCCCTGGGAGATCATGACTGATTAAAAAAAATATTTCAAATTCGGGCAACTTCACATTAAAGAGGTAAGTTTCATTCTTTATTTTTAGTTTAAGAACATTGTGAATGCATATATACAGGCCTACCCATGAAACGAATATAATAATTTGGTAATTTCTGGCCTATATTTGAGCCTGAATGTGCAGGGGTTCCCCGAGGCCTGAAAAATACTTCAAGGGTTCCTCCAGGGTCAAAAGGTTGAGAAAGGCTGGTCTAGAGGCAGACATCATAGTATACTCTGCTGGGAACATGCATTTTGGCAGAGACAAATACTGTTTTCAAAAGTTAAATTTAAAAATGTGGGGGAGTCAAATATTTGCTAAATGATGGGGCAGATAACAGAGGGACAGCAAGTTTGAATCAATAGAAGAAAATCAAGGCTGGGTCACACCACATCTAGGATCCCATTTCCAATGCCAGCCAGAGGCTCTAGGCCATTAGCAACCTGAACATCTAGAACCCTCTTTTTTGTATGTTCCCTGATATGATATCTAGAGGTGTATTGGTGAGGAACCTTTTGAAAACCAGATATATAATAGAAGAATTGGCATATTGGTGATGAAATGATGTTATTGTGACCACTAACCTGTCAGCGTTTATAACTATAAAACTATATTCCATAGGCTATTCATGATCACAACAGGAACGCTAGAAAAAGCTGGGTATGTCCTATGAAGAAAGGCTGGAGGAGGTGTGTATATTTAGTCTGGAGGAAAGAGAAAGAGAAAGAGAAACCAGCTGATAGCCATCTTCAAATATTGAAAGAGCTCTCGTGGAGATAAAGCAAATTTATTCCTGTTGTTCCAGAAGACAGAGCTGAAACAGTGAGTTCAAATTATAAAGAAAACGATGTTAGGTAAACATTTAGAAACATTTCTGATAGTACAAGTTTTTCAACAGGGTACAGAATGAGTCAGAGAATGGTAGCCTTTTCTTCCTTAGAGGTTATTGGCTATCACTTCAGGGACCTGATATTCTGCTGCAGTAAGAGCTTTCTGTCTCCTATATATTTGAGGTCCTTTTCAACTCTATGGCTTGTCTTTGGAATAATACAGCTGGTGCCTTGACTACAACTGAGTAACAACACTGCAATTATCATTGTAAGAACAACTGGGAAAGGCATTAAGATTTACGATACGCCACCTCAGACTTTTCTTCTCCAGAGCTTCCTTTGGTTTTCACTACTGATTATTCATTCCAAACATTCAACAATTTCTTCCACACTTTTTTCTTCTGAATTCCTTCCAACCTCCGTTTTTAAAAGCTGAAGATCACTAGTGCAGGGGTCCCCAACCTGTGGGCCGCGGCCTGTTAGTAACTGGGCCGCAGGGCTCCCGCCCGCAAACCCCGCCCCCTTCCGCATGATTGGATCCTGTCTGCAAACCCCACCCGCGGTGCGCGCGATTGGCTCCCGCCCGCAAACCCCGCCCCGGTGCACGTGATTGGCTCCCACCCACAAACCCCGCCCCCGGTCCGCAAAAATCCTGGAAACCCCGCCCCCCCAGTCCGCGGAAAAATTGTCTTTTGAAACCGGTCCCTGGCGCCACAAAGGTTGGGGAGCCCTGCACTAATGGATACCTGACCAGGTGGAGAAAATAGTTCAAGTCTTCTGGGGACAAAAGTTCCCCTCACACCTGTTTCTTGACTTTCCTGCCTCTGTGAGTGAAAGGAAGTCATGATTCTTGCTTTGATCTCTTAGATAATATCTGAGTAGTAGTGTTTTTTCAGGGGTTGTAAGCAAAGCACTATAATTTAGCACCAGACACAGAAAAGAATTGAGATATACAGTATATGATTATAATGGCCCAGCATGGATAAGGTATATATTCATTCTTTAATTGCTCTTCCTTACTTTTTGCATATGAGTTCAGCTGCTGCACAGTCTTCCCTGTGTTGTCCCATTTCCTGCCCCCCCCCCCCCCCCCCCCGGCACCCTTCCTCCCATCCCAAGCAAGCTGCAAGATGAGGCTGTTTTCCCATTGCCATTGCATACAATCAGACTCTTTGATCAGCCACACAGAAGGAGGGGAAAGAGGGACAGAATCAAAGAACAGTGATCTCAGTTTCTCCATGAAAGTCTTTCTTCTTCTTTCCCCTATATGTTGGTTCCTGTTCTCTGGCAAATAATCCCCATCGCTCAGCTTCCGAGCACTAAGTTTGAGAGGGGCCAGCCTGCTTGGCCAAACTGAATTGGTCTTTAATAAGACCTTTCTCGGGATTAGCACTGAGGCCAGGAGGAAACAATCCTTTGCTTCTGTGCATTGGGGACACACATGGGCTAGAAGTAAAGGAAAGAAGAAGAAATCCGAAAGTGCTCTCTTGAATGAAATCCCTGTCACTTTAAGACACTATGCAGCAAAAATTCATAAGGTCATGAATATGGATTAATCATCACTCACATTTCTGCTTTATGTTAAAAGTGCTAAAGCCAATAGCTTGGCAGGACACCACAATAAAAGCCAGCCATTCTACCCTGGTCCAGTTTTATGCCACTTGTTTCACAGCTAGCAACCTTCAGTACATATGGTTCAGTGTAGACATCATGATGTCATTTCAGCTGTTACCATTTCCTCATTGTGCTTTTTGATCCCTTTGACTTGGCTAACTCTTGGTTTTACTTTAGCTTTGCTCCGAGATGTCTTCATTTGTCCTAGACAGGTGTGTCTGCCAACATGCCTGCACTGATTCATCACAGCAAGATCTGATGTAACACGTACCAGCCTCTGCTCTCCTTAAGGTTAAGTGGTGATTAAAGCTGTAGAATGAAAATTTGAGGAAGGAGTTTTCAGCTCAAGTTTGAGTCTCTCAATTGCCATTGGGCATGAGGATCAAGGTCACTTCAGAAAAAGAATGGGTAAAGTTTGTGCCCTGATTAGTGCTGTAAAGCAGAGTATGAATCTCTATAATCACACATCACGTAGGGAAGGTCATTGCTCTCTGCTAGAGGACATGCTTTGCATTCAGCAGATCCCAGAACAATCCAATCGCTGACATATCTAAGTAGGGCAGGGAAAGAGTCCAATCTGAAAAAAGCCACTTCCGTTAGTTTAGAAGGTAGCAATAGGGTATGGGAACAATACTCTGATTTAATAGAAGGCAGACATGCCAATCAGATGTTCTTTGGAAATTAAAAGGCACACCATTTGAGCATTTAGCTTTTCTCTAGATACTGAGCGTGACAACTGCATTGATGTCCCTTTCATCTATGGATCCTCTCCAGTGAAGCAACCAGGGTTTTTGGTTTATTTTGTTTTTGCCTTTCCAATGACACCTTGTATCAAGTTCAGCCAGGAAAAAAGATAGAGGAATAGTTTTTCTCCAAGTGTTGGGTCTCATATAACCAAGTCAACACAGGCTAGGTCATGGTGATGGGTCGAATGTTAGGTGATGAATTTCAGTAAGGGGGGGGATCAATTAGGGAGTCAGGAAGCCAGAAATTATTGTTGACAAGCCAAGATAAAACAGCAATGGGTCTGGCCCTTTTTGTCAGCCCAGATGAAGCTAGCCAAGGGCTTCCCAAGGATATTTCCTAGGGTCTTTGCTTCTTCATGCATTTCAGGAATAAGCCTCGTCCTGACATAAGACGTAAGGAACAATCCACGACATCATGGCCTGCCGAAGGAAAGAGTGCAGGACAGATTCAAACACGTCTGGATGCAGCAGCTGTGAGTGAACAGCTGGAATCAGTTGGAAAGGAAAGGGTTAGAGAGGCTGAAGCAGGGCAACACATGTCCTCCAGCTGCTCTGTTTCCCATTAACTGTTCACAAGTAGGTAGTTTACAATTGGAGGGGGGGGGTTGTTTGTTTTTTGTTTTAAAGGGAGGCAGGTCTTCCACCAAAGAAATGCAGAAAGGGCCCGTGGATGTTTGAGGACTGCTTCCATCTGAGGTGCCTGTGGATAGATGGTTCCTAGCACCACCAGTCCAGAGACACTGTCCAGCTTCTTCTGTCATTCCCTCCTTAAAGGCTTTTTAGTGGTAAGGAAAAAAGAGGAAGAGAACTGCTAAGAAAACGAAGGAGGGAAGAGGCCAGCTTCTGCAGCTAAGCACAATCCCAAGACTGAAGGCGAGTGCTTGCGAAATAAAAGACCGGTCTGGAAGCTCCTTGGGAGCTATGCAGAATATGACTCCTGAGGACAACCCGCACCCCCAATAAATAAGTCGACGTCGATCTCTCAAATCGCCCCTCTTCCGGGCATTCGTCATGTGGCCTTGAGCAATCGCCCTTCTCACTCCCCGGCCAAACAGAAATACGATCGCGAAGCTTCATCAGACGAACGTAAAAGTGCTTCAAGAACTGGAGCCCGCGAACAGCCCACAGCCAGCCTACCCAGACACGGAAGCTCTCTCCGCCGTCGTTTTTTTAGGAGCAGCGAAGCCGCGGCGGGAGGCTGGTAAACTGCGGCTAACCATTTGGAGCGGCTGGAAAAACAGCTTCACATTTGGAGCGCATCTGCTCCTCTCGGTCGCGGCCGGCCCTGCAGGGTCTCTTGCTTGGCCAAGAGGCCGCCGCCGCCGCCGCCATCCCAACCGATACCCCAGTTGGCCCCGGTCCAATGTAACCTCGGGGGAACTGGGGAGAGCGGGAATCTTCTGGGACGTATTCACACCTGTGGGTAGGCGCTGGATGCCAACGCCACGGGCGCCTGCATCCCAGCAGACGCGCCAACGTGCCTGCCTGGGAATCCGCGGAAGAGCCGGCTAGGCCAGCCAGCTTCTCGCCGGCGAACCACGTGTTTGCACAGCGCTCGGTTTGTTTGCGGAATTAGTCAGAAAGGCTATCCAGTTTACAATGCTCACTTCCTGTTCCTGCCCTGCTGCCAATATAACCGCAGGACAGGTTCACCCAGAGAGTGTCCGTCGGCAGGCTGCGGTGTGTGTGTGGAGAGGCGTTGGGAGTTGGGAGGAAAGTCCTTGCAGCAGCTTGCCTCGCCCTCCGGGGTGGGGGTGGGGGTGGGGGTGGGGCGAGATAAACTCCCAAGGAATTCCGACGCTTGTCCCGGAAAGGTAGACAGTGAACTTCATTTATAGGTATACGAACGCGCCGTTCACAGCCTTTCTTCTGGGCTGCCGAGAGCCTTCCAGACCCAGCCGGGGCGTGGCACGTCCGCTGCATGAGTAAATATTTGAGAAGTCGCGGCCAGGAGGAGAGTCCTATAACTAGGCGTCTTGTGCGAAGAGCGGCAGAAAAATGATCTGGAGCACCCTGTAGCCTCCGGAGGATGCCATCTGAGTGGGAAGCGGCTTCCGGGAGTCCGGAAGTTCTTGCTGGGGATTTGGCCGCAGCCTCGGTCCCTGCGGCCGAGGCCTTCCCAGGGGTTCCTTCTAGGCCACTCCCCTAACCCTTTCCCCAACCCTCCCTAGGGCTGCTCCCCACCATCTGCATCCCAAAACTGAGGAGGGTGAACGGGGCAGTGCAGCCTCTAGCTGACCACGAGGAAGGGGCAGAAGCGTCACGAAGCCCCTGTCCACGGATGGTTTTGTTTGATGCTTTCATTAAACATTCGCAATTGCAGAGCCACCAAAGTCTCAACACTCCTGAAAAGAGTGGAGAAATGCTAGCAGGAAATAGGCTCAACCCAAGCTTCAAAAAGTTCCAGCGGTTCTACTGGGTGCTGGGAAGAAACTGAGCTGGAGCATCCCTGAGTTAATCTGATCAGAGTGCTAAAATCACACCTGGAGCTGCCCAAAGCAGGAGAGTTCCTCACTTGAAGACTTCCAGCTTTTTCTCCCAGCTTTTGGTTACCAAATGTCCTTGGAAAAGAGCCCTAGCCATTCTGGTTCATTAAGCAATAACAAACACAAATGTATGTTAGGTTAGGTGTTATCTTTATTAGGTTCCATAAAAATGGCTCAGAAGGGTGTGTAAATTTTGGAATGCTCCAGGATCTGGTTGCACCGAATCTGGTCCTGGGACCATTTAAATCTTTATCCAAAACACAAGTGGGCTGTTTCAGCTTGACTCTTATTCCAGACATTTCCTCCTAGAGACGAGGAAGGTGATCTTCTTGGAAAGTGTTTGATTGCTGCTCTCCTCGCCCCTTTACCATTGACCACATCAGCTGCAGCTGTTTTCAGCCAGAGTCTAAAGATACTTGACCACGCGCTGTTCACTACCCTATTTCTGTCCCATATATAAAAGCCATGTTGGATAACAGATCATTTGTCCGATAACACCTTATCTGAGGTATAAGGTATAACCTATGAAAGCTTTTGCCATTTAACAATAAAAAAATCCAAGATGGGGTTGAACAAGTCTTTGCTTTCTTGTACACTACTAGCAGTGTAATGTATTATCTGAATCCTGATCTTTACAAAGCCAAAGCTCAGGCGCATGTGAGAAAGGAGATAGCATCAAGCTTGGGGGAAAACCTTAAAAATAGTTCAGTGAGGATGCTGTGCATGCTCAGTGGCAGCCACATAATGCTAAGTGTTAGTCGGGGTGGATGAAGGGAGATTCCAAGAAGAGAGCATGATTAACTGGCTGGAAAAGTGAACTGGAGACCTTTGTGCTGTAATATTTAGTCCCCACTCATACTTGTGTTAATCTATAGGCTGGGACAGAAAGCATCAGAATCTTTTATGTACAGCATCAACATGGCCTCTAGGCCAGACTTCCGGTGGGGACATGGCGGCCTGAACAGCTGTGCCCGCAGGCTCAGCGGGCAGAACTGACAACGTGGCAGTTTTTTCGGGGTCAAGCAGGTTTTTCCTGAAGCCCAGGAGTATTTTTCCGGAAAAAGGAAAACACCTGGAATCACCCCATCTGTCCTCTGGACGGCTGCTTGCAGCCAAAAGCTCGACTGGTAAGAGCTAGCCGGGAGGCTGGGACGTCACCATTTCCCAAGCTGCGCTGTAGCCTTAAAGGGACACTAAGACCGGCCACCCCATTTCTAAATCACCCAATTTATATTTCTTTTAAGTACGCGTACCCTAAGAGAGGCTTTCTACAGCAAGGAGAAGCAGGTTCTCTTGGTGCTTATCGTTATTATTGGGATTAATTTTTTTAAAATGCTTTTTAAGTTTTGGACTTTGTTTTCCCTCTAAATATTAAGGAGGATTGAGAGTAAATAATAGTCTCCCTGTTGTTATTTTTGTACTAAATTTGAAGATATTAGCATTTTCCTACATGTTGTGCGTGCAGTTATGGGTGCCTCAAGATCGGCACATGTGACACCTCTGCTGCGTGAGCTGCACTGGTTACCAGTTTGCTTCCGGGTGCAATTCAAGGTGTTGGTTGTTACCTTTAAAGCCCTACATGGCATGGGACCAGGTTACCTAAGGAACCGCCTCATCCCCAGAACGTCGACCCGCCCCACCCGGTCATTCAGAGAGGGCTTGCTACGGATCCCGTCTATAAAAGAATTCCATCTGACGGGGTCCAGGAGGCGAGCCTTCTCGGCAGTGGCACCCGCCCTTTGGAACATTCTTCCCCTGGAGGTGAGGCAGGCCCCCACACTCCTGACCTTCCGAAAGCAATTGAAGACCTGGCTCTGCCACCTCGCCTGGGATGGGGGGGGGGGTAATAGCTCCTCTTGGAGGTGGTTGGCACCATAGAGTTCCTTAAACAATAACATAACCTCTTGGATTTTATATATTTATATCTAATGAAATTGGAATAATGTATTGTATTTTATATGTTTTTAATTAATCAATTTTGTTGTAAACCGCCCAGAGTCCCCTTGTGGGGGGAGATGGGTGGTGATATAAATCAAATAATAAATAAATAAATAAAAATGTTGAATCGGCTGTTTTGAACTTTCAGTTTTCTGCTTCTACTTTCCCTGGGGAACTGTCTGCATATCTCACTTTCACTTGTGTAAACACATTCCGGAACTCTTCCATATCTTCGACTTTCACTGGTTAAGCTCCTAGGGGGCGCCATAATCTACTGCTTGAGACATGGAGGATTTTAAAGAGACTTTCACTGACTTCCAACAAGATGTTAAACAGATTCTTTCTGATTCCTACCAAGTTTTTATGCAAGGCATTCAGGACATTATGGAAAATATGAGGTCTAAAATGTGTCATCTGGTTGGGGATGTCGTGGATGAAACTGAGGAATTTAACAGCGACAGAAATGTCTCTTCTAAGAGTGAGATCGGGACTTCTGTTGAAATGCTGGATGAAGATCAGATAGTCGAGTTGAAGAAATTAAAGGGAGAGACCGAGTTGCAAGCCATAAGTGAAATTGATCTTCTGATGGAACGCCATGGAAAAGAAGGGGTTATTGTGTATGGGAGGTCTCCTGAAGAGAAGTTGGAGTTTTTGAGGGGGGCAGTTGGGCTGTTTGATTTTTTTAAGAAAAAAGCTCTCTGTGCATTGTGGGGATATGTAAATGCTCTGGTTTATTTTGAAGTGGGATAAGGGTTTAAGAATATTTATCTGGATTGCTTTTAAGGTTTGGCTGATTTCATTTATCTTTAACGATTTAGATTAAGATTATTAAGGTATAATAAAAAATAATAAATGTTTGGTTTTGGGTTTAATATGATTAAGATTACTAAAATTGTTGTATTATCAAGTACAATGGCAGAAAATTTATATGTTTCTTAGGTTGATCTTTATTATAGTACACAGGAATTTATAGAACAGTAGTAGAAAGGAAATAATTAAATAAATGTTATCTTTGGAGGGGAAGTTGTTTAGGAGATAGATAGATAGATAGATAGATAGATAGATAGATAGATAGATAGATAGATAGATTATAGATTATAGATACAGATACAGATACAGATACAGATACAGATACAGATACAGATACAGATACAGATACAGATACAGATATATTATGGAAAATTGTTGCATATACTTGCTGTTAAAAGTCAGAAGTCATCCCTTTTTGTAATTTTGAAAAAAAATTATCTTGTGTTTCTACACTTTCTTAGTTTTTTCTTTTTTTTCTTTGTAATTTTTTGTTTTTCTGTAGCTTTTATCTTTGCTTAAACTTAATAAAATTCTTATAAAAAAACATGGCCTCTAGGCCCTTGTAATCGGTAGCTGTTACAACGTTTTTGTTCCCATCCTATTGGAGCATCATGGATTTTTCTGCCATAATGTCATAGACTTGTTCACTGAACTGACCCAAATTTGGAAGAGAGTGAAGGCAAGTAAAAAGTCAGCTTGGTTAGGAAAAACAAGACAAGATAGGGTGGATAGTACTCCTGAGAAGGAAGGTAGACATGAATTGTTGATTTGGAATACTAAAGCATGCTTTTGCCTGTATTTTGTGAATTCTGACCAGGAAACTGTAACGTTAAAGACTTACTTCCCCTTCCTGTATCTTCTACTGTACCTCATTTTTGTCAATTCCTTTGGGATGGCAATGAAACTATTTAATTAAACTGCTCTCTGTTCCAGTCAGAGAGCCAGTTTGGTGTAGTGGTTAAGGCGCTAGGCTACAAGCCAGGAGACTGTGAGTTCTAGTCCCATCTTAGGCACAAAGCCAGCTTGGGCCAGTCACTCACTCTCAGCCCTAGGAAGGAGGCAATGGCAAACCACTTCTGAAATATTGACAAGAAAACTGCAGGGACTGGTCCAGGCAGTCACCAAGAGTCAACACTGACTCGAAGTCGCACACACACACCCTGTTCCAGTCTCATTCAAGGTGCCCAGTGTTGAGCAGCTAGTAACCAAGTATAGTTGCATGTCATACTGATTCCCAGACATGCATTGCAGTCCTGCCCAGCTGACCTATAAAAGGTTAGTGTTTGCAGTCATGAACTCAAGATTTCTATGGCTAACCAGCAGAAAGCTATTGGTGGTGGATCCTTAGCAGCCCTTTGACATTTGCTGCATTCATTCAGCATGCTGAACCCAAAACAAATAAGCCACCTTATGGTTTAGTGGGATATGTAATTCTATGTACTCGTATAGCCCCTCTGTGACCTTACCAGAGCTTTCACAGTTAACAGGTCAAAATCTCATACAATCGGCCTTACCATTTCTCAGTTATTAAACTGCAAGCCCCATTCTGTCTTCACCAGGCTTCGCTTACCTAAGACCATCATTTTCATCTTCCATGGTGAAATCAGTGGGAATAAATTAAATCAGTGGGCAACAATCCAGATGACCATGAGAGGGCAACAAAGAGCTAGCATCTCCCCCCCCCCCCGCCCCTTTGCTGCCATTAATGATCATCTGAAGTTTTGCAGCCCACATATGGTTTGTTGTTCAATCATTTTGTTGTGTCCGGCTCTTCGTGACCTCATGGACCATAGCACACCAGGCCTTCCTGTCCTCCACTGTCTCCCGGAGTTTGCCCAAGTTCATGTTCATTACATCGGTGATGCTATCTAACCATCTCATCCTCTGCCATCCCCTTCTCCTTTTGCCTTCAGTCTTTCCCAGCATCAGGGTCTTTTCCAGTGAGTCCTCTCTTCGCATTAGGTGGCCAAAGTATTTGAGCTTCAGCTTCAGCATCTGTCCTTCCAATGAGCAGTCAGGGTTGATTTCTTTTAGGATTGACTGGTTTGACCTCCTTGCAGTCCAAGGGACTCTCAAGAGTCTTCTCCAGCACCACAGTTTGAAAGCATCAGTTCTTCGGCGCTCAGCCTTCCTTATGATCCAACTCTCACAGCCATACATTACTATTGGGAAAACCATAGCTTTAATTATACGGACCTTTGTCGGCAAGGTGATGTCTCTGCTTTTTAATATGGTAAAAAAAAAGTAAAGGTAAAGGTTCCCCCCGCACATTTGTGCAGTCGTGTCCGACTCTAGGGGCCGGTGCTCATCTCCATTTGTTAGTCGAAGAGCCAGTGCTGTCCGAAGACACTTCCACAGTCATGTGGCCGCATGACACACGTGGAACGCTGTTACCTTCCCACCAAAGTGGTACCTATTTATCTACTTGCATTTGCATGCTTTTGAATTGCTAGGTTGGCAAGAGCTGGGGCAAGTGCGGGAGCTCACTCCGTCACACGGGGCTAGGGATTCGAACCTCCGAACTTGCGATCTTCCGATCGACAAGCCTGGCGTCTTACCCGCTGAGCCACCACGCCCCTGTTTAATATGCTTAATATGTTTAATATTAATATTAATATTATTTTAATTTATTAATATTAAAATTAATATTAATATGTTTAATATGGTAGCCCCACATAAATACACTGCAGTGCATCAACCTTAATATGTCTAGAAAACATTGCAGAGCACAACCATTCAAATTAGACAACTTTATTTTAGCACTGGGTGTTTTTGCACAAATTACTCAATGCCTTTCAATAGCTTCTATGTTAGAGGAATAAAAAGATGGAAGGCAGAAGTGAAAGAGAACAGGGCTCATGCACTTTTAATATTTGTGTACTGGAAGAGATTTTAGCCCATGGGTAGCTGTGCTGGCTAAAATCCCCTGTTGTGTACAAATATTAAAGCTGCAGGAACCCTTTCCCCTTTTCCATCTGATCATCTCAGATTTAGCTATTCCATATGGGAAGCTAGTATTAACAAGAAAGGTGGGCAACCTGGTGCTTTTTGATTCCTGTAAACCCAAGGCTGCATGACCAAAAGGAAGGAATTATGAGAATTGTAGCCCAAAACATATGGAGGACATCAGGTTTCCTGGAGCTTGAACAGAAAGGCAATGTTGTAATACTTTTAGCTGTTGTTTTCTAAAAGAAAGAGGGAGAGAATAATATTTTCCAGTTCTTCATTGTTTTCTGAAGATTTCTCACATCTCTTAAAATACATGGAATACTGTAACATGCAAGTAAATGTACATGGTGGGGAGCATTAGTCATCATGGTGCTGCTAAAAAATATGTTCCATAGTAAGAGTAATAGTTACTATTTTTATGCTCCCACATAAATTAAATAAAATTAGTAAACCATGAAATGGTTCCATCATGAAACATACACTGGGGCTTGTTCACACATGCACTAGATGGCAGAAACCATTTGATCTAAGCTATAGGACAGAAGACTCAGCTCTTCTACGTATTAATGTATCACTGCAAACTATTCTTACAAGCAATTCATTAAATATAAACTTTTAAAATAAAAACAACTAAGTTTAGTATCTGTGTCAATCAATTTCTGAATGCCTTTCAGGACAACCAGGTCTCAAAGAGACTTTGGAAGGCCATAAATGGGGTTGACCCTAGTTTTGGGGTGGTACAAGCTATTCAAAGGAGGGGAGCCCCCACAGAGAATGCTGGTTTCTGTGGCCCCTCCTGCTGCACCTCACAATACCTTCAGTGGGCATTCTCTGTTCTCTCAGACTGGGTGGGCAGAATCTATCTGAGAGCGGCGTCTTGCAGATATCCAAGCCCCGAGCCACGTAGGGCTTTATAAGTAGCAAGCCGCATCTTGAATTACACTTGGAAACAGTGTGGCCACCAGTACAATTCCCATACTGTAATGGCCATGTTACATGGCAGTAATTAGATTGCCTGAGATGGTTAACTCTATACATAAACATTTGAGAGTATCAGTAAAATATTTCCTTGAAAGTTGGATAATTCACTTTAAAAAATCTACTATGTTTTTGTGGGTGAACAGAAGGATACATCATAAAATTACTTTTACATAATAAATTCAATTTATCTGATGACCTGGGAACTGTTGCTCTCTTTCCATCGTATCTCATTGGCCCTCAGTGGCACTCCAACTATTTTAAATTTGCAGGACAAATATAAGTATGTGCTGGTGTCTAAACTAACATTAGAAGTCTGTGATAGGCAATAGAACTTTCCACTGTCAGATTGAAGTATTTTATAAGCTGCTACCAAAGGATTCTGCCTCATCTAAAATACCATATGTAAATTCTTACACGGCTTTGTAAGTCTGTAAAACAAATGCTATAAAAAAGGTAGAGAGTGTGCTATTGCCTTCTTTATATAGCATGCATTAGTAGGACGATGAAGCCCTTGCAAAGGAAATATTTTTGTCATTAGGGATACATTAATGTATGGAACAATTTGGTACTGGACATCCTTGAGGCCAAAAATGGTGAAAGATGCCAAAAAGAACTTGACATAAAGGATATTGCTGACAAACTCAACCTTTTTAAGAGGAGATAGTCCAGTACTATAGTGGAGTTTCAAGGTACAGGTAGTCCTCATTTAGCGCCTACTTTGTTTAGCGACCATTCACAGTTATGATGGTGATGAAAAAGTAACTTCATGACCAATCTTCACATTTATGACCTTCACAGGTTGGTAAAGCGAAGGAAAGCTGAAGTCAGATCATAAGCACAGTCGTGGTTTCACTTAGCAACTGCTTTGCTTAACGACCAAGTTGCTGGTCCCAATTGTGGTCACTAAATGAGGACTACCTCTAATGTAATCCCCATTATAACACTCTGTGGAGCCCACGGAAGTATATGATACTGTCCAGTGGTCAAACTGCTAGCTTCTATGGACTATGAACATCCTGTCTAAATGGAGCATTCTGTATCCACTTATGAATTCATTTGCCCAGTTATTGAAGATAGGCTGCTAAATCATTTTGCAAAGGACTACTAGTAAGCATACCGACTGTGCTGTATTTCATCTTTAGCAGAGTGAGGATGTAGCAGATGCATGCCCAGGAACTTCCTGTATTAACAACCTGATACTTAGGTATTAAATTAAAAAATGAAAACAAAAACAAAAAGAGAGGCAGCACGCTCCATTATGTTAAGTGAAATGTTTCCCTACAGGATCTGACATTTTCCCACTCATCCTACTGCATCAAATATGCAACTGCATAGGTGGGCAGAAAGTAGATTACATCAGCACTTTCTGGCTTCTTGTCTAACGTTTAACCATAAGGATGAAAAAGATTATTCCCCCCAGACCATTGTAAATTATGTTGCTGAAATGAAAGAAGTAGCTTTCTGTATGAAAGGATTGCCAGCTCTTCTCCAGTTTGAGGTCCAAAAGGCTCCAGAATAATTTAGCGCTAAGGGTATGCACTTCGCATCAGGTTCTGGTTCATGGGTTCCAGAACTCAGCAAGAAATTAAATCCAACAAGCTTGTAATCTGTCCCTCCAAAGATTCAGCACTGGGACTGATGCAGCAGCCACGTGACTTATAAAGAGCACATGCTCTGAATCCAGCTATCACACAACAAGACAAACCTGCGGGAAGGCCACCACATCACCAGCTTTACAAGTAGGAAACAGAAGGTAAAATATTTGTGTTGAACTGCACCCTATGGGAAATGGCTATCTCACTGGGCTTGACATGGCATGGTCACTAGTGGCAGACAATGCAACAAATGGGCAATTTGGCTGCTGTTGCCTAAAATCACCTTGAAATACTGTATATCTTTAGTCTTAACCAGTTTGTTCTAAGGCTATTACTTGCTAAGCGTTTTCTGGAGAGGGAGAGATTCCAAAGTCATGACAGATATCCCTCTGTCATTAGCATGGCTGGCTTCTATGTCTCCATGCGTACTCAGCCTTCATCCCTGTGCTCTGAACCCTCCAGCACCTGGAACAAAGCATTTCTACCAAAGAAATCAGCTCTTCAGATGATATACAGTATGACCCTTTCTTTCCTGATTTGTCTGCCATCCTGCGTATTAAATCCAAAAGCGACTGCTTCCATAACCCTTGAAGATAGAGCGAGTTTCTAAGGCAAGTGGAGAAGGGCAACAAATGTCTCTGAAAGGGCTGACCGTGTTCAAAAGACACCTACGAAAGAACCCTGGCCAAGACCTATATGCGCTGACGTCTTGTTTGGCTGCATCGATTCTCCACACTGCATGCTGCGTGTCATTCCTTCTAGCAAACGATCTGTGCAAGTGGAGCAGAGATTTACAATGGTTGACAGCCAGCCCCCTCCTCTCCACTTGTAACATAGTGTTCCCATCGATCCTCTCGGACACTGACACTCTGAAAATGAAACGAGTGCCTTGTTCCCATTGGCAGTGAGGAAAGATTCTTCAATATTCCTCCAAGCAACAAGGCAGCAGCAGCAGCAGCAGCAGCAGCAGCAGCCGCCAACCACAGCAACAATCCCCAGCCCTCTGCAGGAGCCCAGCCTGTGTGCCAACACCACATCACAAGCACCACAATTTGCCACGCCCCTCAGCAGCCACCACAATTGCTGTGACATCCAAACCGCCTCCAGCCATGGCAACCTGCCACCTGCTAGAGCATCATGACTTCCTGCTGCATCTCACAGTGACTTTTGCAACCAAACACACCACACCCTCCAGAAATCCGCTGCTACCGCATGGACAGAACTGTAGCAAGTTTCAGAAGGAGTACGACCCTGGCTGGCACACATTCGCAGAGGTGAATGTTGGAAATACAAGGCAAGTGGTACTGGTCTCTGTTTAAGTCCCCAAGACTGAAAGGCAAAAGAGAAGCCAATGTCACTAAGTTCAGTTGCAAAAAACAAAGACCCAACAATAAACCAAATAATAAAGCATTAAAACGTGCTTATACCAGCTGGGGGGGGGGAACCCTTTCCTTTGCAAGAAATAATGTTCTTTGTGCTGCAAGTTTTTAACCAGTGTAATTGGTATATAGAATGCACAAGTAAAGCTTTACTTGATTAATCAGTGCAGGACAATTATAATCACTAGAGCTCTAGTTAAAGGCTTGTTTGTTTATTTTTTGAGGCTGCTTTGCCTCTGATGTAATACTATAGCAGGGGATTTAAAGGAAGAGATTGATGGTGGCCTTTTCTTCCACCAGTAAGTGGTAGGCTTGTTTATTAAATTGTAAATTATCTTGCATTCCCTTCTGTATCTCAGAAAGTTATCTACCTGCACATTCATTTAAATGGGAGTGCACTGGGGCTTTCTGCAGGTACATTAGGTCTGCATAGGACTGTGGTCTTAATTGATTACTCAGTAAAGGCTGCAGACCTACCATGCTGCTGTAATAGTATTGATGACTGATTAAACAAAGGAGGTTGGTTAATCATCTAAACATGCTTAACCTGCTTGACTCTTATGTGTCATTTGCACCCTTTTGTTGCCTTTTTTCTTAAAGTTCTTCTGGGCCTCATTTGTTCAAATGCCAAGAACTTAAGTCTGCTCAGTTTGTTGTCCAGTCTGGGAATGGTGATACTTGATGCCATTATTTGTTAGAAGCTGCTACGGTTATTCAGTGGCTAGGTTACACGTTATGCTAAACCATGGTTTTATGTAACAGTGGCTTGTTAAATAAGCTACAGTAGCTAAGTTTACACATCACAAAAGCCATACCATGACTGGATTTATGCAACACACTAAGTCAAAAACCAGACGGACCACTTGCATAGCCCAATGTGTGGATCAGAGCAGTGGGGGAACAAAGGGAACACTGCTGATGGTCAGATGGTCACTGGATTACAGCATTAGTTCACTTGTTCAAAGTAACAATGGACCCTGAAAGCATTTTATAAACCCCAGTGAGTCTTAAATCAATTTAATCTATGAGAAATCACACACTGACATCTTCAAAAAGGTGTTCCACTATAAAACTGGTCAATGAGAACTAGTTGAGAGATTCAGTTTGGCTATGAATAAGAATGATGGTATCCTGGTCCACTGTGATGGATTCTTCCTCTAGAAAACAAAGGTCAGTTACTGGTGACCAGAGGGCCTTCAAGCATGGTTTCTGTGCCAGGTTCCAAGTCAACTGATCAAACTTTCTCAAAGTCCCATGACAAAACAACAGACATATTAGACCAGAGCTTTCCAAACTGTGTGTCGCGACACGTTACTGTGTCGGCTGCAGTGTCTGGGTGTGTCGCAGCTACGGCTGCCTCCGAGCCCTGCCAGGATTCCGCGCAGGTCCTAGTACCTGCCTTGTGCCCTGCTGCCTCCAAACCTGCTGTGATTCCGCGCAGGTCCTAGTTCCTGCCTTGTGCCCTGCTGTAAGAGTGTGTCGCGAAATGATGCATGTCTAAAAAGTGTGTCACCAACATGAAAAGTTTGGAAAGCTCTGTATTAGACAGATTGCAACATGAGACTTTGTGCTTCAATTTTTTTACAGTTGGTTATAGGATCCACACAATGCTTAATTCCTATGACAAGAAGGAATTAAACCATGTGGATTTAGGTACATGCTCAGCCAGAAACCCCACTAAGTGTAGGGCAGCTATTATCTTCCTGTCTACTGTAATTTTACACCCAGGATTGAAACTAGAGGAAGACTAAGATACAAATGTGGAAGACTTAAACCTTAGTAGATCTGTGTGTTTTTGTTTTTTATGAGAACTGCAACATCAACCACCCAGTTCTAGATACCGAAGATGCATATCTATGTTAAAAGACCTGCACTGGTTGCCAGTTGAGTCCAGGCACAATTTAAATGCTAGTTTTCATCTTTAATACCCTTAAACTGCTTATGATCTGGCTATCTCAGAGACTTAAGGGTGCATTTGAGCATATTCCTCACCTACAAAAGTGTTGTCAGAACCAAAAGCGAGCAGAGCTTTCACATACAATCCACTGTTGGTTACCCCAAGCAGTCTCCATCTCAAGAGCCTAACTTAACAAGAAAAAAAAAGCTCAGATGTTGGTATTATTAAACATTTAAATCCAAGATCACATTCTCTTTGGGATTATTTATCAGGGTCTGCATATCAGTTGTATGTGATGACAGAGTGGCTGACAGGTGGGGCTAAAGCCAAACTGGGGCACCACCTTTCTCTATAAAGCCTCCTTTTCTCTCTCCCTTTTCCTCCCCCCCCCCCTCTTCAGACTTCTGAGGAAAAGACAGATCATTCTTGTCAGGAAGCAAACATAATCACTCCGCAGAGGGCTTCTGAAATTTGGCCAAGGGCGATATGAGTAAGCTAACAGGAGTTTTGCAGCAAACTTCAACAGGTAGAGGTCAGGAGAATGGCCAGAAAAAGTGATGGTCATTACTTTATAGAACATTTTACCATGAAAATACAGATGGCCCCAACTCTCCTTGCTTTCAGAAAGCAATTAAATTGGCATTATTGCAGTGAGCTTTTAGTCTTGAGTTTTGTTTGGGCAATCATTATAGTTAGTTATTTATATGTGCTTCATCGACCCCAGGAAAGCTTTTGATTGTGTTGACCATGACAATCTATGGAGAGCCCTAGCAGACCTTGGGGTGCCACTACATTTAGTGAAGTTGATGAAATCACTGTATGTAAATCAGGATGCCGCTGTACGAACTCAATATGGTGACACTGATTGGTTCAAGATCGAGAAAGGTGTGCGACAAGGTTGCATTCTGTCACCTTTCTTATTCAACTTGTACGCCGAAGTGATCATCAGGAAACTGGAGCTAGACGAATCAGAAATTGGGGTAAAAATTGGTGTAAGAAACATCAATAACCTTAGATACACGGATGATACAACCCTTGTCTCAGAAACCCAGGAAGGCCTAAAGCACCTAATCATGAGACTCAAAGAAGAAAGCGAGAAGTTTGGCCTCTTTCTGAATATCAAAGAGACCAAACTCATGACAACTGCAAAGAATGGAAACATCAAAATAATAATTGACGAAGATGAGGTGGAATGCATGGAAGAATTCACCTTTTTAGGATCAGTGGTCAATCAAAATGGCCAATGTAGCCAAGAAATTAAACGCCGAATCATGCTGGGTCATACAGCAATGATGAGTATGAATCAAATTTGGAAACGCAAGGATGTCAGCTTGACGACTAAGTGTAGACTAGTCTCCACCATCGTGTTCCCCATAACTACTTATGGCTGTGAAAGTTGGATGATGAAAAAGTTGGATAGAAGGAAAATTGATTCTTTTGAACTATGGTGTTGGAGGAGGCTCTTGCGAATCCCTTGGACTGCAAAGATAACAAATAAAGAAGTGTTGAAGTGCATAAAACTGGACATGTCACTAGAAGGAAAAATAACAAAACTTAGACTTAGTTACTTCGGTCATGTCATGAGATCAACATCGTTAGAGAAAGACAGTATGCTTGGAACGGTCAGTGGCAAAAGATGACGAGGACGCCAAAGAACGCGCTGGTTGGATGTAATCAAAGCAGACACAGGCCAAAATTTAAAGCAACTGAAAGAAGCTGTACAAGATTGGAAATCATGGAGAGAGCTGGCTTATGGAATCGCCAAGGGTCGGATACTACTGAAGGGATAATTCGATTTGATTTATCTGGGCAATCATTATACTTAGCTGATTGTTATAATTATTTTAATTGTTTTGATTTTCATTGTATACCTCACTATTGTATGTTGCCCAGAGTCCATATAGATTGGGATGGCTTATAAATATCATTAAATTAATGAAATAAATAAAGGAGACTCAACGGGATGATTCTCATGGTTTGAATATCAGGATCAAAGGATAACATTTGTTCAAAGGGAAAAGAAACAAAAGAAAGGGCAGAGGAATTACACTGAACATTAAAAGTATTCACACCAACTCAGAAATCCAAGTGAATGAACTTGGTGAAATTGTAGAGAGCATCTGGGTTAAAATAAGCAATACAGTAGTTAGAATTGACTATCACCTGCCTAACCAAGGGGAGGAGGTGAATAATGCTTTCCAAAAAAAACCCCACAGATTGTTCGAAGAGGCATCGAGAAGTAATAATGAGGGACTTTAATCATCCCAACAGCTGAAGACAAACTCCATCAAACATGGTCCTTCTAAGAAATTCTTGACTTGCCTTGTTAACAACTTTCTCTTTCAGAGGGTACAAGAAGGCACAAGAAAATCATGTATTTTGACTCCATGTAAGTGGTAAGAAACACTTAGTCATGGAAGTGGAAGTAGCAGGAACATTGGGGCAAGTAACCATGCCGTGCTGGAGTGCTTGATTTTAATGGAAACTAAAACTCAGCCTATATTTTGGACTTCAAGAAAGTGAATTTTAGTAAATTTAGAGTGATTCTAATTAGGCTTCCATGAGAAGCTAATAGGGAAAGAAGCTCAAAATGAGTAGGAGTTTCCTTAAAAAGGAGATTCTAAAAACAGAATGACAAGCAATTTGAATAGGGAAAAAGTGGAGGACAGCAGAAGCAGCCATTGTGGCTGCACAAAAAAAATAGTGGAAATCTAAAAACCAAAAATGATACACATGAGGAGGAAACTGGTATAAACAGGTAGATTGGAATGATAGATATGGTATCCAAAAGGTTAATGCTCAGAATGAGCTGAGGTTGGTGGATGCTGAGAATAAAATGAGCTTCTTCATATTGAAAATAAAAGGAAGAGAAAAGAATCATTATACCAACTGCTTAGTGAAGTTGGCAAAATGCTAAGACATAACAATGAACAGGCAGAACTATTCAACTCCCATTTTGGCTCAGTCTTTTCTGACAACAGGACACAAGTTCCACCAGACAATTGTGAAAAGGACAAGATTGAAGTCTGAGAATGATAGAAGAATATGTCAGAGAATATCTGGTCAAAGAATGCCTATTTATCCTGAATTATTTAAATCTCCAAATACAAATGAATTGCATTTTGGATTATTGAAGGAATTTGGTGATGGTCTGGACAAACCTTCAAGCACTATCTTCAAGAAATCCTGGAGATCAGGTGACATGCCAGAAGTTTGGAGAAGGGCAAATGTCTCTGTCTTTAAAAAGGAGGATCGGGGTGTACTAGAAAATACTTTGTAAACAGTTATGTCAATTACTAGAAACCAGCATGGATATATTAAAAACAAGCCTTGCAAGACTAACCTTATATTAACTGAATAACTTCCTTAGTAAATCGTGGGAATGCTTCAGCTCCACCATATTTTGATTTCAGGAAAACATTTGAAAAGTACCCCATGACATTCTGATTAGGAAGGCAGATTAGCAAGAGGAGCAGTTTGCATTTTTCAGCTTCTAAAAATGTGATTGCTTGGAAAATGCAAATTGTGTGCTATAGGAGGGATAAGAAATGTGGTATCTAAGGAAGCTGCTGTGGTGCCTGCCAAGCACTCTATCCCCACTGACTTTCTAATGTTTTGGTTTCTTTTAATTAAAATAATAATGTGCAACACGGGCAAGTTGCAACGTAAAGTGCCAACCCTCCATCATCATTATTTATGATAATTACTCTGGTTTCCACATGGCCCAGTAGGCATTCTTAGAAATTAAAATGGTGGGCAGCTACAGCTCATTCTTTTGTTTCAAATTGTGACCAGCTGCCCAAAAAGAAAGGAAAGATGCAAAAACTGCACCGGTTTTCCTTCTTGTGAATGAATATTTGTGACTGATCATTTTAGGAATAGGCAACATCCCCCACATGGTGGCCATTTTGTGAGAGCACCCACAATATGCTCATGAAACAGTACATGTGCCCAACAGTTTAAAAGGATGCCTGTTCCTGTACTGCAGGATTATTACTTTGAAGTAACATAGTAGTCTGGATCTCATGCAAGACCCTATTAATTTTGGAAAGTAATGTGTTAATCCCAAGGTGGTTTCATGCAGTTATGGTTCCTTTAAATCAATGTTTGTTCAACCAGACACCATGCTTATACGCTAAGTCACAAGCCATAGATTTACAAACCACAGTAACTGAGTCTGTACTTTATACTAAACCAAATTCAAACAACCCGCAGATGGCTTAGCTCAACATATAAATACAGTATGAAAAACTGCTCAGAAAATATCCAAACTTGTTGTTTAAATAACTTTGTTTTAGAAACATTTTTATATCATTTTGGCAAGATGCTTCATGCATTTCAACAGTAGCTTTTTCCGGTAGTGTATCATATCTGATATGGGGGCGTGGTGGCTCAGTGGGTAAGACGCAAGGCTTGTCGATCGGAAGATCGCAAGTTCGGAGGTTCGAATCCCTAGCCCTGTGTGCAGAGTGAGCTCCCGCACTAGCTCCAGCTCTTGCCAACCTAGCAATTCGAAAGCACGAATTAATAGGTAGATTAATAGGTACCACTTCGGTGGGTAGGTAACAGCGTTCCGCGCGTGTCATGCGGCCACATGACCGTGGAAGCGTCTTCGGACAACGCTGGCTCTTTGGCTAACAAACGGAGATGAGCACCGGCCCCTAGAGTCGGACACGACTGCACAAATGTGCGGGGGAACCTTTACCTTTTTTATCACATCTGAGCAAAAGTATTGACAGCAAGGTAGGCTTGATCCAGCTTTTTTAAAACTCTAAAAAGTTCTAAATTAATGCCTAAACTTAGAAACTTGGATGCCGTCAGACAAATAGGGTTGCAGAAAGGGTCCAGAAATTAAGGAGAAATGGGCGCAAAAGCTGAGCTCTAATGAAAGTTACCCTAGTTGAAGCTTGGTAGCTTTTAAAACATCAATGGCTAATCTTATCAGGCCTCCCAACTTAAAGGGCTTCTGGTATTATCGTACTAAATGTCCATTTATCAGCATGGTCTCTTTCAGACCCCAAATCTGCTAATACATTTTGGAACTTCTTCATTAGAGTCTCAGGGTGGCTGGCTGGAGAGAGACAGCTCCTTGCCAAGCAGTGGCAATACCCATCAACACTCAGCATAATGCAGAGCTGGGCAGTTGACAATGGGGTAGGGCAGGAGGGAGGAAAGGGGGAAGATGAGTCCTTGTAGTCAGCAGTCCATAGAAAACACAAATGAATGTCCATGAAAAAGGCAAAGTCCCACCCTGCAAATGAATGCTGCAGCTTCTGGTCACCAGAGAAACTCACAATGGGGCAGACCTTGTTATCAGCCAGAAAGGAAGGAGGCCCAGTGGCAAGCCTCAAAATCTGACCCACTTGTCTTGAGAGGTTAAGTTGGTGACACTCTTCTGACATGTTTGACAATGAAAAGCAGCTTTGCTGGGCCAACCCCAAAGGAGGTGACCTGTGACCCAGCATGAGGTTGCATCTCATTAAAAACATATATTTCCATTTCTATATCGACAAGCTCGCAAGGCGTCATTAAGGAAATATTGCAGCCCTAGGGCCATGGCGTCAGCTAGCAATCCCCAGCCCAGCAGTGCAGACTGTGGGGTAAACACAGAAGTGACAGTGCAGCATATAAAACCCAGTACTCACAAGTAGCACCAGACATTGCTTTGGCTGGGTAAACACAATGGAAAGTAGGCTGAAGTTGACCAGGAGCAACCAGAGAGAGATGAGCTTTTGTTTCAGGCAAGCGGTTCATTTAATCAATTCCAGGAGATGTAACAGCTGGTTGCTAGCTGCTTTTCCAGTAGGTGGAGAGACCAGCATTTGGCCAGGTCAAATAACGGTCAAGCCTACTTGGCAGCAGTGGTATTGTGCCAGTCACCACTCTCTGGGCCAGTTCGGTGGTAGATGCTGTCCATTCAGTCTTTTGACCCTTGGCTCTTAGTGAACTCAGTATCAGAATCATTGGACTTTCTAATTCCCTACAGCTCACCTCTTTGTAAACTTCCCACAGGTTGGCCCCCAAAGACCTTCCATTGTTCTCTGCTTAATGTATGTTTTCCAAATGTTTGCTGCAGTCCTTTTTGTGTATTTAGCAAAGGGATCTTTTAGCATGCCTGGGAATCCACTATGGGCTTCACAATCATCCGTACCTTTTAAACCAACCAAATGTTGTGACCACGTCAGGACTCTATTGCTTCAGAACTCTGGTCCTCTGGTCCTTGAAAGCAGCGGTCCCCAACCTTTTTGGCACCAGTGTATTGCCACTCTATTTAATCTACTTTTCCTGCTGCTAGATGTATGTTTGCAAAACTGCCCCACACACTTCCCTGGGCAACCACCAGGCTTTCTGCCCCATCTGATCCTTACATGTTGTGACTAGCTATGCCCGCTGTAGCATGTTATGAATGGGCAATCCATCCACCCTAACAGTCACAGCTCCCATACATGCTTTCAAAATTCCTGTGTGCCCACTGGCCAAAATATGGGGGATCCTTGTGCTCATAGTATTGAAACAAGAGGAATATATGAAGAACCTGTTACAAGGAAATATCCCAGGGATGACTGGATTTCAAGGCATGAGAACAAGTTTTTTTTCCTGCTGCAATTAAATTACTTGAGCCTTTGAGATTAAAGGAGAAAAAAAACTAAAGTGTTAGCAATCAAAGTGAATGAATAAGTAGTCCTGATGAAACACTTTATATCCATGCTGGAAACAAAATCTGTCTCTGAACAGATCCAATAACTGGCATGCATTAACTGGTGCCTACCAAATGTGATGGACTACAACTGCCATCATTCCCAGCTACATCACCACTCTGGAAGGTACCTGAGGATGATTGAAATAGTTTTGTATTTAATCAGTGCTAAGAATCAAGCAGAGAAATTGCAGTTGCTTCTTCATCTTGCAAATGGCTTTTCTTGCTCCTGATGTCTTCTCTATGGAATTAAATTTACCAAGTTCTTGACTTCCCATTGATAATTCTTGTCTTTAATGTGGGACAAAGAAGGCACTAATTAGGCAAGAGCAAATGAAACTACATTTTCATTTCACCCCAAGAATATAGATGTACAGTCATACCTCTTTTTGTTTCTAGATTTGTACAAAACATACGTTACACAGTTACATTCGCTTCCTGGAATTATTCACATTGACTAAAATATGAACCTCACTGATAGCAGGGGCAGAAATGTTCTGAAGATTGCAGATTTTGCCTCCTGGCCATTACACTGAATCAAACTAATGCTCTATCTATGCACTTGAAAAGATGGGATGATCTACTCCAGCATCCTGTTTCATAGTAGAGAAAAGGATTCCTATGGAAATTCACAGAGAACAACTGTAGTAGCACCGTGCATGTAGAGGTCCATGACCAAAACTGATATAGTAGAAGAAAAGCTTTGCAATAGAACTAAGTCATAACAGGCTTCCCTATCAGTTATACCATGATCCATTCCCATAAATCCAATCTCATGAGTTACAAATTTTCACATTTTAACCCTGAATTTAGATTTTCTTTGCATTTCTGAAACTGTACTGCAACACTGGGTCTTTTTTTTTTAACCATATCCCCAAGCATACTTTTTGTTATATTTATTTAACATAGCATTAAATACTTAGCCTGAAAAAGTCCTACACAGCTGACTGGTTTATAAAGTTTTAGAATACATGTTGCAAAAGCTTTGCAGCCCAGAAGTTCCTATTGGTTCATCATCCTAATAACAATTAAAAATACATCAGGTCACATTAAAAGTTTTTTTTCTAGCATATTTCTCAATGCAAAATCAATACTTTCCCCATCTTCAATTTCTCTTGCAAATTTACATAGACAAAATGGCTAGATTTTTCTTTCTTTTTTTAGTTCCTTTCGTTTGCCTTGTTTATGCTTCTGACTTACTGATTTGCATTTATAGCAGTCTACCAGGCGCGGGGAAACCCCTGTATTTGCTGCTATAGGGAGCTCTGATGCTCTCACAGCACTGGCTACTATCTGATTGGTGCAGGAAAAAAATGCAGTTCCTGGTCACAAAGTTTTGCGGGTTTGCATGCTTCAGGCTCAGCCAGATGTTCCTCCAAATTGACCTGCTATATGCTCCTCTTTCTCCTCAGGATGAAGTGAAGCAAACTGCTCAGATGTACAGCAGAACCCCTTCCTTCCTCAAAGAGTTGGGTAGCTCAGTAATTCATTGGCACCAGTGCAACCCCATGGTTGAAAGATCCTTCTTCCATGTTGACAGTGCTTGGAAGCCATAGCTGGTGGGGACGAAACAGAGGAAGATGCAGTAGCATTTGGATGAATTGGGGATGCTTTGCAGGAAGGAACGAATAGCAGTGTAGCAAAGGTTATAGACAGACATGGCAGTATGGAATGGGAATCAATTAGACATTTACTTATATATGGACCTATAGTGGAGTTGTAAATCAGCAGTGGCACTTATTTCACATGCCAGTAAGGTAATGCTCAAGATCTTGCAAGGTAGACATTCATGGAGCGAATATTGCCAGATGTACAAGCTGGGTTTAGAAAAGGCAGAGGAAATAGAGACCAAATTGCCAATATCCGCTGGATAATGGAGAAAGCCATGGTTTTCTGAAAACCATGTTTCAGAAAAACATATATTTCTGTCTAATTGACTATTCTAAAGCCTTTGACTGTGTGGATCATAACAAATTGTGGCAAGTTCTTAGTGGTATGGGGATACCAAGTCATCTTGTCTGCCTCCTGAGGAATCTGTATACGACCAAGTAGCAAAGGTAAGAACAGACCACGGAACAACGGACTGGTTTAAGATTGGGAAAGGAGTACGGCAGGGCTGTATACTCTCACCCTACCTATTCAACCTGTACGCAGAACACATCATGCAACGTGCTGGGCTTGAGGAATCCAAGGCTGGAGTTAAAATCGCTGGAAGAAACATTAACAATCTCAGATATGCAGATGATACCACTTTGATGGCTGAAAGCGAGGAGGAGTTGAGGAGCCTTATGACGAAGGTGAAAGAAGAAAGTGCAAAAGCTGGGTTGCAGTTAAACCTCAAAAAAACCAAGATTATGGCAACGAGCTTGATTGATGACTGGCAAATAGAGGGAGAAAAAGTGGAGGCAGTGACAGACTTTGTATTTCTAGGCGCAAAGATTACTGCAGACGCTGACTGCAGCCAGGAAATCAGAAGACGTCTACTTCTTGGGAGGAGAGCAATGGCAAATCTTGATAAAATAGTTAAGAGCAGAGACATCACACTGACAACAAAGGTCCGCATAGTTAAAGCAATGGTATTCCCTGTAGTAACCTATGGCTGTGAGAGCTGGACCATAAGGAAGGCTGAGCGAAGGAAGATAGATGCTTTTGATCTGTGGTGTTGGAGGAAAATTCTGAGAGTGCCTTGGACTGCAAGAAGATCAAACCAGTCCATACTCCAGGAAATAAAGCCAGACTGCTCACTTGAGGGAATGATATTAAAAGCAAAACTGAAGTACTTTGGCCACATAATGAGAAGACAGGATATCCTGGAGAAGAAGCTGATGCTAGGGAAAGTGGAAGGCAAAAGGAAGAGGGGCCGACCAAGGGCAAGATGGATGGATGATATTCTGGAGGTGATGGACTCGACCGTGGGGGAGTTGGGGATGGCGACGCCAACAGGAAGCTCTGGCGTGGGCTGGTCACAAAGAGTCGGAAGCGACTGAACGAATAAACAACAAATCAGCAGTACTGGCTCCCACTGTCCCTGGAATAACAGCTCTTGATCATTTCAGGCCTTTATCCTTTCAACTAGCTGCCTTCTTTCTCTTTCTCCTTCCAACGCACAAGGAATTTTGGGAATGGTAGTTCCTGGGAGAACATGTGAAGCACAAACCTCTCTGTCCCTTATACTGCAAGTCCTAGTTTAAATGCATAAGCCAAATTTATTTATTTATTTATTTATTTATTTATTTATTTATTTACTTACTCACTCACTCACTCACTCACTCACTCACTCACTCATTCATTCATTCATTCATTCATTCATTCATTCATTCATTCATTCAATTTATATAGCCACCCATCTCAAACCAGTGACTCTGGGTGGCTAACAATAATAAAAACAATCAAACAATAAAAACAATACCAAAAAATTAAATATAAATATAAATACAGCCAAGAGATCTTAAAAGCCATTGGTGTCAGCACAACCGTGAAACAGGGCCCTTCACACACTCGGGGCCCCAGGCCTGGGCACAAAGCCAGGTCTTCAAGGCCTTCCGAAAAGCCAAAAATACTCTCTGCATGTGGACCCAAAAGTCCAGATGAGTCTGGTAGCACCTTTTCCGACTAACAAATTTCATTAAAAAGCATAAGCTTTCATAAGTTGCAGCTCACTTTTATCAGAGGAAGTGAGCCTCATCGCAAAAGCTTTTAATAAAATCTGTTAGTCAGAAAAGGGGCTACTAGACGCCTCTGGGTTTTTTGCCACCACAAACTGAAACAGCTCTCCTTCTACAAGGCTTGTAGACCAGCAACTCACTAATTAGGATGCTGCTTGGTCTTTTCTAATATTGTTACTTGTTGGCGTTAGCAAACATCACAAGATTTGGACAAGAACTACATGAATACAGGAAAGTTAGTTTCCGTGAACATCCTCAATCCTGATATTCAAGTTTTCCTTACTGTATTTTCCTTTAATCTAATGACAGGAGAAGATTCATACTGAGTTGTCCCTGTTCAAATTTTTCAATCCTGATAAAGAGAAATCTTTCTCGCCCAGATCCAAACATAGGTCCTACCTTCCAGTAGCACTAAATACCTGCCATTATTTTATTTTTGGCCCTCCACCACTGTCTATATAACAACAGGAAGGCTTTTATTATCATTCTGGTAAAACCAGCCAATATTAATCTCCATGATGGGCTACTGTAAAGGGACTAGATGCTCCCCATTTTGGGATGACCGTTAGGATATACCTTTATTCCCATTAGGGCAGGGGTGGGGAACCTTTTTTCTGCCAAGGGCCATTTGGATATTTATAACTGGGGACTGGGGGGGTGGGGGGCGGGGTTTCTGGGATTTCCGCGGACCGGGGGCTGGAGTTTGTGGGCGGGAGCCAATCACAAGCATTGGGGGGCAGGGTTTGTGGGTGGGAGCCAATCGCGTGGAAGGGGCGGGGTTT
Source organism: Charina bottae (assembly GCA_023362775.1). Lineage (NCBI taxonomy): Eukaryota > Metazoa > Chordata > Lepidosauria > Squamata > Charinaidae > Charina > Charina bottae. The sequence continues at coordinate 134,315,390 of JALMGJ010000002.1, read as the reverse complement.
GTGGGTGGGAGCCCCGCGGGCCATATATGGCCCGCGGGCCTGACATTGCCCACCCCTGCATTAGGGTGATAGTAGGCATTATGTAGGCTTCCTTCTGGTCTATGAAAAAAAAATAATGTGAGGGTTAGCATTAGAATGCTTTTTCTGCTTTGCGGGAGGCTTAGGTTGGGAATGAGGGCTGGGATTATGGTTAGGGGAACTATTTTTGGTGAAGTTGGCATTAGGGTTAAACTTCCTCAGGTCTATGATTAGTATCAGGGTTACCATTGGGACTAAACTTTTCTGCTTAGTGGTAACTTGGGTTTATGTTACAGTTAAGAGAGATTGCTGGGTTACAAGTCAGGGTGAATATTTGTAGAGGTGATAGAGTGAATTCAGAATTAGATGTAGCCTTCCTTATGGACTTAGGTATGATCTAGTGTTAAGGTTGGCATTTTTTAATGTTATGTTTTAATGGAACAAAAAAAGGGCAAAAAAGGAAAACAAATAATAAAAGACAAAAAGCAACTGTATATGTTTTTAAAAATTATACAGCACAATTTAATATAACACATTAAACTTTGATCACAGGAAATCAGTGATTTCAGTCCTTCTATTGTGTAGATAAAGAGCCAGTTCAATGGCTGAGAGCACCCATATTTCCTGACCCCAACTTTTGGTATCCAAGGGTGTGTTTGAATGGTTAGGGTAGGTTTTTTGTTGTTCAGTCGTTTTGTTGTGTCCGACTCTTCGTGACCTCATGGACCATAGCACACCAGGCCTTCCTGTCCTCCACTGTCTCCCGGAGTTTGCTCAAGTTCATGTTCATTACATCGGTGATGCTAACTAACCATCTCATCCTCTGCCGTCTCCTTCTCCTTTCGCCTTCAGTCTTTCCCAGCATCAGGGTCTTTTCCAGTGAGTCCTCTCTTCGCATTAGGGTAGGCTTAGGTTTATATTACAATTGGGAATGAGTACTGGAGTTAGGGTTAAGGTAAATCTTTGAACTGATGTTAGGGTGAACTTAGGCTGGGTTAGGCTTTCTTGAGATCTGAACCCAGTTTTACTGTGAGAAATAGAATTAGGGTGATTTTTTTTGTCGTTAGTGATAGTCTTGGGTTTATGTTCCTGTTCACACTGAGTGGGATTGGGGCATATATTTCTGTTGGCATTAGAGTGAAGTTAGGATTCAGGGTACAATTTCTTGATATGTATGCAAAAGTTTTATGTGAGAATTAGCCTTCAGGCGAATGTTATGGTTAGTTGTGGTCTTAGGTTTACGTTATAGCTGGGAATGAGTCCTCTGGTAAGGCTTAGGAAGAATATTTGTAGTGCCGTAATAATGAACTTAAGGTTAGTTTAGGCTTCACTGAGGTTTACACTTAACATTTGGTGTGATGGTTAGAATGAGGGTGAAATTTTATGGATAGGGGTAGAGTTGGGCTTCTGTTACATTTGGAAATGAATGCTAGGTTTTGTTGTTGTTTATTCGTTCAGTCGTTTCCGACTCTTCGTGACTTCATGGACCAGTCCACGCCAGAGCTTCCTGTCGGCCGTCACCATCCCCAGCTCCCCCATGGTTGAGTCCGTCACCTCCAGAATATCATCCATCCACCTTGCCCTTGGTCGGCCCCTCTTCCTTTTGCCTTCCACTTTCCCTAGCATCAGCTTCTTCTCCAGGGTATCCTGTCTTCTCATTATGTGACCAAAGTACTTCAGTTTTGCCTTTAATATCATTCCCTCAAGTGAGCAGTCTGGCTTTATTTCCTGGAGTATGGACTGGTTTGATCTTCTTGCAGTCCAAGGCACTCTCAGAATTTTCCTCCAACACCACAGTTCAAAAGCATCTATCTTCCTTCGCTCAGCCTTCCTTATGGTCCAGCTCTCACAGCCATAGGTTACTACAGGGAATACCATTGCTTTAACTATGCGGACCTTTGTTGTCAGTGTGATGTCTCTACTCTTAACTATTTTATGCTATTTTATGCTAGGTTAGGGCTAGGGTAAATATTATTACTGGCATTATGTGAAGTCAAGTTATGGATAGGCTTCATTGAGGTTCATTATTAAATTTTGCGTGACAGAATAAAGGTGAGTCTTATGCTGAGTGGTACTCTTAGTTTTATACTACAGTTCAATTAAGTGCTGCTGTAAGGATTTGGTTGAATATTTGTATTGGCATCAGGTTAAAGTTAGGGTTAGGCTTAGGCTTCATTGATGTCTAAAATAAAAATTAGCATAAAGGTTAGCATTAAAGTGAGTTTTTATGCTTAGTGGTAGTCTTTGGATTATGTTATGGTTGGAGTGAGTTCTCAGGTTAGAGTTAGAGTAAGTATTTATATTGGTGTTAGAATGAAGTTAGGGTTAGGTTTAGGCTTCCTTGAAATCTATGGTAAAATTTAGTGTGAGAGTTGGCATTAGTGTGAGTTTTTATGGTTAGTGGTAGTCCTACATTTATGTTACAGTTCATGGTGAATGCTGCAGTAAGAATTGGTTAAATCTTTATACTGTTGTTGGGGTAAAATTAGAATTAGGGTTAGCCTTCCTTTGTTTCTTTGGTAAAATTTTCTGTGAAGATTAGAATGAAGCTGAGTATTTAGGGTTAGTGCTCGTATTAGGTTTATGGTACTGTTGGGAATGAATGCTTGGGACAGTTACCCTCAAAATAAATATCACCATAGGCCTCAGTGAAGCTTAACCCCAATCTTACTTTCACTCCAACACAAATAGTTGTCCTAACCTGCAGGACTCAGGCTCAACCATTTAGTAAAGCCAAGACTGCCACTAATCATGGAAGCTCGACTTTATGTTAAGATTTAACATAAAATTTAACATTTAAGTTAAATAGACTTTATGTCTATTTTACCATAGACCTCAAGGAAGCTGACACCTATAACCCTAACTTCATCCCAGTGGCAATACAGATATTTGAAGTGAAAGGTCCTCTGTGCAAGCACCGAGTCATTACTGACCCTTTGGAGGGACGCTGCTTTCGCTGACGTTTTCTAGGCAGACTTATAGCGGGGTGGTTTGCCATTGCCTTCCCCAGTCGTGATTACCTTTCCCCCAGCTTAGCTGGGTACTCATTTTACTGACCTCGGAAGGATGGAAGGCTGAGTCGACCCGAGCCAGCTACCTGAGAAACCAACTTCCGCTGGGATCGAACTCAGGTCGTGGGGAGAGTTTTGGTTGCAGTACTGCCATTTGCCACTCTGCGCCACACGAGGCTCATACAGATATTTACCCTAACCCTAATTTAAGTGCTTAATCCCAAATACAACATAAACATAAGACTACAACTAATAATAAAACGTCACCTTTATTCTAACCATCCCACTAAATGTAACTTTAAACATTAATGAAGCTTAACCATAGCCCTAACCCTAACTCTAACTTCAGCTTTAGGCCAAAGCAAATGCTTCATCCAACCCTTATACCAGCACTTGTTCCAAACCATAATATAAACCCAAGAATACCACTAACCCTAAAAGTTATTTCCTAATGCTAACCTTCACATCAAATCTTACCATGGACATCAAGACACCTAACCCTAAAGCTAATATGTATATTTTCCCTAATCTTGACCCTAGCCCTTAATCCCAAGCATAACACAAACCTAAGACTATCACTTACCACAAAAACATTATTGCCTAATGCTAGCCCTCACATTAAATTTTACTATAGACATTAAAGAACTTTAACCCTAGCCCAAACTTCAGTCTAATGCCAAACCAATATTTAATCCAACACTTATGCCAGCACTTAATCCAAACTGTAACATCAGTGTAAAACTACCACTGACCATAAAAAATTACCCTAAAGTGAACTCTTCATTAAATTTTAGAGTAGACCTTTTAGGGCACCTAAACACCCTAAAAGCAATACAAATATGTAATCCGACCCTTTACAGTATTAGGTTAAGGGTTTAATTGATTAATTTAGTGTTAGGCTTGACACCAGGATAAGTTTGGGTTAGTGTCAGGGCCAGCCCAAGAACGATGACGAGTCAGTGCATTCAAAACTCCAGTTCTTTATTTGCTCTCACCATACAGACAGAACCTTGCCAGACAGAAGCTACTCTAACTAACCTGAGGGGAAATAACCTGGGAGACTCTAGGGCCCCTACCCTGAACCTCTTTGTTTTCCCACCAATGATTTCTGGACTGTGCCTCCTCTTATCTCCTTGGAATGCGCTCCCTCCTTCCTGAGAACCAGTGGCAGCACCAAAATCTACCACAGTTAGATTCACATTATGGCTGGAAGTGAATTCTGCTGTTAGGATTAAATTCAATATTGGCATATTGGCATTAGGGTGAAGTTAGGGCCAGTGTTAAGCTTGACTGAGGTCGAAGGAGAAATTTAGTGTAATTAGGGTTAGGAAATAGATTTTATGCTTAGTGATACTTTTAGGTTTATGTTGCAATTGGAAATATGTGCTGAGGTTAGGATTATGTAAATATTCCTATGGGTATTAGGGGAAAGGTAGGGTTAGGCTTCCATTAAGGCCTGCTATTAAATTTAGTGTAGGGATTTGCCTCAGGAGGGTTTTTAATGGCTACACTAGGCTTAATATTATGGTTGGGATTAAGTCCTTGGGCAAGGGTTAGGGTAGGTATTTGCATTGCTGAAAAGATGAAGTTAGGGTTTGGGTTAAGCTTCATTGAGGTTTAAGGATGAAAACCCTATTTTAGCTGAATATTCTCAGATTGCACATGGCAGGGCCTGGTATACCAGAAAGCAGAAGAAGCTAAGCCCCAATTTAAGAGAACTGTGCGGACAAACCAACCTCCTGTGAAAAGGTCAATGGGGATTGAAACTGTGTCACTAATCTTGCTGTAAGATTCAACCACTGACCCAAATATCTTCTTTTCAAGGAACAGGAAGAAGCCACCATCTTTGCCACAGTCCAGGCAGGAACACGTCCCAAGTCAGCCCTGGACATGGGGCTTTAATATCCTTTTGAACTGTTCATTAGAAAGCATCAAACACTTTCCAAACCTGTAGGATTTGGGACCAAGAGGTTGGGACCTACATTAAGGTGCTTTCCCGCATCATTCTCCTCTTACCCAAAGCTGGGGAAACACCGCTTGCTTCCACTTTTGCCACCCCTGGAGCTGTGCATTTCTTTCCATGTTTTTCCCCTGCACAGGCCTGCTCTTGGCAAACTGCACTCCAGCCTGAATGCTACAACCTAAGGAAAATCCCTTGAGCAGCTGCACATTTCATGCAACTGCCTATCACTGTAACGTGTCTACGGTAAAGCTAATATATGAAATAATTCTCTGTAGACTAGATCCTGGAAGTTACGGCTGTTTGAAATGAGTCCTTTCTTTAAAAGGTGAAGGGCAATGTAATTTTTGCCATTACAGCTGACGTCTGACTCCTGTGTTTGACTTTTCAAATCCCCTTCAGAGCTCCAGATTGGTCTGTTTGTCAAAGGGAAAGCTCTGCTTCGCGCTGCCAACTCCCAGTCATATATGGAAATTTGCTTCCCCTGGAATGGGGCTTCCTGATCCACATAAGGGTCACTTCCTTTAATCTGAACCCAAAGGAGCTTCTGGACAACTCCAGAGAGAATGACAAGTAGCTTTCCCGCTGTAATTTTTCCCTGAGGCTGTGCTAATGACAGGCGTCTTTAAACACACACACACACACACACACACACACCGCTTTTATTCTCTATTGCAAGCTTCAGCACGCTACTTGTATCCATTAAGGGCCGCTTTGTACATTACACTGCAGGAAACCCAGTTTTCTATCTGGGGTCTTCTGAGATGGAGCTCTATTTTTCTTAATGTGTTGTGATTTACATTTTTTTCAGAGTTTGACACTTTCCAATATTTAAGGGTATACCCAATATATTTAACGTGCAAAACGTTCCTTACCCATCCTCGGCGGTTCCTCCAGCTCAGACAAGTTTTCATGCAGAAATTCAGAAAGCCTCGGTGGTGTGTCTCCTTCTTGTGTGCAGCAATAATCAGCAAAATCTTAATTACTTTTGAAAGGGAAGTCTTGCAGATTTTAATGGTGGTGATATACAGTTTATGGTGGACTAGACTCAGCTGTAAGAGAATTCTACAGAAGCTTTCCGATGCCAGTGTTTCAAGAGAACTCGTGGGACAGACTAAAGAGACCTGTGCTGTCTGAACGCTTGCACGCTTCATTTCCAAAAGTCAGTAACCCAATACAAGAGATCAGCTTCACTGTTGGGACCCCTGGAGTACCCTGGCTGATTATGATGCCGCTCCCATCACACCTTATGTATAGTATCTACCCTGTTCCACCATTATGACTGCTGCTGTGCTTGTCCTACCTAAGTTTGTTGTCTTCTCTCATTTGCTTTCTCTTCTCGATTAAACTCTGATTAACTACATCACTGGAATAAATTTAGGAATCTCTATTGTATCTGCTACACATCTTAACAATGAGTGAGAAATAATAGTATTTCACCTCTGACACTGAATTCCCTTCTTTGAATATAATCACTCAGGAAGTTGGGGGTAGACGCTTTGTTTATAGATTTAGCAGAAGAAAATGATACACTTTGGGGAGGGAGAAGAATTGTACTTATTGAAGCTCCATTTGGAGAATCACGTGTTTGAAATTTCCCTTTACCTAAAAGTGTAACTTCCTAGCAAGAAAGGTACACTATGGTTTATCATCTATCTATCTATCTATCTATCTATCTATCTATCTATCTATCTATCTATCTATCGTCTGTCTGACTATCATATTTATATGGCCATCCATCTCACGAAACGTGACTCTGGGCAGCGTTTGTCTCCCTGATCCAGGATGCCCTATAGGAAAGGAGATTCTATCATAAGAAAGCATTAAAACAAGAAATGTTTACACACAGTTGAAGACAGAGAAGTTCTAGCATTTGATGCTGCCAGTTTACACAGGCGCACTCACAAAACACCAGTTCCATATTTATACACTAGAAAGCAAAGAAGGCTTTGCGCAGGCAGGTGGGCGCATGTGCATGTGTAGAAACAGGCATAATTTCTAAACCCACAACTGATTCTGAAGGGTGTACAGCTAGGGTGAGCAGGGAGGTCTATGAAAGGTTTAAAATAAAATAAGAGTTAAGATATTTATATATTAAAGAAACATTAATAAAAAGAGGAATACAATAGAAATATAGCAAAAATTAAAACTAAAAGTAAGAAGCTATCTTCAAGAAAGAAACAGGAAGTCGTTTTAAATTAGTTGTTTCACATGATGTGTTGTTATAAGGATTTTGTTATATAGGGTTATTTAGTTTTGAATGTATGTTTATTAAGTTTGTTATGTACTCTGTTATTCACTTTTATGTTGTTGATGTTGTTGATGTCTTTGTTTGTTTGTTTGTTTGTTTTTTCTTTTAATAATAAAATTACTTTTTATAAAAAAAAAAAAAAAAGGAGAGACCATGCTGCAAACTTTCCGAGTTGAAGGGGGCCCCTTTTTCAATTGAAGGAGACACTCGTCATCTCTCTAAGACATCCCTTTCCCCCCTCTTTGTGACAACCTTCCTCTTTCCAAGTAAGGGAGGGCAAAAGAAGGACAAATATATCTTACTAGAGGTATGGACGGATGTCTTGCAAATGTGTTTTAAAATTAGCCCTATGTGGGCAACCTGCTTCCATCCCCCCATCCCCTCCAGTCACATGCAGCTAACAATGTTCCCATTTCAATATTCCCATATTCCCTCCACTCCTGCAAAATAGTATTCAATACTCTTTCAAAGATAATAACCATTGGCCCAGATTTCTCAAAACTGGGGTCCTGGGATATGTCAGATTACAACTGTGCTGGCCGAGAATTCTGCCTGTCTGCAATCCATCATCTCCAGAGAACCCCAGCTGAGAGACAGCAGCCTCAGTCTAAACACGTGGACAGTTCAGACATATGGCTTGCACTTAAGGAGACCGAAAGGCCCTTGGGCAGAGCTTGCTTTCATGTCGGCAAAAAAGAGGCTGGCAGGTACTGTGCCAAGCAGCCCTGCAGGTGAGAGTAAGACCAACCAACCTCATCTTGAGCAAAACAGTTCAATCAACTCATTTCCAGTTGAATGTATTTATTGAAGAATCAAACTTTGTTTGTTTGTTTCAGAAAGGGTCAGTTGCTTCTCTAAAAGAAAATGAAACTCAGAATCAGCAAAGCCAAAACCTCAGCATAACTCAGCCATGCAATCTGCCCCTTGACGGGGCCACTGGAGCTCCAGGAGCTGCAGAAGCCAAGGGCCCTCAATTTGCAACTGTGAAGACTAAGCCATATTTTCACAGAAAACTCCAGGGAGAAGGTAGTTGTTCCAACTGGGCAACCAGTAACCTAGGGTGTTCTGATTAAGTCTCTTTTAGGTGTTTGGTGCAGATACTTTGCAAAGAGATAAGTCATTCGAATGGGGCAAAGAAAAAAAGGGTACCTTTAAATGTGCAGCACTGCAGATTTTTACTTATAGATGCCCGGTCATGTCTTCTGGTCAGTTATAGACAAGAGCTGAGGAAGGTTGGTCTTGTTGCATGCCATTCCACGCCTCCAGGTCCCTCCCATTCCACAGAACTTTCACCTTTATGAATTTCAGACTGTAAGTTTTGGAGGCAGTCATCAGCCCCCCCTGAAAAAATCCCTGCATGTAAACAATTAACAATTATTAATAATTGTGAAGGATGCTACAATTTAACACAACAAGAGGAGAGGATGAACCATTCCCAAACCTAGCAAGCATTGAGCCAATCTTCTCATGCTGTGTGTTTCTCCACTGTGCACCTGTACAACAGGCTGACCTTTGAAACCGCCTTATAGCATGCAGCCCAGAAGAGGATATTTATTTCTGCAGAGACATTTCTGAAGAAGAGCAATCTAGTCTAGTATTCAATTTCCTGCTTGCCAACCAGATGCCTCCAGATGCCCACAAACACAAATGAGTGAAGCACCCACCCACCCACACACACACACACACACTCATGTTCTCCAGCAACAAGGAATTAGTGGCATTTTGTCTCTAATGTTGGAAGTGGCAAAGAGCCATCATGCGTTGCAGCCACTGAAAGCCCTTATGATTTGCCAAAAGTGAAACTGCTTCCTTTACGTGGCTACTGAGAAGCAAAGCCCATTGAGTTTAATGAGGCTGACTTCCAAGTAAATGAGGAAGGGAAGACATGGGGCATAGTGCTATAGGTCAGCCTCTCCCAACCTAATGCCCTATTGTATGTTGGACTAAACTAGAAGAATTCCTACCTATCAGGACATCTGGTTGATAGTAGATAGATGTTTAGTCAAAAGTCAATCCCTTTGAATTTGAGAATTGCATTCTGAGCTGTGGAAATGAAGGAGCCAAGCTGGCTGCAAAGCAGAAACAGAAGAAGTCTGTAGGGAGAGAACATTTCCTGTGTCTTTGGTCCCTCAACAGCTGGACTGCAATGCATTCTTAGCCCTTCCATGGAGTTATAACAAAGCCTTCTTACAGAGGGACTAGGGTGTCATTCTGCTTAATCATATCTCACAGGCAGTTCTGTCCTAGGAACAGAGCAAGACCATGAGTTCTTAGCCTTTTGCAGTAGGCTTTTCTTGCAATAAATGCTATTGGGGGTGGGAGTTGGGGGGAGGGCTCCAATCAATGGAAATAAAAGATAGCCCAGGCCATTTGAAAAGCAGAAGAGATACAAAGGCCCTGTGTCAGCACTTTTTGTGTTTCACTGGGGGGCAAAAACTGCCCTTGAGACTGAAGGGAGGAAATTGCCCAGTGGCAAAGAGAAGAAAAGGCCCTCTGTTGAGTCACTCAACAAGTGGGGAAGCTTTTGATGTTGGAGAAGATAATTAATGTCTGCAGTGATAATAAACGCAGATGGGGAGGAAAAGAGCAGGATAAGGAGTCCAGCAGTTAATCCCCCAAGGGTAATCCCACCAACTGGAGTAACCACTCAAGCCACATTCCACTGCTCCCTGCCCCATTGATTAGCGCTACCAAACATGGGCTGCAAAAATCCTGATAACCACGAGATGGCAGCAAGAAGTTAGAAGCTTTTATATCTATTTTCTGCCCTCTATGTCCATCCATCTTACTGCAGCACAGTTCCAGTTTCGTTGTTGCATCATTCGATTACTTCTGACTTTTCATGACCCAACAGATATTATTTCATCAGGATTTTCTGCCTATAACTGCTTCTTTGAGTCCTTGTAAGCTCATGCCCATATGGGGCGTGGTGGCTCAGCGGGTAAGACGCCAGGCTTGTCGATCAGAAGATCGCAAGTTCGGAGGTTCGAGACCCTAGCCCTGCGTGCGGAGTGAGCTCCCGCACTAGCTCCAGCTCTTGCCAACCTAGCAATTCGAAAGCATGCAAATGCAAGTAGATTAATAGGTACCACTTCGGTGGGTAGGTAACAGCGTTCCGCGTGCGTCATGCCGGCCACATGACCGTGGAAGCGTCTTCGGACAACGCTGGCTCTTCAGCTAACAAACGGAGATGAGCACCGGCCCCTAGAGTTGGACACGACTGCACAAATGTGCGGGGGATACCTTTACCTTTACCTAAGCTCATGCTTGTGTCATCAGTGACAGTATCTAACTACCTTGTGTTCTGTGGCCTCTTTTTCAATTGCCCCTTATTTTGCCAAACATGAGGGTCTTCTCCAGTGATTCTTGCCTTTACATTATATGTCCAAAATATCTAAGCTTTAGCTCCATTATTAGTGACCAGTGTGGTTTCACTTCTTCTAGTATTGAGAAGGTAGTCCTATGTTTTATTTCCCTCTCATGAAAACCTCTCCCTGAGAACATGCCATCTTCTAGACAGAGGAATTACCTCTCTCTTTGGGCTCTTTGTTGGCTCTAGCTATTTCCTGGTTGGCCTCTACTTTCTCCCTGAATCTTCAGATAAGATAGACCAACAAGTTATCCCTCTTCTTTATTTTCCAAGGAAATGGGGCTTATATGTTTAGTCTGATCCTCTCTTCTCTGTGTTCCTTTGAAGATAATCTTCCAGAAAGTGTGGCTGAAGTTGCACAGGAGCAACCGGGAGAAGGTTTTTATCAAAAAACAGTCTGAAAGGTCTATGCCATTTTTTCTGTTAGGCTTCGAGCTCTCTTGACTGTGTGCAAGCATGGATTCAAAGAACTAAGTGTAATAGTAGTAATTTAAACATGCCCTTCAGATATGTATAGTCGAAGGCTTTCACGGCCAGAACCCGATGGTTGTTGTGGGTTTTCCGGGCTGTGTGGCCGTGTTCTGGCAGTTTTTGTTCCTAACGTTTCGCCAGTAGCTGTGGCTCGCATCTTCAGAGGCTGCCAGTCCTCTGAAGATGCCAGCCATAGCTACTGGTGAAACGTTAGGAACAAAAACTGGCAGAACACGGCCACACAGCCTGGAAAACCCACAACAACCCTTCAGATATGTTGGTCTACAGCTTCCAACATCCCAGCAACTGATAAAGGAAATTGTTATCCAATGCACTGAAATGATATTAGGTGGGAGAAGGCTGGTGTATAAATTTCCAGATACTCTTTTCCACAGTTGAACCCCAAATATTAAAAATATTACAATATATGGAGAATTTAAAATCAGTTTGGGTATACTTTTGCTAAAGTATAATCAAATGCAACAGTCCCAAATCCTGCATTGAGAAAAATGGAACTCTGCATAATTAAGCAGATTTGCAACATTTTATTATTTTGTATAATTTATTTTGCTCCTGTTGATGACTGGGAGGACTAAAATAACATTCTAGAATTGTGGAGAGCCCCTTCCCTTGAGAACTGAATATCTTGGTTCGTGTTTCCCATTTTCCTAGGCTTGTGAGATGCATTTCTTGCACTAATCGAAGAGAATATTTGTAGCTCAGGGTTGAACTGTGGAGTCCTTGGTGCTCTCTGAGGGGAGAACAACACCTCCACCAACACAAGCAGGACAAGCCATGGTATATAAACAGAGAGCAAGTCCCACTCCCTTTTCGCACTGAAGATGTTGCCTAGTCTGGCAATGAAACGTCTGCAAGAAAACAACAAGGCTCAGAGAGCACCAAGGACTCCACATTTCTTGCACTGTTGGAAGTCTGTTACTCCAGACATGTCTTAAGGTATACAAGTTTGATACGGAGGTAAGGATGCTACAAGAATATCAATTCCTAGGACTATCTTTGGTGCTTGCACCATACGGTCCTGAACCACACATTGCCTTGAGGATAATGCTTTATGTTGCTGTTTTTATTCACTATGTACCCAACAGTCCTGTTAAACCAATGCTTACTATTCCCATGTTATAGATAGGGAATAGCTACTGATAGTCAGTGATTTATATGGGTAAATTCAACAAGATCCTTTACTCCCTGGACCTCTAGGAGTGCTTCCATTTAGACATCTATTCTGGAATTGCCATACCTTATTCACTCACCTTTTCCAGGTCACCTAGATAAAATCATCACTGATCCATCGAGTTTTTCTTTTCTTTCTTTTTTTGGACAAGAAAAAATATCTCTTTTGGGGGTGGGAGGAATATCAGACCGGTCCACAGACTGTTGCATAAGCGGCCTTAGCACTTTTCCATCGTTTAAAGATACGGGGTTTTGATAGATGCCAGACCCTCTTGGGTGGGAGCGCCTGTTATGCTGCATCTGCTGCCCTTCATCACACTGTCACTGACTACCTGTCTGCTATTTTATCAGTGTGTTCCATCAGTCTTTTAATTTGCATCGAAACATCTTTTCATCTGTATTTTGATGTTATTAAAATACCTGTGCAATAGCAGGTTAATTAAAAAAATGTCTTTAATATTCAGCTTTTAAAACATTCTACCTTTCTGTCCTCAGCATTTTAACCCTGAGGAGCATTTCACCTCCTGAACTTTTAATTGCTATTTGCTTAAAACACTTTGTGGTTAATTGTTTGGTTAAAACATTTCTTAGTCCACTATGGTTTTTAAAAGTCATTAAGGGAATTATGTTCATTTTAAAAGTGTTTTAGAGCAATCCTATATTTATCTGCTCAAATAGAAGGCTAATTGAATTCAGTGGGATTTTTTAAATATATAAGTAGAGATACAGGCACAGGTACAGGGGGTGCGATGGCTCAGCGGGTAAGACGTCAGGCTTGTCGATCGGAAGATTGCAAGTTCGGAGGTTCGAATCCCTAGCCCCGCATGACGGAGTAAGCTCCTGCACTCGCCCCAGCTCTTGCCAACCTAGCAATTCGAAAGCATGCAAATGCAAGTAGATGAATAGGTACCACTTCGGTGGGATGGTAACAGCATTCCGTGTGCATCATGCCAGCCACATGACCGTGGAAGCATCTTCGGACAACGCTGGCTCTTCGGCTAACAAATGGAGATGAGCACCGGCCCCTAGAGTCAGACATGACTGCACAAATGTGCGGGGGGAACCTTTACCTTTACCTTACAGGCACAGGTACAGGTACAATGATGGAGTAGCCTGTGAATAAGCAACCTGATACTTAACAAATATTTTGGACCTATCAGCTCCAGCCAGCAGCACCAGATGGAATAGAATGGGGAGAGCAATAATCTCAAACAAATCCAAGTAGAATACTTCTGATCTAGACCCATATCTACCAGATATTTATTTCTTTGTGTAGGGAAAAACCTATGATTTTAAATCCTTCCTGGATTTTTTTGCAGCAAGAGTAGAAACTATAGAATTCTTCTTGTTCTTGCAAGTGATGCTTTGCTTCTTTCTGGAAGAAATGCCCCTCTTTTTATTCTTCTGGGTCTGCTCTAATACAGTGGCAAAATATCTCTCGGTGTAATCTGGTATTTGTGTGTTGAAAAAGAAAATAAAAACTTGTAAAGTATACAGTCCTTACTACCAAGGAGAGCCAGATTATGTTATGGTAGATTTTTCCCTTTTTGTAAACCACAGTGTTCCCAAGGACACAACTTTCCTTTTCCATATAGAATAATAAGCATTCATTTACCTGGGAGAAAGTACTAAAGGAATGGTTTCAGGAGCACCCTTCAGGACTGTTCTCTCTCCCTAGAGATTTCTGTGAATTGGCCATTGAAAGCCAAGCCAGTCTACCAGAAGCCTATGATGTTACTCTAAGATTTTATTCCTCAATCAGACTAGAGTGTGATACAATGTTGGGTTGAAATATTAGGAATTGGCCAGAAGATGCTCCAATAGACAAGGGAAATCTATGACTGAAACTGGTCCTATTCCTTCTCCAATGATTTTGCAAGCAAGAGAAGGAAGATAGCACAACCAAAATCACTAAACTAGGCAAGAAAGGCTGACATGTAAACCAACTTTTGGTCAACTGAGTTGTTCTTTTTCTTTGTTTTTCCCTGCAAACCATTGTTTTGGTTTTAATGAGCTTTTTTCTGTTGGTTTCCATACCCACAGCCACTCTGTCTTGCTGAGATTAAGCCTAAGCCCGTTCCATCCACATTCTAACAACTTCCGGGCACTGGGACAGAACCTCTGCTGCATCTCCTGTTCAGCCTGAGGTCAAGATGTACAACTGGATATCAACAACATGCTGATGACACCTAATCTCATACCAGTGGATTTCCTCTCCCAGTGGTTTTATGTAGTGAGAGGTTGATCTGGAAGACTAGAGCAAAAAATAGCAAAAGGGAGCAACGGCCAGTCTGTGGTTAGTCTAATCTCTGTGATTAGTGTACAGAAGCAGCAGCTTCAGCACTTAACTGGTTATACTTCTCCTCAAGGGAAAACAAGGGTCTGTCTTTTTGAGGAAGATGACAGGGTTTTCTGCAACATCAGCTCCGCCACTTGTGGAGGGTATCCCTATCCTTCCTGGTTGGTGAAAGCCCCCCGAGAGATAACAGGAAGCTGGATAAGGCAGTAGTTAATGCATCCTTGCAAATGGGATGGTGTCACCTGTCCTGAAAGAAGTCAAACTGGGGATACCGAACCCCATGTTAACGAATTACCTCTCCCAGTGGCTTCATGGATCAGATTGGGTTGATACAAAATAGGAGGGGAGAGAAGGTTAAGCTCTAATGCATGTCACAATGGAGAGTTCTAGGATTCACCCTTTCTTCCCAACTGGAACCATCACTCAGGAAGGAGGAGAACCATTTCAGAACAGTGCCATTTATTCCCAACACTTGAAGAAAGTCAAGAAGCATTACCATGATTCATAATATTATAATCCAGATCAGTGTTTCTCAGCCTTGGCAACTTTAAGATGCAGTGCCCCTTCGAAAGGGCAGGCTCCGGGGACCCCGAAAATGCCCTCGGTTCCGGCAGGGAGGCAGAAACCTCCCCTCTCCACATGCACACGCTGCCCTGGGGTGGCAATTCTCCCCGCAGAACAGCTGAGGCAGCTTGCGCGCAGCCTCCCTGCCTAAACAGGGCATTTTCGGGGTCCCCGGAGCCTGCCCTTTCGAAGGGGCAGCACTGCAGCTCGGGCAGCAGTGCCCCTTCGAAAGGGCAGGCTCCGGGGACCCCGAAAATGCCCTCGGTTCCGGCAGGGAGGCAAAAATCGCGCGGGCAGGCTGCCGGGCTTCCCGAGGCACAGCTGATTGGCGCGGAGAATTTCCACTCCCTTCTGCGCTTCCGGCTTGTCATGCGACACACAGTTTGGAAAGCCCTGCCCGTCGTCAAGATGGCTGCCGGAGACGGCTGCCAGGTTGCCAGGGGTATGTCCACAGCAACGCACACCATGCCCGCTGCCGCGCCTGCCCCGCCACACTCGCTGCCGCGCCCGCCACGCCTGCCTGCGGAAGAGCCACACTCAAGGGGCCAAAGAGCCGCATTTGGCTCGCGAGCCGCCATTTCCGACCCTTGGGCTAGTAGATTCCAAAATAGCTGGGCAAAGTGATGGCTTCTGGAGGAGGGGACACACAAGGCTTCTTTCAAGACAGGTGGTACCAGTCCTTCTTCCAAGTATATATTAACCACCATCCTTACCCAGTCTCTTGTTCTCTCCCTGGGGCTTTCGCCAACCAAAAATAGGGATCCAATCTCCAAGTGGTGGAGCTGGTATTGTAGAGTGCCCTGTCACCTTCCTGAGAAAGACAGAGCTTTGTTTTCCTTCTAGGAGAGGTACAACCAGCTAAATGCCCACACTGCTGCTTCTCCTAGACTAATCATAGAAATTCAGGCTAACCACAGCCTGACTGGTGTCCTCTTTGCTATTTTTGCTCTAATGCTGCATCTCAACCTAACTTCTTCCATCAGCGCAGTTTATTTTCCACTCTTGGGCAACTTCAGCAAGTATATTGTTCTGTCCCCAAACCCTTAACCTGCTCTTTCCTAGCACTTCTTACATTTTTTGCACATCCATCCATTGATCCCTCTGATTTTGCGGGCCTAGTAAACTCAATATGAATTCAGAACTCTGCTTTAGCTGAAGCAAAAATAGTTGCATAATGTTTCCCTATGTGCATACACAGAGGCCAATTACTGTTATTTAAAGAGCTACACAATGTATCTCACCACAGAGGACTCTGACTAGGTCTGGGGACCATTTACTATCATTTGGATATCTTTTCTTGGCAAGTTTCAGATAGGGATAGGAAATGGTTGCCTGTTCGGGGCATTGGCTCACCCCTTCTCCCCAAACAGAGGCTGTTCGGCGAAGCAATAAGATGTCTGGCAGGCAGGATATAAGCAGGTAAAGCTTTTGCCATAATTATGTTTTATATTTGATTTATTATGGCGGTGAACCGCCAAAAATCACAAGGTGCAAATGCTTACAAAGTAAATACCTACAAAGGTAGTATTTGCATAGAGTAAACAAAGTCTCCTTTGGATCAAGCTCAATTCCTGCTAACTACATGGAGAAACCCATGTTGTTTTCTCAGCAACAGTACAGACGTGGTTTTACATTATTTTCTTCCCAGTTTTTTTTTCTTTTCACTTCCCATTCTAGTCCATAACCCTGGGATTTCTTTTTTTTATTATTATTATAACTTTATTATTATTTTATCTGAGTACAGAATACAGAGTAACCCTGGGATTTCTTGATGCTATCCTATTCAAGTACTAACCAGATCTGACACCACTTAGCTCTTTTGAACTCAGTCAAGGAGAGCTAGGGTACCATAACCTGTTGTATAGATATTTCCATATTAGAAAGGTTTAACCCAGAGCTTTCCAAACTGTGTGTCGGGACACGTTAGTGTGTTGGCTGCAGTGTCTGGGTGTGTCGCGGCTGCGGCTGCCTCCGAGCCCTGCCAGGATTCCACGCAGGTCCTAGTGCCTGCCTTGTGCCTGGCTGCCTCCAAACCTGCTGTGATTCCGCGCAGGTCCTAGTTCCTGCCTTGTGCCTTGCTGCCTCCAAACCTGCCCTGCCAGGATTCCACGCAGGTCCTAGTGCCTGCCTTGTGCCTGGCTGCCTCCAAACCTGCCCTGCCAGGATTCCACGCAGGTCCTAGTGCCTGCCTTGTGCCTTGCTGCCTCCAAACCTGCTGTGATTCCGTGCAGGTCCTAGTGCCTGCCTTGTTCCCTGCTGTAAGAGTGTGTCGCGAAATGATGCATGTCTAAAAAGTGTGTCACCAACATGAAAAGTTTGGAAAGCTCTGGTTTAACCAGTTGAATATCCGCATTGCTGTTAAAGGCTCAAGAGCCCTCGTTTAGCTCCTCTTGCTGGGGGATTTTCATGTATTAATCTTAATGCAAGACATGTCAAAGGGTTTCACTTGGCTGTAATAGCCAAACCAGATTTCATATTTAGAGCAATCAAAATCCAAATGCCCATTCTTAACCATATTAAATATTAAATATTAAACTTATCACTTTCAAAACAAAACCAAACAATATATTCAGAGAACATTTATTGTGGCTATGAGTCACTCTCTCTCTCAGCCCAACTCACCTCACAGGGTTGTTGTTGTGGGAAAATAGGAGGAGGAAGGAGTGTTAGGTATGTTCGCTGCCTTGAGTTATTTATAAAAATAATAAAGGCGGGATAAAAATTAAATAAATAAATATTCCTTTTTATCTCATAATAACTATGACTCTGTTATCAGCACAGGTTAGGTATCTATCCTCTGTCTTCCCTCCTGTTACTTTCCCCCCCTCTTTTAACATGAATATATCACCAATATGTTGCTGCTAAAATCAAGTTAACAGTTCCTCCTAAGGTGTTTCCTAAAAAGAAAGCTATCCAAGAATAAGGGAAATAATACTGGATTTCTCTACAAGCTTGCTTGCTTGCTTGCTTGCTTGCTTGCTTGCTTGCTTGCTTGCTTAGTTAGTTAGTTAGTTAGTTAGTTAGTTAGTTAGTGGATTTATATTACTGCCCATCTTCTCCACAAGGAGAACTCTGGGCGGTTCACAACAAAACCAACATTAAAATACAAAACCGGTCCTAATACAAATACACAAAATATAAAATATCATTAAAATTCATAGATAATATAAATGGAATGATATGGAATAAAATCAAGATGGCTCCAGTTCTTCTCAAATTCTGAGCGTAAGGGCCACTCTCCATCCGTGCTAGGGTGCTAGCCATCCCCAAGAATGACTATTTTTCCTCCCGTCCCAGGCTTGGTGGCAAAACCAGGTTTTCAGTTTTTTTCTGAAGTCCAGGAGTACAGGGGCCTGTCTCACCTCTGGGGGAAGGATGTTCCAGAGGGCGGGAGCAACGGCAGAGAAGGCACGCTTCCGAGACCCTGCTAGGTGGAATTCTTTTACGGAAGGGATCCGTAACATGCCCTCTCTGCATGATCGGGTGGGACGGGTCAATGTAATAGGGACGAGACGGTCCCTCAGGTAACCTGGCCCCATGCCATGTAGGGCTTTAAAGGTCATAACCAACACCTTGAATTGGACCCAGAAGCAAACTGGAACCCACTGCAGCTCGCACAGCAAAGGTGTTACTGTCAGATTTCTCGTATGAAATTGGCAAATTGGTTTCTATACAAAGCATGATGACGTGATGCCAGGTGGCCAGATAACAAAAAGCCTTCCCATAGCTTTGAATGGCTTTGCTTACATCTCTTCATTAGATATGAAGCTAGAAGGTACCATGTGATGTATTGTTATGGCTAGTTTGCATGGGAACAAGTCCTCCTGATTCCTTCTGTGGGATGCCTTGCTCTGTGTAGAGCAAGGGAGGGGGGAATCACATGCTTGCTTAGATGCAGCACTGCCACCCGATAGCAGGTCACGCTATGTGCTATGGCCTATGCTTTAGGCCTAGTGTGTGTCACACCTAACATCCAGCCAATCAGAAAGCTGGAAGAACTGAATATCTAACCATGCAAAATGGTGTTCTATGCTTCTTGACTTCTGTCCAGTCTTTTTAGCCATGTTCGTGTGTGTGTTCTACTTCTGAGGGCTGGGCAATGCGTAGCTATGCCTGGCTGTGTGTTTAGGCCATGGCATGAGCTCTGGCCCTGGAAACAATACACGAAACTCTGTTTCTGCTTATAAGTTTGTTTTTCCTTTTGCAATGCTGTACCATGTATATTCCCTAGAGTCGGACACGACTGCACAAATGTGCGGGGGGTACCTTTACCTTTACCTTTTTTACCATGTATATTCAGCTTTCCTTTTTGCGATAATGTAACTGTATATACATTATTGCCTTACAAGTAAACATTTTAGCCATAAAAGCTGCACTCTGTCTGTTTATTCTCAAGCCTTGATTTTTCCCTATAAGCCAGTGTACATCCTATCAGTTACATGAGCTGATCTTGGTGCATCTAAGATTGCCCGCGCGGCCGCATTCTGGATCAGTTGTAGCTTCCGGATGTTCTTCAAGGGTAGCCCCATGTAGAGCTCATTACAGTAGTCTATATGTGAGATAACTAGGGCATGAGTGACTGTTCGAAGGGCCTCTCGGTCTAGGAAAGGATGTAACTGGCGCACAACACGAAGTTGGCTAAAGGTTCTTCGAGCAGGAGTCGTGAGTCCAAGAGGACCCCCAAGTTACATACTGGGTCTGTCTGGGGTAGTGCAGCCCCATCCAGCACCAAAGATGACAAGCTTATCCAAATTACTCTCAACCCTGCTCTAAATAATCAGGTGGTCACATCAGGGTTGCTTTGCAATGCTGACATTGACCCAACCAGGTTCTTTCCATCACAATATAAATGCACTGGTGCTGGACTTTATTGGTATGATTCAATTCAGAAAAATATAACTTTTTTTTTTGCATGACATTAAGCTTGAGTTAGGAAAGAACAGTTTTTACTTCTATAATTTGTTTATTGTTCCTCTACCAAAAAGGCCAGATGTAAAAGGAGGATGGAGGGGTTGAAAAAGATGAGAAAGTCTCCAGAGACTGGATGCATGTGATGGGTTCTAACTGGTTCTCCACTGCATCATTTCCTCATGAGTTCCCTATCAATTGTAATTATGTCACTCATTGGCTAATATCACTGAAAGGCAAGGTAGATCAGTTTTCCACAAATGTGCCTGCACATTTGGCTTTGAAGCTCTCTAACCCTAATTTTTAATGGCTTTGGATCCAAGCAGGGCTACTACAGGTAGTACTCATTTAGCAACCACAATTGGGACCAGCAACTTGGTCATTAAGCGAAGCAGTTGCTAAGTGAAACCATGATTGTGCTTATGATCTTACTTCAGGTTTCCTTTGCTATACAGACCTGCGAAGGTCATAAATGCGAGGATTGGTCACAAAGTTACTTTTTCATCACCATCATAACTGCGAATGGTCACTAAACAAGTCAGTCGCTAAAAGAGGACTATCTGTAATTCACCTCTCTCCCCACTACCACTTTTTTTTTTTCTGGTAAGCCTTTTTCTCCTTTCCCAATCTTATGCTCTGATATTTTTTCTTCATATTCACAATGTAATCTTCTCCCTATGAAATACCAAAGCCACTAACTTTCTTTTGTAGATTAAGCTCTTAAGCCATGACCTAATTTGTGAGCTCATTCTATCAATGTGTACAACAAGTCCGTGCCCCAAGGAGTTTACAATCTAAAATGCCATGCAGGGAAACCACACAGGATGGGGAAGGAAACAGAGGCAGAAGCAAAGGGATGTGCGCCACCTCAGCACCAGTCTGGTGTGGTGAGGTGGGGCAAATCCCTTATGTAGCAGTCGTTCTGCCTAATGAGACACTTCAGCTGTGCTCACATGATAAGCGGACCCACAGTCAGCTAAATTATGATTGACTGAATTACCTCAGTAGCCTGGGTTTACCAAATCATAACCTAAACATTCTGACTGGGTTTGCACAGCATGCGGAGCCACAAACTAGCCAACATGTTGACCAGTGTGATGTGTCAACTCAACCTTCAATTCATTCATACAAAAAGAAAAAGAAAAGGATTTATAATAAATCCTTGAAGACGTGGGTTGCCCCTAAAATTCCTTGCTGGCTTTATTTGTTGTTGTCAATTACTTTGTTAGGAAAGTGATATTAAAATGACTGTCGACAATGACTGCTTTAAAAAAAATAATGCCATTGTGTAAATGTTGGCAACACTGTCCTCGAGTTCTGTTGCATCATCATCACTTCCGTTTGCAACATGTATTTGGGGAGATAAAAAGCCAATTCACCTTTTCCCCATGATATGTTCACCGGCTGAGGTTTCTTTTTCTTATATATTAATTTTAATTAAGTTTAAGCAAAGATAAAAACTACAGAAAAACAAAAAACTACAAAGAAAAAACTAAAAAAGTGTAGAAACAGAAGAGAAAATTTTCAAAATTACAAAAAGAGGTGACTTCTGACATTTAACAGCAAGGATATGCAAAAATTTTCCATAATCAATCCCTTACTCTATATTAAACCAAAATCACATTATTTCTATAAATCATTCCATTGGCACATTATAAAAATCACTAAATACAGTTTCTCCCTCCCCTTATATTAAAAGAATATATATATACAGTATGTATGTGTGTGTGTATATATATATATATATATATATATATATATATATATAATATCCCCTAATCAACCCCCCCAAAGATAACATTTATTTAATTATTTCCTTCCTACTACTATTCTATACATTCCTGTCTACTATAATAAAGATCAAACTAAAAAACATATAAATTGTCTGCCATTATACTTGATAATACAACAATTTTAATAATCTTAATCATATTAAACCTAAAACCAAACATTTATTATTTTTTATTATACCTTAATAATCTTAATCCAAATCATTAAAGATAAATGAAATCAGCCAAACCCTAAAAGCAATCCAGATAAATATTCTTAAACCCTTATCCCACTTCAAAATAAACCAGAGCATTTACATATCCCCACAATGCGCAGAGAGCTTTTTTTCTTAAAAAAGTCAAACAACCCAACTGCTCCCCTCAAAAACTCTGACTTCTCTTCAGGAGACCTCTCATACACAATAACCCCTTCTTTTCCATGGCATTCCATCAGAAGATCAATTTCACTTATGGCTTGCAACTCGATCTCTCCCTTTAATTTCCTCAGTTCGATTACCCGATCTCCATCCAGCATTTCAACAGAAGTCCCGATCTCACTCTTAGAAGAGACATTTCTGTCGCTATTAAATTCCTCAGTTTCATCCACAACATCCCCAACCAGATAACACATTTTAGACCTCATACAGTATTTTCCACCATGTCCTGAATGCCTTGCATAAAAACTTGGTAGGAATCAGAAAGAATCTGTTTAAGATCTCGGTGGAAGTCAGAGAAAGTCTGTTTAAAATCCTCCATGTCTCAAGCAGTAGATTATGGCGCCCCCTAGGAGCTTAACCAGCGAAAGTCGAAGATATGGAAGAGTTCCGGAATGTGTTTACACAAGTAAAAGCGAGATATGCAGACAGTTCCCCAGGGAAAGTAGAAGCAGAAAACTGAAAGTTCAAAACAGCTGATTGAACATGTAGGAAAATGCTAATATCTTCAAATTTAGTACAAAAATAACAACAGGGAGACTCTACCTGGGCACAGAGATTTCGCTTCTGTCTGTGCTCCTGCCCTCTGAAGATGCTGGCCACAGATGCTGGCGAAATGTTAGGAACCGCAACTTCCAGAACACGGCCACACAGCCCGGAAGACCCACAACAGCCATCGAACTCCGGCCGTGAAAGCCTTCGACAATACAACAGGGAGACTATTATTTACTCTCAATCCTCCTTAATATTTAGAGGGAAAACAAAGTCCAAAACTTAAAAAGAAATTTTTTAAAAAATAAATCCCAATAATAACGATAAGCACCAAGAGAACCCGCTTCTCCTTGCTGTAGAAAGCCTCTCTTAAGGTACACGTACTTAAAAGAAATATAAATTGGGTGATTTAGAAATGGGGTGGCCGGTCTTAGTGTCCCTTTAAGGCTACAGCGCGGCTTTGAAATGGTGATGTCCCAGCCTCCCAATTGAACGCGAACACTGTTTGCGATCTTCTCGCTGCAAGCAGCCATCCGGAGGACAGATGGGGTGATTCCAGGTGTTTTCCTTATCTGGAAAAACACTCCTGGGCTTCAGGAGAAACCTGTCTGAGCCCGAAAAAACTGCTGCGTTGTCAGTTCTGCCCGCTGAGCCCACGGGCACAGCTGTTCAGGCCGCCATGTCCCCACCGGAAGTCCACCAGCTGAGGTTTCCAAACATATTGCTTGACTGGCCCCTGTTTCTCCCCTTACCCCCACCCCCAGCTGTCAATGCTTCCTCAAAATAACTAGCAGCCAGGGGTGTCTGCAGGGTATGGTCCAAAAAGTCAAAATGACAGCTGCACCAGTGCCCATTTTTTATGTGCATCACACACACTAGCAACTCTTCTTTAGTAGCAAAAGAGAAACGAATACCTGGTGTAGTTTGCAAAACATGGGTGCATTTTGTCTTTTTGGCTTTCCCCAAGGTTACTGAAATGTGAGACAAACAGAGGGGGGCATGGCAAGCAGCTTCCCCAGTGAACATGCGAAGTACTGGTGAACATGCATTTAAGTGGGGGATGTAGCAATGGAGAGAAAAGGAAGCTGGTTCTACAAGGGTGCCAGGGAAGCAGAGTTTCTCAGTGTTGGCAGGACCCCAGTGCTGCTTTGTTGCCAGCCTCAGGCAACTACTGGGGACACATCCAGCAGCAGGCAATAGAGCAGAGCTTTCCAAACTTTTCATGTTGGTGACACACTTTTTAGACATGCATCATTTCGCGACACACTCTTACAGCAGGGCACAAGGCAGGCACTAGGACCTGCGCGGAATCACAGCAGGTTTGGAGGCAGCAGGGCACAAGGCAGGCACCAGGACCTGTGCAGAATCCTGGCAGAGCAGATTTGGAGGCAGCAAGGCACAAGGCAAGCACTAGGACCTGTGTGGAATCACAGCAGGTTTGGAGGCAGCCAGGCACAAGGCAGGCACTAGGACCTGCGCAGAATCCTGGCAGGGCTCAGAGGCGGCAGCAGCCACGACACACCCAGACACTGCAGCCAACACACTAACGTGTCCTGACACACAGTTTGGAAAGCTCTGTAATAGAGTCTCATTGGGAGGACTCTTGTTTTAGGACCTTCAACAGATGTATGGGCACAGCTCATTGGAAGAATAGTGTGGATGTAGCTCCACATAAAGTGTTTCTGAATACATCGAGTGACACCCTCAACTCCTGAAGAGTTCCCGGGTGCTGACAAGCTAGAAGGGTTTCATTGGGCAGCTGCGAAAGTGATAAAAGGTCTAGATAAAAAGCTCCGAGGAGAAAAGACTGGAGGAAGTGGCTGTGCTTAACCTCCCAAAGATGGAAAGATGAAAGGGGGTGGAAGAGGGGAGATAGGCAGGTCATTTTCAGATAGCCAACAGGTTCCTAAGAATGGAGGGGGGAGGGAGGACAGGACACCTACTGCCTGTATTCAGTCTCAATGGCCTAAGACACCAATAAGACTTATTTGCATCTTCAGTTTATAACTCTACAGTAAATCTGAATCTGCAGCACTGTTTCCCACAGCCACAAGGCAAGGCTCACCACTAAAGAACCATTCAATCAGGAGTGATGTAAAAGGTAAAGGTTCCCCCCGCACATTTGTGCAGTCGTGTCCGACTCTAGGGGCCGGTGCTCATCTCCGTTTGTTAGCCGAAGAGCCAGCGTTGTCCGAAGACGCTTCCACGGCCAAGCCTAAATTTCCAACTACCATACATTTCTGATAGGGATGTTTCCAAACATCTGTTCATCACACTTGGTGTTTAGGTTACAGTACTAGGCAGTACTAGCATGTTTTCAAAACCTGCCTCTCCTATTTTTTGTATTTTTGTTGATTGGGGCATTTGTGGGAGGGGGAAGGGGGAAGAGGGTAGCAGTTGGGAGAAATCAGATGCCACATGTTTGTCAGTTCTCCCCTGCATCTAGCTTCCCTTGGCCCTTTCCCCTTGCAAGCAGGGTTCTTCTCCTCTGGGGCCCTGGCTTGAAAGAATAAGGCTCTGATTGGCGAATATCTGCAGGGGTTAGAGGACGGGCTGAGAATCCACTCGGTCACATGATTCTCCCCTACAAAAGCCCACCTCCTTTTGACCTTTTCTTATGGTTTTTCACTCCATCTG
The DNA here is from genome assembly GCA_023362775.1 of Charina bottae. Taxonomy (NCBI): domain Eukaryota; kingdom Metazoa; phylum Chordata; class Lepidosauria; order Squamata; family Charinaidae; genus Charina; species Charina bottae. The sequence continues at coordinate 134,290,015 of JALMGJ010000002.1, read as the reverse complement.
TACAGATACATCTACTACATAATAGGAGAAAAGACAATTGGCCTCAGTGCTATGCTACTCTTAGGTTTCACAATCAAGAATGCTATAAGCACTTCTTTCTCAGCCTCCACCTGGGTATCTCCTTCTCACCAATAAAATTGGTGAGCTTTAGACAAGCAGCTGCTATATATCTCTGCAAGGGTGGTAGACTGGTTAAAATGGTCTGCCCCAGAACCTTGATGGAGCTAGATGCTTCCTGAGAGTTCCTGGGGAGTTTCTTGCCTCATCTGTTAGTGATACTATTGAAACTCTGACCCATCTGTACAACATGAAGACCGCCAGACAACTGATGCTGATGCTCCTACAAGTTCTCTTCCCTTTAGCAGGGCTAAATTGACATCTCGGTTTTCCAGAGAGCTGAGTGCAATGAAGCAGGTGGAAAGGGCTAGAATGGAAGGGGAGGAAGTCTCAAGATCAGATCAAATACAGAGTGGAACTCATCTTAAGCCCAATTGGATATCCTGCTTTGTGTCAGGGTATGCAGCAGAGTGCTCATTTCTCTGCCTCCATTGAGTCTGCACAGCTGGTGATGCTTTTCCATACTGTATAGCATCTCATCCATCAAGACATCTTAGGAGAACAGTTGAAGGCTTACTGTCAGCAATTTTCATAATTCTCTGCAGACAAAGTTGATAATCCTACACTTAGACTCTATCTAGTATTGGGGCAGATCGCAGGAGGTAACCTTGGCAACCACTTGTCCTGTTCATATGGATTGTTTACGCAGAGATGAGGGCCACCATTTGCTTGCTCAATCTTTGCCCTTCCTGCCTGATTAAGTTGGTCAGGTTGGGACTGACCCCCTGGTTAAGAGAGGTAATCAGTGCTTCCCTGTGGGTGGGATGCGTTCCTGTCTGCTTGAAGAAGACAGTTTTAAGACCTTTTCTGAAAAAAACCTTCCATGATCCAGAATGGCTCGAGTCTTGAATCATCCAGCTTTGGGGAAGGAAGCTAATCAAGAAAGTGATAGTTTTGCATCTCTACTTATATCTGGATGTAATTAATCTGGGCCCATTTCAGTCAAGATTTCATCCACAATATGGGATTGAGACTGTTTTGGTCACCTTGCTGCATGACCAGGCCCGCAACTAGGGTCTGTGTCACCCGGGGCAAACATGGATTCCGCCCCCCCCCCCCATGGGTTGGTGAGGGAGGTGTTAGCAAGTTTTATTATTCTATTATACATTATAGAATAGGACTCACGCCCCTTCTCCTGGGCCAGGAAGAGGCGTGAGTCGCTGCCACCACCCCTTCCCCAGCCCGGGCAGGGAGGGGCTCTCGGTCAGCCCAGCCCTGCGGGGATCGCGGACGGCAGCATCCTCCAAGGCAGGCAACCTCCTCTCGGCCAGCGCTGGGCTCTCGCGGCGCCTGATCCCGATCCACGCCTCTTTCCAACGGATGAGCAAACAAGGTCCGTGGGAAAGGGTCCTCCCCGCTCATCCAGATGGCCAGGCAAGGGGGGAAAGCGGGGTCGGCGAGGCTGAGCTGCAAGCTGCCCGTGCCTTTCCGCCACCCCCGGGCCAAACCGGATTAAAAGCCGGGGTGGGCAGGAGAAAGAAGTGATCACAGCCAGGGACCCGTGCCAGCTGCATCCCTTGCAGGGGCAGGACACATGGCTGCACCTGCTCTCCTCACCCCCAGCCCGGACCGCCTTAGAGCCCTTTCGGGCCAGATCGAGCCCAGCCGGTGAGGAACCGCGGCCGATCGGGGATGGGGAGGGTGGCCGAGGGCTGCGCCAGGCGAATGGCCAACAGAGGGGAGCGGCCAGCCCTGCCTCCCTTCTCGCTCTTGGCTGCAGCGGGGCTAAGAATAGCCGGGAAGAAGCGGGCAGGCAGATCAAGGGGGCGGCGGCAAATACAAATACTATTTTGTCATTTTGGCAGGGGGCCCCCAGCGTGGTGCCCGGGGCACATGCCCCGCTTGCCCCCCCACCCCCAGTTGCGGCCCTGTGCATGACCTACACCAGAAACTACATGTGAGGAGTGTTGCCCTGCTAGTTCTCCTGGATCATCTGACAGGACTGGGGGAACTAAGGCAGTCCTTCCTGTCAGGTCATGTCCAAAAAATGATACTGGGGGATTATTGTTTGCCTGATGAATATTGATCTATGATGTCCTACAGGTTCTGTCCCTATGCTGTTTAACCATTAACAATTGTTACAATAATGGGCCAGATGAGGGAGAAAAAGCTGAAATTACATTCATAGAAGATGAGGTGCTGTTGGTAAGGAGAAAAGTGGACTTAGGGATCAAGGTGAAGCCTGTTTTGGAGGAGCCTGAACTCCCTCAGAAGAGCAGATCCAGGGTCTGGGGGTGCTCCTTCCTCCTCCACTGTCACCACACGGACTAGTGGCAGGGCCGGTTCTAGGCCTAGGCAAGCTAGGCAGCTTCCAAGAGCTAGAGCAGAGCTTTCCAAACTTTTCATGTTGGTGACACACTTTTTAGACATGCATCATTTCACGACACACTCTTACAGCAGGGCACAAGGCAGGCACTAGGACCTGCGCGGAATCCTGGCAGGGCAGGTTTGGAGGCAGCAGGGCACAAGGCAGGCACTAGGACCTGCCCGGAATCACAGCAGGTTTGGAGGCAGCAAGGCACAAGGCAGGCACTAGGACCTGCGCAGAATCCTGGCAGGGCTCGGAGGCAGCAGCAGCAGCTGCGACACACCCAGACACTGCAGCGGGCACGCTAACGTGTCCCGACACACAGTTTGGAAAGCTCTGACTTAGGCCCTGTCTCTCCAGCTCTGAACCTCCCAGGCCATTTGATCAGTAGAAGAGGCCTCTTTGAAGCTGCCCCTCTGCCAGGGGTTTGGTTCAGTTGGCAGGAGAGGCCTTTCTCCTGAGTGTTCCCAGGCTATGGAGTGTGTTTGGCCTCCACTATCCCCATATTTTAAAGAAAATGACAGCAATATACCGGCAATATACCTTATACTAGGCCATTAATGATGAATGGATTTTTATTGGTTTCATTTTTACATTACATTTAAACTTTGCATTTTATTTTAAATGTTATAAGTAGCCTTGAGTACTTATATATGTAAAAAAGTGGAATATAAATGCATTCAACCTATCTGTAACAGTCCTGTTCCTAAATAGACAGGAATTGTTAAGATAGGTCATGGAGGCTCTCTTTCAAAAACTATAGAAAATCTGTTCAATTTTTTCTAGGAAAAGCATCAACAATGCTTTATGAAGTAGGTAGGTAGGTAGGTAGGTAGATAGGTAGATAGATAGACAGACAGACAGACAGACAGACAGACAGACAGACAGACAGGATAGATCTATACTGTACTACACACACAATATATATAGTGTGTATGTCTTTGTGTGCATGCACAAGCACATCTATGTGAACATATTCCTACCATGTGGCATATTCAACTGCAATGAATATACTGTATCCTCAGGAAATGGAATCTAAGCTTATATCAACAGCTATGGACACAGCACCTGGGATGTAGCCAAGGAAGAAGACAGCTGGTAGATATTCTCTGTCAAAATTTTAATCACCCTTTTTTTTAAATGGGAAGACAAAAAGGACTTTCAAACTTTCTAGCTGAATTTTGTTCAATTGTTTGTATGTGTGTGTGTCAGAGAGAGAGGGTTCCCCCCCCCTTTTTCTTCTCTTTTGCCTTTTTTTCCCCAATGCTGCTTTTTTCATTTAAACATTATATATTAATGCATTATATATTGGCTTTGTTGTCTTTGCTTCATTCATTTAGATTCCATTGTCACGTAATACTTATAGAGCAGGCACCACATGTTTTGGACTACAGCTCCTACAATCCTTACTATTGGCTATACCAGCTGAAATTTCTATAGAACTTAGGTCCAAAACATTGGAAGACATCTAGTTGCCATTTCCTGTGATAACATATTGAAATATAGTTTTATTTGTGGGAGGTTAGTAAGTTTAACAAATAAAATAATGGTTAAAAAGGTAAAGGTTCCCCCCGCACATTTGTGCAGTCGTGTCCGACTAGGGGCTGGTGCTCATCTCCGTTTGTTAGCCGAAGAGCCAGCATTCTCCGAAGACGCTTCCACGGTCATGTGGCCGCATGACACGCGTGGAACACTGTTACCTACCCACCGAAGTGGTACCTATTCATCTACTTGCATTTGCATACTTTCGAATTGCTAGGTTGGCAAGAGCTGGGGCTAGTGCGGGAGCTCACTCCGCACGCAGGGCTAGGGATTTGAACCTCCGAACTTGCGATCTTCCGATCGACAAGCCTGGTGTCTTACCCGCTGAGCCACCACGCCCCTTTAAAAAAATAATGGTTATTAAATGTAATAAAGAGGAAAAAATTAATAAATAAAAACTTGCCTTTCATTTTTGCTCTGTAAACCTGATAAAGCAAAAACAGGAGGAGAAGGAGGAGGAAGAGTAGAAGGATGCAATGAATTGGATCCAAATCCCATGTTTCTGAAAGGCAGTGAACCTTGGAGGCATAACAACTTTGATGCCCTGCAGATGTTCTTATAAGACATGCTTTAGCATGTGAAATGCATGTGCAGAGCTGCTGTTGGGTTTAAGCTAAGGGCAGTTGTTGTGATTCTTATCAGCTCTGTGGAAATGATGAGACACATTCCACCCCTGGAGAATTGGCTAGAACGTGTCACCCAGAGTTGATCTTGCCCTGCAAAATCCATCCCTCGGGGTACATGCCCTCTTATTATGGCCCAGGCCATGTGAGATCCATGCAGTTTTCCCCACTCTTGAAGAACTTGGTTTTGATGGGCAAATAGAGGGTGAGGAGGAATGAGCTCTAATACCTGGAGCAAAAATGTGAAAGGAGGAGTTTCAGGAGGTGATCTTTACTCATTATAAGAAATTGGCACTGGTAAATAGTTCCCTGAACACAGGAATAAGTCACTTGGTGTACTCCAGAAATGTTGGGTTATAACTGCCATGATACCTTGCCATAGTCATGCTAGATAGGCCTAATGGGAATTGAGATCCCAAACTCATCAGAGAAAGCCTTTATTGGCACAATTCAGGTTGCCAACTGACTTGCTCAAGTTTGTTGTGTGATCTTCTCTCATCCTCTCTGAGGGAGAAAGACAGTCTCCCTGATTTCACATACAGTAGTGTGCTAGGCCATAATGAGGTTGGTTGGTTGGTTGGTTAGTATTTAGTTAGTGTATTGTTAGGGTTAGTGTAGTAGCTCAACTCTTGCTTAATGTAATCAGTGAAACCAGGTAATTGGGGCTTCTACTCTTAAGCCATGGTTAAGCTAATGTGATAGATGAACCCAATCTGTCTCTCGTTTGTAATGTATCTCTATGTGCTTGCAAGAGTTTCTGTATGTGTTTATACCTGATATTGAATGCAGGGAAAGGTGATGTAATAAATGAGAGATTGTATCTGAGTTTTCTGTCATGGAAAAAGTATTATGTTTTTGCTTCCGGCAAAGTATAAAATATGATTTCTACTGAGATGAGTATATTAAAAAAGGCTCTGCGTTGCTGTTGCACATAAACTGGCTCTCTTTGCACCATAGAAAAACCTGCCTTTGTGAATGCATTTTGCATGTGTACATGTGTGTGTACAAATGTTCAGTGAACGTTCAATGTCGGGGTGGAGTCCACTGGAGCCTCTAGCCCCAGAGCCCATGATGGCTTTGGCTTAGCCCACCTCGTATACAATTAAAGCAAGGATAGGCAATAGGCCCAAAGACACCTCCCTTGATGCTCTCTGGCTTTCTGATTAAATTTGTGCCTGCACGTTTTACGAAATGATTAATTTTTAAAAAAATTAATGGAAAGCTGGCATGCTGTGAAAGAATGCTTCGTTTTTATTGAGAGGCCATAGGCTTTTTTAGAAACAGAATGGTGGGTGGCTGTTGTCCAGTGTTCTGTTTGGAAGTGGAGCCATGTACCCCCTCAAAAAGACATAAGTTATCTGGGGTGGGAGGAAGTGTTGTCTGAACCTTAGAGAGGAACTTGAGAAGCATCCTCAACAGTTTGCCTTCCAGGAGATGGGACATCTGTGATGGGCCACACCCACCCTGGCAGCCATATTGGGAGAGCACCCAAACTGTACTCTCAAAATTAAAAAGGTTTTCTAGCTGTTTATTAAATATGCAGGAGGCCCATCCCTTTGCATTTTAAGCAAGGAGTACTTAAGAAAAATGAATCAGTCTCTCCACAGAACCTCAACTGGGGGAAAAAATGAAAGTCTATGATCAGAGTGAGTAATTTCCACAAACTTATTAAAAGATAAGGATGCTGATTCTAGGCCGCTCCTTATGGTGTGTTTGTCATTTATCCTTATGCAACAAAATACAATGATGCAGCTGTGTTTCCTTATAGAACCTTATTTTATGAGCATGATCGGAGGCAGATGTGAAGGGTAGCATGTGATACAAAGCAATGGGAATTCAGACAAACAGCCCAGCCCTCAAGGAATTCACAATCAGTTCTTAAAAACATTCTGATTTCAAAGTGAGCTTTTAGACAAAAGCTTTAAAAATTGTGTCCTTGGAGAATTTTTCCTTGATTGATTGTGCTTTGTTTTATCTCTAATTGTTTCCAGGAGAACGTTGGTAGATGGACATTACATGGCCTGACTGTGGTCACCTCTACATTGCAAATTTAAAACAACACATGTTAAAGTGGCATGGAACTGATTTAACTATCATAATTTCCTCTTCCAATACACTTTAAAACAGGGATGCTGAGAATCGTTCCTTAGGCAGTTTTAACTACAATCCCCAAGATTCTTAGGATGGTGGCTGGCTGGGCCAGCCTAGTTTAAAATGGTAAAGTAGGATAGCAATTACTCTTACTCTGTAATGCAATTAATAGTTTGTTTTTATTCATTAATCCAATTTATATGGTGCCCATCTATCCAAGAAACTCTGGGCGATGCACACACAAAAACAGAATCACATTAAAACAAAAACCACCTAAAACTGTATTGAGGCGCAATAAAAACGCAAACCACTGGACACATACATCAATGCCAGAGCTTCCAAATGAACAACTGACAATGCCTGGGGGAAAAGCAGGTCTTCACAGCCTTGCAAAAGGCCAAAAGAGTAGGGCTGTCTGCATTTCAGAAGGGAGGCCATTCCACAGATCAAGGGCCATAATAGAGGAGGCATACTTCTGGGAACCCGCTAGATGACATTGTTTATAGATGGTACCTAGAGCATGCCCACTCTGCCAGATCTGGTGGGGTAGGCAGAAATCACTAGGGCATAGCTTTCCAAACTGTGTGTCCTGACACTTTAGTGTGTCGCAACACACAGTTTAGTGTGTCGCGACACAACCAGGAAGTGGACGTGCACGGCGGCGGCACAGGGGCGTGTACGGCGGCGGTGACGATGGCAGCGGCACTTCCGCGTTTTAGCGGAAAACACAAGGCTGCCACTGCTGCCGCCGTTGTGCACGCCACCACCGCCGCACGCGCCTCCGCGCCGCCGCCGTGCACGTGCACGCCCCCACCTCCGCACACACACACACCGCCGCCCACCCCCCCGCACTGCCGCCACTGTTGGTGTGTCGCTAACGGCAGCAGTTTGGAAAGCACTGCACTAGGGAGAGGCAGTCCTACAAGTAACCTGGTTGCATGCCATGTAGGCCTTTAAGGGTGACAACCAGCACCTTGAATTGCATCTAGAAGCCTACTGGGAACTACTGCAGCTTCATAGCAGTAGTGACACATGGGCATACCATGATGAGCCCCAAATTGCACATGCATTCTGGACCAGCTGAAGCTTCCAAACACTCTTCAAGGACAGCTCAATGTAGAGCATGTTGCAATAGTTCATTCAGGAGGTGACTAAGGTGTGAGTGACCATGAGCACCACCTCCTGATCTAGGAATGGGAGCAACTGGCACACTAGATGTATTTGTGTGAAATACAACTGCCAACTGCTCCTTGACCTGGAGCCGTGATTCCAAGTTGTGCACCAACTCTGAGTGGGGGAGTGTAACCCCATTCAGGGGTAACAGTGGAAAGTCACTAGATCCAGGGGACCCTAAAACCCACAGCCACTCAGGGGTGAACCAAAGCCAGTTCTTCCCTATCCAGACCCACACAGCCTCCAGGCCCTGGGAAAGCATCTTGGCAGCATCACTTGGCTGGCCCAGGGCCAAGATGTATAACTGAATATAATCAGCATACAGATTATGCTTAACTCTATGCCGATGGATGACTTCACCCAACAGTTTCATATACAGTAGATATTAAATAGGAATGGGGAGAGAATCAAGGCCTGTAGCACCCTCCAAAGCAGGGGCCTAGGACTGGACCTCTCCCCCCAGCAACACCGATAGGAACAGGCTTTGGAGGAAAGAGAACCACCAAAGGACAGTGCCTCCCACTCCCGCCCCCCCCCCCCCCAAACCAGTACAGAAGGATACCATGACTGATGATATCAAAAGCTGCCGAGAGATCAAGGGCAGCCAGGATGGATGCACTACCTCATCCTGAGCCCACCAGAGGTCATTAACAAACATGATCAATGCCATCTCGCTGCTACACCCAGGGCTGAACCCCAACTGCCTGGGCCCAGATAATCCACTTCCTCCCAGGGCCCTTTGGAGCTGCAGGCCTACCACCTTCCCAACAACATTCCTTAAAAAAGGAAGATTGGAGACTGGATCAAAGTTGTCCAGCACAACTGGGTCCAGAGATGGCCTCTTGTGGAGGGTACAAACCACAACCTCCTTCAAGGCAGGCAGGAATACCCCCTCCCTCAAAGAGGTGTTTACCACTACTTGAACTCAGCCACATGTCATCCCCTGGGAGGCAAAGACCAACCAAGAGGGACATGGATTTAACACATAGGTGGCGAAACTCCTCATCCCAAGGATCCTGTCCACTTCTCAGGAGTAACTGGATTGAACACCCAGATAGCTGGACAAGACTGGACCTCAGCAAGACCAGCAGAGTTGCAGTCCAAATCTGAGAGAATCCAAGTGACTTATCCATCAGATGCATAGCATAATCATTACAACAACCCTGCAAGGGATCCCCTGACCCCTCCTTACCCAGAAGAGACCGGGTAATATGAAACAGGGTTGCTGGGTGGCTGCTTGCAGATGCAATAAGGGTGAAGAAATAAGCACATTTCACAATGAGTCCTTAATACAGAGCTTTCCAAACTGTGTGTCGCGACACAAAAGTGTGTCGCCACACACAGTCTGGTGTGTCGCCACACAACCCGGAAGTGCTGATCATCATTAGCGCTTCCGGGTTTTCCCACGGTGACACACCAACGGTGGCGCGCAAAAACCCAAAAGCGGCAGCAGCGCTTCCGGGTTTTTGCGCGCTGCCGCAACGGCGGCACTTCCGGGTTTTCCCGCGGTGACACACCAACGGCGGTTGGTGTGTCGCCGCGGGAAAACTTTGGAAAGCCCTGCCTTAATACAATCTCTTACCTATGCTCAGTTGGACTTGCTCTTTGTCTTCCTCCAGTGATGCTCTAGGCATCTCTTGTGCTGCTTCATTTCCTGGAGCTGCTCCAAAAGAAAAAAGGTCCCTCTGGGATCCACATGCACAGAAAATCTGCTTAGGTGCAATCCAATCCAAAGCCCCCACTGCCTGCTCATTCTAAGTCACAACTAAGGCTTCGGTCGAACTGTGTACTAGAGCTTCAGTAACCCAACCAGGTCCATCAGCAATTGAATAGGTCCCACCTCCCTGCAACGGGGGACAGCCAGAGATAATTCCAAGGCTAATAGGGAGTGATCTGTCCATTACAAGGGTCAGATGGCAACATCCCCCAACTCCAGACCATGTTGCCACTGCCCTGAAATAAAAACCAGATCTAACATGTGACCCCCAGCGCATTGACCAACCAATATGGGGTGCATTTATTTATTTGGTTGTTACTACTTCCATCGATACTGCCATCGTCATATTCACTTGAATAGGTTCATCACCCAAAGCAACAATACCAACCATTGCTTATATTTCGTACAATCCATTGCTATAATATTCCAACTGGGACCTAGGTTTTTCCATATTTCACCATTCTTTCCATCTTATAGGGGGTCAACCTTGTGGGTGTAAGAAATAGAAATAGAATAGAAATAGAATGTTGTCTTATGTTGTCTGTTGCCATGCATGCATTTAATCTAACAGATTAAATTATTTATTAGATTAAATTATTTATTTGCTAGATGTCACCTTTTCTCCAGGAGCTCAGAGTGACAACAACCCTATGACATAAGTTGGGATAAGAGAGTGATTGGCCCAAGGTCATCCAGTAAGCCCTCATATTTGAGGGTGGACTTGAATCTGGGTCTCCCTGATCCTAGTCCGTCCTTCCTTCCTTCCTTCCTTCCTTCCTTCCTTCCTTCCTTCCTTCCTTCCTTCCCTTCTTCCTTTATTTATAAGCTTTATTGACTGCCTCAATCCCAAGGGATTCTAGGCAGTGTACAAAATATAAAACATAACAAATAATCTACAATAATATAATACAATACAATCTACAACATAATACAGTATAATAATAATTATTTCCCTAAGACATTTTCCACTGAATGTAAGATTTTTTTAAAAATAGAATAATTGCTTTAAAAAAAATTAAACTTATTTTGTAATGCAAAAACATCCTACGAGATCGATACTCAGCAGCATCACATTCTCACACATGACTTTGAATAATGTTAGATATCTCTGCTTACATGTACAGTAGCTGCATCCAGTCCTATGTCTTGTCTCCAAGAGCTTGGACCTCAGGACCACTAAGAACCTCAGTGCACTTGAGGGCAGCAAGTTGGACTGATAGAAGTGAGGGAGGAGAGAGATCTGCATCTGCTCACTCAGTATGAGCAGTGGAAGGGCAAACTAAGTCTTAAGCTGGTTTAATGTTCCTCCAGTCCAAGTTTGGCCGAGGTCTGGAACGGCTGCCTCCTTCCCCCAGCTTGCTGCCTGTTCACCCACATTACACCTTTGCTCTGGCATCCAGAAAGAGTAATGGGGTTAGAAAAGGGAAATATTCCCATCATAGGTCAGAATTCTGGTTCTGAATACAGTCAAGAAAATCTGAGGCACTAGGTCTCATCTTATGTATCCTCTCCCAGGGGCTATATGCAAGAAGTCAGGATGTATAACCTCCTTTGTGGAGTAACAGTAAGCAGAGAATCCACATATCTTTTTTTTAACAGAATACTCCCCTACCTGAAGGGTGGTTCAGATCAAAACTGATTTAAGAGGGAAAGACACGACCCTTGAAGTGGCCTATCAGCTTTTGAGTTGGCAGCCCACTTGCGTGAATTCTTCTCTACCATGTCAAGATTATACGGATTATGTTTTAAAAATTCTCTCTCTAAATGAAATTAACTTATGCAAATTATATGTAAAACTCTGCCCTTTCTTGTGGTCATTTTGGAGGAGTGGTCCCCTTACAGAAATTTCCTTTACAGAAAGGAATGCACTTATTCCAAATGTCAGTACCATTATCTGCCCATCACTTCCTAAGACTCTATTTTGTCCCTTTTTTTTAACCAGGGAGTCAGCACATGTGCATTTTGCCTTATATCGTTTTGCGTATTGGAGGAGAGGAAAAAAGAATATTTCAGATATTTGGCCTGTTGTAGCTTATTTGTGTCTCTGTGTGTTGGTTTGATTTCACCATTTCACTGATAGGTTCATTTTAAGAACAAGAAACAAACATCCCTTGCTAACAGGTCTATGCAGACATTATATTTGTACGATTTATGATCGCTCCTTGATGTTCATTTGTTCACTGGTGGGAATTTGCAAGCAACAAAGGTAAAAAAAACAACAGCATGCTAACAGGAACAGGGCTATGGAAATTCTATATCCCCTCCCTTGCTTATTTGAAGAAATATTATGAAGCAATCCCGTTGGGCTGATGACTCAATTACAGCTTCAGTTCAATCACAAGTCATAATTGCAGCAACTTGCTAGTGTGGCTCTCTCTTCTACTGGTTTCCTTTTATCTAAAATGTTGGAGATAAAGATCCGGAGAAGAGCCAACTTCTTCCCACCATTTTGCTTCTGTAAGTCAAACTTCTGTACTAGGACTGAGGCAACAGGTTATTGAGTGTTCCCCACAACCACATGAGAGACAGACCATCCAGATGTTGAAATATGTTAGGCCCTGAGTTACAATTAGAGATAAAACAGCTGGGGAGACCAGGAACAGTGTGGGGTCACAGTTGCAAGAGACCTGAAGTTTATATACCAAATATAACCCATTGTTATTCAGCTGAATCATTTAGCTTTCATCATGTAGAGCCATTCCAGAGCAGACAGGATGTTAGTAGCTGCCAATAAGCAGTACTGTTTGGCTATGGCCCAGATGTCCATCCCCTTCTCCTTCTCCCAAGGATTTCAATAGTGGACCAAGGTTCTCTGGAAGATTCAGAGATTCACTCCTGGGGAGTATATCCATTAGTAAGCTGCATACAAGCTATACATGGTGGCTATCTTTTGAGGCCTCATTTAAAAAGAGTAGTATTAACAGCACAGATGACCCCCTCCCATTTTTAAGGGGATTTGTTCCTTAACCTAGAGCCTACAATGTCTTCTGGACTAAGGACCACACTTGGCTTTTGAGCAGTGTGCTGGGGATTGCACTGCAAAAAAGTAATAGGTGGAGCCAGGACAAAAATCAATTTAGTATCATTTCATTCACATTTAAAAGGTATTGGTATCAAAGGTGGTTCAGATCATTGCTTTCCAGGCAAAGTTTGTTCTCTCTTCTGTCACTTTAGAAACCACAGTTTGATAGCAACTTCAGGAGGTCTCATGGGACAGCACTCAGATTTTTGGGTGGGCTGCATTCAGGCCTCAGGTTGGGGACCTCCGCTTTAGTTCACATACCTACTACTCTGACTCAAAGACTTGCATGAGCCAGTGGTTACTCAGTATGCAGATGTCGCCCGGAAGAGGAAAAGAAACACAACTCTTCACAAGTAACCATCACAGGATGGCCAAAACATGGGAGGACACTTGTCTTGCCCTTCCCCATTTTTATCCTTCTTCCAGCAAGATGGTGCTCCACCCCCACGAAACAACAGCTCTGGTAAGCCCTTCTGTGTGCACCCAGAGAGAAAAATGGGATCTGACACATGACTGGTTAGTTTGGTGTTGGCCCAGTTTCTTCTCCTCTCCTTCAGGAGAACTCTGACTGCCTATTTGCTGGCTGACCTTTTTGCAGCGACAGTGGAAGGCAATTCCAGCAGTAGCTAAAAGCAGGGACTAGTCTGCAGAATTGGTTGGCCTCCAGCTGGATGGATATGACCTTGAGATAATTTTGGGAAAAATCCAGACAAGGGAATAAAGAGACTCAAATAGGTCAAAGGAGGCTCATGGCTGATTGTTGCTGTTGCTTCTCACACACACCCCACCCCAATCATGAAGAAAACATATTTTTGGAAAAAGACAAATGCTACCATCTGTCCCTCCCCAGTCTTTAATGCCCCCCTTTCAACTTCCCACCAGATGCCTAAGTTCCCAGTTCCCAGCTCACCCTCTGGCTCCACTCCAGAAATAAATCAAGGTGTCTCTTAAACTCATTTATGTTCTTTTGCTTCGGAGCATCTTCAGCGCAGTCTCTTTGCCAAAGCCCTCTGGGCAGAATCCTCAGCAGACGTTAGCAGAGAGCACTTCATCTTACTGGCTACACATATCTGTTTTGTTTCTTGGGGTTGGGGGGAGGAGAACCCTGAAGATGAAGAAGAGGCAGGAATAGAAGCGACTAAGGTGTGGGGGGGGGAGAGATGGTTCAATGCTGAAAAGAAAAGGGCCTGAGTCAGAATAATGAATTGGGGACATTATCCTCGCTCTGCCACACCGCTCAGAACTTTCCCAGACCTGCATGGGTGACACTGACCTTTAAAATGTCTGGAAAGACGCACAGTGAAGCATACTATAAGCAAAGATAGCCAGGCAGTGGGGGGAGGTGGTGGGAGACTCCGCACTGATTTGTTCCCCGTTTCATTACATTTGCACATCAGATGAGCATCGTAGCACTGATGCTGTGGATACAACATGAGATCTTTGATCCGCCCAGCCACCCATCCAGGCTGTCATATATAAACTGCAATAGCAAAATGGGAGCATACGAAGCCACAGTTGTTCAGCAATTGTGCCATCAAAATTTAAAGGCATGGTTAGAAGGGAGTCCATGAGCCACGTTCTGCATTGAATGCTCATCGCTAACTATCATCGGGATCAGTAACTGAAAGGGAAAGTCACATGGGTATTCGGGGGGGGCAAGGGAGACAAATGATAAAATGACATGACGACACAAATGCAGTGTCTTACATACAGTACTTATGAGTATGTAATGATGTCACTGAACATGTGGCATCATTTTGGCATCATTGTGGTTTGTCACAAACACTTCTAGAAACACAATGGTTATTTCCACTGCCCTTGTATCTTCTCTTCCTTTATTCCATTTAAAATTCTTCAGGATTGTTCTTTTGCAACAAGCTATTCCCAGAGCTGCTTCCAGACTACAAAGTACAGCAGACTTCCCTAGCTTGGGTATCCTTGAGATACTGTATATGGACTTCAGCTCCCAGAATTCTTACCAGAGGCCATGCTAGCTGGGAATTCTAGGAGTTGAAGTCTACATACTTGGGCATTTTCTAAGCTGGTAAATGCTGTTATATAGGATCACGAAATACTAACTCAAGTAAGGCAACTGGGTTTCTTAAAGGCTAGGTTTTCATACTGAAGTAACAATTGGCCCAAGTAGAATATTCCTGCTGATCAATTAGCATGGTCTTCATTCCACTACTAATAGGTTCTGCAGCCCAGACTAAGTCTTGTTGAAAGGAACAGGCAATGAAGCATAAGATCGGCACACTTTGCATATTTCATTCATTCTGATAAGGCTTATACTGTAATGCAGGGCTTTCCAAAGTTTTCCCGCGGCGACACACCAACCGCCGTTGGTGTGTCGCCGCGGAAAAACCCGGAAGTGCCGCCGTTGCGGCAGCGCGCAAAAACCCGGAAGCACTGCTGCCACTTTCGGTTTTTGCGCGCCTCCGTTGGTGTGTCGCCGCGGGAAAACCCGGAAGCGCTGATGATGATCAGCGGTTCCGGGTTGTGTGGTGACACACCAGACTGTGTGTGGAGACACACTTTTGTGTCGCGACAGACAGTTTGGAAAGCTCTGCTGTAATGGGTTGTTCTCCATTTTGTTGTTGTTGTTGTTGTTGTTGTTGTTGTTGTTCAGTCGTTTAGTCGTGTCCGACTCTTCGTGACCTCATGGACCACAGCACGCCAGGCCTTCCTGTCCTCCACTGTCTCCCGGAGTTTACTCAAATTCATGTTCATTACATTGGTGATGCTATCTAACCATCTCATCCTCTGCCGTCCCCTTCTCTTTTTGCCTTCAGTCTTTCCCAGCATCAGGGTCTTTTCCAGTGAGTCCTCTCTTCGCATTAGGTGGCCAAAGTATTTGAGCTTCAGTATCTGTCCTTCCAATGAGCAGTCAGGATTTATTTATTTATTTATTTATTTATTATTTCTAACTTATATCACCGCCCATCTCCCCCCACAAGGGGACTCTGGGCAGTTTACAACCAAGTCAGCAATTAAAAACATATAAAATACTTTATACAATCATTAAAAATATAAAAATATAAAATCCAAGAGGCTGTAAGTGATGTTTATGAACCAAACTATTTACGGTGCGAGCCATCCCCAGGAAGAACTATTACTCATCCCGTCCCAAGCGAAGTGGCAGAGCCAGGTTTTCAGTTGCTTCCTGAAGGTCAGGAGTGTGGGGGCTAGCCTCACCTCAAGGGGCAAGATGTTCCAAAGGGCGGGTGCTACGGCAGAGAAGGCACGCCTCCTGGATCCCGCTAGGTGAAATTCTTTTACTGATGGGATCCGTAGCATGCCCTCTCTGCATGACCGGGTGGGGCGGGTCAATGCTCTGGGGATGAGGCTAAGGTAGCCTGGTCCCATGCCATGTAGGGCTTTAAAAGTAACAACCAACACCTTGAATTGGACCCGGAAGCAAACTGGTAACCAGTGCAGCTCACGCAGCAGAGGTGTCATGTGTGCCGATCTTTGGGCACTCATAACTGCGCGCGCAGCCGCATTCTGGACCAGCTGAAGCTTCCGGATACTCTTCAAGGGTAGCCCCATGTAGAGTGCATTGCAATAGTCTATATGGGAGATGACCAGGGCATGAGTGACTGTATGGAGGGCATCTCGGTCCAGGAAAGGGCGAAGCTGGCGTACAACTCGAAGTTGCACAAAAGCCCTTCTGGCCACGACTGCCACCTGCTCTTCAAGCAGGAGTCGTGAGTCCAGAAGGACCCCCAGGTTCCACACTGAGTCTGAACGGGGTAGTGCCACCCCGTCCAGATCTAAAGATGACAACTCCTTGGATCCCGAGACGCCATCAATCCACAGCCACTCCGTCTTACCAGGGTTCAGTTGAAGCCTGTTGTTCCCCATCCAGACCCCCACAGCCTTCAGGCACTGAGAAAGGGCAGAAACTGCATCACTTAACTCACCCGGGATGGAGATATATAGTTGAGTATCATCAGCATACTGATGATACCTCATCCCGTGTTGGCGGATGATCTCACCCAGCGGTTTCATGTAGATATTAAATAGGAGAGGGGAGAGAACCGAGCCCTGCGGCACCCCACAAAGTAGGGGCCGAGGGTCGGACCTCTCATCTCCTATCACCACCGACTGGGACCGGTCTCGGAGGAAGGAGGTGAACCAGCGCAAAACTACGCCGCCCACCCCCAACTCTCCAAGCCGCCCCAAAAGGATACCATGGTCGATGGTATCGAAAGCCGCTGAGAGGTCAAGAAGAGCCAGGATGGATGCACTGCCTCCATCCCGCTCTCGCCAGAGATCATCTGTAAGTGCGACCAATGCAGTTTCTACCCCATATCCCAGCCTGAATCCTGACTGGAAGGGGTCTAGATAATCCGTATCATCCAGAATCCTCTGGAGCTGTAATGCCACCACTTTCTCAACCACCTTCCCTAAAAAGGGAAGGTGGGAGACGGGACGAAAATTGTCCAACACTGTAGGGTCCAGTGATGGTTTCTTGAGGAGGGGGTGCACCAGCGCTTCTTTAAAAGCAGCCGGAAACACTCCCTCTCCCAAGGATGTAACAACCATCGCATGGACCCAGCCACATGTCACTTCCCTGGCCGCTTTCACTAGCCAGGAAGGGCATGGGTCAAGATGACACGTAGTGGCCCTTACAGTCCGGAGGATCCTGTCCACTTCCTTGGGCTCAACAGGATCAAACTGTTCCCAGATAACCGGGCATAGACGTTCCCTTGGCATCTCCCCAGACCATGCACCACGCTTGGAGTCCAGCTTAGAACGAATCCGAGCGATTTTATCCGCCAGATGCTCCGAAAATTCCTCCGCACGGCCCTGAAGGTGGGTCACTGGGCCCACCTTACCCAGGAGAGATTGAGTAATCCTAAACAGGGCCGACGGGCGGCATTCTGCAGATGCAATAAGAGTGGGGAAATATTGACGTTTCACCACTCTTACCGCCACCAGGTAGGCCTTAACCGCGGCTCTAGCTAGTGTTTGGTCAGATTCGGTCTTTGTCTTCCTCCAGCGGCGCTCTAGACGTCTCTTAACCCTTTTCAAAACCCTCAATCCCTCCGTGAACCACGGGGAATAACGGGTCGAATGGGGCAAGAGAGGCCGCACAGGCGCGATCCTGTCCAAGGCCCCGGCCGCTTCCTTATTCCAGGCTGCGGCCAGGACCTCCGCTGGACCGTGCAAAAGATCCTCGGGTATACCCCCAGCTCCCTCTGAAACCCTATCGGGTCCATTAGTCGCCGGGGGTGGACCAATCGAATAGGTCCAGCCTCCCTGCGGAGTGGGGCAGCATATGAGAATCTCCTTAATTTCCTTTAGGATTGACTGATTTGACCTCCTTGCAGTCCAAGGGACTCTCAAGAGTCTTCTCCAGCACCACAGTTCGAAAGCATCAATTCTTCAGCGCTCAGCCTTCCTTATGATCCAACTCTCACAGCCATACATTACTACTGGGAAAACCATAGCTTTAATTATATAGACCTCTGTCGGCAAGGTGATGTCTCTGCTTTTTAATATGCTGTCTAGGTTTGCCATAGCTTTCCTCCCAAGGAGCAAGCGTCTTTTAATTCTCCATAGGCCCAAATTTTCTGCTGTGATGATCTAGATGCCATGTGGCTTCTTTCATTTATCACATAGGGGAGAGCATTCTCTTCTCCTTATGACAGGGAAGTACTCTAATGCCATTTTCTCACCCTCCTTACCACCACCACCACACCACCCCACCCCCGCTACCACTTTGGCATGCAAAACTAGGACAGGAAGGAGAAAGCAGAGCCATCATTCAAAGAGTGGAAGCTATTCCTGCTTAAAATGCCTTGCTAGCCTCAAGGGGAGGACATACCGTGGAGCACACATGGTGTAGGCAAAAGGTTTAAGGTTCAGTTCCTGGCTGCCTCCCACGTGGACTTCTCTGGACAGGAGTCTTTTCCAGCCTTATATGAAACCCAAAGAGTTCTTATAAATCAGTGCAAATAGACAAAAGAGAATTGGATGGACCAATGTTCTAAATATAAGGCAACTGTCTTTATCCCTTCCAATGTTCCAAAATCACTGGATTCAGATCTAGCACTACCCTCCAAAACTACTTACTGTACCTTGTGCACAAGTCCATTTTTCAAGCTGCTTCCAAGAGCTATAGCAGAGCTTTCCAAACTTTTCATGTTGGTGACACACTTTTTAGACATGCATCATTTCGCGACACACTCTTACAGCAGGGCACAAGGCAGGCACTAGGACCTGCGCGGAATCACAGCAGGTTTGGAGGCAGCCAGGCACAAGGCAGGCACTAGGACCTGCGTGGAATCCTGGCAGGGCTTGGAGGCAGCAGCAGCCGCGACACACCCAGACACTGCAGCCGACACACTAACGTGTCGCGACACACAGTTTGGAAAGCTCTGAGCTATAGTATTGGCAGTGGCCAGAGTTACTTGCCATCTGTCTAAGAGTCTGCTGCTTGAAACCGGAATTCAGCTGATCCTGGTTCTGCAACCACCACCCACTTTTTTTCCTCTTCTAGCAAAGAAGCAAGAATACTTTTGTGTGGAGGGGGGCATAATGTGATGACCCAAGTTCAGGGCAGCACCGTCCTTCTAGTGATGTCACAGCTAATTTTAACTGCCACAAGAGTGGAGTTAAATAAATTAGGGTCATATGCCCATCTGATCACTCCAGTACACATGTTCACAAGTACGTATGCGTACAGTGCAAGCTTGGACTGCTTACAAACTTGTATTATTCTTTGTCTCTTACACACACACACACACTCACAAACCAGAAATGGATCATAGGCTATTGGTTCCTCTGGTAGAACATTTTTTCCCCAGCCAACATTCAGTCCTTAGCATCTCTTAGTGAGGAAAAGAAAGAGTCCTTATCTGAAATCCTGGAAAGCAACTTCCCCAACCACTTGTCCTCCCAATGTATTGGACCTGAATTCCTATTCTTGCCAGCCAGTTTGGTCTACCAGCACTGGAACAGGTAATCCTGAACTAGATGGACCAAAGAACAAAACATGGTTCAAAATGGTTTCCTAGATTCCCAGAGAGGTGCAGTATGTTATGTGGGAATTTTAAAAAGTTGCAAATCTTGGAAATATTACCATTTGTTTCTCTTGTTTCATTGCCCCACTTGGGGCAACAGCTTCTTTCTACTAATTCATGGTGATCCTGCTTTTAGGATTTAGGTGACTGTGAGCATCTGCTGCCATCAAGCCAAATAAGTCACAAACGATGAATTTCCAGCTGGAAGTAAAGAGGCCAAGAGGGAAAGATGACCAACGTTCCCGTGAAGATGGTCTTCACCAGCACTAAATATAAGAACCAAACTCAGGTTCCCAATCTGTTGCATCTATGTTGCAGCAGTTGGGGTACGTAATTCCATGTCCACTAAAAACTGAGAGCCTGGAAGAATTCCCAGCTGGTTTTGCTTCAGGAAGTTAGTCTGACTTCACACTTGTATAGGTAAAGGTAAAGGTTCCCCCCGCACATTTGTGCAGTCGTGTCCGACTCTAGGGGTCGGTGCTCATCTCCGTTTGTTATCCAAAGAGCCAGCGTTGTCCAAAGACGCTTCCACAGTCATGTGGCCGCATGACGCGCGTGGAACGCTGTTACCTACCCACCGAAGTGGTACCTATTCATCTACTTGCATTTGCATGCTTTCGAATTGCTAGGTTGGCAAGAGCTGGAGCTAGTGCGGGAGCTCACTCCGCATGCAGGGCTAGGGTCTCGAATCTCCGAACTTGCAATCTTCCGATCGACAAGCCTGGCGTCTTACCCACTGAGCCACCACGCCCACACTTGTATAACCATAGTTTAAATATCACAGAGAAGCTTCCACTTCTCCTTCAAGAGTTTGGCTTTGTCTATTTGGGATGATGAAGCCCATCAATGTAGCCCCACTCCCACCCTATACCTACCTCAGTAGTAACTTTTGAAAGGGGGTGATCCATCCATCCAAAATAGTGTTGGGCTCCATTGGCAGGTCTGTGCAAAGTGAATGGCAGGCCATGACTAATGGGCCAATCTGACATGTAGTTCAGAGCCATCTACAAAGTTCCCTATCTATCACTTCCTTTCCTGATTCAGCTTTTGGAATACCTGTAATTTAGAACAGCGCGCTACACACTTACGCAGGAGGCTCAGAAATTGGGGGTTAAAGCAACAGCTTGATATGTCTTGTAATGAGGCACAGCTTGTAAGCCTTGCTCCAAGGGACACCAAATTAAACAGCCCTGTAGTACAACTGGACAGGCTATTTCTATAATCATAGAGCTGCAACAAACTGCCTTTGCCACGGGCTTTTATTTGAGATGCTAATAACAGGCTGTGGTTTTGAGGAACTGGAGCTCTCACTAGACAAGGCAGAGTCTTGTCGAATTATTGACTTTGTAGTGTATATCATTCCCCACTGTAGCCAGGTAATGGCAGCTCTTGCTAGCATCTTTGGAATACGTTAAGAAACTGCGCGGGGCACCAATGGTATGTTTCTGTTTTATCTTATTAGACTTACCCAATGTCACGTTGGTATTCAACCTAGCTAACGCTGTGCTGTTCAGGAAAAAAAGTCTTACATTAACGACTTTTGTCACAAAAGTCATTAACATAATAGGACTTCCACATCAAAATTGAATATTAATGCTACACCAGGCTGAGGTAGTAAGAGGGATAATTGCTCTAATACATTTTCCAGTCGGATTTTCCCGTCGTGGTAGCAATTGCATTAGCAAACCCGATTATTAACACATCTGATACAATGGCAGTGGCTAATAGGCGTTAAGTTGGTTCTTTTTTCTTTCCCTGACCCCCATTTGGGGCCACAACCCTTGTTCCAAAACTCAGATCACAGATGCTGCCAAACTCAGCTTGTGTGTGTCAGCAGGAAATGCTTAAGCAGGACAGTGAACATCAGGATAAGAAAGGGGTTAGGGCTATATGCAACAAAACCAGCAGAAGATGATTTATTCCTCGCTTTGCCAGGGCACCACCTGGAGACCCTGGAAAAACTGCTCTGGCCTTCCAGTTCCCAGCTGGAAAACCCCTCCATGAGGATCTTCTTCACAGTAAAGGAAAGTTCTGATAGGCCATGTATGAAATCTATATGATTTGGGTGCAGGGAGGAAAGCCAATGAATGCAGCATTCAGATTAAGTTATGTACACTGGCAGTGTCTCTAGGTACAGTCTGGCTGCTCAATTCCCATTAACTTCAATGGGAGCGAAGCAGCCTCTCCCTGTGTAAAGGTACATCTACTGTCATTGCCACCACTTCTTTGGTCACATTCATCTTAGTACATTAGTGGCCCAATCCTAAATCAGGGAAGTAAGACCCTCTTAAGATCAGCAAAGGGTGCTTTCAAGTAGATAAGGATATGAATGTGCTTAGGGTTCATAACCTCATGGTTTATCTGTGTGTGTGTTTACTCCTCAGTAAGTCTCCTTGTCTGACTCCTAGGTAAGAACATAGCAGACTGCCTTTAAGTAGGGCGCTGTTTAGTTCTTCCTGTCCTTTCTCCTTAAAACACCCCTAGGTTTCTATCTGTTCCTACTTTAACAGATAGGGAATTGAAGCAGTGGGGAAATGACTTGCCTAATTCCAGCTAATTAATATGTTTAGAGGTTTACAGAATTCCAATATTATGACAAGGCTGAGATGATTGAAAGCAAATACGAAGGGAGAACACCAGCTGGATAGTGCGGGGTGTGGGAACAGGATAGCAAGGCGGTGGGGGAGAAATTATTAAGGGCACAGTAGTCCTGCCTTCAGCAATCATGTCTGCAAAAATTCCAACTTTCCTTCAGAAAATCAGATTCTTCATCAGAGACCAGAATTACAGGGACATGTATCTAAATGAGAAGAATAAATGCAACCTTGAAAGACCCAAAGCTTGCGTCCAGAAATGTTGTGCTCCACAACGAAGAAGGGGCATTTCTATAGAGCGTATGTATGGAAGCGCCACTCCGGAAACTCATTGGAGGCTTGTTCTTCTTAGAACCCCAGGAGAGATTCTGAGCCTACCCAGTTTGACAACCTTCCAACCTGTTAAACAGCAGGGGTTCAACCAGACAAGGAAACAGGAAAGGCTACCAGCTTAATTCACAAATGGGGTGATCACTGCCTAGAGATCAACTTGGTTCTGATCATTGGCATGACTTCCCCAAAGGTAAAGGTTCCCCCCGCACATTTGTGCAGTCGTGTCCAACTCTAGGGGGTGGTGCTCATCTCCGTTTGTTAGCCAAAGAGCCAGAGTTGTCCGAAGACGCTTCCACGGTCATGTGGCCGCATGACACGCGCGGAACACTGTTACCTTCCCACTGAAGTGGTACCTATTCATCTACTTGCATTTGCATGCTTTCGAATTGCTAGGTTGGCAAGAGCTGGGGTGAGTGCGGGAGCTCACTCCGTCATGCGGGGCTAGGGATTCGAACCTCCGAACTACCTACAATATTTTGCAACTTGAATATGCTATGCAAATTTAGCCTCTTTAAGTGTATTGTCTTCACTTAAAGCCTGGATTCTTCTTTTACAACCTGGGTTTTGAAACACAGGGAGACAAAGGGCACGGTCATGTTTTCAGACTTTGCCGGCTAGTGCTGGTGCCTTTCCCAAGGCAGGAGCACCACTTCCTCAACCTTCTTATTGTCAAGTAGGGTTTCCCTCAGTTTTGCCATCCCTTTTCCAGCTTCATGGGACTCTTTCTCTCCTTGTCCTTTCACTCATAGGCAATCTTCCCATCCATTTATCTTTCTAACAAGAATCACTTGCAGGAGTTCATTGAGAGAGAGAGAGAAACATGCGAATAAAAAATTATTCATAAAAGTGAGTTGTCAGCAATGTTCTGCACCGTATGGGAAACTAGGAAGGGAAAAGAAAATATTCTAAAATTAATGAACCTTAGTGTGTTGCATAAAGATTTTAATTTGGCAACAGGCTTTGTGTAAGATAAAGCTGTTCATCAGGTGGCTTTATCCTGGGCTCTTCTGCGCTGAAGCCTCAGCTCAGCCCTTGAGGGGTATGCGGGGACCACCCTTCAGAAATCAGTGGAGGTTCCGGAGATGAAACGGCATTCAATTGGATTTCATTTATATTTCCATAAGTTAAATACCGTTAATGGGTTTACTCTCCAATCAGACGTTGAGTGATTTTTTTCCTTCTGTCACATTAAGAATCACAATGGAGTAACAACTTAGGAAAGTGGCAAAGGCTGCCTTGTTGGGCCACTCGTTCTGAACCTAACGTTAATGCACCGACCAGTTTTCATTTTGCTCAGTTTTGCTTGTTTTTCCTGGTGATCTAAATTGCCTATTTTTTAATGTACTTTGTTTTAAAGTGGGGTGTTTACATTTTGAATTTATATTAGCTGCCTAGATTCGATTGACATGCATATTTTTGTAAATAAGTAAAATAAGCTTTGGGACACATCATGCGACGTGCTGGGCTTGAGGAATCCAAGGCTGGAGTTAAAATCACTGGAAGTAAAATTAACAATCTCAGATATGCAGATGATACCACTTTGATGGCTGAAAGCGAGGAGCAGCTGAGGAGCCTTATGACAAAGGTGAAAGAAGAAAGTGCAAAAGCTGGGTTGCAGTTAAACCTCCAGAAAACCAAGATTATGGCAACCAGCTTGACTGATAACTGGCAAATAGAGGGAGAAAAAGTGGAGGCAGTGACAGACTTTGTATTTCTAGGCGCAAAGATTACTGCAGATGCTGAATGCAGCCAGGAAATCAGAAGACATTTACTTCTTGGGAGGAGAGCAATGGCAAATCTTGATAAAATAGTTAAGAGCAGAGACATCACACTGACAACAAAGATCCACATAGTTAAAGCAATGGTATTCCCTGTAGTAACCTATGGCTGCGAGAGCTGGACCATAAGGAAGGCTGAGCGAGGGAAGATAGATGCTTTTGAACTGTGGTGTTGGAGGAAAATTCTGAGAGTGCCTTGGACTGCAAGAAGATCAAACCAGTCCATACTCCAGGAAATAAACTTGACTGCTCACTTGAGGGAATGATATTAAAGGCAAAACTGAAGCACTTTGGCCACAAAATGAGAAGACAGGATACCCTGGAGAAGATGCTGATGCTAGGGAAGGTGGAAGGCAAAAGGAAGATGGGCCGACCAAGGGCAAGATGGATGGATGATATTCTGGAGGTGACGGTCTCGACCGTGGGGGAGCTGGGGGTGGCGACGGCCGACAGGAAGCTCTGGCATGGGCTGGTCCATGAAGTCACGAAGAGTCAGAAGTGACTGAACGAATAAACAACAAAGCTTTGGGAAGTCTTTGGAAGCTGCACTCGGGGCTTTTGGAAAAAGCAGGCAGCCCAGGAGGCCACAAGTTATACCCTGCCCAACAATAAGTTCATCTGTCCACTTTCATATATTTAACATTACAATAAAGAAATGAAATAAAGATGGAATTTACCAGTAAATGTCAATAATGGAAATTAAAGGATTTTTGGTTTAAATTCAGAGCCCACAAGAACACAAATGTAAAATGCAGCAGTACCAAAACAGCACAATTCAGAATGAACCCCAACGGCAGGCACACTTTGCACAGGAAGGATTCCAAAGCCTGGGGAATTGAACTAGTTTGCTTATATGGGCATCAAGAGAGGTGACCAGTGAGCCTCATTGCAGAGAACAGGTCTTAACTGGCCATCCCCAGGAGGCAGGGTTGGCCCCCTCCTGTAGCTATCCTGTACAACTTACATAGCGAGGAATCTCTCAGAAGGACTGGATTTCTCAGCCTTTGGTGGGAGCGCAAAGCAACAAGGCATCTTTCTGCCAGGTCACCAAGGGAGAAGGTTCCGTCTATGCCATGGCAGATCAGAAAATGCCTTTTCTTCTGGAGGAAGAGTTTACTACCGTATCTCCCAAATGAGAGATGCTTATAAGGAAGGATGCCTTTCTGTGTTTCTTATGCATCCTAGCTCTGGCTTTAACAAAGCCATTGCTTGTGCTGCTGAAATTAATTAATTCAAAAACCGCCCATCTTATGTAACATAACCCTGGGTGGTTCACAAGCAGTAATAAAACGTAACAAACAACAGGGGAAAAAAACCCATAAAAACCCACAAAAAATTCCTGGCACCCCAAATACAACACTCACCCACATATGTATAACAAATTAGACATTTGAAGTTGCTGTAGATGTAGAGATATTGACCTGGATCAGCCGGATTCTCCACTTATTATGTCTCTGCCAGCATAGATCAAGCCTTCCATGTTAATCCCACTATCTGTATGTGGTATATAGAAATAGAGTTGGGGCACAGAAGATCCAATTTAGGCTTGGAATTGTGCAATGGGAGCTTTTATGCTCTAGCACTTCATCCACAGGTCAAAAGAATATGATCACACCAGCAGCAGGTGCAGAGGAACTCAGTTACATAATGGAACATTCTCATTTCATTGGCGATCACTCGTAGCCGAGTAAGATTGTCTTCCAAAGGTAAAATTTTAACGGTGAATCCGTAAGTGGCTATAAAGGCCAATTCTGGATCCGCACAACCTCCCACAATGAGGGCATAGGTTTCCGGGTGGGAGACGGTCATGATGAGGGTTTGCCTGACGTGCCTTCCTTTTAGCTCTCTTCTCCTTTTCGCCCTGTACTCGTGCTTCTTCAAAGTCCATAGCGCCATTAATAAAGGCTGACCTCCAATTGAAACGCTCGTGAGTTAGGGCTTCCCAGTTCTCAATGCTGATATTACATTTTTTTAAATTAGCTTTGAGAGTATCTTTGAATCTCTTTTGCTGTCCACCAATATTCCGTTTTCCATTCTTAAGTTGGGAGTAAAGTAGCTGCTTTGGAAGACGATGGTCAGGCATTCGAACAACATGACCAGTCCAGCGAAGTTGATGTTGGATGATCATTGTTTCAATGCTGGTGGTTTTCGCTTCTTCTAATACGCTAACATTAGTCCGCCTATCTTCCCAAGTAATTTGCAGAATTTTTCGGAGGCAGCGTTGATGGAATCTTTCAAGAAGTTGGAGGTGGCGTTTGTAGAGGGTCCATGTTTCACAGGCGTACAGAAGGGTTGGTAGTACAATGGCTTTGTAAACAAGCATTTTGGTCTCCCTGCGAATGTCCCGATCCTCAAACACTCTACGCTTCATTCGGGAGAAAGCTACACTCGCAGAGCTCAGGCGATGCTGAATTTCAGCGTCGATGTCGGCTTTTGTTGATAGATGGCTGCCGAGATAAGAAAAGTGGTCGACATTTTCTAGTGACACACCTTTAAGCTGGATTGATGGCGCTGCAGAGGGATTGGTTCGAACTTGCTGGTAAAGCACTTTGGTTTTTTTAATGTTAATCGAGAGGCCGAGCTTTTCATATGCTTCTGCAAAGATGTTTAGGATAGTTTGAAGATCTTCCTCGGAGTGTGCACAGACTACGTTATCATCAGCATATTGAAGTTCTATAACAGAAGTTGCAATTACCTTATTTTTTGCTTTCAGCCTACTAAGATTAAAAAGCTTTCCATCTGTTCGATATATAATTTCTACACCAGTAGGAAGTTTCTCTTCAACAAGGTGCATAATCATAGCGATGAAGATAGCGAATAAGGTTGGAGCAATAACACATCCCTGTTTAACGCCGGATTCCACTTTAAATGGATCGTTTTGAGAGCCATTGTTATTCAGGATTGTTGCCATCATGTCGTCATGGAGTAACCGCAAGATGTTCACAAATTTATCAGGGCATCCGATTTTCAGAAGGATGGTCCAGAGAGCAGTACGATTTACAGTATCAAAAGCTTTAGTCAGATCAATAAACGCCATGTACAGAGGGCGGTTTTGCTCCTTGCATTTTTCTTGAAGCTGTCGTGCAGTGAAGATCATATCCACTGTTCCCCTGGAAGGGCGGAAGCCATTTTGCGTTTCAGGGAGGATGTCTTCTGATACAGATAGGAGACGGTTTGCAATGATCTTTGCCAGGATTTTGCCTGCTGTGGCTAGAAGGGAGATGCCTCGGTAGTTTCCACAGTCTGTTCTATCACCCTTTTTAAAGAGAGTGATAATTATGGCATCCCTAAAGTCTGCTGGAATCTCCTCCCTCATCCAGATTTTTTCGATGAGCTTATGAAGTTGTTGTGTAAGTTCAGGCCCGCCTTCTTTAAAGACTTCAGCAGGAATCCCATCAGGTCCACTAGCTTTGTTATTTTTCATTTGTTTAGTGGCTTTACTGACTTCCTCCAAACTAGGGGGTACTGCAAGCTCATTTCTTATTTGTTTTTGTGGGATTTGCAAGAAGACTTCCTCAGCCACAGTAGAGTGACGATTAAGGAGATTGTAGTAATGCTCTTTCCAGCGCAGTGCAATAGACTCTTTGTCCTTTAGAAGTTTAGCACCATCTACTGAGCGTAAGGGATTTGTACCATGGTTTGTTGGTCCATAGATGGCCTTTATGGCATTAAAAAAGCCCCGTGCATCGTGAGCATCTGCAAAATGTTGGGTTTCTTGGGCTTTTTTTATCCACCATATGTTCTTAAGTTCTCTAGTTCGTCTTTGGACTTCTGCCTTTGCACTGGCGTAGATTTTTTTCTTAACGGCACAGTTAATATCTTTTTGCCATATCTGGAAGGCTTTCCTTTTCTTGTCAATAATATGTTCAATCTCACTATCGTTCTCATCAAACCAGTCCTGATGTCTCTTAGTCTGGTATCCGATAGTTTGTTCACAGGCTGAAATGATAGAAGTCTTCAATTTAATCCAGTGTTCCTCAACATTTTCAGGAAGTTCCATAGGCAGATGTTCCTTGAGAGTTGATTGAAAGCAAGCTCGTTTAATAGGATCTTGAAGGGCCAGTGTATTCATTTTACGCCTTGGTTTTCTTCCTTGGAGCCTACGATGAGGGACAATCTTTATGGCCATCGTGGATCGAATTAATCGATGGTCTGTCCAGCAGTCATCGGCGCTCGTCATGGCTCTGGTGAGAAGTACATCACGGCGATCTCTAGCACGGACAATTACATAATCTAAAAGATGCCAGTGCTTCGACCGTGGGTGCTTCCATGATGTTTTAAATTTATTTTTCTGGCGAAAGAGTGTGTTAGTAATGACAAGGTTATGCTCTGCACATTTAGTCAGAAGTAAGATTCCATTCGTGTTGCTGTTGTCAACTCCTTCTTTCCCAATGATCCCTGGCCACAAATCAAAATCACGCCCAACTCTTGCATTGAAATCGCCCAGGAGGATAATTTTATCCTCCTTTGGTATCTCTGATAAGATGGTGTCCAGCTGGGTATAAAATTTTTCCTTGATATCCTCATCTGCATCTAGTGTTGGTGCGTAAGCACTTAGGATAGTTGCCTGTTGGTTTTTGGCGAGTTTTATTCGCAGAGTTGAGAGTCGTTCGTTAATCCCAGTGGGAACTTCTGACAAGAGCTTCACAATGTCGTTTTTGATAGCAAAGCCTACCCCATGTATTCGTCGTTCTTGTTCAGGCAGTCCTTTCCAAAAGAAGGTATAACCTCCTTTTTCTTCCTTCAACTGTCCTTCTCCTGCTCTTCGAGTTTCTTGGAGTGCTGCTATATCGATATTAAAACGTCTCAGCTCCCTTGCAATAATGGCAGTCCTACGTTCAGGTCGTTCACTATCCATATTGTCTTGCAGTGTCCGTATATTCCATGTTCCAAAATTCATGTGTTTTTTACGACCGCTAGATGGTGACCCCACTGGTCGCGGTAATCCAGTCAGGGAGAAAATGAGGCAGACTATGTTTAGGGCACCTTTTCTAGCCCCCTCCCCATATGGGGTGAGCAGAGTGGATCCTAAATAGGGCTGCTCAGTCGTGGATACAGCTGCCGAACTACTCAACTGCCTCGATCCTTGAGTCAGGGCGACTGAATCCGTATCCACCGCCCATGTGCTGATCCATGACTAGGAGCTTCCGGATTACACAGTCCTGCCCCCGTTGCCATTCGTCAATCGCCATGGGACTTTTGGTTGTTTTGGGTTTGGTGTGGTTGGAAGATGCCTGTGCGTGAATTTGTTTTATGTGTGGAGATCGGTGCACAACGATCAGCACACAACCTTCACAGAAAAAGGCTCTAATCCAATGGCATGGATACCATGACGATTGGTGACCTTTTGTCTGCTGCAGCCTTCATCCGCCTTCGCAGCCGTTGTAACAATACACCTTGTTATCTTCCGCCTGTTCTGCCGTTGAGGACTTTCTTGGATCGTTCTTTGTCTGGTTCCTCCCCCTGGACCTTACCGCCATGGGTGACCCTGCCAGGAGTACATGACTCCCGACGGCTTCGCTCACAGGGTTCATTGGGAACACACAAGCCCACTCACCACAACAAGGTGACGATCCAGCGAGTGAGATAATGGAACAAAGGTGTAGGGAAAGGTTCCCCCCGCACATTTGTGCAGTTGTGTCCAACTCTAGGGGCTGGTGCTCATCTCTGTTTGTTAGCCAAAGAGCCAGCGTTGTCCAAAGATGCTTCCATGGTCATGTGGCCGGCATGACGCGCGCGGAATGCTGTTACCATCCCACCGAAGTGGTACCTATTCATCTACTTGCATTTGCATGCTTTCGAATTGCTAGGTTGGCAAACAAAGGTGTAGGGAAAGGTAAATTTCACTCTACCTGTAGATTTCTGGATGATTTGTAGTAGTTGGGCACGTTTTCAGCTGCAAATTAACAATGACAACAACCATTCCATCCAAATTAGACTGCTGAAATAGACTTTATGGTAACTAGAGAGGTACATTTGTAAGCTGAGCTCAGTTCAGTACTGGTAGTGAAATAAATCTTGAGGCTCAGAATATATGCACAAAGCTATGCTTGCGTAATTCTAAGTTATTTCTACTTCTCCTAGCTTTGACTGGTAAACCTTAGTACTGGTTAAGCACAATATAGTCAATGTAACAAACCTGAAACCTGTCCAGCTCTATTATTAAGACACTTACAGGACCTAGGAATAGTGATTTTAACTAAAAATCAAAGGTATGTTTTAAAAAACCACATCTATGCCTAGTCCAGAGAAAAATTCAATTTAAAAATATTTTCCCAACAGCATTTCTACAAAGCAATTATTTTGCTGGTTGTCAACAGTACAGTATCTGGCTGATTATTCCAAGTCTAGTAACCTTTTCAGCTGAACAAGGATTTGAACTTTTTTTCCAGAGAGATAGTCAGCTTAGCCCTTTGCAAACAAAACAGCAAAGAATCTGGTCATACCTTAAAGATTAAGAAGCTCATTATCACATACATTTCTATGGACTACATGTTATCAGATGCAACTCCCAACATTCCTAGCTAGTATGGCCAGGCATCCCTGGGAATCCAACACATCTGGACAGCACTAGGTGGGAAAATTTGCTTTTAATCTGCATTGGGTCTATAAATGAATACCAGCAATGCGGAAAGAAAAGGACAACATTCTACTACCTTTAAAGAAAAATGCTATAAATATTCTATAGAGGATTTCAAGTTTCTAGTTCCTCCACTCCCATCTCATACCATCTACAGATTGTTCTAAAGTCTTTATATCAAATCTATCTTCTTAGAAACTTTGTGTTAAAAAAAGAAATGCCCAGACAAGAAGTTCCCACTGATGGGACTTCAAATGAATGATCCAGGTTTTTTTCCTTTTTCTGGTTAGTTCCTGTAATAATCTTAGGCACTGTCTGGATTAATTCAGGTCACATCTAGATTAAATGGAAATAAGAAGAGGATTTCAATGCTGTTTTACTAATCGTCCTGGCAGAACATGAATTTGATTTAGTTTCAAACTGAAGTTAAATAGTAGCATCTATATCAAGTTTTCAGGCTTCAGAAAACATTATGTGTACCAGGCATAGTCCAATGCTGGCTTTGAAAATGAGCCACCCAAAATGGCCAGAAAGAGTTACCCAGAATTATGGAAGAAATGGGGAGCTTTAGGTAAATCACAAAAGTTTTTTTTAAAGAAAAAGTTTGGGAGAGAACTCAAAGCAGATGTCCTACAGCCTAAGTAGCATGTGAATGATTAGACAAGAGATATTATCAAAGACTTTGCATAGAAGTTATGCAAAAAGGCATGACACTAAATAAGAGGATATTACCCAGGACCATTTATTTCCTTGCCTCACATCACAAACCCTTTACTTCAATGGAAGAGTTTGTCAAGTTCTAGAAACAAAAGCTGGATTCATACACCAAACTAAATTATAATGTTGTTAGCCATTATGAGGATCAACAAGTGGAACTGACACGAGCATTCTGGCTTTGCTTGAAATGTTTAGATGTCCCAATACATGGAGTAATGGTTAAGACCCAGGTTCTAGTCTACTCTCAGGTACAGATGTTCATTGAGTGACTTTCAGCCTGTCATTCTTTTTCAACCCGCCCTGCAGAATAGGAGAAAATAGGAGAAGGAAGTGCTATGTAAGTCACCTTAAGCTCCTGTACTAAAGTCAGAATGAATATAAAAGGAAGGAAGGAAGGAAGGAAGGAAGGAAGGAAGGAAGGAAGGAAGGAAGGGAGGGAGGGAGGGAGGGAGGGAGGGAGGGGTAAAATAGCAGAAGATGTAGATACACAGCATAGATAATAGATGTAATCGCAACTTATTTGTGGAGGGAAAAGTGGAGGGAAAAAATGACTGATGACTCATTCATGAATTGAGACATGTCAAGCCAAAAATAATTTACTGATTTTGTATCAGAACATAATGGGAAATGTGCAGCCCACCAAAGAATTCAGCCAATTTGGGAAATGGTATAGACCAGAGCTTTCCAAACTTTTCATGTTGGTGACACACTTTTTAGACATGCATCATTTCGCGACACACTCTTACAGCAGGGCATCATTTCATGACACACTCTTACAGCAGGGCACAAGGCAGGCACTAGGACCTGTGCGGAATCCTGGCAGGGCAGGTTTGGAGGCAGCAAGGCACAAGGCAGGCACTAGGACCTGCGCGGAATCCTGGCAGGGCAGGTTTGGAGGCAGCAAGGCACAAGGCAGGCACTAGGACCTGCGCAGAATCCTGGCAGGGCAGGTTTGGAGGCAGCCAGGCACAAGGCAGGCACTAGGACCTGTGCAGAATCCTGGCAGGGCTCAGAGGCAGCAGCAGACGCGACACACCCAGACACTGCAGCCGACACACTAACGTGTCCCGACACACAGTTTGGAAAGCTCTGGTACAGACTGTTGGGGATTATGGATCAGCAACATCTGGAGGACCAGATGTTCCCCACTCCTCTATTTGGGTCTGTCAGGGACTTAACAGTTCACTGTTTCCACAGGCCAAAACAGGCAACCAGACTAATGGCTGGGTGCTACTTGGTTTGTAGGACATTAGCGAACTTCCTTCCATTTCTGAAAATCTAAGCTATCCAATAGTGTGCCATACACTTCCGCTCTCAATGTTTCCCTAGTAGCTCAGTAAGAATATAATGCGACAAGTAGCGATATAGCCACATTGGAGGAATGCACACTGTGAATGAATCAACAGGTTGTGTGAGATCCAGAAATGAATTCTTGACTATTTTTGCAGACTGAAGCAGAGCCTGGAAAGCAAGGGGATAGAAATGGAAGTCTTCAGGGCAGAAATGAATTTAATAGTAAAGTTAGGCAAGATCAAGGAAACAAAATGTACACACAGGGAAGTAAGAAGGCAGAACCGAAATCTGACTGCAAACTGTATAAATACCTTTTGAAGAAAGTATCTATAGCAGGGGTGGGCAACTTATGCCGCTTGACATTATTTCCTATGAAGTTGTGAACCAAAGAAAGATAAATTGGAGTAGCAGAAAGAGGAAAATGTGCCTGCCCACTTCATGTTTTGGGTAGCTATAATGCCACCCATTGCTAGCTTTGGCACCACCGGCCTCAAGCAGGCTGCCCCCTACCAAAGATTTGATAACTTTTTTCTTTATTGTTATTGGCTAGACTCCTTTTATGAGTAAAGAAAAAAGTTATCAAATCTTTGATTCAATCTGTCAGTCCAATCCCTCATGGTACAGTCAGATACTAGGCTATCCTGCGTAGCAGCACATCTTACATCTCAGAGGATTATCTTAATGCTGAGAGGCACTGGATTCCACTCAACAATTCCTGGTAGTAGTGATCTAGCTGCCTTAGTGATCGAGTTCATTTATTCCAGAGGCATTATTATGGAATTTCACAGACTTAGCAGACCTGAATGCAAATAGTTTTAAATGGAGCTCCATATTGGCCTTTGTGGTTCATGGACCCAAATGCAATTGAAGTAAAATAGTCAAACTGCAGAAAACAAGTGACTAGAAAGTGGTCCTGTATTGGTTACAAGAGATATTGTCATTAATTTTCCAAACTGCAAAATTAGGCTGGTTGAAACATCCCTGCTTGTGTGAATAATTCCACCATAATAATTCAACATACACTTAATCTGTAGGAAAGGAACACATCAGTAGTGCACCAGGATTCCAAACTATGAGGGGTACTCATTGAAAACCTCACTGGTTTTTCCTTCCTTCCTTCCTTCCTTCCTTCCTTCCTTCCTTCCTTCCTTCCTTCCTTCCTTCCTTCCTTCAACAATAATATAATGCCACCAAAGCTCTTAATAAACTATCTCACAGCTCATCACAATACAGACCAGGCTCAGCTAACATCCTGACCCCAGCACTTGAGGGAAAAGCCAGGTCTTCAATGCCTTCCAGAAGACTAACAGGGTCAGGGCCATCTGAATCTCATGGGGGAGGCTTCCTAGGGCAGGTGTCACAACAGAGAAGGCTGGATTCCTGGGTCCCATTAGATGACCCAGAGCATGGACACCCTGCTGGACCTGGTGGGAGGGGCAGAGACAATCGGAGACAGGTGGCCCAACAGAGCTTTATAGGTGACAATCAGCACATGTAATTGCACTTGGAAGCCTACTGGGAACTAATGCAGCTCACGAAGCAGTGGTGTCATATGATCATACTGGGGTGTGCCCAAAACTGCCCACATCATGGCATTCTGGACCTGCTGCAGCTTCTTCAAAGGCAGCCCCATGTAGAACATATTGCAAAAGTCCAACTGGGAGGTGAATAATGTATGACTGATCATGAGCAGAGCCTCCTGATCCATGAACAGGCACAATTGGCACACACAATGGATTTGTGCAAATACCTTCAGGGCCACGGCTGCCACCTGCTCCTTGAGCAGGAGCTACCAATCCAAGCAGACTCTAAATTATGCACCAATTCTGTCTGGGGGAGTACTACCCCATCCAGAGTCAAAGATGGAAAATCTCCAGGTCTGGGGAACCCTAAAACCCCCAGCCACTCAGTCTTGTTAGGGTTAAGTTAAAACTTTGTTCCCCATCCAGAAGTAGGAAAGAACCTTAACAGCATTATTTGTAAGACCTGGGGCAGAGATATACAGCTCTGTATCATCAGCATACTGATGATGCTTAAACCTGTGCCAATGAATGACCTCACCCAGATGAGTGGGAAGAGAGACAAACCCTGAGGCACCCTGCAATGCAACACCAGCACCAAGTACAACTGGCCTCAGTGGAAGGACAACCACTGCAAGACTGTGACCCCACTCCCAACCTCCTAAGCT
Organism: Charina bottae; assembly: GCA_023362775.1. Classification (NCBI taxonomy): domain Eukaryota; kingdom Metazoa; phylum Chordata; class Lepidosauria; order Squamata; family Charinaidae; genus Charina; species Charina bottae. The sequence continues at coordinate 134,254,908 of JALMGJ010000002.1, read as the reverse complement.
GGTCCAGAGGGATATCATTACCAATGGTATTGTTGTTCAGTCGTTTAGTCGTGTCCGACTCTTCGTGACCTCATGGACCATAGCACGCCAGGCCTTCCTGTCCTCCACTGTCTCTCGGAGTTTACTCAAATTCATGTTCATTACATCGGTGATGCTATCTAACCATCTCATCCTCTTCCGTCCCCTTCTCCTTTTGCCTTCAGTCTTTCCCAGCATCAGGGTCTTTTCCAGTGAGTCCTCTCTTCGCATTAGGTGGCCAAAGTATTTGAGCTTCAGCATCTGTCCTTCCAATGAGCAGTCAGGGTTGATTTCCTTTAGGATTGACTGATTTGACCTCCTTGCAGTCCAAGGGACTCTCAAGAGTCTTCTCCAGCACCACAGTTCGAAAGCATCAATTCTTCGGCGCTCAGCCTTCCTTATGGTCCAACTCTCACAGCCATACATTACTACTGGAAAAACCATAGCTTTAACTATACGGACCTTTGTCGGCAAGGTGATGTCTCTGCTTTTTAATATGCTGTCTAGGTTTGCCATAGCTTTCCTCCCAAGGAGCAAGCGTCTTTTAATTTCATGGCTGCAGTCACCGTCTCCGGTGATCTTGGAGCCCAAGAAAATAAAATCTGTCACTGCTTCCATTTCTTCCCCTTCTATTTGCCAGGAAGTGATGGGACCAGATGCCATGATCTGGGTTTTTTTAATGTTGAGTTTCAAGCCAGCTTTTGCACTCTCCTCTTTCACCCTCATCAAGAGGCTCTTTAGTTCCTCTTCACTTTCTGCCATTAGGGTGGTATCGTCTGCATATCTGAGGTTGTTGATATTTCTCCCTGCAATCTTAACTCCGGCTTGTGATTCATCCAGCCCGGCATTTCTCATGATGTACTCTGCATATAAGTTAAATAAGCAGGGTGATAATATACAGCCTTGTCGTACTCCTTTCCCAATTTTGAACCAATCGGTTGTTCCATGTCCGGTTCTAACTGTTGCTTCTTGACCCGCAAACAGGTTTCTCAGGAGACAGGTAAGGTGGTCTGGTACTCCCATCTCTTTAAGAATTTGCCACAGTTTGTTGTGATCCACACAATCAAAGGCTTTAGCGTAGTCAATGAAGCAGAAGTAGATGTTTTTCTGGAACTCTCTTGCTTTTTCCATGATCCAGCGAATGTTGGCAATCTGATCTCTAGTTCCTCTGCCTCTTCGAAACCCAGCTTGCACTTCTGGTAGTTCTCGGTTCACATACTGCTGAAGCCTAGCTTGTAGGATTTTGAGCATAACCTTGCTAGCATGTGAAATGAGCGCAATTGTACGGTAGTTTGAACATTCTTTGGCATTGCCTTTCTTTGGAATTGGAACGTAAACTGACCTTTTCCAATCCTGTGGCCACTGTTGAGTTTTCCAAATTTGTTGGCATATTGAGTGCAGCACTTTAACAGCATCATCTTTTAGGATTTTAAATAGCTCAGCTGGGATACTGTCTTCTCCGCTAGCTTTGTTGTTAGTAATGCTTCCTAAGGCCCACTTGATTTCACTCTCTAGGATGTCCGGCTCAAGGTCAGTGAGCACACCATCGTATTTATCAGGGATATTAAGATCTTTCTTGTATAGTTCTTCTGTGTATTCTTGCCACCTCTTCTTAATCTCTTCTGCTTCTGTTAGGTCCCTGCCTTTTTTGTCCTTTATCATGCCCATCTTTGCACAAAACGTTCCCTTGATATCTCCGATTTTCTTGAAGAGATCTCTAGTCTTCCCCATTCTATTGTTTTCCTTTCTTTCTTTCTTTTTCTTTGCATTTTCTTTGCATTGTTCATTTAAGAAGGCCTTCTTATCTCTCCTTGCTATTCTCTGGAATTCTGCATTCAGTTGTTTATATCTTTCCCTTTCTCCCTTGCCTTTTGCTTCCTTCTTTCCTCAGCTATTTGTAAAGCCTCATCAGTCAGCCACTTTGCTTTCTTGCATTTCTTTTTCTTTGGGATGGTTTTAGTTGCTGCCTCCTGTACAATGTTACGAACCTCCATCCATAGTTCTTCAGGAACTCTGTCTACCAGGTCTAATCCTTTAAATCTATTCCTCACCTCCACTGTATATTCATAAGGGATATGATTTAGGTCATACCTGATTGGTCTAGTGGTTTTCTCTACATTCTTCAATTTAAGCCTAAATTTTGCGATAAGAAGCTCATGATCTGAGCCACAGTCAGCTCCAGGTCTTGTTTTTGCTGATTGTATAGAGCTTCTCCATCTTTGGCTGCAAAGTACATAATCAATCTGATTTCGGTATTGACCATCTGGTGATGTCCATGTGTAGAGTCGTCTCTTGTGTTGTTGGAAAAGAGTGTTTGCTATGACCAGCGTGTTCTCTTGACAAAACTCTATTAGCCTTTGCCCTGCTTCATTTTGTACTCCGAGGCCAAACTTGCCTGTTATTCCAGTTATTTTTTGACTTCCTACTTTAGCATTCCAGTCCCCTATGATGAAAGGGACATCTTTTTTTGGTGTTAGTTCTAGAAGGTGTTGTAGGTCTTCATAGAACCGGTCAACTTCAGCTTCTTCAGCATCAGTGGTTGGGGCATAGACTTGGATCACTGTGATGTTGAATGGTTTGCCTTGGATTCGAACTGAAAGCATTCTGTTGTTTTTGAGGTTGTACCCTAGTACTGCCTTTCCCACTCTTTTATTGACTATGAGAGCTACTCCATTTCTTCTAAGGGATTCTTGCCCACAGTAGTATATATAATGGTCTCCTGAATTAAATTTGCCAATTCCTGTCCATTTTAGTTCGCTGATTCCCAAGATGTCGATGTTCAATCTTGTCATCTCATGTTTGACCACATCCAGCTTACCTTGATTCATAGATCTTACATTCCAGGTTCCTATGCAATATTGTTCTTTACAGCATCGGACTTTCCTTCCACTTCCAGACACATCCACAACTGAGCGTCCTTTCGGCTTTGGCCCAGCCGCTTCACTCTTTCTGGAGCTACTCGGAATTGCCCTCCACTCTTCCCCAGTAGCATTTTGGACACCTTCCGACCTGAGGGGCTCATCTTCCGGCGTCATATCTTTTAGCCTTTTGATACTGTCCATGGGTTTTCTTGGCAAGGATACTGGAGTGGTTTGCCATTCCCTCCTCCAGTTTTGGACCACGTTTTGTCAGAACTCTCCGTCATGACCTGTTCTTCTTGACCTGACTTCATTGAGTTACGCAAGCCCCTTCGCCACGACAAGGCAGTGATCCATGAAGGGGACCAATGGTATTAAAGGCCAGTAAAAGATTGATGAAGGGGGCCAGGACAGGTGCACCACCCCTATCCTGACCCCACCAGAGATCATCAATAAGTGCAATCAATGCCATTTCAGTACTATAGTCCAGGCTGAAAACCAGCTGAAATGGGTCTAGATCAGAGCTTTCCAAACTGTGTGTCGCGACACAAAAGTGTGTCGCCACACACAGTCATCAGTGCTTCCGGGTTTTCCCGCGGCGACACACCAATGGCGGCGCGCAAAAACCCGAAAGCGGCAGCAGCGCTTCCGGGTTTTTGCGCGCTGCCGCAATGGCGGCACTTCCGGATTTTCCCGCGGCGACACACCAACGGCGGTTGGTGTGTCGCCGCGGGAAAACTTTGGAAAGCCCTGGTTTAGATAATCCACTTCCTCCAAGATTTCCTGGAGCTGCAAGCCTACCACCCCCTTAACAACCTTCCCTAAGTAGGAAGGTTGAAGAATGTCCAGTTCCATTGGATCTAGTGATGGCTTCTTAAGGAGAGAGTGAACCATCCCTTCTTCAAATCCTACTCTATGGAGGTGTTCTGTGCATTTGGAAAAGTGTCTGGGGAAGCAAAGTGAAGATGGAGAAAGTGGCTTTTCTGTGTGGTAAAGCATGGGGAAACCCCATCTTTTGGTACTGGAAGGACTGGCATAAAAACAAATCCCCTTTCTCTCCCCCCTCCTGCTTCTTTTGCCATGGGGCAGGAAAAGCAGGGGGAGAGAAGTGGGGGAGAATGGCTTATTTGATGCCATTCTCAGCCCCCATGGAGTGATCTCCATAGGTTGGAGAATTAACTGTAGAAGACCCATGGATCTTCTGCTCCCAGTAACTGGTACTAAAGGAGGTTTTCACACACACACTTCCCCACTTCTCTTGTGGACAGAATGCCTATTCTGCTTCATTGCCAAGGCCAAGTTAGGGTTGGAAGTGCAGCAGTAGATGTTTATATCAGCAGCCTTTCCTGCCAGCTTGTGCAGCTTGGGGAACAGCTCTTTAACACTGCCATGTGGAAGGGTCCTATCTAACTATGTAGTCCTGCATATGGGGAAGGTTTTCATGGGCAATTCCTTTTTAAACCAATGAAGCTAAAACTCTAGATATCAAAAAGTCATTGGGGGAAAAAGTGAATACTGGAAAAACAGGGGAAGGCAACAATCACCTACAGAGAGTTCCAAATAAAATCAATAGAGTCAGTGTAACAAACTTAATTACATATTGCTTGCTTGCATCAATGCATGGGTTTCAGAATCTGTCCAGAGTTCATTGCAGGAAGGATAGTTGGAGAGAGATCATTTGGATGTTATTATACTGTCCTAGTACTGTACTAGAATAGGAAGGACAAGAGACCTCTTCCAGAAAATTAGAAACATCGGAGGTAAATTCCAGGCAAAAATGGGTATGATCAAAAACAAAGATGGTAAGGACCTAACAGAAGCAGAAGAGATCAAGAAAAGGTGGCAAGAATATACGGAAGATCTGTATAGGAAGGATAATAATATTGGAGATAGCTTTGACGGTGTGGTCAGTGAGTTAGAGCCAGACATCCTGAAGAGTGAGGTTGAATGGGCCTTAAGAAGCATTGCTAATAACAAGGCAGCAGGAGACGATGGTATCCCAGCTGAACTGTTTAAAATCTTGCAAGATGATGCTGTCAAGGTGATGCATGCCATATGCCAGCAAATTTGGAAAACACAAGAATGGCCATCAGATTGGAAAAAATCAACTTATATCCCCATACCAAAAAAGGGAAGCACTAAAGAATGTTCAAACTATCGAACAGTAGCACTTATTTCACATGCCAGTAAGGTAATGCTCAAGATCTTGCAAGGTAGACTCCAGCAATTCATGGAGCGAGAATTGCCAGATGTACAAGCTGGGTTTAGAAAAGGCAGAGGAACTAGAGACCAAATTGCCAATATCCGCTGGATAATGGAGAAAGCCAGGGAATTTCAGAAAAACATCTATTTCTGTTTTATTGACTATTCTAAAGCCTTTGACTGTGTGGATCATAACAAATTGTGGCAAGTTCTTGGTGGTATGGGGATACCAAGTCATCTTGTCTGCCTCCTGAGGAATCTGTATAACAATCAAGTAGCAACGGTAAGAACAGAGCACGGAACAACGGACTGATTTAAGATTGGGAAAGGAGTACGGCAGGGCTGTATACTCTCACCCTACCCTACCTATTCAACCTGTACGCAGAACACATCATGCGACGTGCTGGGCTTGAGGAATCCAAGGCTGGAGTTAAAATCGCTGGAAGAAACATTAACAATCTTAGATATGTAGATGATACCACTTTGATGGCTGAAAGCGAGGAGGAGTTGAGGAGCCTTATGACGAAGGTGAAAGAAGAAAGTGCAAAAGCTGGGTTGCAGTTAAACCTCAAAAAAACCAAGATTATGGCAACCAGCTTGATTGATAACTGGCAAATAGAGGGAGAAAAAGTGGAGGCAGTCACAGACTTTGTATTTCTAGGCGCAAAGATTACTGCAGATGCTGACTGCAGCCAGGAAATCAGAAGACGTCTACTTCTTGGGAGGAGAGCAATGGCAAATCTTGATAAAATAGTTAAGAGCAGAGACATCACACTGACAACAAAGGTCCGCATAGTTAAAGCAATGGTATTCCCCGTAGTAACCTATGGCTGCGAGAGCTGGACCATAAGGAAGGCTGAGCGAGGGAAGATAGATGCTTTTGAACTGTGGTGTTGGAGGAAAATTCTGAGAGTGCCTTGGACTGCAAGAAGATCAAACCAGTCCATACTCCAGGAAATCAAGCCAGACTGCTCACTTGAGGGAATGATATTAAAGGCAAAACTGAAGTACTTTGGCCACATAATGAGAAGACAGGAGACCCTGGAGAAGAAGCTGATGCTAGGGAAAGTGGAAGGCAAAAGGAAGAGGGGCCGACCAAGGGCAAGATGGATGGATGGTATTCTGGAGGTGACGGACTCAACCATGGGGGAGCTGGGGATGGTGACGGCCGACACGAAACTCTGGCGTGGGCTGGTCCATGAGGTCACGAGGAGTCGGAGACGACTGAACGAATAAACAACAAAATACTGTCCCTCCTTCTTCTTCTTTTGTCCTTCATTCTAAGCACTATCCTCTAGACTGGGTACACTTCAAAAATAATTTCAAAGAAGTTCTCCAGATCTTGCACAAGTACAACTACTCTTCACTGTTCATGCTTTGGCACACACGTGAAAAAAAGATGATGCTGTTTTAATGACTCAGTTCCTTAATACAACTCTTAAAGCAGCCACATCTTTTCTCAGGCTCTCATGGAAACCTGAAAAAACATGGCTGCTTTTATTAATAACAGAGAGGGACTATGCTCACATGCGGTCTGAAGCACTTCTTTGGAATTGTTTCCAAAGCTTGCACAGCCCTATTATCCTCACAGTTTGATAAAACATGGTGGATAAATGTAAGACAGCTTCTTTGAGGATATTGAGTGTTGCTCTGCCCAATCAGGGCAACGTTCCACATCTGATGTAACAGACTAAGCCAACAAATCAGGAAAGCATCTAAAGGCCGAACCCACCTTCCTAACCACTTTATAATGGAATCTTAAAGGCACTAACTAGGTTCACCATTGTGTGGAAAGGATTCAATTTAGTTTCCTTTAGAGAAACTTCGTCTACTCGGGCTTCTCAGCAGGTACTCAGCTTCTCAACTAACCACATGCTTTATTTAGGGGGGCACTTCTCCCATACTAATAAATAGTTCTTTGTCTAGGTACTGCTGACTGTGAAAAGAAGGGAGAAGGTTAAAAGGGACAGAGAACTATCAACCTTTTTTTCAAACAGGAGCACAGTCTAAGAAATTAAGCAAATATAGACTGGGTTTACACATTCTGCTAAGCCATGCTATTGCTAGGTTTTGACTTAACATATTATAGTTGGAAAGTCAGAGTTTATGACTTAAACTGCAAGAGTAGGCAATTTGAGCCCCCCAGCTGTATGTACCCCTGAACCTTGGGTGCACTCCTTGAGACCTCCAGAGTGTGACAGAAGAGGGAAACAATCAAACAGATGACTAGAGAGCAATCCTAGGTTTAGGATTTTTAATCACATCAAATTTAGTTTTGTCATGTTCCCATCCACTCCCTTTGGAATGTGGCCCCCAGCCCTCCATTCAAAGGCCCACTCCATCCCTTAGCCCAGAAAAAAACTGAGTAGCGTGGCTTAGTATGTCATATGAAGTTTGCCAGTGGTGGTCTTTTCGGCCAAAGATGGTTAAACAGTGGCTTAGCACAATGTGTAGTAGACCTAGCCAGAATGCTTGAACACTGTATGCACCTGGAGCAGTATGTTATCCAAATACGAATCCCAACTTCTCAAAGGATGTTCCTTGTTGAGAGCCTTCTTACCTTGTACTCCATGAAAGGCCTTTCTGTAATTCTCTGTAGCTGCCTTCTACGAACTGCAACAGACAACATCCTCAGCCAATGGTGGCTCTTGGTCATTGCAGTCCAGTCCATCTGGTTGGCACTTGGGCAGGGAACCACCTGGGAATTCCAGGGCTGCTGGCTAGATTGGAAAGTTGCAAAACATCCCGGAAGAAGGAGCCGCGAACCATTTCTGTCTTATTGCCCACAAGACAGCCTGAACATGTTCATGAAATCGCCAGGAGCTGAGTTTAACTGAAACACTTTCCCTCTCCCCTACCACTTGTAGCATTGCATCTTTCCCATGGGGCTCTTCTAGTGGAGGGAACTTGTATGTCCAATTCTGAATGCCTATGTATCATGTATGGGTTTTTCAAATGCAAGGAAAGTACTGGTCACCTTCTCACTGTTTGTGTGTGGAAAAGACAAGCTTAGGAGACCAGTAAGGAGGACAAGGCTTGGGTGTTATGAGTCAGCTTTCTCCAACCCAGTGCCGTCTGTATATGTCAGGACTATATTTCCCATAATTCCTAGCCAGCATGTTTATCGCTGTCCTCCAAACATACCTGGAGGCCTCTGTTGGGGAAGGTTGCCTTTAATATACAGTATAATCCAGGGAAAAGATCTGTGTTACCGAACTGTTTCTTTCCTTCTGCTTGTGTGTGTGGTGAGAATGAGGGAGATGAAAGGCAAATCTAATGGGGGCCAGGACTGTGACGCTACATGCGCTCCCTTGCTGGTTGTCCCCCCTCCCATGTGAGGTCAGTGACCTTCCAGGCTTAAACAGAAAGAAGGGGGAGGGGAGAGAAGACAAGGGAGCTCCTTTAAAAAAATGCAAACTCAGCGAGAAGATCCATCTCGGTCGCTATTATGTCTGAGGCGCGGGAACAGCAGCGGAGTTGTAAACTTGTTCCAGACAAGGACGGTGAGGTGGGAGGGGGGACAGACACAGACACACAAAAGTTGAAAGCAAATGGCAAAGCTCTGGACAGTGTACCTCTCCCTCCCCGTGTGTCCCCCTCCCTCGCTCTCTCGCAGCTGTCGTAGGTGGTTTACATTGCGGGCTAGAGAGCGATGCAATGGAGAGGAGCCTGCGGCCGGGACTGCGAACCGGAGGGCTTCTGCGTTGGAAGGCGGCGGCAGCGGCGTGGCACTAGAGACGGGCTCGGAGCAAGCCCCGCGCGCGCACCCACTTTGGGGAAGTGGCCCAAGAACTGCGAGTCTCGGTTTCCTCCTCTTGTTTGGAACGCGGAGGAGCCGGGATTTCCTCCCCTCCCCCGCGCGTTCGCAGCTGCAACAGGGACGTTACTTTGTCTGGGTTCCAAGAGATCCTGCGAGGGCTCCCCGCCCGCCCCCTTCCCCCGCTCTCCCTGTGCTGTGCGTGCGAGTTGGATGCCGAGGTAGCTCCTCTCTTCGAACACGGCGGGATGCAGCCGGGGTGAAATGCAGACCCCCAGCTCCCCGGTTTGCCCAGGAAGGCTTCCTTTTCCTTTCTGTTCCCCACGAAGCGTGGCGCGGCCGCGGAACCCTTGCTTTTTGCCTTCCGAAAGCAGGCGACCCCGACCAGTAGCTCTTGCTCGGGAAGAAAATGCAACTCCGCACTAAAAAGCACGAGCCCAATCAGGTAAGTCCTTGAAGCCCCTGGTGGCCTCGACTCAAGGGGGGCGGGGGCGGGGGCGGGGGAGAGAAAATTGGAGCCGAGATGATCCTCATCTCCCCGAGCCGAACACTTGCCTCAGTTGTACAGGGATCGCGAACGGGGGGATGAATAAACGCTGGGGAGAATGGGAGTTGGTTCGGGAGGGAACCTAAACTAACCCGCTTCCCTTCTCACACCCATTGCCACCAACAGCGAGCGAAAATCCTTTCTCACCATCACCAGCAACACCCCGCCTTTCCCTCCGCAAACAAGGGGAAAAAGGCAAGCCGGCAGCGGCGATGGCGTGGAAGAAGTGGGAAGAAGAGATTAGATTTCGCTTCTCTCTCATCAATTTTCTGTTTAATGTCACTGGTCTCCATTGTGGGAGAGAGAGGCACGTCATCCGGCCATAAATTTGTGATTATAGAGCCTCCAGCTCCGTCTTGGTGCCCTAATTGAATGGATTTACTCCACATGGGCAGGTAGGGGGACCTTGGAGCTGGAGCAAAATACTACCGACGAAAGACGAAATTCATAATAGCGGCAGAGCCGGGGCCGTCGTCGTAAAACCAGATTCTCAAACACCCCGGCGGCCGGGGGAGGAGGAGGAGGGGTGGGGGCGCTGGGATCTCGGCGCTCACATGCAAAAGCCGTCCTCAATTTCCGCTTTCCAGAGGCAGAGAAGGCCAAGGGAAAGGAGAGCCGAGGGGAAGAAAAGCAGATTTCTAACCCATTAGGCGCGCGTGTATATTTTTCTCACCCGTATTCTAAGACAGCGTTTTTTCAACTCATGGCTCGGATTTGGGTGCCCTTGCTATTTGGGTGCCCTTACATTTTTGCCGTGAGGTCGGTTTTTCCTTTGGATTGTTCGGTTTCTGTGGTGTGTTAAGCAGAACGTTGACCCAGGAAAGCAGCGATCTGTAAGTAATTGTTGCGTCCGAATTTGCTGTTTGCATGCGTGAAATGGTCGTCTTCCTCTTTTTTTTTACGTATTGTCTTTCGTGATATTCCTTTTTATTAGGAGTTACCATTTCTGCCGATTTAATTCTATAAAGTGGGGAAAATATCGCCTTTTCTTTCCATCCCACAATTGCACGTTGTTTTGCTACAGCAAGTCCATTCCTGGGGCGATTTTTGCATTTATCTCCTTTCATGTAACTCAATAAGCTTCTTGTACTCTGTCGTTGAAAACCCCCATCACTTAGCTAAATCCCTCTTTCCAAGGGAAAAATGTTTTTTTAAAAAAACAAAAGAGTAATACAGTATATCCTCTTAAATGTAATTTGCTCTGTCTTTACTCCAAGATGCTATTTGTGCCATTTTTACTTTAATACTACTCTGAAAATGTATTAATTGAAGACAACTAAATTTATTGCTTTCAAGTTACAGCACTGTGCTTAAAGAGAAGGAAGAATCTATATACAAATACTTTTCTCTTTAAGCTTTTTTTAAAATAAAGAAGTAACGAAGCCTCATAGATCTTTCCCCAGTGGGATATCACCTCATTTATCTTTAAATATATTTGAAATCGGATGGTTGGGGATTTACCCACATATTTTTGCAGGCTTCCATCAAATCACAGCCCTTTGCAAATAATTAAATAAATTACCCTTTTTGTTACAGTTCTGAAATCAAAGAATGCAGGCTGCTGGATAGAGAATTAACTTAGAATTGATTTTTTTAAAAAAATTTGAATTACAGATTTAAGAGTCCTTTTTTCTACTTTTCCAATGCCTCCTGCCCTGGAAACCTCAAATTGCTCTAATAAAAATTCAAGGTGCCCTACTTACCTTCTGAAGAAATCAGAAGAATTGCAGCCCAAGCGAAATAGAATTTGCCGCCATGCCACTTTCAGAAAAGATTATATTTAAAGATTGCCTTTGCATCAAATTGGAAGTCATCTGCCACCGCCTCCTTCGTTGTACAATTAAAACTGATCTTAAGCTGCCTGGAAAAATCCTTTCAAACCCGTTTCCCGGTTTTCTACAGTCACAAATGAAATATTTCCAAGCCGGATTTTAAACATGACTCCCACCCTAGGTCTGCTTTATTTAAATAAATGTTTTGTTTTCCACTAGATATTTAGAATACTGTATATAGTTGGGAGTTTTGCTTACTCAGGAGTGAATGCAATTACTCCTGTGTAAGTGGGCAGCTTTATACTGCAACTCACAGCACTCTGATCCTGGTGTAAGCCTTATTTTAGACACTAAGGCTTACTTCCGAGTAAACATGCATAGGACTGCCCTGTGAAAATAAATACAAAAGATACAAAGGAAACATCGTTTTAAAAGGAGAGAGCCGTATGTGCTGGTATAAAGAGGAATAGTTCTCTTTTTTAAAGAACCCGATATATAGCGTGTGAATATAAAGCATTGTTTCTTGCTCCCCATCCCTCCTCTCTTCTGTGAAATAAAACTATATCTGGACCCTGCCGCTCTAGTTTCTGTCGATATCTTTTGCAAACTCGGTACAGAAAGTATATTTGTGCTAGTAAAGAGATGGATTTATTTAACGATTTTTAATTAAAGGCATTGACTTTCCGTTAACAAAAAAAGGTAGCGAAAGAGCAGGCCTGGCTCGTCTCGAGCTTTAGGTGCTGTTGGAAGAGGGAAGCATCTCGTCCACACTCCCTTAGAGCAGCTCGTGGGGCCGCCTTTCCGCGCTCCGCTCCAGCCCTTTTTGGAGATGCCCAGATTTCTGGGTCGGTTCGAAGGCCACCCTCCCTCGTCGCTCTGCTTCTTTCTGGCGCGCGCGTGCCCAGCGCTCCCGAGGGCCTTTATCGCCCGGCTGCATTTAAGGCAGGGCCCCGGGAATATTGGGACTTTGTCTGCTGCTCTTCCTCTAAGATTTCCGGGGGTCCCTTTCGCCTTCTTGACTTCTCATCAAGGAAAACGTGACAAGGAAGCGCTTCTACTCCCTCCTCCCTTCCATGCTTTGATAACAATGTGATCCCCAAGAATGATCAGGAGATAGTTCTCAGATTTTCGTTTTTTTCAAAATGGGGAAAAGGCCTGCCGGTGAGTAGATGCGGGAAGGGATCCCCTCTCTCCGCTTGAGACGGCTGGCCCTTCCCATTCAGGAACGCGGCGCTAGGAAAATCCCCCTCCCGGGCCTGCCCGCTCTCGCTCCTCTTCTCCCCAACCTACCCGCGGACTTTTTGCTGCTTGAACGAGTCGAGCCCGGGAAGCTGAAGAGAAGGCGGTTTCCCCTCCCGGAGGATTAAGAGGATAAAGGAGGGCGTGGGTCGGAGCGGGAAGAAGGCAAGGAAGATGGCTGGCGGAGAACGCGCTCCCGGTCCGCAGCAGGCGACTTCCTCTCCGGCTGCAAGGGCTCTGCCGCTCCGGGCGTTAAGCGGGCTTCCGCCGCCGCCGCCTTTGCGCCAAAGGGAAGCGAGGCAGCGGGCTTCTTTCGCTTTGGGCCGGTCCAGCGGAGGCGTCCCTTTGGTTTTGAGTCCGAGGTCCAAGCCCCAAGTAGAACCTGGATGGGGCTTCCGCTCGGGGCTCGCGAGGGGGGAGGGAGAGAGACTAGTCGGGCTCCTTCCACCTCGCGTGGAGCGGGAGTCGAAGTCGGCGGGGTTGGTTCTTCGGCCGCAGGAACTCCCTCGCGAAGACAGAGGCGGGGATTTGTTTTGTCTGCAGAGGCCAAGCGAAAGCACAAAAGCCAGCCTGGAACTGACGAATTTCCCTGCCTTTTCGTGCTCTTTCTGGGCCCGGCGAGAGCGGGGATTGATTTTTTTTTTCTTCCGCCCCTTTGCAACAGGAAACTAGAAGCTCTTGGGGGGCGCAAAGGGAGGAAGTTCGCGTAAATTAAGAAACTTAAAGCAAAAAGGAAGGATCTAATTGTGCCCTTTTCTCTCCCTGATTCATATATTTCCCTTGCTCTAGCTTCTCCCAACTTCCATTACTGTAGATAGAGTTCTTCAAACGGAGGATGTAAAATATAATTCTGTACCCTGTGAGGAGGGGAAAGAATTTTTAAAAATTATAATCGCTTTCTATCCTGAGCATTGGGTAGAATCTGGGTTAATTACAGGCAATATTTCATTCATTTATTACCTGAGGTTTAAAAGAGGGAGGGGGTCGAGGCGGAAATCATGGATAACTTTCCGCCTCCCTCTGGGGGTTGGGAGGGAGAAGGGGGTGTAGAATCGGGAAAGTCATCTGCAAACCTAAAACGTCTGCCTTAATATCATGTTTTTGAAGTAGGAAAATGTGCAAAATTAAAAATCCCCCCCCCACTGAGATTTACATGATGCAGTGTAACAAGTAGTATAACAATGGCGTATGAATGGTGAGTGAAAGAGATGGACAAACCTTTCATCAGCAGGAGGGGAAGGGGCCTCCATTATGGTATTGGCCCACGCTTGCACACAAGCCCTCTCTTCCCACCGAATCCAGGATCTTTAGAGAAAGAATATCGCCTGGAACTCGCACCACCCCAAGACTGCATTCTAGGGGCTTTTTGTCTTTCACCAGCAATCCATTGCAAACCCTCAGGCCCTTTCCCATTATAGGGCCCTGAAGTTAAGTGGGCTAAAAGTTGCTCGGGAGGAAAAGTTTGGACAGCAGAGCAAAAAGCAGAGATGCGATGTAGTAGCCCATGGAACTGTTGGCCAGGTTCTTCCTGTTTCCTCTGGGCCCTGAGCGTTGAATCCTCCTTTAGGTGAGGAGTAGACTCAAAAGTAGACTCCCCTCAAAAGAGATCGTGTCTCCCCAAAGTCAAACTTGGCTCCTGGGGACTACACAGTTCCCTTTTAAGCTGGGGGGGAAGGGGAAGAGAGAAGGGAATCCCACCCTGGGGTCTCCTTTCCTCTTCTCATCCACCAGTCCCTTGAGGACCCATTAGTCGGCCTTGATCCTTAGCAAGCCCAGCCAGGAATGGGAGCAGATCCAAGCAAGGAACACTCCTTTACAGAGCTGCCCAGTGGTGGGATGAGGGCCGCTGTCTCTAGAACCTTCAGCCACCCTGCCCCAGGCGTCTTTCCCCCTCGGTGACTTTTCCAGTGCCAGTGGAGGTTCCGGAATCGCTCAAAGGACCCTGGAAAGAGATGCAGATGAAGCCAAGGGCGCCCTTTTGCAAAGGGCGGAGGCCTTCCTGGCCCCCAGGAGAGTTCTGGGAAGCTCAAAAGTTTTCTCCCTCTTTTGTGGTCTGGGATTTCGGTTGGTCAGTTTTTGTAGAAGGACTGTCCGACTGGAGGGTTTTGGAAAGGCTCTGGATCCTCCACAAAACCAGAAGGAGTGGCCAGGGATTTTGCCTGCTATATAGCAGCAGAGCTGCTGAGGAAGCGGAGGTCTTGCCTCACACTCACTGGGACTCCCCCCCTCCCTCCCTCCCTCCCTCCCTCTCTCTCTCTCTCTCTCTCTCTCTCTCACACACACACACACACACACACACACACACACACACGCGGATTCTCTCCCCCCCCACACAAACTCACTCTCTCTCTCTCTCTCTCACACACACACACACTCTTTCACCTCAGGGCCTTCACTTTACACAACAATAAAAGTAGTTAAGCATCAACAGCCACCTTCCCCTCCCCCTCTCCATTTAACCCCAAAGGGAACAAGGCAGAGAGAGAAAAAAGGCTGTTTTATCCTTCCCAGCAGTGCCTCCTGTCCGGCTGAGCCTACTAGCGTTTTTTCCCTCCCTCTATTTCTCTCTTTCCTCCCTCTATTTCTCTGCACAAACACCCAAATTTCCCCTGTAGTACTTTTGCACTTACTTATTTTGCATTTCGATCTCTCTCTTTGTGTGTGCATGTCTCTCCCGTGTGTGGCATGTCTCCCTCTATGCTTCCCCTTCCCCCCCCCCCCCATCCACCAACCTGGCTTGCCCCCATTCAGCCAAAAGGCTCTAATGATCGCTTTAAAAGTTCCGTTTTGTAAATCCGCTCCGATTGGATATGTGCTGCCCTCGCTATTATCTAAGTTATGCCTTTCTACCCAGCTGCACACACACATCCTGGCACTAATTATGTGTTTATCAAAACAGGCACCCTTTTGACATGTCACAACATGTTTGCGGGAAAACGGCCTCTCATTCTCTCTCTCTCTCTCTCTCTCTCTCTCTCTCACACACACACACACACACACACACACGAATTCATCCCCTACACACACAAACACACACCATACCGATTCCTAAATCTTGTTTGGATTATGTTGTCTCTTGGCTATAAAGATGGTGGTGGATGACAAGCGTGATCTGAGTATGAACATTTCTATATTTGCAGGTGGGGGGCACAGAGGAAAGCATGTGTGTGTATATGTGTGTGAATATCTATTCATCTGTAGAAGTACATCTCATGCTAAGGTGCGGTTCTCCACTGCTCCCAAAAACACGGAGGGAAAGGGGCTTATTTCACTTCTGAAAATAACAGTTCGTAATTCCCTTCTAATAAGGGTTGCCCAAAATACTACAGTCTACTTCCAATCTGCAGAAGAAACTCCAGGATTCCTTGGAATGAATGTTCTATCTGTCTTCATCCAATCCCCAGAATGGAAAGAAAGAGCGAAAGAGATTTGGCTAGGCCTGGCATCGTTTATTAAGCTTGCTTTAATTTAACCCAGATGGGCTAGTTCCTTGATAACCTCACACAACAAACACATTCAATTATACTTTCAGTGTGTGAACACACTGGGATATATTTAGCTACAAATTACAATTCTGCATTTAACAGGGCTTTAACTAAAGGTTTAGGGGGTTGAAAAGGAAGCTCTTGGATACTTCCAAAGCAAAGTCTTTGCTTTGGGGAGGGAGAAAGGCTAGGGCAGAGAAATCCACACTAGATCGACTGGTTACATCTCACCCCCATAAAGTGTGTGTGTGCACTAGTGTGTGTGAAAGTCTGGGTGTGATTAATAAACTGTTAGGTTTGCAACTAATAATTGTGCATGTTTCAAGGGACTGGGGAGAAATCACAGTAGAAACTAGTGAGGATTGGTGTATAAATATCATGCTCATAGGATATGTGCAAAAAAATATCCTCAGTAATTATAAGCGGTCATTATCTGAGTAAAGACTGACTCTTTCTTTGCTGAAAAATCACTCTCTGCTATGTGCAACACACAGGCAGGAACACAATTGCCATTGGAAGATTGGTGAGATGGGCAGTGAAGAAATGTGAGAAATAAATAAATAAAATGTGTAGTAAGCTCTTTGTAATATTGGTTTGTCTGTCATAAAATTTTATCTGTTTAGATTTATTTGATTAACAAATTTGTCAGTTACTCCTTGTACGTAAAGAATCTGGGCGAGGATCCCTTCCCTGACCAGGACAGAAAGCATCTTGCTTTCTTCTAAATACTTCTGTGCAAAAAAATAAATACATCTGTCTTGGGAGAGGGGTAATAGGAATTTAACCAATTAGATACCTTGACCTGGTCGGATCAGCAGAAAAAACAGTTATTGACTTGGGATTCTCCGGTTCTCACATCTTTCCCCCTTCTTTTTTACTTTGATTGGACTGTCTTGATCATGGTATACAGAGTCTGCTTTAATCAACTCCTTGTTCCTGTTAAGACCTCCATTTTGCACTAGCTAATTTTTCCAGGTTTCATCTTCCTTTAATTGTATTATGTGTGGGTAATTTACAGTTAGATTCACAGTCAAAGACTGAGGAAATTTAAGAATTCAAGTTCTAACTATGTTGCTGTTTTTGTCCTTGTTGTTGTTATTTTGGAGGAATTCTAAAAAGGTTTGAATTTTTCCCTTGGCCTAATACTGGACTTAAGAAATCTGGAGGAAAAGCCATTTGGAACAGAAGCCTCTTGAATGCTCTTGGCCCTTGTCGGCTTTCCTTTGAGGGAATAATAGGGTGGAAACAAGATTAAATAAAATGATCTATCCTGTTGGCGTCCCACATGGGGGTCAACTTGGAATGCCAGAGAAACAACCTTTTTCAGGCAATGAAAAACTGCAGCCCTTCTTTGCAAGATGATGATGAAGATGATAACAGTAGCAGTATGGAGTAAGATGATAGTAGTAATAATAATGACAATTGAACAATTTAGACTTTACAGGATTGCTTCAGGAGTGGGAGCATAGATCTAGGGATGACTCCCTGCTTTTAATTCAGCCTCCTTTTGCCAGAGTTGGTGGAACTTCCTCTGGTACCGCTGCCTCGCAAAAACCATAAAAGAGAGTCAGGAATCAAAAGAATTGGCTCCAACGTCATGGTTTTGGTATTTATTCTGTGGAAGTTACTAAGGGGACTTTTGGCGGGGGGGGGGGGGAAACCAGGATAAGAAAGAACAGTCAGCAACTCCATTTTCCGTCCAAGCGTGTTCAAAGTTGTACCCACGAGGATATTCCCAAAAAGCCGCCTGGCCAATTCACATACCGAATGGTGTCCCTTCCTGGAAAATGGGATTAATGACGGGGGGGGCAGAACGGTTTTCTGGGGCTGCAAGGGGAAGAGAAAGATTTCCTGAGCTGGTGCAGTAAAAGGTGCTTGTTCGAGGCTAAAGGTGGTGTGTTTATAAAACTGCCCCCACCCTGTCCGAAAGACGAGATTTATCTTTTTGGCTGCAACAGCAGCATTAGAGCTTTTCCTGCTCTGGGGACGCTCACAGAGCGCCCCTTAACTTGGAATTTCCCCCTCCCCTTTGTCCTCCAGGAAAAAGGGGGGCAGTTTTCCAAGATCGGCGGCAGCAAGGAGGCAAGGAGGTCTGCTGGAGAACCGTGGACTTTCAGGCTGAGCCAAGGGAAGGGTGATCGTTTTTAGGCTTACTGGCAGGAGAGCAGGCCTCCCCAATCCCTGCGAGCCCAGCCAAGGTCCTCTTGCAAAAAAACAACACAACACCCTACCCAGGACCAAGTACGAGGGAGGGGGTTTTGCGCGGGGCTATTGGCAGCAAAGGCACAGCACGTGCTTGGTTCCCTTCCCCCTTAAAAAAAGGATCGGGAGGGGGGAGAATGGCGAGGTCGTCCCTTGCTTTAACCGACTTCTTGTTGCTTGGTGGAAGGCTGACTTCTTGTTGCTTGGTGGAAGGAGGAAAGCCGAGCAGATCTGGGCTGATCCTTTTTCAGCTGGACCCGGCAACTGGCCTGGAGGCCTGGCTGCACACTGCACTTTTGTTAAAATGCAGAGCTCGGTTTGGCACACGCACGTGTAAATTTAGGATAGGACAGCCAGAACACGGACATCGCTTTGGAAATTTCTCCAGTGTATGGACTGGATGGATTCCCCCCTCCAGGCCACCTCCTCCCAATTTCCAGTTAGTGTTTTGTGTGCTAGAAAAATTAAGAGTAAATCTTTCAAGCCAAGAAATTGTTTCTAATTTGCTCATTGACCAAATAGCACATGGAACAATGAACCCGACCCAAACGATTGCATTAAGCGAGGCATCCAACATACAATTACCCAAATGTAAAGATTTGCGTTCCCTAGCCCTTATTAGGCAATTATTTAGCGTGCTGCGTTAATCCATAATTTTATTTAACATACTGGGGGAGGATACTCCCGCCCTGGCTGCTGCTGCCTCTTCTCCCCCCCCCAATCATTTTTCCAGATGGAAGGATATTAAATTGCAATATTTTAACACACTTCCCCAGAGTGTGAAGGTTAGCTGAGGTCTGAGAATTTAAAATGATTGCATATTCATTTAGACATGAAAAGAATGTTTCCATGTTGGCTACTTTGAGCAAAATTAAGAAGAGATTCTGTTATTTTCTTCCATGCCACCTTGCTTAAAAGCTGGAGTTGAGGTGAATCTCATTCCCTGTGCTTTTAGTTACAATGTGGAAGGTATAAATTGGTCACCGAGTAAATATTTATGAAAATAGGAAAATATATCTTGAACGTAGTCCTGAACAATGTGGAAACTGAATACCTTTAAAGAGAGCTCAGACGGATCCCTGTCCCCAAAGAACATCCAGTGGAATTGTTGCCAGTGAGGAGACAGTGAAGGGATGACTAAATCCAAAGCAGTTACACCAACTAGTTTTAAATTGTAGGTCGAGGACCTAACCGCCAGAGGTGTGAGGGCAGCGACAGGGTTCGGAAGCCTTTTCTGTTCTTCTCAATCATTCCTTAGGAAATATGGTTTGCTCCCCGAACCCAAATCTTGCACATAGGTGTTGCCTAGGAAGTCAGTCTGGTGGATTCAAACAAAACTGAAAAGCAAACTGGGGCGCCTTTCAGAGAAATGTGCTTCACATGCCTCCCACTCTGGATCATTCCATTTCAGATCCGCTTTAATGTTTCCGGAGTGTTGCTTTATACTGGAAAACAGAGCGTCTTAGCAGAACCTTTGCTTTAGTTGGTTCTAGTCTAGTTCCTTGAGAGCTCGTGGGCTTTTTTGCTGACCAAGCCTCAGTTCTACCAGATTGGGGGGGGGGCGAGTTTGGCTTTTCAGGCTAGCTGTAGGAGGTGAAGCAAATCCTCTTAATGTGTCCCGAGTTAAGCAAAGTTCAGACTAGCACTAGGAACCAAGGCCCGAGCAGGACCAAACTGCAAGCCAAGCTTACGCAAGCCTTACTTCTGAGTAAGCGCCCACGGCCGAATGCAAATCTATTTGCGATTTGCGTGGGAGGGTAGGAGGCGCAGAGCATGATCCCCCAAGAAGAGCCTAGATCCAGCATCCACTTCTCTCAGTGCTTTGCCCTGAACCTGGACACTTTTAACTCCCCCCTCACCCTTTAAACATTGCAAACCCTAAAGCGAGCAAGCGTGGCTTAAAGGGGGGGGGGCCTCCGAACAAACCATTTGCATGCGTGCACACACACCGAGACGCCGGATGGTAGGGTTGGGTCACGCGATTTTTCTGAATGCGACTCTTCTAAATATTTATTTCTAACTGCATTATCTTCTGCCTCTTATAGAGGAAGCCAGAGAGATACAATGCTCTGCTCCAGTTAAATTAAAAACATTTGTTACCCCTAGACAGATTTTAAAAAATAGTGGAAAGGGAGAAGCTCTAACCTCTGCTGACAATGTCCCTCGGCCTATCGAAAAGCTTGATGGAGTTTCCCTCCCTCCCTCTCTCTCTCTCTCTCCGGGTGGCACCATTCACTTCAGGAATACAAAATGATTGCCTTTAAAAAAAAAAAAACGCCCCACCGCCAGTTTTGTGTAAGTGAGCAGGCAGAATATGAGTTACTGGTAATTTGCCAACAGACCCCTGGTTTATATACCACTCCTGTCTAAAGTTATTTGTTTTAACAACTGGAGAAGGAAGGAAGGAAGGAAGGAAGGAAGGAAGGAAGGAAGGAAGGAAGGAAGGAAGGAAGGACCAAAAGAAGTGGGTTTTCAAAATATAGGACATAATCAATAGCCATAAAATCTAAAGTTGTCTTCCATTTTTTTAAAATGTGAAGAATAAATTGGGGAAGAATGGAATTTTTAATTTCCATTTTTTTAAAAAAAGGAAGTATCCAAAGTTTGTTCCTTAATCCAAATTTTAGAAGGGTTACAAGAACAAGAGGTGTGGGGTGGCTAATTAATTTATTTATTAAACCACCCCAAGGCCCGGTTCCCGTTTCCTTCTCTTCAGCTGCTTTCATCTGTCCCAAGGATCATCTCTGCCTTCCTTGCCTACATTTTGCTTTCATTCTCTCTCTCTCTCTCTCTCTCTCTCTCTCTCTCTCTCTCTCCCCCCACCCCCATTTCTTAATTTGGGACGTTTGGTTTCACATGTTCACTGCATTTATTTTCAATTTTCAAACAAAATAATAGTCCAGTATTAATTAGACCGAATATAGTCATCTTAAAATCAAAATAAAGCAAGCTTTCGAACAATCTGAGATTTTGCTGTTCTGGGCCTAAACCGGTGATAATGTGCAGCGCTGGGGTACTTTGCCCTAGGCTGGGAGATGGAAAGAGAGTGTCAATCAAGCAACGCTTGGGTGACCAGGGACAATCCCCTTTGCTGGACCGGCCTTCTTCAAGAGCAATCAGTCACTTTGCATTAATTACCCTTCCATCCATTCACCACTGCAGGGCAACTGCTGCTTTCACGGAGACCTGGTGCATTCATGACCAAACACCACCTGAAAGAACGAAGAGCAGCCCCAGCCCCTAAACCGCTCCTCTCCCAGCCCCAACTTACAAAAAAAGAGATCTGGAACTACTGCCGCCTCCTGCACCTCGGCTTTGGATGTTTCCTGAGGGGCCCCCCCCTTCACTTTGAAACAAACAACAAATTGATAACCACAACACCCCCCACCCCCCACAAAGGCGGTGGAGGAAGTCCTGTCCTGGATCAGTGTTCCCGCCAAAAGTTTATTGAAAGGAGCAAGTTAGAGGATCGGCTTTTGTGAAGGTCTGCCTAAGCAGTATGTGGTCATGCAGCCTTCCTATACATTATCTGGAGAAAACTCGCTGAAGGCAACAGGGTTTGGTATCGGGCCATCATGGAGAGACTTGCGCCCTAAACTAGCTCAATTAACTTGCGACCTCCTACAAGCCAGCCACATCGGCCTGGGGATAAGTTACATAGGTTTCAATGCACCTTAGACTCAATGTCCACTTCTTAAAACTGTGGTCCTAAACCCACTGAAACAAGTGACTTCCTCCTGAGTAACATTGGCACTATAATTTTGCTAACCTAGGAAGAGATTCCTGGCCAATCGGCATTTGTTTTTGGGTAAATATGATCAGGATCCTGCTCTTTCACTTCTTTCCAATATTCACTATAAATAAATCCAGCCCAAAGTAGCCAGCCTTACTTACTCCAGGCAAATATGTTTTGGATCAAATGGGCAACTCTCGTTCACATGTTGCAATTTGTGTCTGTAAAGTTTGAACAGAGCAAATTATCTTCTTTGCCACCTGAAGCGGTTATCGCAAAAGGGGGAATACCCGGAGATGGCATTTCCTCTTTCGCTTTACAGACATGGAACTGAAAGCCTTCTTGGGACTGTAAGGTTAAGACTCAAAACCCTGGAAACCAGCAAGGATTTCTTGTATAATATATCCCACACTTGTCATAGGGCCAATGCGAGGACACCGAAGTGCTCTCATCCACAAAAATAGAGGTGAGGTCAGGATGAGGGACTGGTTTGACTAGGAAGCCATTGTCCAACTGAGCAAGAATTTTTCTGGCGAGAGAATTTAAGGAGGATCAGAAAGAAAATCCAGTGATGGGAATACAGGGCACATTAAAGGAACAGTTAAAGTTAGCATGACTAGATGAAAACTCTTAAGTTCCCATTCTTTCTCTGGGTTTGTCATTTCAGAAGATATGGCCTAAGATCATCTAGGCGGACAAGTTCGGTCGCACCAAGTTCGGTCGCACTGTTGCTCCCATCCCCCAGAAGAACCCGCATGAATCAAAAGTTGCCCCACAGTTTCTTAGATCCTGTCCTAACTTAGGGGTGAAATCCGACTTTTCCTTATGGGAGTGTATATGTGTGTACATTTATACTTTGCATCTGGGCATTAAGGCTTTTTGTAACTCTGCAATGCAGACAGGTCCAACTGCATCCCTTCTGACCCCTTCCCACGCCTACCAGCCGATGTTCTGGCTCAGGGCCTAGATAAACAGAAAGATCTGCGGGTTGAAGACTTCGAGGCCACTGCGGAGGGACACACACATACACACACACACACACAGAACCTTATCGTTCTCGCGCGTGTATGCATATGTGTATCAGATTTGCTGTCCTGAGTGTAGTTCTCCCTGTTTAATTTTCGCCTGCAGAATGGCCTCTTCTGTTTCAAATCTCCGCTTTGAAACTTGTAGGTCCCCTGATAGCGTCTTGTGTTCTCCAGCCTCCAAGTGAAGGGACGAGTTGAAAAGTGCCTTTGCTTTCAGTTCTTCCCTCTCTCCGCTGTCACTTTTTATGAGAGCAATTCAAGAGCCTCAACTTGCCTTTTGAGGAACCACTCCCTCCCTCCGTCCCTCTCCCCCTCTGGGCACAAATAGGGTTCCTTTCAGAATTATATATTCCCTTGCCTATTTTTTAAAATTCCGCATTTGTGTGCTTGTAATTTCTTCTCGGAACATAAATTTATTAGCAGAATGTCTGTTTCTCAGGACGTCTTATGTTTCTCAAGGTCTCCGTGTAAATTTTATATCCAAAATATCTGGAAAGTAACGGGGGCCTAGCACGTTCTGGGCTTCCTCTTGTTTGAAGACCCTCTCTTAGTCGGTGAACTGTAGATGCTTATATGTATCCACAGTTACTTACAATATTTGATCCATTAACTATTTGATATAAACAGCAGCAATAGTTTTAATAACCCAAAAAAAAACACCACTTGGAACGGGCTGATCCAAATTGAATATTTTATCAGCATGTAGTGGGTTGGCAGATTGGGATCATTTTTTCCCCTCTGGGTATTCAGTGGGTGTGTGGCTTCAGTAAACCCCACCATCATCATCATCATGCAAAATGCAAGTTCTCTCTCCCTCAGCTGAGGCACACACATACATACTGAGTGTACACACACATTCACTCGCTGCTTTTTAATTTAATTCGCCCCTCTGGTTAATGAATAGCTCCATTGTAATCTAATATCTCTTACGGGTTATTTTGATTTATTCTGCATTTTTAAATCAATTAGGCTCCTTTTAATTTTTTTAAAATAATCGTAATCACGAGTATAAGGGGGGCTGGAGAGAATTCTGAGCCTCCCAACCGCTGCCATGGCATCGCACGCGCGCGCACACACACGTCCTTCAACCTCGTTCGATCGCTAGAACTGACATTTCTCCCGGTTAGCTTCGCTATGGATTCCTCCTGTGCCAAAGCAGGACGTTCTCCCGGAGGCGTAGAGTTTTGTACACTCAAGACGGACCCAGTTGACTCCCCTGTCTGAAGACTGTGAAGCTCTGGACCAAGGCTGTAAATACAATGGGGCATATGAAATCGACTTTTCCGGAGCATCGTGTTCTATCTACCCAGACATAGAAGGAGCTTCGTCGGCTTGCGTCTTCTCCGTCATTCTCTTGCATCCTTCTCTTCCCTGTCCCCTTTAACTGCGATACACTTCCTAGCTTCTCTACTCATCCTTCGTTACTGCACCGCCGAGAGTCCTTAGTCCCCGATTCTGTAAAGGGAGGAGTCCCCGATCACCAGTCCGCCCCCTCCCCTCATCACACCGGTGACCGATGCACCAAACCTGCCTTGAATGAATGGCTTTACTTTCAAAATCGCTAATAGGGACTGAGTCCGTTTCCCCTTTTCTTTACTCCTTTTGATCCTCTCCACTCTTTGACCTTCTTTTGGCTCAAGGGACGGTAGGCTCTGCCTCGGGGGGTGGGGGGAGTGCATTGGGTGTGTGTGTGCTGGAAACAGTCCCCAGCTTATCTCCTTTCATCAAACCAGCCCCGGGCCCCCTGCAAACCGCGGGGCCAGTAATTGCTTTTTTCAGGCAGCCCAGTGCGGACTGGCGAGCAGCCAATCAGCGCCTTGTTTACACTGGGTGATGGACAGCGGGCTGGGGGACTGCCAACCAATCAAGGCGTCTCCTGGAAGTGGGGAAGGAAAGACTGAAGGGGGGGCAGAGAAACTAAAGCCTGTGCGGTTAACCTCTCAATTGCCGGTACAAAGTCGGTTAAAGGCTTTATATAGTGTGGTTTCTGTGTTAAAATAGGTCTTAAGAGTGATTATATCATACAGGTAGGAAACGTGAACATGACTGTCCTAGTTACAAGAAAAATGGCAATTTACCGAGAGCAGCATATATTGGTGCAAACGGCGGGGGTGGGGGGTGGGCAGGGAATCTTAACGGAGATGTGAAGCGTGGGAGACAAAAAGGAAAAGGAAAGAACGACCGGATTACAAATAAATCTCTAGTTTCGATAAACCACAGAGGATTTTGCACGTGTTTGTGAGCAAGAACCCAGAAAAGGGACTTTCCTGAGCTTGCAAAACTCCCGTTTAAGGTGGCGGCAAAGCGATTCGCGTATTCGAATTGTTTATAAAGAAATCCACAGGCGCTGAAGACTCAGTGAACTATAAGAGCATACTTAGGACCTAAACCACTCTAAATCTCTTGGTATTTCGTTTGTCAAGTAACTCTTAAAAGCTGCCGGAGGGCAGGCAACGCAGTCTCTCACGTCCTGATCTGTACTGTGATTTCTCACTTTTGCAGTTCTAGCGCATCGTCCAAATTATCAAAGCGAAAGGAATACCAAAAACTATTCCTCGCTACCCAGCTGATTGGTGTGAGTGAGTTCATGCCTATGAGCTGAAGCAGCTCTCTAGTGGGACTCCCTAGCTCCCCACTCTGCAAAGCTTCTCTTTCTCTATTTCCTCCCTCCCGCTTCGCATTGCTACGCACCTCCATTCAGCTAAGCAAAGGGAAGCTGCGCGAGGGGAGCTGCGCAACTGTAGGGACTTGAATTAGGCGCCATTGGATTGAGTAGTAGTCCTGCTGTTCTCTGATTGGCAGTTCTCTGGCCCCACGCCAACCTATTGGGAAGCCTGTTTACGCAGAGAGAGTGGCACGAGCTTATTACCGTGGAGGACAAGGCGTCCAATCAGCGAGCGTGCTCACCCTGAGTGAGTGGCACGAGCTTATTAGTATGCAGGGAGAGTTGCTTGTAGGACTGAGATGCGAGGCTGGGGAAGCTGAAGCTAGCGACAGGGTCTTTTTTCCTTTCTGCAAGGAGCAGCAGCCAGTGCATTTACAGTGCAACAGTCAGCACAGTGCAAATACCAATAGGAATACAACAAAGTCCCACTCACTGATTTAATTGTATTGCGTTCCCTGTGTGCAAAGGAACACCCCTCCCTCCAGTAAGTAACTAAAATTTATTTAGCATTTTGAACGTTCATGATTATTTGTTAAATTTTTATTTATTGTTAATATGTATACCTTCACAATGGTCAGTTCTAAGATATATATATATATCTATATCTATATATCTATATCTATATATCTATATATATCTTAGCAAAATCATTGCTGCCAAAAATATCTTTGCATATATTTTTAAAAGCAATGCAAGTACCTTGCGATTGAAAAATGTAACAATTGTATCCATTCCTCAACTAAATTGAATATCCTTTAAAAAAAAGCCCTCCTTTGGGAAAGGAGATGCATATTGTTTCTAATGAAATGCAAACCTATGAGATTATATGCATGTTGGTGTTTTATTTTTTAAATGGTTTCTATTTCCTGGAAATTTTGTGCGCTGCTCCCGGTAGTGCTAACAAAATCTATGATTGTTCACATATTTCTTACCTGAAATTCTAATCAGTTTGTTTGCTTTTTTTTAATGGTTTTTTTAAATGGTTGCCTTGCAAGGGAAACAAATAGGCATTGTGGCAAAAGGCATGCATTTAAATTTGTAGTCTCCATTTTTCTTTAAAATGAATCATAATAGAAGATCTTTATGGATTTGATTCCTTCCTGCTGAATGCTCAAGATGATCTGCGTCAGAAAATGCTTGAACTCTTAACGGTTCTGAATTACAACGAAAAATGAAAACAATAAAGAAAAGAAGCATTTTAATTTCTTAACCCGCCGGGGTGTGCGCAAGTATACTGATCTTCCGCACAGTAAGATAACTGTGTTTTGCTGTGGAGAGAAACATGCCGTTAGGCTGCATCATAAGGATTTTTTAAGATTAAAAAGGAAGAAAATCCGTCTTGCTTGTTTGGGTTCAGTTTAAAACGGTGAACCGTAGTTGCTTTTTGACGGACGGAAAAGGTTTCTCGAAACTGAATAATTCAGTGACACGCTTTTGTTTTTCGGTTTCCTCTTTCTTTCAATCTCTCTGCCTGTTTGCAATGATTGTAGTAATCGTTTGATTTTAAAATGCACCGAACGCTTTGGGTGGTGGCATCGTTGCTCAGCTTAGTATAGCGAAACAACTTCAGCCTAGCTTCCCTTTTGTAAATAATTATTATTTTGCAAAATAAAAAAAGCGATTGTGTGGGAAGCAAACAAGAGGATGTGTAAGAAAAATGAAATTGTTCAAAATGTGTTAGCTGGGAGAGAAAAATCCTCACATTTGGGGAGAGATCTCTGAGGTTTTTTAGCATGCTGCTGCCTGGTGGAAGCCCTCAGGTTGTAGCAGCGGCAGATCCTTTTGATGGCTGCCGCTCTCGAGAGATCTTCGCTGGGCTATAGAAGGACTTAGCACGGCAGAGACTTCTTCACCCTTTTTGTTTTTTCCGACAAGGCCCGTGAGCAGTGTGCCGAAGCGTTTGAACTCTGCCGGATCTTCAGTTTCTTTCTTCGTCCACCCTTTGGAGAGTAGAACATATTTCTAGTCCGCGCAAAACCTCGGCGACTCAGTAGAATTGACCAGAGAACATACAGCTGGATTATTCTATTCCGCCCCCCGTTTCTTTCCTTGCCCCAATTAAAACAAAACAAGGGAGGGGGCGTAGCTCACTGGAACCAAACCATGCAAATTTACACCGTCCTTTTGTTCCTTTGGAAGTCAGAGTTCGGCAATTGATTTTAAAGTAACGTACCTCGCTCTCGTCAGCGACGCGTCCTTATGCTGTAAAGATCGTCGTCTTAGTTTCGGCCACGCTGAAGAGAAGCCAAGGAAGATCGGAGGCAGGTCGTTCAAGTCCCCATTTTTGATGACTGGATCCAGAGGCCCTCGCGCTGCACATCAGCCCGTTTACCAGTTCGGAGAAAGGCTGATTTCAGTGTTCCCCTTTCGGCTCTAGCAATTGCCAAAATGGACACGACCTTAGAGCAAACCGTCTGCACGGTACGTGGTAGCGAGTACTCATTCCTAGAACGCTAATACTAAAACTTTCCATCCGCCTATAATCAGGATTTCCAATCGGCTGGTTTATTTCAGTCAGGTACACTTCCCCCCCCCTAAAATATGCATATATAGAAAAAAAATCTTAAGAAAAAGAAGGGGGATGGGAGGTAAACCAACAGAGTGTTCCCTTCATGTTGATGTATCAAACCCAAACTTGCTGAAGCTGCTAATTTCGCTTTTGTCTTCCAGGCCTCAACTCTTCCACAACCCCCTCCCTCCAGCCCATTATTTTTTTCTGCTGCCTCTCTGGGAAGATTTTTACTGTTGGGTGGGGAGTTGACGAGAGTATACATTTTCTTTATAATTTTCCCTAATTGCAAAATATAAAATATTGGTAATATGCAGACAATTAAAATCTCCAGCAATAAAGAAACTCTTGTCGTTTTGTACATAGTGGTTCCATTTACTTAAAACAAAAAGCTCTCCATATTTCTCTTTTCCTCTACTTTGTGTACCTCTGTGTGCACACACATACACATGTGTATGTGTGCATGTGTAATCTTATCCGCTGTGCAAATATGTAGTCATTTAATACCCTGTTTTCAGTTATAGATTAAATCAAACACCAAGTAGTTGAGCAATGTTAAGAGTTAAAAGCTTCACATCTAACCATTTAAAATAGTATTCAGTAAATGAAAAATACTCTTTCATTGTTCTGATCATGGCACATTAAGGTAAGCAAATGTTTTTTCTCTTCTGGATTGTTAACCACTAAGCATGTTCAGTATGGAGTTACTTTCAGTATGGGTTGAATGGGCTGTGGATCCTTCAGACAATGTAAGAGTTCCAGGTAAGAAGAGATACATAGAATGAACTCCCTCACTATACAGGAAAAAAATAATTTGGGTACCCCTCCTTCCCCCACTGTAGATGCATTAGATCCCCATTAATATCACAATGACTTTGTTTATATGGGATATGCATTTTTGTAGCCAGAAGCCAGTGGAAATCTTTCAGTGCAGCACAGTCCTACTTGGTAAATCTGAAGGGAAAAAAAAAGGGGGGGAAGGTCTTTTTATCCCCCCTCCCCCTCCTTCCTCTTGGCCTAATGTTACACACATTGGGTCTAAGCCAGAAACCCCTTATGTGTAAATGGAATGAATGCACAGGAAGAACCTTACATAACTGTTTCGTCTAAGAATACAGTTGTAGAATTTAAACCCCTGCCCTTGAAGGAGGAATGCAGGACTTTGCCACTCAAGTGTCTGCAGTGAAATATTTATTTCTGAGCTTGAGTAATTGAAGCACAGCAAGCTCTTTTTCCCCTCGTCTGGGGTCTGTGCAAGGAACGGGTTCTTTTGGATTGCATCAAGGCAACTGGTTTGTAAACCTGGAAGCCAGCAAACCAAAGATAATCCCGGTCCCTCCCACCCATACACATCTAAAGCAAAATATCACATTTTACATCAGGGAGGGGGGGCAATTGAAAGACGCCCCATTCCTTCCAGTCTCATAACATTTTTAAAAGCATCCATTTGAAGATTTAGTTTGCCTAGATACCAGAGCAAGGAAATGACCGAAGTAGTCATTGGAGAACATCTAGCAGTTCAAAATAATAACGTAGTTGAAGCGAACTACAACTGACAAATAAAAACTTCGCCGCTCACAAGTTTCCTCGCTCCTCCAACCACCTCACCGCCCCAATTACATTGGACGCACTGCTCCTGTTTTCATGCCGTCGGACCTGCTTTATCCGTATCTCTCCCCCTTCCCCTCCTCCGCCGTGGTGATAAAAAGTACAAGGCCTAAAAGCGCCGCATTGCTGTATTTTCCATTTTCAACGTAGATTTCGAAAGAGTTTGATGTATTTATTTTAAATCTGGTTGTCACCAAGTAATCCATAAGAACCAGTTGCTTCGTTCTCACAAAGGCAGGCAGGCAGGCAAGCGGCAAAAGGAAGAGACATAGAAGGCGGGGGGGGGGTTGTTTCCACGGTCTCCTTTTGGGGGGAACCCATCAGCAGGGCTTCTAGGACGGGGTCGCCGCTTCTCGCCCTCTGGTGCTGCGCCCGCAGTCAATCCGTCCAGCCCCGACTCACGCGCTTGATCTTCTCTTCTTCCTTTCCCTTGCAGAGTATGAGGCCGGGTCCCCGGTGTCACGAGAAGCGGAGGCCTCTTGGAGGAATACGATTAGCCTCGTGCTGAGAGGAGCCCTTCCTTCCCTGCGCCTGCGGCCTGCAGATTTCCCTTCCCGGGGAGGGGGCGAATCTTCGCCCGCTGCAAGGCCGCCCCGCAGCCCCTTCCCTGCCGGGGCTTTGGTTGTGGGAGTGCAGCCCCGGTATGGATGGCCGGGAGTTCGCGCCGCCGCCTCCCCTCCTGGCCGAGAGGGGCCATCGCAACAGCTCCAGCCGCCTCGCTTCCGCCGGGCACAACTCAGTGCAGCACGGAGGACACTTCCAGCCCGGGAAATACTTCCCCTCGCCCATCTCCATGGCTACGCACACAGGTCAGTGGAGAGCGCCGGGGTTAAAGGAGCGAAGGGGATCTAAGGGGCCTTGGAGAGCCCGTGGGGAGGCTCAGGCGCCCTGAATACAGAGTGGCGAGGGAGGGGTCGTGAGCACCAAAGGAGGGGCACCCAATCGAGCTGTTCGAAAGAAAAAAGGGGGTGATATTGCAGCAGATCGATCTTTGCTTCGGTTGTATCTGCAGAACTACGCGAACCGCTGCGAAGGGAGAAATAAAAATAGCAAGCAAGGGAGCAGCACACCAGCAGGAAAGGTTTTGGCTCTGCTTTGCAAATGCCCCTTATTGCTAGCTTATTTTTAATTGCTTAGTGTTTTTTTTTTCTTCGCTCCCTGACAATACATTCACATATATTTTCTGAAAGTCTTAGCAGGCGGAGAATCTGTCCCGTTGCCTGTGTTACACGCGTGTGAGCAAGGGAAAAGTCGCCTGCTCGTGATTTAATAGGGTCCGAGGGTGAGAGAAGGGGAAGGAGGAAACTATTCCTCCCCAGTCTTTTATTGGGGGCTGTGCAGAATGGGGTGGTCAGAAGTGTAGTGGAGGTGACCCTTTCTGCCCCGGCTAAGAAATCAGAATTCCCGGGACACCCGCAGCTTTCAGGCATTTGTGAGAAAAAGAGACTGTATTTTTGGCCAATCTGAATATTTCATCATGGTAAGGGGCAAAATCCTAAGGCCCATGTCCCCAAATTCCTCCTCATGATGGAGCCTTTCTTTTTAGTTGGGGAGGGCTAAAATAAAGGCTGTTCCACCATCCTCCCCCTACCACATGCCCCTTAGTTGTTGGGATTGAAGGGAAAGCCCACAGAAAGGAAGGGGGGAGTGAAACCCTTTTTCTGCATTAATGTCCTTAAGAAATTCTTTTGCATAAACAAGGCACTTTCTCTCTCTCTCCCTCTGTGAACAAAAAGGCTGTTATTTGCCCAGGAAGGGTGAGCACCCAGGAGCCGGCTATGCTCTTTCAGATTAGGGGTAGCTGTATGTGCGGGGTGAACATTAATAGAGCGGGTGGTATAAGACTAGAAAATCCTGTTTCTATATAAAGCCCTGAAGTGTCAGGGTGAGAATGGGTTTGCAGTGCATGTGTTAGTTTTAACAAGTGCTTGTGGTACCTTGCTGAAGACACAATGTTTGGCAAGAAAAATCAGGGAGGTGGTATGTGCCAGGTTCTTTAGAGATCGTCCATGGCATCCATTTTTAATCAATTAATTGCCTGGGAGGGGAGGGTGTGCAAAATAGCAGGTGCTGACTGTAGAGCATAAATGGGACAGCCATTGTATGCTTAAAGCAGCTCAGGATTTCAGGTTGCCCATCCCTAATTTAAGATCTTTTTGGAAGCAAGATCTATATTGGCCATTTAGAATAAGGTTTTATATATCAATATGGAAAAACCAAAACAATAGCAACAATTCCACCCCCTACATATACCCCAAAGCTGGAATGCAAAAACTTGTAATAAAAGTAATACATCCTGAATGAGAGGTGGTGAAATTTTTAAGAATCTGTCTATGCTTCAGAATGCCTTAGATTCATTGTGTTTTCATAGGAACTGATCTAGGCTTGCTGCATTTGTTTTTGAATTTTTAAAAGACCTATCTGGAATAAATAGTTTGGCCTTAGAAACATTTTATTTCTTCATGATGTTTGACTTTGTTTCCAGTGTAACTTAACTAGCTTTTCTATTCAACTCAGTCACTATACGTATTTCTGTCCTTAAGGGTTTTCTCATATGGTCGAGTTTTTCAAATTCTGTGGCCAACTCTGAATATGTAGTATGTACCTTCATTTGTGTGTACGGGCTGTTTATGGGATATATATTTATGGAAGTATGGATTTAATCTTAGATTTACAAAACCACACACAGCCACTTAAGTTTTGTTTACAAGTTACTTTAAACATCAGAAGAGGAAAATGTGTGACAGTTTTTATTTTTCTCTAAACTCAGCAGTAACAGCCATCGTTATTGCTAGCTTGACAAACTATGAATGGTAATAAAATTATATCTGCTTTAATGGGATTACAATTAGTATATGGATTAAAAAGAATGGCATGAGGTAAACCAGAATGGATAAAAATGATCAAACAGGAGTTTAGACATTTATTATTATTTTTAAATGGCATATCCAGCTGCAAATTATTAATTAATTTTTAGCATAATGAGATTTTTAAAAAATTCCTAACAAATGCAACAAGCTACACATACTTTGTGCTTTATTTGAAATGAATGAATCATTCTGTAGGGTTTTAGCAGTTTTAATTTTTTTTAACCTACCTTTCTTCTACCTACTTACCTGCCCAATACAAAATAGAAGATGCTCATTAGAGTGAAATCTTTAAAAAAATCTGTTTGCATTCAGCAACAATAAATAGAAAGGAATTTTAAAATGCAAACCTGGGCAAATTGAATGAGGAGTATGATTTGTGTCAATCACTCTGCTTTTCTCCGGTAGTCTGGATTCAACACGCCTTCTGCTTCCAAGCCATTTGAAATCCTTCTATTGATCTTTTTTCTGCTTTCTAATTTTTTTCTTCCACTGTATGTGTTTTAAATAAGATTCTTTATTAAGCTCATAATTAGAAATATTATTTTTAAAATTATTGCTGTGATCTTTTATATTTTTAGAACATGTGCTTAGTTGAATATATTTTTTTCTTTTACATTCAAGAAGCAAACTGACAATAAATAGAATAAATTATTGATGATATCTTGACATTGATGCACAATTATAAAATGGGAAAGTCCTCTCCAGAACCAGGGGTTGAAATATGTGAATACACAGACTAAGATATAGTGAATCTCAGCCATTTTTAAATGTTGTTGTTCTTGTTACTATTTATATAGTAACAAGAACAACAATAATATTTAAAAATAATATTTAAAAATATTATTGTGGCTGACTAACATCTCCTAAGTCAAAATGTCTATGATCTGTGTAACTTAGATTAATACAATGAAGATATGCAGGAGAAGGTCCTGGTTCAAGATATTAATGATATATTAAAATATGTGAAGGCTACTTGTTAAAGAAAATAGTTGGGAAGGACTTGCTCACTTTGTAACCTGCATTGGAGATATCTGCAAACATTTTTAGGAAGTAAAAGAAGCAAAACAGGCCGGATATAAAGCAAATCCATTGGGAATAGACTGGAACGCAAAGTGCTCTACAAGAAAGGACTTAATTTTTACGTGTTCTCAGACAAAATTCCACAAGGCATACGTTCATTGATCAAGCATGTATTCTAACACTTCCTCCTCCCTAGAATTTTCTCCTCATGGAGATAACTTGTACCCTCCCTATCCCTACCCTTGAACAGTTTCTTTTTTAAAGCTGGCCATAGAGACCTTGAATTTTTGAAGTTAGCTTTTAATGTTCAGCAAATTGTTTTTCTTATAGCAGAGTGCTGATAGTTTTATAATCCCACTGTAGTAATTTTATGGTAAAGTGCTGTTTTAGTAACCTTGTCACAAAAGGTGCAATTAAAATGTTTTGTCTCATTATTTTTTGTGCATTAGATTTGTGCGTGTATGTGTGTGCGTATGCGCACATGCGTCTCCCATGCAGATGGTCCAAAGTCAAAGCTGTGAAAATTTTAGAGAGAGAGAGAGAGAAGATATTAGCAGTATTATTCATCATTATTCCTGCCTGAAGCTGTTTGGATTTTCATATTGCTGTTGATTCTTTCATATGCAAGCAAGAATCTTACCAAAGAAAGATAGTGGAAGGAAAACCCAAAAATGATTTCATCCCACCAACTATTATATACACATTGTTAAGCCTTTTTTTTTTTGTTTTGGTAGTAAATTGGAAATATTTGAGATAACGTGCCCATCTATACAAGTTAAACGATTGTGCCAGCCCAGATAACTAAGAAGAAGAAAGAATGATAACTGTCCAGGATGGACATAGGCTTCAGTAAGCATGGCAAAAGATCTGAGACGTTTTGAATGAAAATTGACACAGTAATTCTAGGTTGTGGGGGGGGGGGCTTTGGAGAGAGTATTAGAATTTCAAGTAGATTTAGTTATCATTAAATGAAGTAAGGGGGGAGTGACCAGGGATTTTTAGAGAGGAAGACTCTAAAGAAGATTGCCGCCCTTCCAAATTATCTCTTCCTCCTAGGCTCCAACATCACTTAAAAAATAAATTTTAGTAAATACTTCATTATGCCACCAGTGGCTGTTTCTGCAACACAGTTGCTATCATTGAGTAGGTGCTAAACGAGTTACTGTTCAAAAGTGTGTTCTGAAGACTAACCATCTTTACTTATAAATGACAAGTAGCATGAGACATGAAAGGCAATGCAGAGATAACAGCTAGAAACTGCCAGTGCTGATCTTTTGCACAAAAACGGCAAGGCGCACATGGTTACGCAAGGCAGTTGTGGTTGTACATGAGTGAGCGCGCACGCACGCGCGCACACCACGCGCGCGCGCACAGAGAAATTAAAGTTCAGTTTTGAAATGTACATTGTCCCACTGGGAATTGCTCCACCATCATGTCTAATTATTCATATGAAAGGTAGATCTTTTTTCCACAGGAGCAACTAGGCCGTGTGTGCATGTTTGACTATGATGCTAATTTAGAGGCATAGCTGTATTTCCATGTGCAAAGTAATTGTTCCAGTGCAAAATTTAAACTACTGTATCTTCAAAACAGGCCTAACCCTGAGCAGAGGCTGCTCAACATAGGCAAATCCAAATACAAGGAAGACTGTTTAAAATAACAAGCATAAGCCTAAAAATATCATTTCAGAAAGTCACACTTTCTTTTATATTAAAAAAGAAAGAAAGAAATGCCAATCCTAGAACTGAAAGATCTAAAAATATTCAAGGCTTTGGCAAGGCTCATGAAGTTAAATAAATTATATAAGCACCATTCATGGGAAAGATTCTACTTACTTCTTACAGGAACATTGTTCAAGTTAATAAAAATTGTAATTTACTAGCCACCAAGCTATTCATGACTTTTCATGAGTCTAAATTTAATTGGTCAGGCTTCTGGAGTCCATCATTTCCTGCTGGATTAATAGATTTGTATTGAAGTTTGTGACATAGAAGGGAAACAACAACAACAACAACCCCAAACCAGAATCATGAAATGGCATATTTCTGGACAAACATGGTTGGCTGGAGGTTGTGAGGGGAGGGAACCTTCCTTCCTTCCCCCTCTTTTTATTTTCTTCACTCCAGCCACACATATCTGCCTTGCATCTTGAGTGTTTCGGAAAGTAGGATTCGTTGTGAGATGTAGAAATGTAGAGGGTACCAGGAATGCTGGCATAAAATTTAGATATTCCACGCCCTTTGGAACACAGCACAGTTATTTTAATTTGATAAATGATTGGGCACCTTTAAGAGTGTGTTTGAACAATCAAGATACACTTCAGCAAGTTGATAGGATGTATGCTGTCAACTTGCATATGCCATTAACGCAGACTGCATGCATAAATAATGTGAAAGCACAGCTCCTCTCCTCACCCTTCAATTCTCCATGCAATACCCATTCACAAAAATGCCCTTTACACATTAAACCAGGGGTCTTCAGAGCCAAGAATCCAACATTTTTATTTTCCTCCATTTTAAGAGCAGACTTTTCAAGATGGGTGCTTTTAAAACAGGAAAGTATTGAGATTATTGAATGTACCAAACTGATTCTGTGGATTGTCCCTGTGTGGGAGTATGCATGTGTGCATGCATGTATATGTGCATGCATACATGAGAGAAAGAGGGCAATCCTGTTAGTTGTGAGTACTGCTTCTGTATTATTTTAGTTTTACTATGTCACACAATTGCATTCTTTTCGATGTTTTGCCTTTGGTATGTAAAACTAGGTAGAGTGGTATGTGCAATGTGTAGGGGAGACTGGCATTTAAAGTGTGGCATGTAATAATTAATTAGACTGTAGTAATTAACACCAATCATTCCTAATAAAACCATCAGTTTTGACTTACGGGTGACCATCAGAAAGGGCTTTTGTAGCAATTCATGGAATTCTGTGTGTGCAAGAGAGAGAGAATTCTTGAAACTATTGCAAAGGAGACAAAAACGAGCCAGTTTGGTCTGGTGGTTAAGGCAGCGGGCTAGAAACCAGGAGTCTGAGTTCTAGTCCCACCTCAGCCCAACTC
Organism: Charina bottae; assembly: GCA_023362775.1. Taxonomy (NCBI): domain Eukaryota; kingdom Metazoa; phylum Chordata; class Lepidosauria; order Squamata; family Charinaidae; genus Charina; species Charina bottae. The sequence continues at coordinate 134,218,334 of JALMGJ010000002.1, read as the reverse complement.
ACCTCACAGGGTTGTTGTTGTGGGGAAAATAGGAGGAGGAAGGAGTATTAGGTATGTTCGCCGCCTTGAGTTATTTATAAAAATAAAGGCGGGATATAAATAAATATCTATCTGCCTTGGATGAGAGAAAGTCTTGTCTTGGCAGAGTTCTGCTTATGTAATAAGGATGTAGCTCAATATCTCCTATTTAGACAAGCTTGGAGTCACTCAGTCACCTGAGGATGTAAAATTGTATACTTCTCTTGGCCTTGTTCATTGTTGATGTGTAATTCAGGGGTTATCACGAACTATACAGTTTTCCCCTTGCACTTGTATGCATAAATGCATAGAGCATTATCAGAGTCAAAGGGCAAGTTGGCATCTGAATTATAACTTCTGGCGGTGTGTGTAAATTTCTCTGTGAGTTTCCATTTCTGTGAAATATTACTGATTACAGACCAGAGATGTGAATATTGAATCAAAGTATAGGTGAAGTTAGAAGAACTGGTCAGAATTGCCCATAAAACTTGATTGTGTGCCTATAGATAGTTCTTTTCATGCTCTGTTTCATACTTGGAGAACATTAAAAATAAACAAGTCTGAATACAGTAGTTCAATGATTCTTACTTCTGTAATGTTATTTTAAGTTGTTTACTCATCCAGTCATTTCCCACTCTTCATGATCCAAGTCCCTAATTGCCCCCTCTCGAAAATAAACCTTACATGCAGTGTTATTTTGAATTGAATTGCCATAATTTGTGGATTATTGATTTGTGTAATACCTAAGAAATCTCATTAATGTTGATACATTCAGATCATATTATCAGTGAGTACTGTACATTGGAGTGATACAGCCTGTAGATGGGATGGTAAACAGGTGATATATATGGTGTTCCTCTGCTGATGGAATGCTCTGATTTAGCAGAAATTTTGACAGTGGAAGAGAGGCACGTTTTTTGGTGATTCCCCCTGCAGCCATTCAGCTGCAAAAGCCAGTGTACAAAAGCCAGGGGATACCAACTGGATGCAAGCCAGAAAGATGAACATTAGGACTCTGGGCTAAACAGCAAAGAATCCTCCCTGTAAAATATGTATTTAAGCCAAAACACAAAAATCTTGCACCTCATAGTTGCAGAGTTTGCAGATGGAGGTAAAATTCAAGGCTTGCTTCTGATGCATACACTCTAACCTTAAATGCTCAGAACATTAGCTTCCATCATATAGCAACAGTATTCTCCTGAGAAGTTTATAGCCAATATAACTTTTCTCCTGATATTTCTTCCTTCAGAAAATTTGTAAAAATAGCGAACAAGACACTTTTTCTGCTTCTAGATCTACAAGGCCAAGTTTTGATTATTCTTTTAAAACAGTTGAAATAGCTGATGCGTCTAATTAGAATGTCATAGTAATAGCACATACTAGTACTAAAGCCTTTGAGCAATTAAAATTCTCTCAAGTGACTAAAAAGGGCTATTATAGCAAGCCCACAATCACCTTATAGATAGAGGGATGTCATATAAAGGCAGAAGCCTTGAGGCTGCTAAACTTTAGTTGGGATAAATGAGCAAAATTTACTATAGATTTCTTCTGATACTCTTACAGGGGTATCTGTCTTTACTCTAGAATGTCATTTCAGTGCTCTAGATGAACACATAAGTAAGAAAGACCAGGATAAGGACAGAGTCCTAGGAATTGGAAATTTAACATACAAAGGGACCTAAATGAATTTTATCCCATTTATATATTTTTATTTGTGCATTTCCATTTTCAAAGCTGAGGTTCAGGACTGTCAAATCTCACCGTAGATATAGTATATCATTCCATTTTAACAAAACTTATATGTAAATAGTTCACCCCTTTATCCAAAGCTCTGATTATCCTTACAATTTGAACATCCTCCAGAGCATACAGATAAATAGGATGCTACTGTTCATAATACCATGTTCAGTACTCTTATTCTGTATATTCAACTATGCTTTCTGTTCAGCATAATAATAAATAATACTTGTGGATAGAGCAGCAAATTGCTTTGCTTGGAAGAGGTTTGCATAAAAAGCAATGGGAGTTTTGCAGAGGCAATCTCACGTGTGTAAGCAAATGGACAAGAAGGAGATCATGTCAGCTCTTTTGGCTAAACCTTCCTGGTAAATTGTTTATTTCTTTTGCCTGTCAGATGGTTGCATTCAGTGCCAAAGTTCCAACTGATTCTCCTTCAATGGATTGAATTCCAGACTGGAATTAGAAGCTGCTTAAATGGATGGTGAGGTGATGATGTTACTGGGAAATGACAGGACTGAAACTGGTAGCATTGCATCCTGCTCTAAAATATTGAGAGGGAGAGTTGTGGCTTTTAATTTTCAAAGACCTTGAACAGCAGCAGAGGGTCCATGTCACCAGAGACTAGTGGTGGCTCAGAGAGGCAGGATCCCTTGATCTCTCTTTTATAGTGCAATGCAGCTGTGTCTCCGATGCAAGGCCATTGAACATGGTAAAAAGAAACAAAAGCAGTCCTGGGTGGGAGTGAATAGACCTTGAGGCAAGCTGTGTTTAAACTTTAAAAAAAACTTTTAAGATTTCATCTTAGTTCTTGGAGAAGCATGGGTTGAGAACATGCATACACTCCAGGTTAAAGCCAGCTAGCTGCAGTATGAGATGATCACCCATCATTGTTTACGGAGCAAGCTTGGAGTTCCAGTGAGCTATTTATCATCCTGGCAGGAGCTTTCCTCCAAAGCACATACTCCACTCGTCTATTTTTCCCTTCATCTACTTCTTTCACATGTTGATATCTCCCTCCCTCTTGCAGTATAGCAGATTCCCCAGAAAAATAATTGTTTACTTCACACACACACCCAAAAAAAAGGGAAAGGGAAAATAGATGTGTGTGAAAGTTAAAACAGATATTGAGATTTTACTTGTCTTCTCCTTATTAGTGGAACTTCTTCTGAAGATTATAAAAAGGATGAGAGTAAGGGTAGTTGAGGGAGGTAAAGGCACACGTCAGGCTGAAAGAAAGCAGAACACTGAGAAACAGAAATCTTGTAGAATTACAGTTGGGTAATTTTGCCTGCTTGTTAGTTTTATTATTTAGATCTAGCACATGTTGCTGTTTGCTTGCTTCTGAAAGAGGTTAGTGGGATAGGTAGGAATAATTTTGGGTCACCTTTTATGTGACCATCACTGTCTCCCAAAATTTGGTTGAAGATAAAGCCTATGGCTTTGTTCCAAAAAAGCCATTGATTTAGCAACAGACAGCTCTGATGATCAAGGTTTTGTTGTAAAAGTGAGTCATTATCATAGTGAAAGTCCAAGCAGTTGCATTTGATCTACAATAGAGGTGGCAGAAGATAAATATGGATTTACTGGTAAATCACTGGGTGGTTCTGAAGAGTTTCAGGCTCCCAGTTTAACAGTAGTAATTAAAAATGACTTCTCCCATCCTATACTATGCTACTGAAAGGAAAAATATTTTGGATAACAGGGTGTTGAGTTTTGTGTAAAAAGATATGACCTCCATTGGGTTTAAGTACTCAAATCAAATTTCTGGGTTAAGAATTCTCTCATTCAAATAAATGCTTTTGCACCAAGATCTGCTTAAAGGATTTAGAGTTCTTGTTTTTTAAAAGTACTGTTTCCTAACATTTTGAGCTGGAGAAACCCATGAAACCTAAAGTTGACATTTCTCAGTTTAAAAAAATGAACCTCCTCCAAACCCACCTTCGTGGGTGATGTGCGCCACTCACTTTGTAACCTAAAGCTGTCCACTAGGATAAGTATGGCGTTTGCCCAGCAAAAGGTTTCCCATCCCTGCCATAAGCCATCCATTATCGGAAGCAGTATGTTTGCCTACAGTAGAGAGAGAGTGGAGCAGAATAAGCAATACATTATTAAAAAGTTTACAATAAATAATTGTTAATTTAATAATAAACACTTCCATATTTGTATAGCTTGCTCCCGAAGCATTCAGTTGCTTGTTAAATAAAGGGAAGGAAGATAGCTTTGGTAGTACAAGTTGGTTTCATTAAAGACTTGTGATGGGTGAGGGGAGATAAGTTATTCATATTACTCTTGGGTAAAAATTATTAACTTCTGCAACTATGCACACTTCTTTGTGTAAGTGGGGCATGTGGAAGCTTGTTTGCAGTGATTAAGGGGATGAAAATATGGAACCTAGAGTATACATCTCAATTGTTGAGCTGAAGGTGGAATGAAATTAATCTGATGGAAGTTTGCTTATTTATTTATTTCTGCCATTTATCCCCTCCCTCAATTCTGATGGGCTCTATGTGGTTTACAGATATTAAAATAATAATAAATAATGCATTATGTTAAATAATTAAAATAAAAGCATATAGGCGCTTGTAACTTTATAGTCAGGTGGTCTTCAAGGGCAACCCCAACTAGAGCAAATTACAGTAATTGAACTGGGCAATGATGAAGTCATGAGCAAATATCCTCAGTGCATCCTGTTCTAGGTAAGGTCCAGGTAAGGAATTTAACATGAACAAGCAGTGCTTCAGGGAAATAGCAGGCAGCTTTCCTCAACCTGGGTTGCCCTACATGTTTTAGATAACAGCTTCCACCACTCTTAATATTTGGTTATACTTTTATATTGCAGCTGATGGGAATTGTAGACCAAAATATTTGGGGCAACCTAAGTTGATGAAGACTGATCTAGGGATTGCTATCTATTACCTATGATAATTAATTGGAAGTGCCACATTCAGATGTAGTACCCCCTGAACATTAGATATGATAGACAAGAAATGACTTTCTCCATGTTGCCTTGCTTCTTCACAGAGCTTTTGGGAAACAAAATTTTGGATCTAACAAGTTAATTTTTAAACTCAACTTTGTCAGCTGCAGTTGAAAAATCACTTCATATCCAAGAACACATCAGAGTTAAACTGAAGGTACCATAGCTCTAAAAGGCACAAATGTCAAGTAACATTAAAAGGAAGACACTTACTTTTTTGAAATCCTATTCATTTTAAGCAAATTTTATGATTGGACCCTGAGAAGCAGCAGACCATGTCACGTGCATGCCTTTGAACTAGGAAAAGGCTATCACCACACCAAAGCTTTTTTTCTAGTACTGTACAAGTGGCAGTGATAGAGAACTTCTTGAAATAATGCCATATCCCAGGGCTATGCTTGGACATGAAGAGGATTGAGGCCTGGAAGTTTATACTCCTACAAAGCTACTTGAGTACTTAAAAATCCAGAAGGAGAATGAGTAGACAAATGCTCTGGCAAAAGAAAGGCAGAACAGAACAAAAAATCTCTCCTGAACACTGGGAATATCTGCATTCTGCAACACTTCAGAAGTGGTGTTCAGATTCATATTGTGTGGGTTTTGTTTGTGTATTGTGAGAAGATAGACACAGATGCATTCATGCACACAGTGGGGCAATGAGAGAGCCCATGTGCAGTGTGGTGATAGTCTAATTAAATATTAAAACATCTTGGTATTGCAGCATTTTTAAAATGTACTTTTCAGAAGCATATTTATGACAGTTCATTTCTGTGAGGGCTGACTCAGCTGTCTCCTGAAAAGGGGTGAACTCATCTTTGGCAGGCAGATTTCCCTTGATCCTTTCCTCTGTGCTGAGGGGAAAAAGAAGGAGAGGGAGAGGTGTGAGGAATGGGTTCCTGAAGTATATTGACAGGGCCTCTGATGGATGTCTGAATGCATGAGATACCACCTTCCATGCTGAGAAACAATAAAAAGCTTGTATGCGAAAGATTCTCTGTGGGAATGGCTTTGATAGGATATGGTTATGATGCTACCATTCAATGAAGAGTAAGCTCCAAAATCTTCTGGAGGATGCTTGGTGTTTACCAGACATGCTACTACTGGTGTTGGTGGCACAGATTTCTCAATACCAACTGCTTGGGAACATGAATGAAGTATGCCATTGCCATTTGCAGTGTTCTAGCTGGCCATCCTAGGAAACCAGACATTGGAGTAGAGCAACTATCTTATTAAGGAGAGCTTATGTCCTAAAATTCCACAAAAATAAATGTTTACTGCCCACTGAATTTCTTAACCTCTTACGTCCTTTTTTGATGGGTGATGCAGTTGAGGACATTTCCATAGCTAGAACAGACTTAGATTACCAGCTTCTGATTTTTCCGAAATTAAATATAAAGCTGGGAGTATAGGATGTGTCTTAGCCTGATGGTTTGATATCCATATCAGAGCTTCACTTCAAAAGTTTGTGTTGAAATGGTGTCCTTCAAATTGATGCAAGTATCTTAATAGTAAAATGGGCATTTAAATAAATAAATAAATAAATATCCACATATACTGACGCAGTAGCAAGCTAGAGCAGATTTGATAATTAGCCAGGGAACAACATTTACTGGCTGCATATGTCTTCTCCTTTGTTTTTTGCTTTTCTTTTTTTAACTTGCCAAGATTCAGGGTTCAGTCCTGTGCACAGTCAGCTTCTCCTGAACCTAGTGACGCTTGCTTCAGCGGCAATATGTATAGCATCAGGCAGAAGAAGTGACTTCTAGGGGAACATTCACAATCTGTCTCTCCATCTCTCTCGCTTTGAGCCACATTGTAGACTTGAAAATAACCATTCACTGATGATGAGTTTGGAATTGTCCTGTATAGGTAGAAGAGAGAAGTTGTTTCACAATCTTAATGAGATTCTTTCTCCATCCAGCATGTTGTGCCCATAGTGACCAAAGAGATTCATAGATGGACTGGTAACTTCCTTGAATATTTTAAAGGGTGGTTTCAGGCACTCTGCTTTTTTCCCATTCATCTTCTGAAATAGAATGAAAATAGAAAGGACAGGAATACATGTCCATGGAATTGTATATATGTGGATCAATTGTTTTGTTTTGTTTTGTTTTGTTTGCTATTTGCATCTTAAAAAAAAAGTCCTGGACCCTAATTTAATTTCCTTTGCTCTTTTGTTGAGAAAAAGCACATTTGCTTTTCTCCACCTATTCCATTCTGCAAAACATGCAAGCATCTGATGTTTACATGTTTTACAAATGTATAAGCAAAAAATGTATAAAAATGTATATAAAATGTATGTATAAGACATACAAGATAAGGTCTTTTTTTTTAAAGGAAATAGCTTGCCTGCTCACCAGGGTCAAGTCAACTTCAGACTGACAGAATATGCAAGTTGCTCAGATCACTGAGTTGGGATCTGCTTTTTTTCGTTTTAACTTTCCTCTTAAATTTACAAATCGGAAATAGGCAAACATTATTTGATTCATACTTAGTTTGAATTGTTTGAAGGACATGCTCAGCTTTGAATAATATAGTCTGCCAACTGTCTGTACATGTTTGGTCAGAGTTTTTGGACATGTGTATGTGTGTCAGCAGCAAACAGGTAAATCCTCCCTCCCCCACCTATATCCACCTACATTGTTATATCCTTAACACAAAAATAAATAAAATAAATATAAAACGTGGATCATAAGCATTTAAAATGCAAACATTCAAAGTTTCCACTAAATCCCTTTGTTTAAATTGATTTTTCCCTACCTGATACTCTCTCTGTTGGACTTTATCTCCCATAGTTCCCAGCTTGTATAGTCAACCACCATTTGGGAAGAGAATGATGGAGGATGTAGTCCAATTTATTTCTGGAAGATACCAGATTAGAAAAGGCTGATCTGAAATACAACCTCCACCTCCTATCCCATATAGATATTGCTGATACTGGGATTCTATCTATTTGTAAAGATGTTATGCTTATGGAAATTGAACTGAAAAGCTCCTTTTTATTCTTTCCCCCCCTTCTCCCCAGCAAAGAGGAAAAGAAATTTTGGGGCAAATTTGGATAAATATAATACTTACTATTTAAATTAAACTTATATTTTCTTTGCCAATCTATGCAACATAATCTATAATTTAGATTGTTCAATTTTAGTGTCTGGCATGATTATGAAATATACAATGACTATTTACTTGTTTTTGGCCACCTTTAAAAGTAAAACTCCCAAACTACTCATATACCCCATTTACTTAGACATAAGACTTACCCTGATGAGATGGAAGGAGTGTGTTCCAGATTTTTTTTTTTTTTTTGGCCCTTCAAATCTTAGCCAGGTATTTTTTTATATATAGTTGTGCTCATTCTAAGCCACCTACCTCTTCCTACTACAGCAATTCCTTCTCTTCAAAGAAGCAGCCAAGTTAGTTCAAATATAACTGCATATGTATGAAAAAAGAATATGCCTGCTCAAAACATGGACAAAAATGTCCATATTAAGGCAAATTAAAAGCAACAGCAAACCCTATAGCTCAGAGCTTTCCAAACTTTTCATGTTGGTGACACACTTTTTAGACATGCATCATTTCGTGACACACTCTTACAGCAGGGCATCATTTCGCGACACACTCTTATAGCAGGGCACAAGGCAGGCACTAGGACCTGTGCGGAATCACAGCAGGTTTGGAGGCAGCAAGGCACAAGGCAGGCACTAGGACCTGTGCAGAATCCTGGAAGGGTTTAGAGGCAGCAGCAGCCACGACACACCCAGACACTGCAGCCGACACACTAATGTGTCCCGACACACAGTTTGGAAAGCTCTGCTATAGCTTATTGTACTAATCATACCCCATTCCTATCTTCACTTTACACCCAGCACCACTGCTATATTTCAAAGTATGGTTAACTGGCGGAACCAACTGTAGCAGGATTCTGTTGAACCTGGGAAGCTGGGGAAGGAAGGAAGGGAGGAAGGAATCTAAGAAGACAGGTAGCAGATTTCCCAATATTATTCACATGGCCATATAGTTTTTCTGAACCATTAAGTACTTCAGGAGAAAAAAAGTCTGGTTTCCTTTTTATTCCCTCTGTTTTCAATATAAACAGTGTTTTCTTCTAATTCATTTGTATCTGCATTCTTTCCCAATTACATCTCCCTGTTCCAAATCTGGTTATACTTTATGCATTTGTATTTTGCTTTTCACTCATCTACCTGCATGTAATCAAATAACAGCAATGAAGAAGCTCCCTTCTTAAAGCTGAAGTGGATTCATAGAATAAAACCAATATTTATCTTACTGGTGGTTGGAAAGCATACACCTATAAATTTTGCTTTATTACATACATTCTGTTTTGGTAATTTCTTATAGCCATTCTCTTTTTTTCCTTACTCGTGTGAGACTTTGATCTGGGGGTGGAGGGGAGAAAGCAAGAACTGCCCCCTGGAGTTAAGTACCTCTTTGCAGGGCGAGCTATTTCTTTGAAAGCCTTTCACAGAAGTTAAATTTAAGCTATTAAAAGTGTCCTGATTCCAAGCTTTAGAGAGGTCCTTATTTAAGGTGGAGGAAACACCATAATTGTTTTATTTAAAAGTTTGGAAGCTTCCTAAAATACCAGTTATTCTGTGAATTGCGGGATTTCTTTCAGGCCTAGAACCCATGCTTCCCAGAAAACTGGTCCCATGCCAAGTTACCCAATGAGAAAGTTTCATTAAAATATTGAAGGATTTGGCTTTGATTTAAAATGATGAGTGAGCCAAACACATAAATGTAATTGCATTTGGCATACACTATCCAATTGTCTTGTGCAGCCCAACAAAATAACAGTGAGAATACAGTTTGCTTGTAGCCCATACTGAGGATGGCCAACCTCTACACTGGCAGAGGCTACCACATTACCGGAATGGTGTCTCAGTGTTTATTATCTCCCCTCTCAAATCGTGGTCAGACTGTCCATGAAAACAGCCACGGAGAAATGGTTTACTATAACTTGATCCTCACGTTGGCAGAACCACAAGAGAGAAATAAAATTCCTTAGGCATCTTTGGGTTGCCAATTGGCCATCTTTGGCTTATATTGTTAGTTTGCAAGCAGCAATAGATATAACCAAAGAGAAGATTGACAGCATTTAGCCACAGCAGCCTTCCCAAGTCCGGTCCTTTCCAGCATATTATGAATGCGGCTTCCAGAGTAACCAGCCAGCATTGCTGAACAGCAGAGACAGAACAGGCTGGAGAAGCTGTGATTGTTAGGTCCACAGCCCTGGCCAGGCTGACTGGAAATTCTGGGAGCTGCAACTCCCACCTAGGAGGTGCCAAGTTGGGGAAATGGGAGCATCAAAAGCTATCCCAAAGAGCTAGGTTTCGTACTTGGTGTACATGCATATACACACACATTTATGGATTTTTAAAAATTTTGTATAGGTTGCTTTATTTCTGCTAGTCTTCGCAAGGGAGAGGGCATATAGCACTGGAGCACCACCCTGCCCTCAGAAGGCCTGTTTTCTTTTCAGGGTAGAATCCAAACGCATCTGAGGCCATCAGAGAAAATGCTGCAGGGGCTCTTGCATGGGTTTTGGCTTACCAACTTCTTCCTTTCAGCCCATGTACCCAGTTTCCATTTTCCCTACTATCTTGCCCGATGGACCACGTTTTTAGGCGGTAATGGGTGGTGACATTCATCCTCCCCTGAAAGTACTCCTGGGCCTTTCCTGTGCATTTCCATTACTTTTGAAAATAAATGGATAAGGTCCTGATTTGCTAACAAGAAAACATCTGTCCTGATTCTGAATTATTTTTGGGGGGTGTAGACTCACAAAAAGAATGGGGATAGAAGGTCAAAAAGATTTTGGATCTTGTGCCTTTCTTTTTGTGCTGGCTCACAGTGCTGCTAAGGAGGTGTGAAACTTACCAGCATCACAGTAACAGTATTTTACACTTGGCCTTGCAGAGTGTGAATTACACCACCTAGGGTGAAGAGGGAACAATCACAAGCTGAAACCCATATAAGAAAACTTCATAGATACAGGAGGAACATACCCTATTTTCATTAGATATGATACCCTACTGCAAAGTGAAATAAAGGTTGAATGCTGCATAATTATCATTATAATCTGCAACCCAAAAGTTTGAGCAGAAGCACTACTTACTGACTACTGAAAGGCAGTCTCTGTTTAAGGCAGGTGCACGTGCACACACACACGGAGATTATTCCTGGAAACTTGCATTTGTTTATAGAAGAGCTGTGAGAATGATCTCAACTTTGCAAGATAAGCCTTATTAAAAACAAAAATCTAAACAACTAAACTTAAAAAAACCCTCTAGATTGCATAAACTTCACTTTTCTGGCTTCCAAACAGCAGTAGCTCCAGAGCTTTCAGAATGCCTTGGTGACTCCCAGGCTCCCAGACCTTGATCCATGAGTTGCCAGTCATCTTCTGATATGGCCCATTTCAGAATGCCAACCTCTAGGTCAGGGTTTCTCAACCAGGGTTCTGTGGCACCTTAGGGTTCTGCAAGAGGTCACTAGGGGTTCCTTGGGAGATCACAATTTATTTAAGAAATTATGCCAAATTCGGGCAACTTCACATTAAAGAGGTAAGTTTCATTCTTTATTTTTAGTTTAAGAACACTGTTAATGCATATATTCAGGCCTACACATGAAACAATTATGATAACTTTGTAACTTGTGGCCTATATTTGAGCCTGAATGTGCAGGGGTTCCCCGAGGCCTGAAAAATATTTCAAGGGTTCCTCCAGGGTCAAAAAGTTGAGAAAGGCTGCTCTAGGTCTTGTAAAACCTATTGACATTTTATATATTACTCTTCTAAAGCTTTACATTTTGCAACATGCATAATTGCAATGTCTCTTAGATGTTTGCTTTGCCCATCAGTTGCCATCACTCTTTAATAAACATTAATATAATTAGTTTTATTTCTCAATTGAAGATGTGGTTTGAGGCTAGATCTTGTTTCCCTTATTTTCAGAAGCCTCTGGGATGTTAAAGAACTCCTTTCCATTCCTCTGGGAGGAAGAGCATAATAATCATAATGATAATAATGACAATGATGGTGATGATGATGATGATGATAATACTATAACTTCACTAACATATGGATTACAGCATATCTTCTATTGCTACAATTCTATAGCAAGCCCATTTTTCTTAGATTTGTACTAGTACCACTAACACTCACTGGTTACTTTTTATATTGTGAATTAGAAACCATTCATTCTATCTAATTAGATCAGATTGAAACAAATGGAAAGAAGTATGCCTTTTTACTTTCACTCTTCTAATAATAAAGCTAATATTATTAATAACAGAATAATAATAAAGGTATTGCTATTCCGACAACACTTTTCATTTATTTTTAGCAATACAAATACAGAACTTAAAACTTTCTTTTGTGGGTTTTGCAAGGTCCCATGATTGTACCAATCTTTAAAAGTCAACGCTGCAGACAAAAACTCTTCACTTCTGTAAGGATGTTGTACAAACGTTGCAAGGCATCTAAGTATATAAAGAGGATGCACATGGATGAAGTGGAATATAAGACAGGTGAAAACGTTTTAGGGTTTGTTCTGATTCCTTTCCTCTAGGAGTAAGTACACTGCTTGTTTTACAATAGAAAAAATAAACAGTTGGATTGTGTAGCACTTCATAAACAATTAGGAAAAAATGTTTTGGAGTGTGTAGGAACACACACGTGGCCCCTGCTTTCAACTCTTTAAGGCAGCTAAGTCTTAACCTGGAATCATGTGGCTGCCCTTCACAGATGCCTTGTGATCTTAGGAAAAGACATAGCTGCTTTAAAGAGTTTGTGCATCCATATTTTATTTATTATTTTCTATCCCGCCTTTATTATTTTTATAAATAACTCAAGGTGGCGAACATACCTAATACTCCTTCCTCCTCCTATTTTCCCCACAACAGCCACCCTGTGAGGTGAGTTGGGCTGAGAGAGACTGACTGGCTCAAGGTCACGCAGCCGGCTTTCATGCCTAAGGCAGGACTAGAACTCTCAGACTCCTGGTTTCTGTAGGGCAGAGAAAGAGTTCTAGAGAACTCAAAAGCTTACACAGCTTTTTGTTGTTGTTGTTGTTAAATTGGTGGGTTTTCATAAAGGCCTCACTTTGCTGCAGCTTTGGGATTTGTTGTGCCCTTATTGGCATATGTTTAGGTGTTCTATGGAGAATCTTCTTCAGATGTCTCTGGCAAATGCCCATAAGGAGGAATTCATTCTTAGTTTTAGAAGCCCACTTAGGGAATGCTCTCCCCAAAGAGACTTGTCTGGAACCTACCTTACTATTTTTTTTTCAGTGCCAAGCAGAGATAATTCTCCCAGGTATTTTTTATAATAGCAGTTTACCTTTGAAATGTGTTTACATTATAATGGGAGTATGGATTTAATATATATTCTTTTGTTGTACTTTTGATGTTTTTATTACTTTAAAAAGTTTTGTGATCAACTTGTTATTGGGTGAATTAAAAATATGTTCCTGTTTCTGAAGTACACTATTTCAAACTGCAGATGGGAAATAAAATTTTTGAATGTTCACCCATGTCACTCACGGTGGTGAACATACCTAATACTCCTTCCTCCTCCTCTTTTCCCCACAACAACAACCCTGTGAGGTGAGTTGGGCTGAGACTGACTGGCTCAAGGTCACGCAGCCGGCTTTCATGCCTAAGGCGGGACTAGAACTCTCAGTCTCCTGGTTTCCCATTGGCTCCTTCCTAGGGCTGAGAGTGTGTGTGACTGGCCCAAGGTTACCCAGCCGGCTTTCATGCCTAAGGCGGGACTAGAACTCACAGTCTCCTGGTTTCTAGCCTGGTGCCTTAACCACTAGACCAAACTGGCTCTATGCTCCAAATAATATTATGGAATGAAATCTGAAGCATTGCAGAGCCCTACCATCTTCTCTATAGTTTAGGAAAATTCATATAATAGAATTATAGAGCTGATTACCTCTCATTCTCCAAATGTTGTAAGATTTTCACAACAACACTAGATAACATCATTGCATGAAAATTGATGGCCAAGCTACTTAATGTTCTTATGAACACCACTAAAGATTATGGCTTCACCTCTCAGTGGGAGCACTACTCATCCATTTAGCTGAAATAGGAACATGATCCATCACAAAGTAGGTTTTGTCAGTCTGAGGTCACTCCCACATATTAATTCATTGATGGTAATCTTGCTTCTTGGATTGTTTAGGTTGAAGATTCTCTGGTTGGAAACACATACCAATTTTAAATTGTACATACTGTATTGATTTTGTAGGCATATATTTTATCTTATTGAACTCAGGTTTTAAAAACTACAAAAAATATGCATGAAGCAATAGAGTGGGTGGTGGGGTACCCAACTTGGCTTCTTTCATGTCATCATGAACATTGAAAAGGTATTTGTAAAAAACTTACCTAACTTAGCTTATTGCTACACAAATTCTGTACAGAGTAGTATTTTTTGCCCACTGGAGTTTACAATATACTTTAGATTTGCAGCCTTGCCATGTATTAGATATATCCTCTTCATTTTTTCTCTTTCTCTCCCGCTCCCTCATTCCCTCTCCTCTGTCAAAAGGCGACAGATTGCAAGTGGCACTTATAACGTACAGACTAGGTTGTGATTACCCATTGGATAACATTTTAATTGTGCTTCTGGCACTCCGTCAAGCAAATTTGAACTGCATTTCAATATTACAGCATTTATTTAGGGCCATAACAATATGGATTAAACTTAAATTATAATACCGGGAGAATTCTGTTGAATTTATTTCCTATTTGCTGGATATTTAAAAAGGAGGTCCTAACAGGAAACAGAACAGAAACAAAACAAAAAATCCCTTACCCAACTCTGCATAAAATACACTTGGGACTGAAGTGGAGGAATAAGTTACATTTTTTAAAAGGAGTAGAACTTCTGATTATGAAACAGAAAGTAGATCAGAAATAAACTTTTTAAATGCCATTTCACTTTCCTGGTCTGTATTGTAGGAATGGGCAAGGCAATACAAGCCACTGGCCGTGTTATACAGTGGCTGTTTTCAGTTTGCAATGGCATTAAACATTGGTTCACTGAGTGAATTTTACATCGAAGCAAAGCAAACAGTTTTGAATATCTTTAGTAAATACGCAGACATACACAGAAAAATAACATTTCAGCAAGAATGGATATAAGCCTGCAGCAATGCCTGTAACTGTCACAGCTATAAAATACGTTATTGCAGGTTAAACATCTCTGGTCCTATAGCCGCGTTCGTCTAGTTTACACATTACATTTCTCTGCAGCACTTGAGCATCCCCCATATCTTCTCCAGAAGATTGGGGGACTTTCCAGAGCAACTTGGCAGCAGCTGTAGGGGAGAAGAAAACAAAGGGGAAGTCCAGCTACGGCAAGCAGAAGTCGTCTTGCCTAATATTGGGTGTAGCCCCTGGTTTCAGCAACATTGAGGGGAACATGCAAGATTGGTATCATGCAGTAATGACAGGGAAAGTTCAGAATAGTTAATTAGATCTCCAGTTACTGCATACTTGAAAGGAAATATCATGAGTCCTTACCCAAGCTGGTGTTTTGTCTTTGGCTTCCTTTGCCTGAGATTTTAGGAGTGGCACCAGGGGAATGTGTCTCTGTTTCCTTCTGTCCCAAAGGTTCCCTGGGAGTTTATTTTAGGAAGAGAGGTATTGGCTGAGCCCACTGCTCCTTGCTGGTCAGCAGCCAGTTAGATCCATGTAATTATAGCGAAAATCAAAATAATTCTCAGAGGTCTAAATCTTTAAATTTATACGACAGCCAAATGTCTGTTAGAAGTTATTCCCTCCTGAAGTGGATATAGCCCTCTATACAAGAATGGCAAGAACTGCCAATGGAGGGGACTGGAGTCATGCCGTGTCAGTCTCACGGTTTTAGCAAGTTGATGTATTAAATATTGTCTGAGGAAAGAACTAGAACCTGACTGGGAGTAGGAGCAGGCCAAGTGTCCCAGCCATGGGTCACTGGAATGATAAAGACCCCACATTGTCCCTACTTGTAGCAGACCATTAATTGAAGGAGCTGCTAAGCTGGTCCCTCACTGAGGATGCCTGCATGGAGAACAAGAGTCCCTGCTGGAAAGATCTCTCTGGGGGCAGCTTGAAGTTGATCCCTCCGCTGCAACTGAAGTGCTGGGTCAAGTGGCCAACTGGAAGACTCCCTTCTGTGACAGAGAGGGGCTTCTGTCTCCTGTCATTAACTGTATGTCTCAAAGACTCTGGGCATAAGAAGGGCCGTTACTGGAGTTGTTTACCTTCTGCTGCGTGTTTGCTGCAGCCATTACTGACCTGGGGTATTTTGAAATTTTAATATGGGGAGGGAAGGTTTAGAACCCTCAACCACAGCAGCGTCTAAACTGAACAAGGGCTTGGTTTAATTTGTGACCAGAATTGAGGCAAGGGCTCAGTGGAATATGCAAAGAAATAATGAGATGCTTCTGAACATGTGCGAAGTGGGGTTTTTTTGTCACCATATCAGTCAGGTGATCTGTGGTGAAGTCTAGTCAGGGCTTGGTCTCCCCTTCTTGCTCCTCAGTGTGGTCTCTTCCTCTTAAGGATCAAGCGCCCTCTTCTGTTGACATCCTCCTCTGTGAAGAAACAGGGTGGTTGATGAGTCACAGTTAGTCTGACTTGTGTACAGAAGGTTAAAACCAGGTCAGCAGTATAACAAGGACACCAAGCAAAGCTTATCTTCCCAGGCTGCAGATATACAGATTGTATTAACCTCAGCTATTGAACTAGATTTCTGAAAAGTATGATGAAAAACCTGGGACTTTCATGGTTACCCACCAAAGCCTACTGTTCTACCTGATTTAGTTTTTATTTTAAACATTATTTTACAACAATAAAACTAATGGCTGGGAAGCAGCAAAGCTTTGCCTGCCAATCATCATACCAACCAACCCCCCCCCTTTCCTCCCCCTGAAATGCCTCTGGGCCCCCACATGATACATGTTAAGGAAGAGGGCAGGGCAGCTGAAGATGGAACACTTTCCATCCAGCTGATGAATGAGGGACATTGAAGGCTGGAGGAAGAGATCTGGAGGGCTGGGGAAAATGGAGGGAAGCTGGGAGGGTTAACTGAGGAACTGGGGAGGGTTGGGGACACCTGTGGACCAGGCCACAGTAGGATTGAACAAACCAGAGGGGTTATAGATAGGGCTGGGGAAACCAACAAAACAGCTAGAGGAAAGACCGAAGGGGAGCTAGAAGGGGTTAAAGAGGCCAGCAGGCAATTGGAGAAGCTAATGAGCAGCATCTGGGGAACAGTCGGGGCGGGGGTTGATGGACAAAGGGGGTTGCGTTTATGTGGTGGTTGGATGGGGTGCAGTGTCCTGTGACTGAGAAGATGGAGTATTTATATGTGTGGGAGAGATAAAGTGTTTTGGAGTGATTCAAGAGATGGAGAAAGAAGAGATGGGTGGTGGTGGGTGGGTGTTTGGTGTGGGATTTTAGGGCAGAATGATTTACAGTTATTTTTTCTGTTCTGGGGAATGTTAAAATACTTTACTTAAAGGGGATTGGTTTGTCATTCAGAGATATCGATGCTTTTCTGATGGGCTATGTTTATATTGGCCTTTTAACTTTTTTCATTTCTAGTGAAATGAAACTTCATTTCAAGTTTCTATTTGGACGCAGTCATAAATTTTGACAGCCATTTTGTGATTCCCCCTTCCATGGCAGCCATTTTGACCCCTAAATTTCCCCCCAAATCTAGTAGCACTCATAGGCTGCAACAGGTCAGAGAATTCCATCTTACTCTGTGTTCAAGACGTATGCTTGGCATTTTGTGGCTGTTCTCAAAATTTTAAGTCTGCCGTTTGAAAAATTTTCCCAGTCTTGACCGTGCCAATATGGGAAGAGACTATAACTCAGTGATCAAGTGTATATGTGTTGCATTGCCATCATGAAGATTTTGTTTTCTCTTAGGGTTTTTAGATCTTCAGTTTGGAAAAAAGGGCTGTCTGTGCTATTCAAAGTTCTCTAAGGCAATGGATTTTACTTTGGTTTTCTTCTACAAGTCTTTTTGTTTTTTAAAAAAACGGGATTATCCTATATTTGGATATTTTACGAAAGTAGCTTTGGCTATTGATGATATAGAAATATAGTAAATAAATATCTGTGACCACATTTTAATGAGGTATTGCAACATCATAACAGCTCAGTTAGTGTCCGTGTAGTATCTCCAATGATCTTTACATAGTACTCAAATAGTCACGTAATTAACCAACAATGGTGTTTAGCAAAACAGATAATTTCATGCCTCTGGGTATATTTTGGTTAAGATCTTGGAAGGTGGCTTAGGACAAGTTTGGGTTTTTCTTGAGAACATTTCTCTTCCCTTTTTCTCCAGTAAATGCAAACAGATCCTGGGAACAGTCATATAATTCAGATAGAGGTGTTTATCCAGCTATATCAGTTGTGTTGTTATATAACTGCTTGAGCAAAGGTGGGCAAATAGGAACATAATATGGATTTTTCCTAATCAGTCACTCTCCTCAGCTTGGTGCCCCTTAGATACGTTGGAATATCAGTCCCATATCTCCAAGCAACATGATATGGCCTTGCTAGATGCAGCAGCAGGACATCTGGTGAGAGAAAGTCTGATCTGATACCTGCCTTTCCTAACCAGGTGTACTCCAGATGTATTGAGACTGCAACTCTCAGACTTGTGGGAGATGCAGTTCTAACATACTTAGGAAGCTGACATTTGACCCCCATTTTTAAATGCTTCCTTTTATTTTGAGTTTTTTACAAGTAGATTTCAAACTGTTTGGAGATATAATAAACAAGATAATCAGAAATGCAGGGTAGGAGATTAATCTCCCCTTCACTGTTCCATGAACTTATAATGGGTGGTTATGTCATGAACACGTATGAGGATGACCATTGTCTGCTACAGGGTTCTCAAATTTGAATTGTCACAAGTGCTGCATGAGGATGGCCATTAAACCTGAATAGAAGGATGGATGGATGGATGGATGGATGGATGGATGGATGGATGGATGGATGGATGGATGGATGGATTTTGCTGTGAAATACAGTAGATCTATATGTGAAACAGAGATGCAAAGCAGAGCCATTTCACTTTGGCCTCGTAGTTGGCAGCATTTTTCATTAGCCAGCACAACAGTATTTAGTTTTAACACTAGGTTGAAATATAATACTTTTTCAAGATCATATAAAGGATGATATATCCTAGGAAATCTATCTGCTTGCTTGCTTGCTTGCTTGCTTGCTTGCTTGCTTGCTTGCTTGCTTGCTCACTGTTTTTCCCACTCATTGGAAGAGACACTCTCATGGCAGGGCAGCTACACCCAGCTTTCCTATGCAGTTCTTCCTTCCCTCCACCAGGCAAGCCCAGCCTCCAGCCCATCTTCCCTCGCCAAGTGTCACCCTCCCCCTGCATTCCCCCTCTCTGGAGAGTCCAGGACCACCATGGAGCTTGGAAGCAGACAGGTTGCTGATTGGCATGAGCGGCCTCAGAGCATCAACTACAGTATGCAGCTGATTGGCCAAGCCCTTCTGTTGTTGGGAGACCTGCTGAGTTAGGCCAAGGCAAGCTGCCATGTCTCTCCTCTTCGTGGAGCGCCTGTACATGCACATGCCCTCTGCACCTGGGCTGCATCCTCAGTGCCTATAAAGTACTTGCAGGCTGCAGAAAGCTTGATTTGGCTGTAAGTTTGAGAGCCCTGCAATGTTACAAGACATAATTATTTATAAACTGAAAATGTTGCCTAGCCTGGTAATGAAACGTCTGCAAGAAAACAAGGCTCAGAGAGCACCAAGGACTCCACAGTATTTATAAACTATATTTTGAATCTACCATTTAGCCTTTTACAAACTTGTACCTGAAATTGGAAAGGGAATGTGACACATATATTGGTGAATACATGCATGGTACCAAAACCCCTAAATAGACAAACTGATTTGTACAACTTGCTTCTTTTCACAGCTCCTAGAGGTACTTATGTTATATCTTGTGATGGATTTTCATTGAAAGTGCTTTGGATGTCTGCCAGCTAAAAAAAAGGGAAAAGAAACCAAGTATTGCTTTACTTAAATGAATAAGTAAACAATCAATTTATGAGTTGTGATTTGCTCTAGTCCCCTATTATATGTACCTTTGTTTACACGCCTGGGTTTGCTCTTGCAGAGAGTATGAATCAACCTGTAGTCCTGGTGGCCAGCCAGAAGCACCAAGAGGAGTTTCTCTTTCCATACCAGAGCTTACTTTTCCTTACTGGGTTGGGTGGTGTTCAATTAAAATATCTGGAAGAGATTCTATCCTCCCCCCACATTTGTGCTCTTCTCTTTTTCTAGTTTGATACCCATAATTTATTACAAAATATTCGTTAGGTTGCAATTTATTTTCCAGTTGCTAACTGCTTTCCCTATCGCATTATTTTTCACATGGATACCCTAGTTCCAGGGTTTGCTCCTCCCTTGGTCCTCTCCCCCTATTTCTTCTATTTTTATTTTTATTATTATTGTAATCATTGTTGTCATTATTATTTTGCTATAAATTAGGAAGCATAATCAATATTTGGAGAAGCCAAGTGAGATTTGTTCTATTTGCATAAACTGATGAAGTGAATGTTTCTCTGATATTTCAGTGTGTCAAAGGCCTTTCTGAGACAGATTGATTGATTAAGCAAGGCAGGATAAGATTACATTGGGCAAAGACATTGCTTAAAAGGAAATACTTTAGAAGATCCTATGAGTTGGGGGAGATATGGGGGGGAGGGTTCCTAGCCTGTCTTGCAATGCGACTTGGGTGCTAATTTGTAACTGTTGGATTTTCCATTCCTATTACTGCACCTGCTAAACTGTTTGCAAAGGGAGCTGGCAGATTGCTGGTGTCGCTGCAGGCCATTTCACACTTTTAGGGCCAAAACTTTAAAGAGATTGTCTCAATAAAATATAGTGTTATCATCTGAGAAAGCTGTGGAAATGAACTGCTTTCCCTAACATTGGTATTGTTTCCACCCCCAGCCCCCCCCCCCAGTAATTATGTTTTTGTTTTTGTTTTTTTAATTCCAAAGTAATCTACCAAGTGATACATCTCTGGATTGTTTTAGCAGTCAATTGAGCCACTGGCATTTTCATTTATTTGCTGTTTTTCTCCTCTCTCTCTCTCTCTTTTTCTTTCCATGCATGCTTTCGACAATAAAACAACCTATGGGACTTTTGTAGTATGAGGGTTGAAAAGACAGTACTTCTGAGCATCCAATATAGATATAGATATAGATACTGAGTCAACAAGTACCACTCTCCCTATAAATAGAGTGGGCCATCTTTGTGGGCTCCGTTCCTCCTGTTGGGTTTCTGTCACTTGGTTCTATAAACTTCCACTTACTGAAAAGTTACCTTGTTTAGTCAGAAAGAAGCCCATCCTATTTGAGGGGGCACCTTTTTTGTTTTCCATTCAATTGTGTCTGGAAAGGTTCTTGAGGGCTTACTTGAGAAAAGCTTTTGATCTGGTAAGATTTGGATTCCAATCCATCAAGCTATGACTTAGTTGTTTCTAGGTAAGCCTCAGTTTTTCTCTCTGTAAAATTGGAATAGGAATATCTCTGTTGGAGGGCTGAAATTAGGAACTGTTCTATCTATCTATCTATCTATCTATCTATCTATCTATCTATCTATCTATCTTTATTTTTTTTAAAAATACAGTACTCTGCTCTGTGACGCAAAGCCAGTTACATTCATAGAGCTAACCTTTTTTCCCCTTTCTTAAAATTACTTTTAAACTAAGCTCATGTCCAAAGAATATTTAATGTGATTTTACAGATTGGAAATTGAGTCCTGGGCACCAGGAATCACATGTCACATTCATTTTTAAAAGCAGAAGTCTTTTGCACCTTTGAAAAGCAAAGTAAATGTTTTGGTATACGGGACACCATATATAAGATTTGGGGAAAATTTTGCTTCCATTCAGGATAGGTTGACCCATTTTGACTACGCATGTATTTTTCTCTTCCCAGTCATGGGATAGTTCAACAGACTAACTGTAACATTAAGAGGTTTCGCAACCCATATAGATTTTTAGTCTTAAGGGATAAAGGAATGTATAGCAGAACAATGATGCTAAAGTAGAACTGAAGTCTCAGAATCCCATAGTAATCTGCAGATGGTTACAATACTGTGTCGCCTGGGGCCCCCCAAGTCTGTTGCGTGACAACCCGGAAGCGCCGATAAAAATGTCCTCGGTTCCGGCAGGGAGGCGAAAATCGCGCGCACTGCCGGGCTTCCTGGCGCACAGCTGATCGGCGCAGAGAATTTCCACCCCGCCCCAATCAGCTGTGCAGCAGCCCGGCAGCACGCGCGATTTTCACCTCCCTGCCGGAACTGAGGGCATTTTCAGGGTCCCCGGAGCCTGCCCTTTTGAAGGGGTAGCGGCAGCAACCCAGAAGCGCCACCACCGGCACTTCCGGGTTTTTGCACGCCACACTGGTGGTGGCGCTTCCGGGTTTTTGTGGGCCGGCTGTTGGTATGTTTCCAATGCCAAAAGTTTGGAAAGTCCTGATTTAAGGTATCCAAATTCTGAAATACAGGTAATCCTCGACTTATGACCATTCGTTTAGCGACCGTTCGAAGTTAGGACAGCGCTGGAAAAAAGTGACTTGCGACCGGTCCTCGCACGTACGACTGTCGCAGCATCCCTGCGGTCATGTGATCCAAATTCAGGCCCTTGGCAACCAGCTTGCACTTATGATGGTTGCAGTGTTCTGGGGTCACATGATCACCATTTGCAACCTTCCCCAGCCGGCTCCCAACAAGCAAAGTCAATGGGGGAAGCCGGATTCGCTTAATGACCACGGTGATTCGCTTATCGACCGCAGTGATTCACTTAATGACCGTGGCAAAAAAGGTCATAAAATCAGGTGTGACTCACTTAAAAACCACCTCGCTTAGCAATGGAAGTTCATGTATAAGACCACCAGCCTCCAGACAGTAAACAGCAATAAAAACTGAGTATAAAAACAGTTTATCAGAGAAAACAAATGCTGGTTAACCTAGGAGGGAACATCCCACAACAAACCTCTCACATTCACCATCCCAAAGGAGCCCTCTGCTCATTTTAACCCAAGGCCTGAGGAAAGAGCCAGGTTTTCAAGGCTTGCTTGAAAGAGAACAGAATAGGGGCCTTTTGAATCTCGGGGTGGGGTGGGGAATGCTATTCCAGAGGGAAGGCAGACAGAGAAGGCACACTTTCAGGGTCCCATAAGTTGACATTGCTTAATGGATGGACCTGGGATGTGCCAACTCTGGACAGGCCAGGCCAGGCCAGGCAAAAACCATGGCAGACTAATGGTTCCTCAGATAACCAGAGCCTGTGCTGTGTAGGGCTTTATAGGTGGTAATCAGCACCTTGAACTGCATCTGGAAGTTTCCTGGCAACCAGTGGAGCTCACAAAGCAGGGGTGTTACCATGGGCATACCAAGGCATGTCCGTTACTGCTTGCACTGTCACATCCTGGCCCAGCTGCAGCTTCTGAATAGTATTCATTCTACCCCATGTAGAGTGTGCTGCAGTAGTCCATACAAAAGGTGACCAAGGCATGAAAAACTGTGAAGAGCACCTCCCAGGCCATGAATAAGTGGATCTATGCAAAGACCTTCCTGGCCACAGCTGCCACCTGCTCAACAAGAGGGAATTGAGAGTCCAGGAGGTTCCTCAAGTTTTACACAAGTCCCAAATTGGGAAGTGCAACTCCATCCAGAACTAAAGCTGGAAATTCTCCAGACCTGGATGGCCCCAACTGTCCCAGCTACTTGGTCTTGCTAGGATTGAGCCTGAATCTGTTCCTCCCCATTCAGATCCCTGTGGCCTCCAGGCTCTGGGACAAGACCTTTAAGCATCACTTGGTCAGCTTGGAGTCAAGATATACAACTTTTTCTATTTGTTTCTACACTTTTTAGTTTTTTTCTTTTTTCTTTAGTTTTCTTTCAATCTTCTTCTATTTTTTCATGTTTTATCTTTTTTCTGAAAATATAATAAAGTTTCTTTTTAAAAAAGATATACAACTGGGTATCATCCATATGCAGTACAGATGATATCTGAACCCAAACTGACCTTGCCCAGCATACTCATGTAGACATTAAAAAGGAGGGGTGAGAGCCACTGAAGATCAAGGAAAGTGAGGATGGTTGCACTACCCTCATCTCAGCTCCTCCAGAGGTGATCCAGAAGCACAATCAATGCCATTTCTGTACTATGTCCTGGCTTGGAACCAAACTGAATTTGTTTCTCCAGACCTTATGAAGCTGCAGTCTGACCACCTTTTGAACAACCGTTCCCAGAAAGGGAGGTTGGACAAAAATCATCCAGAAATGTTGGCTCCAGCAACAGCTTCTTGAGGAGGGGACATATCACCCCTTTCTTCAAAGTAGTTGGAACCACCACCTCCTTCAAAGAACCCATCACTACTGCATGGACCTAACCACACATCAACCTCCCTGAAGCCCTTCACTTAGCAACATAGATCTAACTAACAGCCAGGCCAACAGTCCTGGGACCCTGTTCACTTCCTCAGAAGTGACTTTATGAAGTATTCCCAGCTAAATAAGAAATACTGCCCCTCTGTCACCTCAAATAGACCTGTCCAGTCAGAAACCAACTCTAAGCAAATATGAGTGATCTGCTAGATCCCTAAAGTATTTTTCATTGCAGCTCAATACATGGTCCTGTGACCTGTCCCTTGCATTCAACAAATAGGTCACCCTAAAAGGTCTGCTAGATGGCTAAAGGGGAAAATAATGTTTTGTCACTCTTATCCCCATAATTAAATCCCTAATATGGGACATCAGCTTTTGCATCACCCTTCATCTTCCTCCAACAAGGCTTTAGGCATTTCTTTTGTCATTTCATCTCCCAGACTTCCTTGGAGAAACAAGGAGTCTTCTGGGATCAAACAAGGAGAGAGGCTGTATAGGAGCAATCTGATCCAAGGGCCTTGTTACCTGCCCATTCCAGGCTGAGACTAGGGGCTCAAACTGCACACCAGATTCTCAGGAAAACCCCAAGCTTCCTCTGGAACACAACACCTGTCTTCCACCTGTAGATCATGTCATACTTGCCCTGAGACAATAACCAGATCTAATGTGTGACCTCTGGTATGTGTTGGGCCCTCAATGACTTGGATCAGGTCCATGATTTTCACAGGGGCCATGAATTATAATTGAAAAGTAATATAATTGGAATGGAATAGGGAATCCATCGATCCATCCATCAATGGATTCTATGCTTCTGTAAAGCTCTTTTCAGACTTTCCAAAACTTAGTGGGAGCTAAACCTTATGTTTTATCATGCAGGCGTTAGGCACAGCTCCTGGTTTTTTTTCAACTACCACAACAATAGCATGTTGTAACTTTTCTCTAGCGCAGTCTTTTCAGTGGATCTTTTAAATTCATTTCCTTCATTCTGGTCAGTATCTTTGTTAAATAGATCAAAGAACAACAATAGGTTGCATTTATGAGAGCAAACTTCTCCCCTCTGATGGTTACATATCCTGTAGAGTCAATGTATAGAGTCCATACAGGATGGTATATGTCCTTACCTGGCTAACTGGTTGCTGTGTATGAATCCTGAAGTACAATCTTGCCAGGGAACATCAAGAACTCCTGGCTTGTAGGTACAAGGCCTAGATTTGAAAACCAATCCTGAAAAAACTCTTAAGAGAATATTGCTTTCAATATAGTCAGCTACTAAGAGTCTGACACTCCTTCGCGAGTTATCAAATTAATTGGCATGTATATGGATGTCAAAAGAAAGAGGACCTACCTTCCTTGGAATAAGGCTCTAGTGATCCAGATGCTCATTTAGCTGGTCTTTTCTTGGTGCTAGGTAACAGTTCATTGGGATTTCTAGTTGCTCAGCCATATATTGGCTACCACAACTAAATGTGCCTTTGGATGTGCCTATGCCAGTTGTGGTTCTCTTGCTTGGCACCAGTTGGTATTAATCTTTGGTCATCACACCTGATGCAGAGCATTGTAAAATTAGTGAACTGTTGTATAACAGAGGGATATTGCTCCATCATCTCAATTCATAATGATTACTACTAATGCAACTATTACAGATTGCAGAGTTCATTGCTAATCCCTTTGGATTTGGGATGTGTGGCCTGTTACTGAGTTGGTTCTTCACATCAATGAGCTTTGGCTTCTGGGTGTATTTAAGGCACTTTGGGCATTCAAGAGTTTCCTACTACATTGAATATAATATCAGAAAATACTACACTTACAGGGTAAGCCAATAATCAAAGATAGTGTGAGATCGACTCCTTTGTTAAACCTCATGATGTATTTTTGGAATTGGTGTGCTATGTGCTATGTGGACAGCTCCTTTGGTGGCAATTCAACTTGCTGGGAAAGGCAATCTGCTGGAAATTACCTTTTTTTGAACTTATCAATATTTACTGGTTTACTAATGAATTCACTACTATAATAAGACCAGTACAAAATATTATTG
This sequence comes from Charina bottae, assembly GCA_023362775.1. Taxonomy (NCBI): domain Eukaryota; kingdom Metazoa; phylum Chordata; class Lepidosauria; order Squamata; family Charinaidae; genus Charina; species Charina bottae. The sequence goes on along the minus strand of JALMGJ010000002.1, from coordinate 134,192,094 downwards.
TAAGATACCACAAAATCTCTGCCATAGTAACACATAATGCTGCATCCTTTGATTAGTAGAAAATACTGTCTTTTCCAAAACAAGTAAATCACGTGTTTCTGGCAATCATTCCTTGACATCTGGAATAATATCACATTTCTATTCTTTTTAGCCACCCCCCTGCTTGATACAACCATAATTCCTGATCTGTAGCTTGAATCATGTCAACTGGATTTCTATTTTCTTAATGGAAACGTTTCGCTCCTTATCCAAGGGGCTTCTTCAGTCTGAGCAAAGTTGGTAAGGGAATCCTAAATATGTTCCTAGGTAGCTGTGTGACCTTACACCTGGGGCTAGGTCATGGTTATATTGAGATGTAATTTTTAAGTCCTTTTATCATCTAATGGAGGGTCGTTAAAAACACCATGCTGCTGTTGAGCTTCTGAAATGGTCTTAATCTTCCTAGGCACAGAAGACAACACGGGGAGGAAGATGGGGGAGAGTTTGTGCCTGAGGCCCCCACCTCTATTCAAGGAAGGATTTTCCAAGTTGGCATAAATGGATTCCTTGACCCCTCTCTCAAACCACCTATCTTCTCTGTCTAAAATGTGAACATTAATGTCCTCAAATGAGTGTCCTTTTTCTTTTAGATGAAGATAAACTGCTGACTCTGGTCCTGTGGTGTTATTTCTCCTGTGTTCACCACAGGACCAGAGTCAGCAGTTTATCTTCATCTAAAAGAAAAAGGACACTCATTTGAGGACATTAATGTTCACATTTTAGACAGAGAAGATAGGTGGTTTGAGAGAGGGGTCAAGGAATCCATTTATGCCAACTTGGAAAATCCTTCCTTGAATAGAGGTGGGGGCCTCAGGCACAAACTCTCCCCCATCTTCCTCCCCGTGTTGTCTTCTGTGCCTAGGAAGATTAAGACCATTTCAGAAGCTCAACAGCAGCATGGTGTTTTTAACGACCCTCCATTAGATGATAAAAGGACTTAAAAATTACATCTCAATATAACCATGACCTAGCCCCAGGTGTAAGGTCACACAGCTACCTAGGAACATATTTAGGATTCCCTTACCAACTTTGCTCAGACTGAAGAAGCCCCTTGGATAAGGAGCGAAACGTTTCCATTAAGAAAATAGAAATCCAGTTGACATGATTCAAGCTACAGACAATTCCACCTGGATGACTGAGAACCTTCATAGACATAATTCCTGATAAACAGTCAAATTCCAAATTCAGCACCTGAGAACAGCTCTGAAGGCCTGTGGATATCCAAATTGGGCCTTCACTAAATCTAAGTCTACCAGACCTAAAACAGCAACAGACAGGGCTGAGACTCAGAGTAAACGGAAGAACCTGGTCATTCCTTACATGGCTGGCGTGTCTGAAAAGATAAAAAGGATATTTGGCAAACACCACATACCTGTATATTTCAAACCCACCAACACACTGAGACAGAGGCTTGTACACCCCAAAGATCAAACTCCAAAACACAAGAAAAGCAATGTAGTGTATGCAATTCAGTGCAGTGAGGAGTGCTCTGAGCTCTACATTGGAGAAACCAAACAACCTTTGTACAGGAGGATGGCCCAACACAGGAGGAGCAACACCACAGGACCAGAGTCAGCAGTTTACCTTCATCCAAAGGAAAAAGGACACTCATTTGAGGACATTAATGTTCACATTTTAGACAAGGAAGATAAGTGGTTTGAAAGAGGGGTCAAGGAATCCATTTATGCCAACTTGGAAAATCCTTCTTTGAATAGAGGTGGGGGCCTCAGGCACAATCTTTCCCCTATTTTCCTTCCTGCTTTTTCTTCTGTGCCTAGGAAGATTAAGACCATTTCACAATCTCAACAACAGCAAGGTAATCTTAACGATCCTCCTTTGGATGATAAAGGGACTTAGAAATAAACATCTCAAATAACCATGACCTAGCCCCAGGTGCAAGGTCACACAGCCACCCTAGAAACATATTTAAGGATTCCCTTACAAACTTTGCTCAGACTGAAGAAGCTTCTTGGATAAGGGGCAAAACGTTTCCACTGAGAAAATAGAAATCCAGTTGACATGATTCAAGCTACAGACAATTCCACCTGGATGACTGAGAACCTTCATAGACAGTCAAATTCCAAAGCTTTGGTATATAATTCAACATTACATCAACATCTTTAACATTTAAAAAGTTTCCCATAAATCTGCTTATCTACATAAATACACTATTCCAAAAAGATAGTGGCCACATGACCACATCGCATGGAAGTTACTTGAGCTTTGTCAACCACCTCCCATGAGTGGTTCATATCTTTTGCAGGTGGGGTGTTCTGGCTGTGAATCTCTTTGTGGCTGACAACAACTGACTGTGCAGCATGTACTGCAGCAAAAATGGCTCTGGGTTCAGTCCATGAGGATGTGTTCCTCTTCTGTTAGGCAGGCCTGCTCCTTTACATTTCCATTTCATCCTCCTGACCAAGATGCCATGAAGATCCAGAAGGACAATGTGAACTGCATTCTGGGAACATATTGATGGTCTTGCCAAAAATGGTTTCCTTATTTCCTCTATATGAGGCCAAGTCTCCTTTAGTGGTTCTGAACTTGTGTTCTCTGTACTGAGTTTGGATCCATCAACCAGACCTGCTCTGGAGAGCCACAGAGATTACCTTGGAGAAACTATGTGGCAACAGTTGCAAAAACATGTTTTAAGCCTGGCAAAAGAAAACATTAGAAAGAAACTCAGACTGTCTCTGCCTTAACTCCCTGGGGCAGGGCTTTCCAAAGTGCCGCCGCTGGCGACACACTGGTGGCGGCGCGCGTGCACGACGGCGGCGCGGGGGCGTGCGGCGGCGCGCGTGTGCACGGCGGCGGCGCGCGTGTGCACGGCGGCGGCAGCCTCCGCTAAAACGCGGAACCACTGATCCCGCGCCGCTGCTGCCGCCGCCGTGCACGCGCGCACCGCCGCTTCCGGGTGGTGTGGCGACACACTTTTGTGTCGCGACACACAGTTTGGAAAGCTCTGCCCTGGGGTATAACAGGGAGGGAGAAGAGAACACAGTCAGGCTTTCGAGATAGCCTGTATCAAGATAGGTTTAGTTCCAGTCATTCTTGAGGGGTCTCTTTTCTGACCTCACCTACCTTGAAGAGCTGACACTTGCAGGCCTTAAAACTCATTGTGTGGATGATTCACTCCCAGACCACCTCCACATTCAGTACTGTGTAGACATATGTTGATGAAGGTTCTCAGTCATCCAGGTGGAATTGTCTGTAGCTTGAATCATGTCAACTGGATTTCTATTTTCTCAGTGGAAACGTTTCGCCCCTTATCCAAGAAGCTTCTTCAGTCTGAGCAAAGTTTGTAAGGGAATCCTTAAATATGTTTCTAGGGTGGCTGTGTGACCTTGCACCTGGGGCTAGGTCATGGTTATTTGAGATGTTTATTTCTAAGTCTCTTTATCATCTAAAGGAGGATCGTTAAGATCACCATGCTGCTGTTGAGCTTGTGAAATAGTCTTAATCTTCCTAGGCACAGAAGACAAAGCAGGGAGGAAGATGGGGGAAAGATTGTGCCTGAGCCCCCCACCTCTATTCAAAGAAGGATTTTCCAAGTTGGCATAAATGGATTCCTTGACCCCTCTTTCAAACCACTTATCTTCCCTATCTAAAATGTGAACATTAATGTCCTCAAATGATAAAGGGACTTAGAAATAAACATCTCAAATAACCAGGACCTAGCCCCAGGTGCAAGGTCACACAGCCACCCTAGAAACATATTTAAGGATTCCCTTACAAACTTTGCTCAGACTGAAGAAGCTTCTTGGATAAGGGGCGAAACATTTCCACTGAGAAAATAGAAATCCAGTTGACATGATTCAAGCTACAGATACTGTGTAGACAGTACTTTGTTGCAGATGAGGAAACTTTCTATGAGAAAGACATATGCAACCAAATGGTATTGCTTCCTCACTTTAGCTGAGTGGAAGTACTGTATTTTGATCTTATCATTTTCAGTACCTGTTGCATTCAGTCCTACTTACTGAAGTTGAAACAGGATAGTTTACCTTGTTTTTCTCAAAATGCTTATCTCATAACATTGCCACAATATGGCTTTTCCTAGAGCAGGGGTGGGCAACGTCATACGGCCTGCGGGGCTCCCGCCTAAGACAAACCCCGCCCCTTCCACGCAATTGGCTCCTGCCTGCAAACCCCCGCCCCCCAGTGCTTGTGATTGGCTCCCACCCGCAAACTCCGCCCCCCCCCGGTCCCCCGTTATAAATATCCAAATGGCCCTTGGCAGAAAAAAGGTTCCCCACCCCTGTCCTAGAGAGTAATCCTGTATTTGGACTCATTGCTGAAGCATTTTATGAAAGGTTTGTTTCACATGTACCCACTTGCCTCCACTCCTGTTCTGACCTGAAATGTATTGTTGGATTTATCAGTGCTTATCTCTCAACATTTTGAACCTAATGGCCACTTAGGTTAACTACTTGCTCTCTTGAAATACTTCTTTCTTCATCACAGTGACTTCATCTCAATAGACAAACTCATTATGGGTCACTCTGACTCTCCTTACCTTGCTTTCCATAAGGGCAAATTGATATTATGGACAGGCATCTCTTTCCTTCCATAAGTACATTTCATATTTTAGTCTTACTCGGAATATTCTTCCCTGTTTTCTTCTCTGACACTGCAGTATCTCTGGAATAATCATTACATAGTCTATATACTGTATTTGGTGAATGGTGGCTTTCAGTTTGAAGTGATATGCTGTGTTCATGAGAACATAGAAACTACATAAAGGACTGGCCCTCTTTTTATAGCCTCTCTCCAGATGGGTCATGGCTGCTATTCATCCTTGCTATGACTTGGTGAAGCGACCTTGTCCATATCCCATTAAGGTGCATTTCACTATGTGCATGTCCTCTTCTGCTGCTTTCAAAGTTCCATTGCTGGAGCTGCATTTGCTTGCTTGCTTGCTTGCTTGTTTCTTTAACAATACTTACAATCTACCCTAATCCTGAAGGACTCTGGGCAGAGTCCAGTAAAAACAAAAAGCAAACAAGCAGACAAAAAAGAAAAACAACATAATGATAAAACCCAAGGCAGATGCTATCCTTGAGCTCTCCCTAGCTCAAGCCACCTCACAGTCGTTTGCATGGCTACCGATGCCTGAGTTCTGGACAGAGAGCTGGATTTGTCTCTTCTTAGCTGTTCTTGGAAGGCTATAGCTGCTGTTTTGGGCCTTTCCGATGACTTGTAGAGGTGGCAGATGTTCTGGTCTGCCTTTCATTGAAATTTAATTCCCCTGGCCTCTAAGATGCCTGTGTCTTGGCCTTTTGGACATCTCACTGCCTCGCTGCTTACAATGAACTTGTGCTGTGGACCGCTCAATCTTGCCAGTGTTCGGGCTTCTGGTCACTTTGCTAGCACCTGGGCTATCTTTCTGTCACACCTGAGTCCTTGGTGGAGTTCAGCTTAAGTCCTTTGTGGTGCTCTGTCCCTACTATCTCTTGCCACAAGTGGCCCCGTCCACCTGTTGCCACTCGCTGGATTATTCCAATCTTTCTTCTTGCTATTTTCTGTCTTTTGTCTTCTTTCCTCTTATCCTGAGGCTGCCACACTTTGCATGGTAACTGGGCTCTTTTAAATAGCCAGCTCTCTCAAAATTGTAAAGACGGGGTCCTTCAAGGAAACCGGGAAAAAGAGGGACGTGGGCCTTCCATTTGCTGAGCGTCCTTCTTTCCACATTGTTTTAAATAGGCTTACAAAAAAACCTTTCTCTGTTAAAATATAATTATGAAATTGCCCCTTACTAGAAAGCATGAAGAAGCAACCTGAACACCTTTTCTGAAATCCAAAACAACTCTGACCTCAATTGCTAAAAATTAGTGCTATAGTTTCCTGTCACTCTGAGAAATGCTTAACGTTGAGGCTTTACGTAAGTTAAATAGGAATTACATGATTTAAAAAGCAGGGAAGACCCCATAACTCCCCCCCAACCCTAAGAAGAAAAACTCAGAAAATCTTGGCTCCACCCACTTTGCATTGTCACCCTGTCCACTCTGAGCCTTGACCTTGGAGAGCCTGCCCATTCTTGCTGTAAAGAGGCAAGTTTCACATTTTAAAAAAAGTGATCAAGCTTGCACACTTAAAGAGGGAGCATTGTCACACCTTGTCATGGGCTTTGCTCCTCAATTTGCCTTCACAAGCCCACAGTTGCAGTATTGCGAAGTTGGAGATACATAGATTAAATGTAATGATTAAAAGTAAGTAGTATATTTATTTCTGGCCCATACCTAACCCCAATGAAATCATTCACTTTATTTGGGGCAGTGGAGGGAGGGTGTTGCACAAATTCATTTATCATTTTAAAGGGTTACAGTACTGCACAGTTTTGAGAAACCTTGGGGTTAAGTGTCCCAAGTCAGAAAGTAACTTGACCAGGTTTACACAGAAGATTTTATGAAGAAGCTAGGATTTGAAACTAGATCTTTCTCAGGCCCTAAACATGATTTAGATTCCTGCAAATGTGTTTTATTTTCCAGCAACCTTTTCATGGCCTTGGCATCTGCTACCACAGCCTAATATTAAACGATTAGATGTTTTTTCAGAGCTCACCCTGTTCTAAGCAGTTCCAGGAGACGACATCTATTTAATTAAAGAACTGTTGCATATAAAACAAAACATCTGCATCCTATACAACAAACCTTTACCCAAATAGCAACTTCCTGTATAAGGCAGCGAGTATCTTACTGCTGGCTTCAGTCTTGCATCCATGATGAAATTAGGGAAAAACTAAGATAAACTCCAGCCAACTGCTCAAGTGCTCTACAGTGGCTCCCTTGGCCCACCTCATAGTGAGTTTGCACAACGTCCTTTCTGCCTTTTGGCCTCCATTGGTCACCTCTTCCCTACTGTTACATTACCCATGCAATTCCCCTGCACGCAATTACTCATCCAGGGAACATTTTGCTTGAGAGGGGGGAACCTGCTCTACCGATTGCTAGACTATCCAGAAGTAATCTTCTGGCTGCCTAACAAGGGAGTGCATGGAAATTTGGGAAAAGCCAGAACCACAGTCTGGTGGAGACTACCATAGAGGTGCAATTTTGTGTTAGTATTGATGCTACGTTTTGCAATTTACTGAGGAGAGGATCCTTACTTAGTTGTTTATAGAAACAGGAAATTGAGAGGAAGAAAAAAATGGAGGAACTCAGACCTGTCTTCTCCAATGTGGGGGCCCTCCAGTTAATGATAGTCACAATGGGCAGAATTTATCCAGCAATTGTTGTAGGTGGAAATTCAACTGGTAACGGTTTCTACCACCATTGCATTTCCATGATAGGAAATATTACCTGCTATATTTTAATCCTCAGCTGTTGAAGAGAGAAGAACCCTGAAAAGGAAAAGGTAGTAACCCTGGTATCTCCTATTTTTGCTGAAATGGGTGGCCTCCTACAAGAGCAAAAAGGATTTCTGATCAGTATGCATGTATTCTGATTATTTTAGGCTCTCACATACTCATGTGAAATCTTGTGTTTGACATCTTAAGAAAGTCTCTGCAATCCTATACATACTTCCTTGAAAACAAACTCCATTGTGTATAATGTGGCATAGGCCCAGTAAAGTGCCAACGGATTAGCAGCCTTATCTATCTTCTTAAATCAAATTCCAGCTTTGGCAATTGTTGCAAATAGCTAATGGGGTATGTCTGGTGAAGTTGCAAAAAACAAAGGAATTACTAGAGTTGGAGATTAGTCAGCAAGTGCCAAAGCTTTAAAGTTTGAGTTAACACTTTGTCCTTTTCCAAAATTGTTATAGTTGGGGATCACACATTTCAATAAACTGTGATTTGCTTAACCATGGTTTAGTGAATAAAACCACATGGTTGGGTTCACAAAATATGTTTCACTGCAAACAAGCAAATAACATTTTACCATAGCATGTTTGTCATTCTCTTTATCTTGCTGACCACTTGTTTGCCATTTCAGTGCTTTTCTGCCTTCCCTCCCCTGTGCCTGTTGCTGCCTTGAGCCCATTGTTGAACAGTTTTCATATCCTTTGAAAATGGGAATTCTGGAAGATTTCCCATCAGTGACCAATCAGTGAATATATTCAGATTGATTTATAGTATTCAGATCGCAGAATTTGAGTAGTCTTATTACAGAATTTTGAACTGAGTTCAGAGCACAGTTCATGTCGACACTGAGCAGGAGTTACCAAAATGGATACAAGAGAAGCAATAGTGTAAAACCTGATCCCAGTGCTGATTAGGAACCTCCACCTTTCTAAAATTGGGTTGTGATGTTATTGTAAGACCAGATACCCCTATGTTATGGAAGGAGCTGATGGATTGGGTTCAACATTTGAACCCAAGTTTTTGGGTTCAAATACTTCTGAACTTAAGGCTTCCTTTGCATCCCTTAATGTGGCTGGGAGGAATTTTGAAATGTACACATCAAAATTCCACACTAACCTGTGTACAGTCTGAAAAGACCCAGTGAGAGTTTATATCCAATTACAATTAATTACCTGTAATTCAGGCCAGTTTGAGGCTATTTTTCTCTTAGGCTTGCCAGTGTCAGCTATTAAGCTGGGCATTGATTATAGACCTTGCTTAAGACATCCTCTCAGAGGAGATTCACAGGCTGGGAAGGGAGGAGTTCTGAGGGTGACGAAAGCCCCCAGCCAGAGGAGAAAAGGGGGCATAATTGGACAGTTAGTGTTTATATTGTATTCAAGTATTTTCTCACAGCGCCAGGTATATAAACACAGAAGGGTCTCATTGGAAAGCATCTGAATTGGGAGAGCAGGTTGGTGCCTGGGGAATCATTATGGTTTGTTTGTTTTGGAAAGGTAAAAATTTCTCACATGCCTTTGAATGCAGGAAATTGGCTGCATAATCCAGAGCTGGGCACATGGCACAGCTGGCGGTGTATCTGCAGAGAGTTTGGGCATCCTGATGCTGAGTTATGCCAGGGGTATATAATGCAAGTTTGATGGCTGCTAACAAGTCTTGTTTGCCAAGAGATCAAGCCTATAACCATGCCTTATTTCTGGATTGCTGATGTTCTGGGGTAGTAGTTCCCAAGTAATGCTATTGTGGAAAGTCAACCAGTTTGTTCTTATCTGTCTTTCAGTTGGTAGTAGGTGATCCTACTTTGTGCGTGCGTGCGTGCACCATATTATCACTAGGGCTTACCAGTCTGAAACTGGTAAATTTCCATAAAGGTACTAGTGGTCCACTCATTTGTCCCCATCCTTCATTTAGCAACAGTTGGTCTTCAAACAATTCATAGATTAATTTTCCAGTTCCTTGGGATCACTTATTTAATTATGCAGCTAATACAAGAACTTGACAGAGGATGTCAGCCCTTTGAGCCCAAAGTCAGGAATTCTTTACATGGAAAATAGAAAGGGGCAATTTAAATGTATACAAAGCAGATAATGCCTTGGTATTGCAAGTCTGGATAATCACACCCAAATGTGTGTCAGAACCTTGAATTATAAATACTAAAGTTGTGAGTTTTAAATACCATAATTACCTCTTTTTCTTTTTTTCTTTTTGTCTGTATATTAAATGTTTAGGGTAAATGCTATACTTATTTTTAGACAGTTTTCTGTGAAGGCTAAACATTCCTCTTTGGAAAAATGTTTTAAATTAATGCTTAAGTTCTCAAATCTCACAACCATCCATGAATCCCTACTTCAAGAAAACTGTTTCATGGATTTGACTACAAACTAGCCAGAATTTTACTAACCCTTTCTTCATCGTTATCAAAACTATATGGAACAAATAAAAGCACTTCTGTCATGTGATCTTTGACTTGGTTTGTATGTAGTAAGCCACAGTTTACTCCACCATGGTTATTGAACTGAGCACAGTTGGCTGGGTTTGCACAATATACTAAGCCATAAAGTATGGTTTATTAACCACAGTGGCTGGGTTCACACACATTATAGCTTAACGTGATAGGTGACCTACGTCTAAAGTATTGTGCAATTGATTGTATTCTAGTCTTCCAATGTATGTATACGAATTAAAGAAATACTCAGAGGCACTTTGTCTGATGCAGATTGCCTTTACAAAGGAAAAAGAATTAAACTTCATATATACTCAAAAGGCTAAAATACCCATTTTTTTAAGAACAAAAGGCAGTAACCATTCTTAAGCTACATTTTTGTGATATATGAAAATTGATATTCGAAGCATGTAATATATTGGCTTCAAACTGGCCTCTGTGCTTGCTTGGAGATACATGGCTGTTTCTCAGGCCTCTTCCTTTCTTAAAACTTCCTCCAATAGCATAATTTAATAACTGTAACACTAGAGTCTATGAAGGTTCTCAGTCACCCAGGTGGAATTGTCTGTAGCTTGAATCATGTCAACTGGATTTCTATTTTCTCAGTGGAAACGTTTCGCTCCTTATCCAAGGAGCTTCTTCAGTCTGAGCAAAGTTGGTAAGGGAATCCTTAAATATGTTTCTAGGGTGGCTGTGTGACCTTGCACCTGGGGCTAGGTCATGGTTATATTGAGATGTTTATTTCTAAGTCCCTTTATCATCCAAAGGAGGATCGTTAAGATCACCCTGCTCCTGTTGAGCTTGCGAAATGGTCTTAATCTTCCTAGGCACAGAAGACAAAGCAGGGAGGAAAATAGGGGAGAGATTGTGCCTGAGGCCCCCACCACTATTCAAGGAAGGTAACACTAGAGCCACGTTTTGCCTTCATTATACCCACTAGCACAGCCTGCTACATAGCCATTCCCTGACTCATTATGGCAGGTCTTAGGGGCCAAAGAGTTTGCTCTGAGAGAAAAGGTGGTCCCCTTTCAAGTAGGGCCTAATTAAGTGAGCCTGGAGACTGGACCTGTACTAGTAATTCATTAAAGACCCATGTGGCCAGGTTATTTATTCCTTATTCTGAGCCACCTTTCTCTAAAGAAGCAGGGAAAAAATACTTTCAGTGTACAAAAAGCTGAGAATCTCCTGTAATGATACATGCTCTGCATTTGATGGATAGGTGTGGGTGGGTCAACTTTCCTGTACCCTTCATTGTGTAAAACTAGAGCAATCCAATTGTTGATGCAAAAAAAAAAAAAAAAGCCGCCTTATTTCACAGTACCAAATACATCACAATTGTTGGCATTCCTAGAGGGAAAAAAAATTTTTTTAGACAGATTACAAAGTAGTTTTTTGTTTTTCTGTATCTTTTTATCTTTTTCTGAAATTTAATAAAATTATTTTTTGAAAAAAAAATTGTCGGCATTCCTCAGAGGACTGTTGAAATGTACTTAAGCAAGATTGTATGAGATATATTTACAAGAGGTGAGATGTATTTAGCCTTTCAGGGTTCCTGCTCCTCATATATACCTTTGTTCAATCCTCAGCTTTGCATCTCTGTTGTTTAGCAGCATCCATTTAAATGTAGTCTCCCTCTTCTACTGCCAGTACTGTGTATAAATTTTACATTGGTGTAATTTATGATTGGCTGTACTTCTGGTTTTGCATTCATGGACAGACTTTTAGGTGGGTAGTTTGTTCATTGTGAGGGCACACAAGAGATATGCACACACGCATCATTTCTTTGAGGCAAGAAATGTGCACTAAATAACTAGTGAAGGGCTTAACGTGAGCTGGGTAGGCCAGGTCCTAGCCCCAGAATCTATTTTCATCACCAGGATTCAACAAGAATTTGTGAAATAATTGTGTATTTGAACATGTGGGGTATGATTTTAATCTCTAAGCACAGAACACGTGGGAAATGCTTCCGTTGTTCAGAGACTGTTAGAAATAAAGTATTAAATTTGAGATGTGGGGAAGGTATGGAGCAACTTGACATATTAAAATATCTAGGAATATATGGCAATTTTGGCATGTAAGCTCTTCTTCTCTCCCAGCTGACAGAACATCCCAACTTTAAAAATTCTGGTCTGAATTGCAGTGGGTCGACCACAGGGCTAGGGTGGTGCTCAGTCTGGAGTATGAACACCGCAGGTCCTAGTTGGTTGTTCCTCACTTCAGTCTAAGGTTTTGAATGGAGTGATGAGGTTCTAGAGGGGGCGGGAAAACTAATAGAGGGGGTGAGGAAAATTAATTGGCATAACAGGCTATCACTGGATCAACTCTGGATGAACAAAAAAATGGCAGCTGTCAGCCAGCAGGGAACCAGCAGCTCAGGACAAAATGGCCACATAGGCCAGTGATCAGCTGCTGGAAGGGAGAGGGTGAGCCAGGAGTGGTAGCCAATTGGAGCTGGGGGCGACACTAGATCTGAAGGAAGCACTTCAGATAATCCACTCAGAAGGGCTTGAAAGCTTCAAAATATGGACAGGGGATGCATTTGCAATGGGCTGGGAGTCAGTGGAGGACAATGCCATCCATTCCTGTACTTGAGAAGCGGTGGGTAGCCTGTACTGGCAATGGGACAAGCAGAAAGTGTGGATCTGCCCTGAATCTCTAAATATAGGCTAAGAAGGAGCCTTTGCAATTGAGCCCCGAACTAAAGATACTTTTGAGCCTGTTCTAGATGCTGCATCTTTTCCCAGCAAAGTTGTGTGGGGCTAGGCCAAGGGTCGGAAATGGCGGCTCGCGAGCCACATGCGGCTCTTTGGCCCCTTGAGTGTGGCTCTTCCGCAGCTGAACTCACCCCCGCCCCTTCCACGTGATTGGATCCCGCCCCCAAACTCTTAGGCTCTTACGCGCTCTCGCTCTCCAAGGCCGGGGCCACACGCAGCTGCCCACACCTTGCGCACAGCCCGTGGGGCTCTCTGCCACTCCCTTCAACGGAGGAGGGACCGGCGTGCCTTGGGAGCTGCTGCTGCTGCTGGCGGCATGCCGCTCCGGCAAAAACTCCGGCGCCACCATTGCTCGCCGGCTGGACCCTCCTCCCCAAAGGCGGTGCTCCGCAGGCCCCGCTTTCCAGGGCCGTTCCTGCCACATCCTTTCAGCCTCTGGCGTCTTATGGGGATGAAGGAGCGTGCGCGGTGGAGCCCCCTAATATCGCACTGGTTTCAGAAGCAACACTCGCTTTGGCGAGATCTCTGGCAGGAAGAACGAGGCGCCACTAGGATGACTCAGCCCTTCCATTCTTCCTTTCCCCCTTCCGAAATAAAGGACTGCCCTTTCTAATAAAGTCACTGTGAAGAAAAGCCGCCTGCTCTCCCCTTGGCCGCCTCCGGTCGCTACAGTCGCCCCGCCGGAACGGAGCCTGGCTCGGCTCCCCCGGCCGCCGCAGGGCTCGGGTTAGTGGGGGGAGAGGATGCCGAACGGCGGGGTGGGGGGATTGATGGGGTGGGAGGGTGCGCCGTTGAGGCCTCCTTGGGAGGAAAGCGGGGAAGCCCCGCGGCCCCTCGAAGGGATCCACCGGGGATCACGTGCCTCTTCTCGCTGGGGCTCTCCGAGCAGTCGCTGCCTCCGGGTCGCAGGGATTCCGGCATGGGCACCTGCCGGACGTGGGGAGAGAGGCCGGGAACGGACGGATGTGGCAGTAGGCACAGGAGTGGGACTCCCCGCCTCGCCCCTGCGCGACCGCCCGGCTTTGCCTGGCCTCAACGCCCGAACGTGGCGAGGGAGAAGGGAAGAGGCTCGGGAGCCGGAGCGCCCGAGTGCCAGACGGGCAGCTCTGCCCGCACGCCTCGCCCAGACATGCCGCCAGCAGCAGCAGCAGCTCCCAAGGCATGCCGGTCCCTCCTCCGTCGAAGGGAGCGGCAGAGAGCCCCGCGGGCTGTGCGTGAGGTGTGGGCGGCTGCAGGTAGCCCTGGCCTTGGAGAGCTGGGGTGCAGCGGGACGGGAGCATTGCCGGCGGCCCGCAAGGACCGGCCATGGAAGGTGAGCGAGGGCCGGGGCGGCCGGCCAAGCGCAGCGCAGCCCTGTATCTTACCCTTCCACGCAATTGCATCCCGCCCCCAAACCCCGCTCCCTTCCGCGCAATTGGCTCCCGCCCGCAAACCCCACCCCCTTCCACGTGATTGGCCCCCGCCCGCAAACCCCGCCCCCTTGCTCTTGAGCATGTCAAAATGTCCTCGAGCATGTCAAAATGGCTCCTGGCATAAAAAAGTTTGCCGACCCCTGGGCTAGGCTAACCTCTAAGAATTTAGCTTCCTTCTTCAGCCACTTAAACCAGAGTAGGAGCTGCAAAATATTCCCACATACTCCCGAGGCTGGGGTTGGGTGAGGTCTCTCTTACCCAGCTCTTCCAGTTACATCTTGCATAACCTCTGACCTGTCTCCTGGGCTATGCTACAACTTTCCAACCACTTCTCTTTTCTTCCAACATTGGAACATAAATACAGCAATGGAGTGGGAAAAGCCCAAGCAGCTATGGGACCTGACTCTACAATGGGGTGCATAACTGTGGCCCCAGGGCTCGAGGCAATTATTAAGTGCCCTTTTTGTGGCCATGATTGCTGAAAACACAGTGCTGTTTCTTGTTATTTTGTGGTGGGTAACAGAGGAAAACTATAATGTAAAAACTGAAATAGGAATATCACAGTTAAAGAAATTTTAAAAAATCTTCCAATTTGCCCCCTCCCCTTTATAGTATATTTATCTTGGTTCTGTTCACACATTGCAGTGTGTCCCCCCCCCCTGCAACGCGTGCACACACCTATGTTCTAAGGTTGTGGAATTCAGAGCATGCAGGGGCACGCTTGTTGCACCTGTCTGCAACCCTTTAAACAAAACATGACTTTTCCTGGTGTTGCATAACAGCTGCAGAGAGGCAGCCACAGGAGCTTAAAGAGTCACAGACAAGTGCTACGTGAGCACCTTCTTGCACTCCAAAGCCCCTTTTTGCCTTCATATCCAAAAGATTGCATGACCTAATATCGTCCTTCTTTTCTGTTCACTTTCCAGATTTCCTCTATTTCAGCTTCTTTTCAGGTCACAGCTTGTTTGGAATGCAAACTTCATGTAGTTTTGCCAAAGCTATCACATTCAACCTACAGATCCACTGTGATATCTCAAGCCAATTTAAATGTTCTTTAAATATTGCTGGGCAATATTTTAGAATAGTCCTTAAGATTTACTTAGCACTTTTGAATATGAATGGAGCCACGGAACCTCTGCTGTTTATAGCCATTCCATTTTGCATTTTGGTGAACAAATAAACAAAATTTTCCTCCTAGTGTTTAATTAGTTTAGAGACATATGAGTTGGGTATGTGTACATGCCATATGTTGTAAATACTTCAAAACTTTGTAGATGAACGGCTTTTTTGGTTGTCTGAAATCAGCAATTGCATTTATAACCATTTTGATTTATATATTATCAGAGGGCAGAATTGCTTGTTCTTTCCTTTCTTTTTCTGCCTGAATTGTTGTTTTGTCACTCAAAGGTTGGTCCAATGAAAGATGTACATCACCTATTTTGTATTTCCATTTCGTAATGCTTTTGCCACGTGTTGTCAAATTGGAGCTTTTCTAGGCTACATAGACAGGAACAGGATTAAATATTCTTGAAAAGAATCCAGAAACCATTCTGCTTCCTCCATACACACTAACCCACACCAAATTCATGAGTCACAGATGTCTGAGCCGGAGACCTGTTGTCTACTACCTTTTTTTTTTTAAAGCTGTGAGGGAGATGTGCTGTGAACCAAGAAGACTGAATCATGGATGGGTTGGTGGCCAGAAAAGTGAGCTGTGCAGATTGATGGGTCTGGAGACCAGTGCTAGATGCTGTTTACTGCAGGAACAGCAATCAAGGCCAGCTCTGTGGAGAATATGTGGCATGTGCTGTTTCAGCTGATGCTCCTAGGACTGATTTAGTTGCCTTGGTAAAATGGAGCAAGTGGGGCCAACCTGGAAATAGCCCCTTGTTCACCAATGACCTGATTGCAGTGGTGGTGTCCCTTCAGAAGCCTCATTAGAGTTGCCACATAAGAGTTTCAGACTAAAGAGCACCCTAAAGCGACAATATCTGAAATTATAGACAATATCTGAAATTACAGAATTTGTGTGGGTGGGTGGGTGGGTGTAAATGGGGTAAAGAATTGTGGGGATGTAGCACCTTTAAAATAAGAGGATTTGGCTACCAGAGATTTCAATAGCTCATGGCCAATTAAATAGCTTTCTCTGAGTATTGATGAAAATGTTTCTCTGCCCTTTCACACACAATGGATAAGTTAAGTTGTTTAATGAAAGGAGTGTTGAAAGGAGTGTTGAATCTCAGAATCAGGGCTTTGTAGTATCACTTTCTCACCCAAAGCCCCAGACGTTTCTCATGCTTACCTACTCAGGGGATCATCCCTTAACATTCCCCATATTTTCCTCACTCAGGAAGTAGGAAGGCAGAAGGATCAAGAAGCACCAACTCAAGATGAAGGGGTCGTTTGGCTTTGGATTGGAAGAATACTTCAGCCTCATGTCTTGGGAAAAGAAAACCAGAAGACAAGGCCCATCTTGACTTTGGGATTCAGTGGTGTATGGAAGGTTTTAAATGGAAGGCAGCAAGAGGGTGAAATCTAGGGGTAGAAATGAGCATCCAGCTATATCCCATCTGGGGCTGGTTGCTTTAGTTTAAATATAATTCCCTAGAGGCTCTGCTGATTCCCAGCAGGAGATGGTTAGGTGTGGTTAGCCTAATGCATGCGTTACAAGCCAGCGAAGCAGGCCAGACAAAGGCCTTGCTTGGCTCTGTAGCCAGGGCTTTTCCAAACACAAAATGTATCTCGGAGGAATCTCTCTTCCTTGGCCTCTAGCTACAGAGCGTAGCTGGTTGCCTGAAACAGCTTCTGCTTGGGAGAGGGAACCCTGTTCTCCTGCTCAATTGAATCTGACAGATCTCTACTTTTAAGAGAAACCCTCCCTATTAGTATTTATTCCACAGAGCTGCTCCCGGCTTGACCAGTGTGCAGATACTGGTACTTGGTTCCATTCCATTTCCTGTACATCTTCCCCCTGCTCAATATGTATTTATTTGCAAACCTCCAGGGTCAAAAGATTTTCAACAATTTATGGTTAGTAAAAACCTGCCTTCCTAGAACAGAAATCAACGATGTATCTCTGTGAATTTAATTTAATCTAGAAAATGGGTGGGGTATCTTTCTCTCATCCAAATTAAAAAAGAAAAAGAAAGAAGTAATTTTGCTTCTGATGAGTAGAAACTATCTACCTGCAGGTCAGGCTCTGGGACTCTTGTTGAAGTCTTTTCAGGTCCTTTCAAAAGAAAATTTGAATTTCCTCTTCCAAAGCTGAGCTAGGTTCCACATTTAGTGTTATTCAGGAACTTTTTTTTTTGCCAGCACACCCTTTTCACATTACGCAGCATGTTGCCTTGCCATGAGGATCCTGTAGCATTACAATTAAGGAAACCAAATCAGAAAGAAGGAAAGGAGGGTGGTAACCTTGGGAATCTGAGGCTGGGGTCATGCACCATGCTAAGTGATCATATTATTTGTTTGGTTGTCACTTAGCATGGTAATCCAGCCATTATGGCTTATAAACATTAGTTTATAGCTTGGTGCAACCTTCTCCAGCTTGATGCCCAGCTGCAATTAGCTGAATTCCATAGCCAAGTTGGGAAAGGCTGGTTTAGTGCCATGTGATTTATTCAACATATCATGGCTTAATGCTGAGGGTGAACCCATCTTGAAAGTTGGTTTTGGCTATATTATTGATGGTTACAGCTCTTTATGAACTCTTTTTTCCTTTTATGTTGCCATCTGCTTTGATTTCGAATATGTAACCTTTGGGATAACCAGGGCTACATCTTAGCCCAGGGATCGGTCTGCAATATCAGGATTCAAAGGACAACATGTGAAGTAAAAATGAAGCATGCCATTGATGGGACCTAGTGAGTGCTTTGCTATACAGGTAGTCCTTGTTTAGCAACTCCCTCGTACAGCGACCGTTCCCAGCTACGACGGTGATGAAAAGTAACTTTGCAACCAATCCTCACATTTAGGACCTTCACAGGTCTGTAAAGCAAAGGAAAGCTGAAGTAAGATCATAAGCACAGTTGTGGTTTCGGTTAGCAATCGCTTCACTTAATGACCGAGTTGCCAGTCCCAGTTGTGGTTGCTAAATGAGGACTACCTGTAAACAAATTTGTGTACAATGTTTTTTTCTTCATTATTAAATAATCATAACCAATAGTTATAACTATAGAAGTCAAGCACTACTTTAATGATGTAGCTATCAGCTGTCCTTTCCCCCCCCCCTCAAAAGTACATGCCCTGGACTTGATCCATATTGTGCAGTGTAGGGAAACGTTAATTCTCCTCTTACAGTTGCAGTCCAGCAATTTACAGTAGTATGTCAAAAAGTGGTCTGTTCAGTGCAAACTGCATTGTTCAACACAAGCTGCATGCACACAGCTTCCAATCTCCATTGGGATTACAGTATATTATGGAGCAAAGCATCCATAAGGTTCTAATACACTTACTTTTACACTAAAAAGGTTGGAGGGGGGAGAGATCAGCAGCTGCTAGTGAAGTGGTTAAAAGAGGATGAATAAACTGTGGCTTTCCAGTTGGTGCTAGACAATTCCCAGCAGCCCCAACCAGCAGAACCAGAACTGTGGGGTGCTGGGAATTCAACAGTATCAGAGTTCTTCATCTTGGCTTTGAAATAATGTGTAGTTTGACCCTAGGATTGGAGTTACGGTTTCCAAACCAGCTTGAGTCCCTCTACTTCTCAGCTTGGACACTGAATACTGTCCCTCAAAGAGGAGAAAAATACACCGAGGTGGACAGAATGTTGAACGCAATTGCACCTCCTCCTATGAGGCTATTGGCTAAAATACTCTGTTGTCCTTGAGACAGCTGCTGCAGCCTCTACACACTGACATTATGAAAGAGATTATAGTAATTCCTGCCCAGTGGGAAAAGAAGGAGATATTTCTTCTTTTTAAGGTGGAAATTCCCATTTTCTGCCACTCATTGAATGACCAGGAAAACAGCACAGCTCAGTTTTTCCACAGACTGTGCTATATGGCATTGCTCCCAGTCCTAATGGTTTGCTTGCTAAGATTTTGGGGGCTTCGTCTGCTACTATGAGGATTTCATTAGGACACTCCAGAGAGGAGTGAAACCCCCTGTAGAGAGGAACCCACAAATATCTCCTTCCCTGAAACCACAAGAGAGTTTTGAAGCAATAGAAAGACATGGGAAATGGTTGCTCTCTCAGCCTTTTCTTGTATAGTTAAAGGAATGTTCCTTTCATAGACATCCTTCTCTCTTCCTTTGTTATCCACAACTTGTAATAAATCCATTACATAAAGCAAACTGAATTTAGTAGGACTGGACCTGAATTCTATGTGATACAGGCAAACGTTACAGTAAAAGACTGCATGAAAAATGTCCTCATTGTTAACTAACTGGTGCTTCTCTTCTTAAAGTACTGAATCCCAGAACAGTTTGGAATGCAAACAATTAGCAATTCAGACTAGATGTAGAAAAAAAAAATGGGACATTTGTACTTGAGCCTCAGCAAGGCAACCCAACCAGATATTTTCCCTATTTTGAAACTTTGAAAATGTATATACTAATGGAGAGGTTCTCCATTTACTCCATCCACACTCATACCTAGTGGTACCATTAGGGAGATAGGGTCTCCAGTAGAGAACTTATGTGTGCCATTACATTTCCTCCTTCATAGATCTTTTTCAGGGATGAATGGATTCAAGGCATTGTCTTCCATTTATAGAACTTTTGTGTTTTGCTGCTGCTGCTTCTATTTATCAGCATCAACCTTCCCACTCTCCCTCTCAAGACAGTGGAGTCTCAAAAACTTGGAGTCACAAATATAAAAAATAATTCAAAGGGTTCTTCTGCATGACCTACTAACCACACATGAGATACAAGTCCCTGCAGTTTTCTTGGCAAGTTTTTTCAGAAGTGGTTTGCCATCGCCTGCTTCCTAGGGCTGAGAGAGAGTGGCTGGCCCAAGGTCACCCAGCTGGCTTTATGCATAAGGCAGGACTAGAATTCCCAGTTTCCCAGTTTCTAGCCTGGTGCCTTAACCACTATGCCAAACTGGCTCTTGTCTGCTGCTAGTAACTGGCGCCAAAGGAGGTGTTTCTTACCCTACCTCTCCGCTGCTACACGTAATGAGGGTAGGACTATCATTCTGCTTCAGTGCTAAGGCCCAACTGGGATCCTAAGTGTGGGCAGCATGTTTTTGTGTCAGCAAACTTTCCTGCCCAAACTGTATTGTTATTGTTAATATTAATATTCAAATGTATCGGGGGTGGAGTTGCCCAAATCTGGATTTCAGCTGATGAGAGCCGAGAGCTCCAAGTAGAGTGAGAGGCTCAGCCTAAGAAGGATGCAGTCTGAGAAGGGGGTGGGAAGTTGGCGAGGGGCTGATCAGCTGCAGAGTCAGGGGATCAGGAGCTGCCAGCATTTTGTGACTCACAGGCTGGGAAATGCTGGCAAGCGTGAGAGAGACCAGGCACGGGGCTCTGTTCTCAGGGAGATGCAAGCCAAAAGGCTGCACTAGGGCTTCTCAAATAGACTGGGTCTGGAAACGGCAACTGTTCCCCTCCTTCCTATTTATCCTGTCTCCTTGGTAGATTAGCGTGAAAGGGCAACTGTTCTGCCCCAAGATGGCATTAGGATGAGAGGTCTAATGCAAAGGGAAGGATTATTTTCAGTAAGACAGCCTGGCCTGGAAGTACTACCAGTATGCCACACAGCTGGAAGGGGAGGGGGACAGCAGAGGAAAGAGTAGCTGATGCAGCTGTCTGAAACAGCCCTGACCAGCTACAGAAGAACCCGTGGGCCGTGGGATGTTGTGTGGTCTGAGACTGTGGGGCTGAGTGGGTGGGCGAGCTGTGATTGCATGACAGCCAATTACCTGATTTGAAGTTAGGACTGCAAATAGAGCTGATTTTGAAGAGAAGGATGCAAACATATTCTCTGGAGCCAGATGATGGGGGAGATCTTTTGATCATTAAATGTTTGTTACATCACTACTGTAGATGTCTGGTAGGACTGTAAGGAAAGAAGATCTGGACTATGTGATGACCTTGAACCTGCTATCTGGCTGTAGTTCCATAAACAGCACCTTCCCTGAATCATATGTAAAAGTGTGTGTGTGTGTTTGGCTTTCAGGATCAAGAGGAATAGGTCTGGTGCTGTTGACTTAATTTATGGCATTTTCTAGCTGTGTTCCTACATTAGATGTTCAATCTGGAATAGCTATATTTTGTTCACTCCTGTTTTACTGGGTGTCTTCCTGAAGTTATAATCAAATCAGTGCCCTTCTATTCTTCTATCTCTGCAAGCTGCAGAAAACCAACTTTAATTTGGAAAGAACACAATGGTAATATCCATAGATAAAAATTTCCTTAGTGATATTTCCCTTTCTTTTTAAGAGGCATGGTTTTGACAGTACAGTAACATATCACTGTCCCTCTGTATCTTCTCTGACATACTTTCATTATTGTCTTTCTATTGATGCCATTTTATCCATTTGACTTTTTAAATTATATTTTTGGCTGTTCTAAAATGCCTGAATTTTAAAAAATATTTGTGCAATATTATATAACTGAAAAGCAGTTTAATGTATTTTAAATAAGATAAAACTCTGCTGCTTGGTGCCATTTTAGCACTGTGTTAAGTGGGCTTGGGCATGCCTATTAAAAAACCAGACATTGAATTCAATGGGATACGTTCCCAAGTATATAGAATTGCACTTTTAGCCTATTTATTTATTTAGCCAAGTAGTCATACAAAAATGTCTGTTTCAAAAAGAACCTTAGTGTAAATTAAATAACTGAATTTAAAAATTCAAACAAAGAATTAGTGTGGATGGAATGTTGTAGGATGGAGAGACACAGAGAGAGAGCACTGTACTGCAAAGAAAGTCACTTACAAAAGCAGTTCTGCATGAACTTGCCAGCATGCAAGCGGTATATGACCCAGCTCAACCACCACGAACTCAGTAAGAGGGTTAGATTTATAATTCCAGGAGCGGACTCATCAGCTGTATTGTTATTTCCTGTTTCACCTAGACCTTCAGATCTACGTACATCCAGAGATGTAGGCGGGAGGACATAAAAATGTGACATGAAATAAAAGTAAAAGAATAACATCCTGGTCAACTCTTGAATCATCACATTTAATACTGCTACCCTGTTCAACATAGAAAACATTAGGAACAAGATGGGAGAGCAGTATTTTAATATATTAATATAAAGACATTGTCATCAACAATGAAATTCTTGGCTTGGAAATAGATTGTTCCAAAAACTGGGATACAGTATTTTTTGAAAATATGCAAAGGTAGAATGAAGGGCTTTCTATCAGAACAGAAGAGTTTCATGTGTTCCAAATGATTGATTTATTATGTGCCATCCAGTTGGTGTTGACTCTTCATGACCTCACAGATGTTACGGATGTTTCTTTGTCCAATTTTAAAACCATGCTCATTTTCATCCAATCCAATGTTCCTCAATATATATTACGTACATACAGTTGCAATCAAAATTATTCAACCCCCATTGCAAATTGGGTTTATTGTCAAAATTTACAGACTTTCAGCTGTTTGCAATGAACAAATCAAACAAAAGCAATTGAAATAGCTCAACACAATGAATGCTTCAAGTGGTGTCCCCAAATTCAACTCAAAATGCAACTTATAATGTTCTCCAGTCTCAAAATTATTCAACCCCCTGAATAGAATCTGTCTCAACACATACAGTATGCAAAACAGGTGTTGTCTCAAGCACACCTGATGCAACTAATCAAGGGCTTCATTAGTTGCACCAGGTGTGCTTGAGCTGGAACACATGAAATACCTGAACTGGCTAGGGGTTTGTTGAGTGTCATATTTGACTGCATGTTAGAAATATGGCTAAGTCAAAAGAATGGTCCAAAAAGGTAAGAGAAGAGATTATCGCTCTTCACAAACAAGGAACAGGATACAAAAAGATAGCGAAGGGTATCTAGGTACTGAATGTACCTAGAGACACCGTTGGAAGCATAGTTCGCAAGTTCAAAGTTAAAGGAACAGTGGTTACACTACCTGGATGGGGCAGAAAAAGGAAGCTGTCAATGGCTGCAACCAGATTTCTGAGAAGGCAGGTTGAGAGAAACCCTTGAGTGACTGCAAAAGACCTGCAGCAAGACTTGGTGGCAACAGGCACTGAGGTTTCAGTGAGCACAGTAAGGCGCGTACTAAACACAGAAGGTGTCCATGCCAGAACTCCAAGACGTACACCACGACTGACCCAAAAGCACAAGAAAAGTCAGCTCCAGTATGCTCACAATCATATAAATAAGCCACAGAAGTGTTGGGATTCTGTTCTGTGGAGCGATGAAACAAAACTGGAACTTTTCAGCCCGATGGATCAGTGGTATGTCTGGAGGAAGAAGAATCAAGCATACGCTGAAAAGAACACTCTGCCTACAGTTAAGCATGGTGGTGGCTCAGTGATGCTCTGGGGCTGCTTTGCATCCTCTGGCACTGGAAACCTGCAGCATGTGGAAGGCAAGATGGATTCATTGAAGTATCAGGAAATCCTAGGAGAAAACGTCATGCCGACTCTAAGGAAGCTGAAGCTTGGGCGTCATTGGACCTTCCAACAGGACAATGATCTCAAGCATACCTCAAATTCCACTAAGGCTTGGATGCAGAAGTAGTCCTGGAAGATTCTACAGTGGCCATCACAGCCACCTGACTTGAACCCCATAGAAAATCTCTGGTGGGATTTGAAGAAGGCGGTTGCAGCACGCAAACCCAAGAATCTTACTGAACTGGAGGCCATTGCTCATGAGGAATGGGCTAGGATTCCTCAGGAACGCTGCCAGAAGCTGGTGTCTGGCTATGCATCTCGTTTGCAGCAGGTCATAACAGCAAAAGGGTGCTCTACTAAGTACTGAAGATGCTTGCCATGAAGGGGTTGAATAATTTTGAGACTGGAGAAGTCATTATAAGTTGCATTTTCAGTTGAATTTGGGGACACCACTTGAAGCATTTGTTGTGTTGAGCTATTTCAATTGCTTTTGTTTGATTTGTTCATTGCAAACAGCTGAAAGTCTGTAAATTTTGACAATAAACCTGATTTGCAATGGGGGTTGAATAATTTCGATTGCAACTGTAAGTTTAATAAATAAGGAGAGAGTATACAGCCTTGAATCACCCCTTTGCCAACCTGGAACAGGTTGTTTCACCATTTTCTGTATACTGTGGCTTTCTTACCTGTGTACAGTTTTCATATGAAGGCAATGAGATGCTCTGGGATTCCTGTTTTTCTAAACACATTCCATAGTTTGACATGATTGACACAATTGAAGGCCTTTCTATAATCAATTAAGCACATAGTGACTTCTTTTTGGTATTCTTTAGCTTTCTCAATTATTCATTGTGCATTAGCAGTAATGTCTCGTGTTCCTCAGCCTTTTCTAAAGCCAGCTGGAACATCTGGCATCTCCCTTTCCATGTAGGGCTCTAATCTGTGTTGGATGATCCTAAGCATTATTTTGCTAGTATGTGAAATTGAGGATATTGTAAAATAGTTTGCACATTCAGTTATGTCTCCTTTCTTGGTATTGGTATGGAGATTGACCTCTTCCAGTCTGCTGGCCACTTCATTCTTTGCCAAATTTGCTGGCATAGTTTGGTTAGAACCTTTACTGATTCTTGTGGCTTGCCATATTTCTATAGGTATTCCATCAATTCCTGTAGTCTTCTGACTTGGTAAAGACTAGATACAGTGCTGGTCTAAGTTTATCTTCTAGTATTAGAGGTATTTGTAAGTGGAGAACATCTTCTAAGTTTCATGGATGTTGACATCTCTACTGTATGGAATTTCAGTATACTCCTTTCATCTTTGTTTGATCATCTTGGAATTAGTTACTATCTGTCCATTGGCATCCTTTAGCATACCAATATGAGGCTGAAACCTCCTTCTGAGTTCAGAGATATTTTGGAAGACCTTTCTTTTTCCATGTCTCTTTCCCTCTTCAGTGTCTTTACAGATGTTGTTGTAATACTGCTTCTTATCTTTCCTAATAGTTTCTGAAATACTTTGTTAAGTTCCTTCCTGAGATTTTGGCTTTGGCTTCACTGCTGCCCAATATAGATGTCTGTTTGCTTTAGCTGGGATGACCTTTACACCTTGGGTGACCCTGCTGGGAGCATATACTCTTAGCATACACTCCCAGCATTCTTTACTCATCCCACCCAGGAACACATACACATCCTGCCATGATGAGGCAGCACAGCAGGACTTGGTGGGGCGGGGGGCGGATATGTTCCAATAAGAACGTGTATAGTAAGTATACAATAAATAGGGGTGTGTAAAATAAAGGAGAGAGAGAGAGAGAGAATTCATTGCTCTATTTTCCAGGATTAGTTACAACATTTTGAAGCTGAGCCTGCACAGGGAAGATAATACATGAGTCTTCTGCTAGGAAGGGAAACTTAAATCCTTCTTCTTTTTCTTCTCCTACATATTCATGGACATCTTCTGCTTTCTCACAGGTGGGGTAAAATGTGTCCACTAATCTTAAGGAATATTTCCCATGCATCAGCCACATTCTTAAATGGGACTCAGCACAAAAATTCACATAATGCCACTTGGGAGAAACAAATTCATAAGTTTTCAGATGTTTGGGGTTGTGTTTGGTATGCACAGAAAAGTTGCCATTTCTGATTCCTTTCCTGTATTTTTAAAATTCTACCCATTAATTCTTTCTTTCGTTATTTCAGCCAAACATTCAAGGGCGGGGCGGGGGGGGGGAGTTACGAGGTTTGTTTTGCCCAAGGCCACCCAGTAGCTAATAGCTGAGGTGGGATTGGAACCAGGGTGGTTCAGGTGCAGCTGCTGTACATTGCTTTTGCTTATTCAGTACTGTACATGGGATTGCAAGGAAGCCACGCCCCATTATCTCAATGGCCACTGGACAACATGGGGATAAAAGGCTGTGTATAAACAATATACATAGCCTCAGAGAGAGACTACACTCCGCATGGGTGGGTGTGGGTGTGAGAGAGAGAATGCTATGTTTCAAGGGGCAAAGTAGATTTGGGAATGTATGATAGATTGAATTTCAGGGGACAGGATACATGAGAGGTCAACTGTGTCCAGAGCAACGTTCCCTCTAAGCCAGGGAAGCAGATGTGCAAGTCATGATGTATTCTCAGCAGCCGTTGGGTTGACCTGGACAACCCCGGGTTGGGGTGGGGGAGCTACCTTGGGCTGGGGAGGGCAGTTAATGCATAATATACTTTACATGTATAAGCTCCCCAAATTATTAAAAAAACCAAGGTTACATGTTTTGATTCAACTGAAAATCTAATCGTTGCATAAAATATACATCTCAAAAAATATTAAAAAGTAAGTTAAACAGGAATAACTGAGTCTAATACAATGTTTTAATCAATTTCATCCCTGATTCATTATTTTGAAACTTAAAACTTTTAAAAATCATAGACTACTGATCTATTGCAATGCTGGCTTCAGCCCAGCTCCCCAGCACAAAGTCCCCCTCCCCTTTCTCCTCCTCCCTCCTTCACTTTCCCCTTTGCTTCCCCTTTTCTTTCCCACTGCCGCCCAATTCCTCTTTGGGCCTGGAAGCTGGCAGAAGCTCTGCAGACATCCGCCTAGCTCCTGGGCGAGAAGCCTCTTCTCCCCGCTACCCCCACCTCTCTCTTCCCCCCCTTTCTCTGCTTACCTGTTTGTAAAAACATATTTCGTTAGTGTGTCATCTTTGACAGTGAGCGGGAGACTGAGTCCCGCGCGTGGGTGTCCAGCAGCCTCTGCACGGCCGCACATAGGCACAGCTTAGAGGGAACATTGGTACAAAGATAAAAGCAAGTGAGGCTGCTTTGTAAAACAAGTCCATATTGGAATTATGAGGTCATAAAGGAATTTACAGGCCTGGGCAGTGATAAAGATAGAGAAGTAGGCATGAAGGAGACAAGTGTCCTGGAAAGGAGGAGGTCTGTTGCGATTTCTTCTGAGCATTATAAAGGCCTCAAACCTGAATGCTCCTTGACAAAGGAAGCCTGCAGGACTGGCTGTTCAAGAGGGCAGATTCTACAGCTTCAGAGGAGTCTTCTTGGGTCTCACCATCTCTTTGCTCAGCTGTGGTGATGGGTTCTAGAAACACCAAGCTGGGCATACACGGAGCCCTCCAGATTTGACTTGGCCACTTCATAGTGTCCAGAAAGGGACTTTCCTAGCTAGTGCCTAAGTTCCCATCTCCACCCCAGCTGTGGGGAGTGGCCTTGGCCCTGCTGTGCAACCACATCCCCATACTCATCACTGAGGCATCCCAGTGGAATTAGCCAGGGAGCGTGGGCTGGCTTAAAGTGAGAACTTCCTGCTTCTTGGTTGGATGCTTCATCAGGCACTCGCCCACGTCAAATACCTAGGGATAATGACTAAAAATCCAGGCCCATTGCCCATATAGCACACTGCTATATTAGCAGGCCCTATAAGATCCCTCACATAGTGTAGTCACAGGGTTACTGTCCCATCCCCCCCTTTTCTGGCAGGTTCACATATTTTTAACAACGCTGTGACAAGTAGAAATTTGTGGGTAAAGCTATTCCCAGCATGTAAAGAACACTGACTGCTTGTTGTGCTGATGCTGAAGTCATAGAAACCCTACCAAATTTAGGGCATAACCATTTACACCTAATGCATATTTTGGTATCTGTGGGTCTGGCCAGTCTTTGCCTCCTATGGTGCACTAGAGGTAGAGAAAACACAGAAGAATCAGGGAAGGTTTTCCCTCCAGCAGTTGCTACAGTATATTGCATAAGGCAGATATAATAATGATTAATTGATACTGGAGACCCAGATGACATCTCTAGATTATGGATATTTCTTAGTACGTGTTTGTTCTGACAATCACAAACTGGGGAAAAAAAGACCCTTACATAAGCAGTCCACTTGCATGAGTAATTTAATACAGGAGTATATGAAATCACCTGCTCTCTTCCATGAACTGCATTCTCTTCCCTGAAGGAACTAGCCAATCTCGCATGACTTCAGTGTTCCCATACTACTTTACTCACAAATGAATAAACCCCTTGCCCAGCAATAGTGTTGCTGTGCAGGTTAACTTCCACTGTCTTTTCAGAACTAATTGTCAGGTGTCTCACTAATATGTCAAAAGGATAGCTGTATTGGGGAGTGGGGTTAGGATACGTAAGTGATTGCAACAAGGATTCATGGAGTTACAGAATCAGGCAAGAGCTACCTGCCAAGAAACGTGGAAGACCCTTTGTCTTTAAACTAAGTGAAGAGTTTTATAATCAGAATATTGAATTCAAAATATTGAAGGATGGGATCCCCCCCCTCCATTTTTCTGATGCATGAATGCAGTGTAGAGTTTCTATATCGTGGCTTCATGGTTTTTGCATTTAGGTTTGTGCTGTAGTTGTAATTTCTGAATATATCTTATGGAGAACTTGGTTCCCCCTAATTCATTTTCCCATGGTTAATTTTTTCATACTGACACCATTCTGGAATGGCAATGGAAGAACTCAATATGCTTGTGTGTGGGTTGTTCTCATTAGCTTGCCCTCCAGGACTTACGCATTAGTGTTGAAACTCCTGGTGTTGAGTTGAAGTGTGAGTGCTGACAAGGTTGCAGGCATGGATTCCAAAGGGTTCTTTGCTCCTACCCCCATTTTAGTCTCAGTGACTTACATATGTACGATCACTTGTTTCCTGATAAGCTTATGTATGTACAACTATTAGTAGAAAATGACACTCCTATCCTTTGCTTTCATGGATGTGGCATACTTGGAAGTCTTGGCCAGCTTGAGACTCGTGAGAGGTCTTCTGTGGGCACTCACATTAATGCCAACTCCTTCCCCAAAGCCAACAGCAACCAGATAATATGTGCCCATCAGAGCTGCCAGATTGAGTGGCAAACTGTTTATGCTTCCAGACACTCTGTGTGAGGAGGGCATGTAGGAGGGCCATACATCTGCTGAATGTGTTTTTTCCCTCCTGTAAACCTAGTGCCTGAAACAAACAGAATTTTTGATAGATTGAAGTCAGCTAGGGTTTTAAGCAAAAGTATCAATGATGCTATTATATATACTTTTGCTTAGAGATGAATGTTCATATATTTTATTTGCAAAGTAGGATTTTAAAAATCTTAATTAAATGTGCATAATTATGGGGAGATTGCTGAGCATCATGCTGTCCATTTATATGCTGACGCTGTCTTTCCTTCCTTCTTTTGTGCATCCAGCAGGAAGTGGGTTGATGGGAAACTCACCTGCCTCATCCTTTATGGGCAGC
Source organism: Charina bottae (assembly GCA_023362775.1). Classification (NCBI taxonomy): domain Eukaryota; kingdom Metazoa; phylum Chordata; class Lepidosauria; order Squamata; family Charinaidae; genus Charina; species Charina bottae. The sequence continues at coordinate 134,162,896 of JALMGJ010000002.1, read as the reverse complement.
TTCCTGAGCAGCAGTTTGGGCTCAGCAGCACCCCCGCATCCTGCAGGTCCGACGTCATCCCCATCTGAACCTGCCTTCCATGGCCCCCACTCCGGCACCTCTCAGATTTGGTTCTCCCATTCACATGAAGGTAAAGAGGGTTGGTGGAAGCACTTGTGTGAGGTGGTACAATTTCTAAATAAGTATATTCTTAGGCAGAAGTATCCTTTAAGAGACAGATGGGTAGACATGTGGAGTATAAAAGCGCAAGATCTTAAGATGCCTGAGCTGTTGCAGATATTGTCTGACCATCTTCACAGTCACTGGCACTGGCCCAGTCTAAAAATAGTTAAGTCGACCGAAATTCTCAATATTCTGTATATGTAGAATAGTAGAAGACATATAGCCCTGATCTGCAATGGCAGAGGAGATCTCATTAACTTGCCCTACAAGCATAGTTTCCCGTTGTTCTACAGTTTTCTTAGGAAAGAGGACTGTGCAGAGGGAAGAATTCAGGTGTAAGAAGTCTCAGTTGCTTGGCATTCTGGCTGCTGTTAGATAGCAAGAAGAATATCCAGTGGGATAAAGGAAGGCTGTGGATTGAAGTAGAAATAAAAATGACTTGACAAATGTTCACCCTGAGGCATTTGGATATGGTGGATGGGTAGGAGACCCTCTGATTTTGGGAGTCCCCTTTTCCATCCCCATCCCCTGACCATGTACACATGAAACAGCTCCATTTAACTTCACACAGCCTAGAGTTAGAGCTGTTTTTCTGATTTATGCTGGCAGCACATTAGAGAGGGAAGGTAGGTTGGTAAGTATAAGGGAATCCAGGGAATTGCCTGCAGTTTCTCTTTACCGTTGAGGTGCTTTTTTTCCTTTTCTATTCTAGCTTCAGGAACCCTGAAAATATTTCAGAAAGCTCTCTCGTCTCTCTCCTTGTTTCTTAGAGGACCATTGGGCCAAGTGTTTGGACTTGGAGAATGAATGTGCAGCAGGTCTGACCTACGCAATAGATAGATGGATGCCCTGTCCCCATCCCCGCTCTGTTGCTAGCCCTCGCTTCCCTCTTGGATCTTCCTGTTGTTCTGGGCCTGAACCTCCCTTTCCACAGCTCAGCCAATGTTCTTCAGGCTGTCCCCAAATGCAATAATTCTGACACATCAATCTCTGCCTATCAGTGAAACTTAAAAGTTTTCTCTGTGTGCTTTAGCCATGCCCCTCATCCCCAAGAGACCCTGTCTCCTTACCCTCAGCCTCTGGACTCCCAAGCCACTGCTCTTCCTGATCTCCCCAACCCACCCTTCCCGCTGGGCTGCACTGGTGGCCATACAACTATTTTTAGTTTTCTTAATGCACTTGTGCTTTCTCTCCCCTGCAGCGGCGGCCTCTTGTCGTGCCCTTCCCCCAGCGTTTTTCCCTCCTTGCAAGATGCAGAAAGTTAAAGTGTGAGCGGCAAGGTGCTGCTGGCACTGTGCCCTGGCAACCAGCCCGACTGCTAGCTTGAACGGCTGCCAGCTAGCTTCCGGCATGTCGGGTCTGCTGGGGGCGGGGTGCAGGCAACGCTGTCGGCATGATGCTGACGGGCAGCCGGTCTAGCGGGGGTGGGGCGGTGGGGCAGCAGATAGTCCGCAGGCAGGCGCAGGGAAGGCGGCCTTCATCCTGCTGTGAAGGAACCACCGAAAAAGAGGAGTTAACAGGACAGTTAGGGAGGAACTTCTGAGGAGGAAGGACTTGGCCTGATGCTCCTGTCCTTGTGGCCGCTGCATGGCCTCTAGCCTGGGAAGCTCTGAGTCACAAGTGGGGGTGGGGGAGGAGCTGTTCCTCTGGATTCGGCTACAGTAATATATCTGAGAGGATGAGGGTCATGTTCACTCTCTGATTGCTCATCTGTGCAGTGCACATTTTTTGGGTTGGGGGTATATGTGCATGTGCATGCATATGCAGCGTGCACACATGGCCACATTCAGTAGACAACATACGTTCGTTTTCTGTGTTCAGGCTTTATACTATTAGGAAGACAAGGAGATGTTTTTTAATATAGTTCAATATCTTAAAAAGTGACACTATTTTCCAGTCTCTCAATAATGTATATATAGTATTCTCCAAATGAATGAAACAAATACAGTTTTGTTGGGGAATTTAATGTTGTTGTTGTTATTTGTATTGTTTCTAGTTTAATTTTACTAACATCAATCACCCTCTTTTTTTGTTTTTTAAGCCAGTCCTATCATTTGGTATCTTTTTAAAATGTTCAGCAAGAGGTAATTTCATTTTTTGAACTGATATAACAGCAACCCTTTCCCTATCCTTTTGGTTGTAGGGGTTCTGGTGTTGTTTGCTTGTTCCCTTTTTAAAATACACCTTGCTATACTGATCTTTACAATATCAGGTGAATCACTAGTTCCCCTCCTTTTGCAAACTGGGGAATAAAGCTGACTTCCACCTTTTGCTGAAGTATTGATCTGAACTTGCGCAGGAAGTCTGTGGAATGGCTGGGCATTGGTCCCAGTCCCTTTAGCCTTTACACACAACTCCGTAAAGTTGGGGTGGGGCTTCAATTTTTTATTTTATTTTAATTTATTTTAATTTATTTATTTTATTCATTTATTGTCTATCCTGCCTTTATTATTTATAAATAACTCAAGGCGGCGAACATACTAAATACTCCTCCCTCCTCCTCTTTTCCCCACAACAACCACCCTGTGAGGTGAGTTGGGCTGAGAGAGAGGGACAGGCCCAAGGTCACCCAGCCGGCTTTCAGGCCTAAGGCGGGACTAGAACTCACAGTCTCCTGGTTTCTAGCCCGTTGCCTTGACCACTAGACCAAACTGGCAATAGTGTGGTTGCGGTTGCCATCTTGACTTTTTTGACCCCCCCATTCTGTGGACAGTCCTGATCAAAAGCCCATTTTTGAGAGCATAATGGGCAATTTCAGTAATGAGTATCTTAGCATTCTTGACTTTTCCTTGTTTTCCTTCACATAAAAACCTTAGTGGCAGCATTTTACCTAGAACCAGAACCAGAATGTAGGAAGCCAAGAAGATGGACTCTAGTAAGGGCAGTGGTGTCAATGGCTAGGTAGATTTCATCTGTTTCTGCTAGAGTGCCCAGGCATGGAATCAGGTAGATAATATGAGCAAGATTCTTGGCTTTCCACTTAATATTTTAAGCAGAGAGCTACATTTCTAGACTATGTCAGGAACTGAGAGCAGCAGTTGCAGTGGTTAGATTATGATCTTTAGTCCTTCTATTACTGCTTGTTCTTTGCTTGTGGTGCTCTTCACCGTCATGTGTATACCCCTCCTAGTAAAGCTGTTCTCACTTCAGCCCTTGCCAAAACATTAAAAGGTTATTTGAGAATGTGAAGTTTTCAAGAAGAGCAAATTGATGCAAATATATGCATGAGCATAATTTTATTTTGTCTGCAGAATTTTAGTCATCTGGGTGCAGAATTTTGATATATTTAGGCACAACAGTCCCAGCCCTGTTAGCCTATGTTATTTTCGCTGTTATGTACCAGACACAATTTTCTACAGAATCCTGGAGCTGATATTCAAGAGCTGCTTCCTCAGTTTTACAAAGAAACCAGAGATCAGTATCCATCAAGGGTTTCTTATGATCAGGGAATAGTGTGTTTTGTTCCCTCAGTTTGTAGTTGTTGTTCCAGGTGTCTTCTTCTGCAAGATGTGCTTTGTGAGATCCTTCTGCCAAACTAGCATCAGATGCGTTTTCTGCTTCAGTACCAACACTTTTAGCCATGGTCCATCCCATAGCCTGCTGCTGCTTGAAACCTAGCAGTGATTAATATAGCCAAAGTAATAATCTGACAAAGGGCTTTGAATTCACCCCAGCAATCCTCTTTCAACCTATGCATAGAGACAGATCAGGCTAAGACCCAGCTAGTGACTTGGCTTTGTGACTGTTGTGTTATGACATTGGCCTGTCATTCCTCAATGCCTCTTGTTTTAGCTCCAGGTTACCCGAGGTTCTCTGGGAGCTTAGCATCCACTTTTCTTCCCATGAGCCACTTGGATCACCATGGAAACAACAATGTCCTGTATGGCCAGCATCGTTTCTATGAAAGCCAGAAAGGCAAGTATTGGTTTGACTACGTGGTTTTTCTGAGTCTGCCTCAAGGGACAGGAGAACCATGGTGTAATTGTTATCTTACCAAGGACACAGATTTAGCGGGCAGCTGCAGAGGAAAGGGAGAGGAAAGAGGCAAAAAAGCTGATGTCTCTGGGATCTGAAACCAGCTCCAACTCCACTAAGTCTTCCAGGTGGGCCCCAGACATTCACTAGTTCAGCTGCTGCTTTATAAGCGTGCTTCTGCAAACTGAGGAGCTTTTACTCCCAGCGTTACTTTGTGCCACAGGGCATGGCAATTAGAGCTGCTGGGGTATTCTTAGGACTGTGATGTTGCACGTTGTGGTCTAGGCCACATCGTTGTCTGGGAGACTTCTTAATCACTTCCTTCTTTCTGTAGACAATTTCTACCTGCGGAACCTTCCAGCTCAACCTACACTGCTTTCAACCAATCACAATTTCCCCAGCATTGCCCGGGCAGCACCTGGTCATCCGATTGGCTCCTGCAGCCGGGACCGGGAGGCTGGGCATGGACAGAAGTGCCACAAAGACTATGAGCGTTTTGTGGTGTCAAAGGACAAAGGCGCCAAGGGGGAAAGCAGGGAGCGAGCAGCTGAGGAGGAGGCCAAGGAGCGGCACAAGCTGGTGATGCCTATGACAGCGGAAGCAAACTGCAAGGAAGGGGCTCCCCAGCGGGGCTCTTGTGACAACCGGCCCAAACACCTGCCCTCATGCCTGCTGAGCTCCAAGGTATTGAATGGTGACTCAGGCAAAGCTGTCCTCCCCAGCTGTGGCGGAGGCCTTCTACCGCGCCATGCTGGTGCCCAGAGCCGTTGTGCCAAGGAACTTGGCCATCACGAGCCGCCTCAGTCCTATAGTGAGTGCCTGGAGCGAAGACAAATGTTGCACCACTCGGTCTCCTACACTGTCCCATCCAGTCTGCCTGCTGGGCCCCCTGCCCTGAGCACGACAACGGGCAGCTTCCCCTGCCTGCAGCTTCATTCCAGCCCAGATGGGATGTGTCCTCTGCAGGACAAGGCCAGCCGGGAGCTACGGATCAGCGGGGCCACTTTTGTGCCTTCGGTAGGCCACCTGACTGACAAGAGCCGCTCCTTTCAGGTGCCCTCTGAGCCCTGTGAGGGCAAAGAGCGCCCCCATGAGGTGGGCCCAGAGCACCCCCACACCTATGGAAACCATCCTTTCTCTCACCTCAAAGCAGAGGGCAAAGTGGAGCGGAGGCTGGACTGGCCACAGAATCCCAGCGCCCGCCTGAAAGGGCTGGAGTACCTGAATAGCACTGGTTCCGACAGCCATTTTGGCAGCTTGCCCCACCAGCCTAAGAGTGGGCATTTTGAGATGATACCACCTCAAGACTGTGCCCGACCCAACTCCCAAGAGACACTGTGTAAGCTCAGCCAGTCCTGCTGCACTTTAGACAAGGCCCCTAAGGAGCCGCCAGTTCCCAGCACCCAGAAAGTGGCTCGCATCCGCCACCAGCAGCACTTGCAGACAGAGATGGAGCAGGCAGGTGCTCATGCAGAATCCAAGCGCAAATCAATGGAGCTCAGCTCTCTGGGCTACAGTGGGCCCCACTTGCCACCGTGGCCCGTTCAGGGCCAGGGCCCTCCTTTGTCAATGGCAGAGGAGAGAAAAGGCTCTTACCTGGACCCTTTTAGCAGCAGCCTCCAGCAGGCTGCACTCATGACCCAGGGTTCTGTGCTCACGCAGGAAATGCAGACACCCCCCGACGAAGTGTCTGCCATGAAAAACTTGCTCAAGTACAGCAACCAAGCACTTATTGTGGGCCAGAAGGCTCCTTTCGTGGGGCTGGGCAGCCTCAAGGGCAGCTGTGCTCATCAGGATGGGGGCAAACTCCTGGGGACCAAGGGACAGCAGGACTTGGAACGTTCAGACTGTGCCCGCAGCAGAGACCATGACCTCAGCCATGGAGATGGTGAGGTGCGTCAGCCTCCAGTGGGCATTGCTGTGGCTGTGGCTCGTCAAAAGGATACACTAAGTCGGCCAGAGCCAGCCTATGGATCTAGCTCCAGTCGGCAGGGCCGGACTGCCATGGGCCTCAAAGGTAACAAGCATTAGAGGATGAAGTAATAGGCAGTTGATGTTTTACAAACCAGTTGACGGGGTGGGGGCGCACAAGTACATAAGCTCTGCTTCCTTGCATAATCCTACCACTGCTCTCTACTATGAGAGACACAAGCATTGGCATAAGTGTGCCTTTTCCTGTTTGTTCTTGAATATAAGTACCATAAGTGCTCTGTGGTATGTATGTTTGAAGAGGGATCTTCTTCCTTGTATGTTAAGGGGGCAATGGGTTAGCCTTGGGATATCAGGAAGTGGGGAGTAGGAAACTAGGTCTGTCAGGGGTGAGACTAGCTATGCAGCACCACGGCTCCTTTGATGCAAGAAGCCCCTCTCACACTGAACATATGAAAGGGGCTTCAATCTGAAGCTAATTATCAACTACATTCCAGTTCCTTCCCTCTCATTCATGACCTTCCATTTTGGAAATTAAACCTCCAGCACTTGAATTTAGCTAAAGACTTTGGCTGGGGAGCGAAGTTATGTCCTGGACCCTCTCTTCACTCTTGTGCAAATCCTATCTAGCTGCAGAATGGACAATGAATGTGAAAGGGACATGCTGTGACCTGTTTTCTTGTGGGTCTTCTTTCTCTGCTCCTGGGCTTTGTTGTCAGCTCCACTAGGTAGACCAGACCAGGAAGACTAGAACTACCTTTATTGAGATAGGCTATAGTAACAGAATCTTGCAAGACTGATTGTGCTGTACTTCCCCCTTCCCATACCCCAGTGAATCAGGGAGGCGTCTACCTGAGCCACATCCGGATATTATTTTGTTTCCTAGAGCTTAAACAATGTTTTGGCCCCTTTGCCTTGGTAATGGTTCTTGCACACTTCCGTCAAGGTCATCATCTTTACTCTTTATACTTGCTCATGTCACCAGGAGCATGGGAAACCCCCCACTCGCATCCCTGAACATTTTGCCAGAAGCTGGTATTAATCTTCACTCTCCCATTCTGTTTTTGCAGCTGGTACAGCAAGGCCTATGCATGTCATCGATCTAGATGCTGAGGAGGAACGGAACCGGCTCTGTGAGGAGCGTTTGGGGCTTGCGGGGAGAGACCTCCTGCTTCAGTAAGGGCCTTCTCAGCCCAGCTCCTGGAGAGGGGAAGGGGGTTTAAACTCTGCCTTGGTAGTGGTTAGTAATAATTTGTAATTAGACTGGGCATGCTGGTTGAGGGCATTTAGCAAGGCTTACTTGCATCCCAGAAGAAAAGCTGTCACTGGCATCCTTCAATCAGCATTTGTATGATGATGGATCTTTCCTTATGAGAGCCAGTTTTTTTGTTATTCTGGGATCCAGCCATTTCCTAAATGGAAAGCTTAAGATCATAATTATATAGTACTGTATGATGGTCTATACTGTAATTCTTTGGCCAGGCAAAGGGATCTCTTTGTCCCAGCTGACCTGCATTTCATTTATCTGTGCTTCTAATCTGTCAGGGATAACAAAGATCTGGTGGAGTTTGCCCGAATCCATCCATCAAGCAGTTGTCCTGGAGACCTTACTCCGCACCTGATGATCGCAGGCAGTTCCTCATTGCAGACCAGCCAGCTGGGAGGAGATCCAGCAGCCCACACCCATCCTGCTCATACACATTGGTTGCCCCGGACACGCAGCCCTTCACTTTGGATGGGTGGACACTCCTATGGTCAGTCAAGTAAACATGTACTTTGCAGCCTGTATCTAAAACTGGAATTTTATCTGTACTGTGGCTGCATGGGCTTGCTCTTTTATTGCTGACCTATCCTGGAAGGCCTTCACTCCTGATCTACCACTTTAACCCAGGGCTCCCACAGATTTCAGTCTAATTTAGTTCTTCCTGGTACCTCTTTTCCCCCCCAAAAAAACCTGTCTTGTTGTATCCCATCCCTTACATTTTTCAACCCCCTTCTGTTACTGCTTTCTGCAGAGATCAATAATCTTTAGGTGGCCAAGAACAGAGGTAACATTTTGTAGTGGGCAGAGTTCACCGACAGAGCAAGCAATACACATGGGAAGAGCTGGAATTTTCTAATATTTCTCAATTTTATGAGGGTGGGAGGTATTGTTGCTTTTACTGTTATATCTATTTTAGACCTTACGCTAAGTTTCCATGTGTCTTGTGATGGGAAAATCCATGCCACTGATTTTGGCCAATCGCACACCCAAAATTTATTGGTGTGGTTGGAATGGAGTGTTGGAACCACAAAGAAGAAGCTCTGAGGCTGCCATTTTCACATGCTCTGCTTGAATGGGTGATGATAAGAGATCTGAACTTACCTTAACTTCTAAATTTAGCTACTATTGGGGTCACGGGCAACTTTGCTACTCAGACTGACTAATACTCTGGGCTGTTTCACATACTACTGGAGGCCTATGTGGAAATTAATCTGCAGTAAGGTATGGATCATAATATATCCAATCCCATGAATGTGCAGCAAGAACCCGCATAGACATAAATGATTTCCTATATAGAATTTTATAACATACAAAGAAAAACTCCAGAATGAGCTCTGGATCTTGTATTCATCTCTGTCCAGTGATTTAACCTGGTGTGGTGAAGTGGTTAAGGTGTTAAACTAGGACTGGGGAGACTCTGATTCTAGTTCACTCTCAGTTGTGGAAGCTTCCTGGGTGTCTTATAGCCTGTCATTTCTTCACTGCACAACCTGCCTGACAGGGTAGATGTTGTGGAGAAAAATAGGAGAAAGGATTACTATATATGCCATCTTGAGGGGCAGAATGAAAGGCAGGAAAGAAGAGGGGAGGGGAGGGGAGGGGAGGGGAGGGGAGGGGAGGGGAGGGGAGGGGAGGGGAGGAAGGAAGGAAGGAAGGAAGGAAGGAAGGAAGGAAGGAAGGAAGGAAGGAAGGAAGGACATTCTCCTGCCAGGATCTCAACTGACTGCAGGGGAGAGACAGGTGGAGGTAGCAACACTATTCTTAATTTCTAACACACACACACACCACCAATTTATTTGCTTGATACCTTGGCTTTCTATTCTGGTGAGTACTCAAAGCAATTAACACCCTTGTAAAAATAAAAACAGAATATAAAAAGTTAAAAACACAAATTAAAACTAACTCCAAAATTGATGCTAAAATCTATTAACAATATGTTATCTATGTTCCATGTGATGAATCCACATTCAACCTGTGATGAGAAGTTAGATGAGAAACATGAACCAGCAAAAACTTGTCCCTGTAAAATGATCCTTTCCCTGGAGAATATGGGGCTGCTGTGCACATAGGTGGGGGGTGCATTGGGCTTTGTCTCATCTCAACAAAAATGTTTTCTTCCCTCACACGTTCCAGGCATCGGGCATCCTGCTCTGCATCAAAACCTGCCACCTGGTTTCCCAGCTTCTATGCCCAGTGCCATGCAACCCGTCTTCCCTCTATCACAGGAGCCACCTGCCCAGCTAGTTATCCTGCCCTCTGAGCCTCCAGCCCATGGAGCCCCCCACACGCTGGGTAAGTGGGAGCCAGAAAGAATTAGCTGGGTAGAGGGTAAAGGTCCTTCTCCTGTAAGAAGAGGCAATAGGTGTGGCTCTTGGCTTTGTTTACTCCGCTGATTAACTCTCCTGTCTCTCTGCAGCTGAGGTGATGGATCAGGCATCGATCTGGCCATCCATGTATCCTAGCCGGGGGCCTGGCTCTCACCTGCAGCACACAGGACAGCTCCCTGTCTACTCCCGCTCTCAGTTCCTGCGTCAGCAAGAACTCTATGCCTTGCAGCAGCAGCAGCAGCAGCAGCGTGCAGCACAGGCATTGGAAGTGCAGCGGCACACTCACAGCCAGGTAGGCATGTGAAAAGAGGGCATTCCTGAAGTCACCTCTTGCTTACCTCTCTTACTGGCAAGCTGGAAAAACCGACAGTCTTCCTTAAGGTATCCAAAACCTGGCTTTCTCCCAGGACATTGGACTAGGAAGTTAAGAGAACCCATTTTTAGGAGGTTGTGGGTGTCGATACATTTGTGCTGCCCCAGCTATAATGCATTTTGGATTTTATTGATATTTGTATTGCTGATATTAATTTGTTGTTTGCTGCCCAGAGCTATTTGTCAACTGGGTGGCCATATAAATTGAACTAAAATAATAAATAAGCAAACTGTGATCTAATCTTGTTCTTTTCAAGATAGTCCAGACCACCATACAACTCCTTTAATATAGATCATTCCATGCAGTCCATATCACAGGATGATGCAAGCACACACAGATTTATTGCAGGAAGGTGATTGTTTTAGATAACTTAGCCATTTACAAAACATCTATATGTTCAAGAGAAAATAAATACATAGAGAAATTATCTTCCAGCCAATTGGCCATGATGAAAAAACCCATCTAAGTTCCAAACTGTAGTGCTTGGCCAGATCCTGAATGACACAGTCACCTCCTGAGTTCATCTCAAAGAAGTGATACTGGCTAGAGATCCACACTAGTCAGCATCCTGCTTCTAGTTGTGAGGTGGTGATGATGGAAACCAAAGTCTCACTTTCAAAACCTTGTGTTGAGACTTTAAACAAGTACAAAATAATGTATGCTGGGTTGCATTGACCCTTTGATGCAATTTTATGTTTGGTTCATTCAGTTCCCAAAAAGATATTCTTGAAAACCGATGGGGTATGTCTAAAGAGGTCTTGAAAGCTAGAGCGCTGGTTAGTTAAAATTGCCAAGTCCGAGAACTGGGTTTCTGCTCTCCGTGTAGGTCTTTGTCTTCATACTGAGTAGCAGCAATTTTAAAAATATGGAGGAGAAAATGATCCCTATTTATTGAATTTGCATAAGTTTTTTTGTTGCAAAACTTGAAAGCTTTTAAGGCAGAATTCTGCTTACTTACCATAGAAGCCCAGTCCCAGCCCTGCATGCACAGTCCAAGACAGTAAAGTAGAAAACATCAGCTAGCCTTCATCCCAAATATATCTGACCCCCTGTTGAGCTCACTGATACTGTTCTTCCTGTTTTGGCTCTGGAAAGATACAACCTCCAAGGGACCACTGAGTCAGCCTCAGGATAGGATTGCACATTGGCTACGATACCAGATGTGGTGTTGGGTGAGGCATATTGAGAAAAGAGAGTGAAAGGGGACACAGTGACATATTCAGTGATCATGAGTCAGTCCCTTAAGTTATAGGTTGTTGGAACCACATGGAAGCCTTAAGACATGCATACTAATAGAACGATTATTGAGCTTATTGCCATCTGTGACATTATTTATGGGGGATTGATGCCCTTATTGACCATCCATCTCTTCCTCTTCCCTCACCTACTTACAGCGGAAGCCTGAAGAGCCTCCCCCTGAGCTGGACTTGCCAGGTCCTGAAAAACCACTCAAACCATCTCACAAAGCAGTTGCCTTAAACGCTCCCCCAAAGGGCCTGTCCCCGGCAGCTGCCTGCTCAGTCAAGCTCTCTTCATGCTGCCACCCACCCAAATGCCCTGGCCCCTGCACTTTACCTGTCTGCCCTGCTGTGGTGCCACGCTCCCCTGCTGTAAGTCCAGTGCCCTCACAGAACTCTACGGGTCCTGAAGCTGAGGACAAGCAGCCTGAAGGGCGGCCAGCCCAGGATTATCCTAAGTCACTGGAACCAGGTAGAGATTCATTCATGGCAGGCTGAGAACTGGGATGAGACATGGCCCCTGTTTTGTTGGTTTTGCTATCTATTAGATTATTTTAGTCTGGGCTGTCTGTTTGATTTAATGTATTTAGCTGTTTTTATGTTTTCTCTAGTTTTGTATGCCACCCAGAGTCCACTGGAATTGGGTGGCCAATAAAATAATAGTAACAACAGCAGCAGCAGCAGCAACAATTCAATAGGTGGACAAAAATGCCAAATCCAGTCTAAACATCTGGCTGACTGCAACCAACCATAATAAGGGTCTAGCAAACATTTGGTATATTTCTGTTTAAATTTTTAAATTCAGTTTAAATTCAGTTAAGAGCACACTGAAGAAAAGGTTGGTTACTTGCTAGTAAGTGTTTTGGAATGTATAAGGCATGGCTCCAGGGATCAATAATTTCTTATAGCCCTGCGTTGTTCCAGGTTATTCAAAATAGGGCAAAAACAAAATCTTGTGGTTGAAGAGAGAGGCTGGACAAGTGTGGCAGAAACAGGGAACTTTTGGGGGCTGGAGGACTATGTTAACTTTCAAAGGGGACCAAAGTACCCTCCACCTACTAACAATTACTAGCAGAGGAACAGGGATCTTTGCACATGCTTCCCTGCTCCTGTTGGGCGTAAGGAAGTAGCAGTGCACTTTAAACTCCCCCCACAGCTGATCCTGAGCAGCAGCAGTAGGGGTGAGAGTAGGATGGAGTAGGCTGCCTGTATGCGTTGTAGGCTCAGAAATCAGAGGGACTTGTGTAGTATTTCCATTATTCAGGATCAGGACCTCAGCATCTTTTGGTCCCTGTTTTTGGATTTTCCTTCCTCAAATTCAGTCTCCCTCAATCTCAGCTTCCTTTTCCCTTTCCCTTCCTTTCTTTTCTTTTTGAGACAGTTCTGCAAAAACAGGCAGAACGCATTGTGTGAATTTGAGTAATTTAGTACAAACAGAATTTTTAGAAGTAGTCATGCAGTCCATAGAGAAAGATGAATTTTGTTGTCGGGTGGTATTGCTCATAGCTGCCTCTGTATTTGAGACTGATAGTTGGTATGGATTGGAGAGATAATCAGCTTTGTGGCCTAGTCTCCTGTCATGCTTTACTCTGGGACCCTTCTTCTCTTTGTAGATCTTCCCCCTGGTTATTCCTACCCTGTGGCTGGTCTGGGCTATGCATCACCATTTCCCCGGGACCCAGCTGATCCTGACACTATGCAAACTGTTTCTACAGCAGCTGAGCCTGAACAGTCACACACCTTTCCACCAGAGCAGGAGCCACGCTGCGAGGCAGAAGCTAGCCCACCCAGTGGGACTGGGGACTCTGAAGGGGAACCCACCCATGCTCACCCTCCACATCTACTTGTCCATCCCCAGAGACCAAGCTCCACAGAGATGATTAAGGATACTCCAAGTTGCTCCCTGCTGGTCAGGGATAGCTCAGATGACTTGGATTCTACCCAAAAGGAACATCAGGAGGAGCCTAGGTCAGATGCTGCCATACTAGGACCTTCCCCAGAAGTGATGACTATGGAAGAGAGTCCTACTGCAACATTAGAAATTGGCTGTCAGGAAGTTGAAAGCAATGCTGTCTTACCAGATGACCCATCAACACATACTGATGTAAAGGTAGCACCATGTGGCCTGGATGCCCTTATTGCTGCCAGCATCAACCTGGGTGAACTCCCAGACCTGGAATCCTCATCTTCTGCAGTTTCCCTTCCCTTGCCCTCTCCATGCAGCTCAGGGATTCCTGGCATTGCCCTGCTCAGTGAGCTGGCTGAACTGGAACTCTGTCAGCGGCACTGTGATTCAGGTAAGGAAACAAAGGGTCATCCTGTCTTGATTCCTTCCCTCCGCCTGAGAGCAAGGAGCAGGGAGGTGGAAAAATCAGCATTCACTTCTTGGCACCTGCTTTTATTGATATCTAAAGACTGCTTGTTTCTTCAGCTCATGAGGGCAGCCTCTCAAAAGATTGCACCTCCCATCTGAGGCAAAGGCAGGGCCAGATATCAAATGTCAACAAAGGAATGAGAAGCTCCCTTTTCCCATACCCTAATACTGCCTCCTGACTGGCCAGCAGGGAATTGGTAAAGGAATACTGTATGAAGACATGGTAATGAACTGGAAGTTGAACATTTGTTCATGATGTGAGGATTGTCTAGGGACTGGGACCAGAAGTTCTAGAATCTTTTCCCAGACCTTGGAAAAAAGATGTCCAAGTTTGTCCTCTTGGGATATGTAATAGATGATTTTGTATACATGCTAGGGCCTACCTCCTTGTTTCCTTCCATTAACTTTTCAATGTTGCATGGAACAGCTGGTAATCAAATGCCAGATTCACATGCATGGTGTATCATTCTCCCTTCCCATAGGGTGTTACTCAACTAGCCCCATCCAGAGTTGCAGGGTTGGAAGGGATCCAAAAGGTCACCTAGTCCTTTTTTTAATAATAATTTTATTAAACATTACAATTAAAAATACAAACTAAAGAAAAAATAAGAGTATAGTAAAGAAAAAGAAAAGAAATATATAAAGAAGTGACTTATCACCTTCTCTTAAAATACAACAAATAATATCTTCTTCCCATATCTCATCCATTATTTATAAACAAATCCATAAAATGGCTGTTGTGGGTCTTCCGGGCTGTCGGAACAGCCATTGAACTCCGGCCGTGAAAGCCTTCGACAATACATTAAATCCATAAAACCTCATCATTTCAGTCCTGATGTCAGCATAAGTCCATTAAGGGTTACCAGAGATAACAACAAATCTATTTTAACCTTGACCAAATAAACCAACTTTATATTCGTTCCTTTTACTTTTAACAATCTTGATCTTTAATTCCTTCAAATACTGTCCCAGAACTTGTTTTCTTTTCATTTTTTCTTTGTCCCTTCTCACAAAATCCTTCAAAACTTTAATAGGTCTCTTTTGTAAATCCAATATAGGAAAGTTATCCAAGTCTCTTCTGGTTTATTATTTGTATATCCCTTTTAATTATTAAGACATCAGCCGGTTCCATTTGTATACCCAGTGTAGCATCTTTTTCCATATCATTCTTGTAGCCTGTCATTTTTAAATCCACTTTCAAATCAGTCCCAGTCTTGTCCGGCAAAACTTGTTTCTCTTCCATAGCATCTTTTAAACACAGTCTATCTATAATGGCAGACATTCTTAAGATTAACTTCTGGATCCATTGTTCACAAATATCCTTCAATACATCCAATGTTGAAGTATTTTGCTGCATTCTATATTAGTCAAATTTAAGTGTTCTTCTCCTTTAATTATAATATTTAGTTCCTTCTGGTTCCCTCTAGTGTCCAACCTTCAAATTCCCATCTTATTTTGGGTTTTTTTTTTTAGAATTCAAAACAACAGCATTTTCCCACGGGAAGGATTCTTAAAATTAATTTCAAAACCAACTGGACCCTTAAGTCTGTAACTTTCCAAAATCAACATTCTAATCACCCTTTTGCTGTTTATTCCATAGATCAGGGCTTTCCAAAGTGCTGCCGCTGGCGACATGCCAGCGGCAACGACGGCGCGGGGGGGGGGGTGTGGCGGCGCGGGGGGGGCGTGCGGCGGCGCGGGGGGGCGTGTGGCGGCGCGCGTGCACGGTGGCGGCGCGGGGGGCGTGCGGCGGCGCGCGCACACGGTGGAGGGGCGGGGGGGCATGCGGCGGCGCGGGCGGCATGCGGCGGCGCGGGGGGGCATGGCGGCCGCCGTGCACGCGCGCGCCGCTGCTTCCGGGTGGTGTGGCGACACACCACGCTGTGTGGCGACACACTTTTGTGTCGCGACACACAGTTTGGAAAGCTCTGCGATAGATAGATAGATAGATAGATAGATAGATAGATAGATAGATAGATGGATGGATGGATGGATGGATGGATGGATGGATGGATGGATGGATGATAGATAGATCCTTAAATTTATATTTAAAACTTATTTCACTAAGAATTGAAGGAAAACTCACCCTGTGAATGCTATAAAACTTGTCGATCCAAAGGTTCCTAATAGTTGAAAAGTAATTAATTCCAAACAATTCCAGAAGTGATTAAGAAATGAGGCTCGGCGAACTTTGTGTCCATATAGGCTATATTACGGCTGTGAGCTTGCTTGAAGTCTCTCGACTCCCAGCCTCTCTACTCATAAGTCGACCACAAAAACCTCAGTTCCTGCAGTCTATTTATGAGGAGTACCTGTCCGGAGTACATGTGGGCAATCTCACAATCTCTCCTTTTTCCGGAGAGACTTTGCCAGCCAGAGTTTGTCGTCTGGCTGCCAATCTCCGCTGCAATGCCGTCCCTACTTCAGGGATGTCTGGTTCGCCATGAGTCCTCACCAGAAGTCCCCAAAAGGTCACCTAGTCCAATCCATCATTGATGGAGAATATCTGCTACTACAACTATAGCTTCCAGATCCCTCCATTAGACATCTGATCATCACAGATTGCCCTCAGGTACACAACTGGTTAGAAAGGAATTCCGTCTTTCTCTTTGAGAGAAATAGACCAAAGATTGTGTCATATCTATCCTAATCATGCCCATGGCCCAGACTGGTTGGGAGATGAAGTGAGCTATTCAGACAGGAGCTACTGCCTCTTCAGTGCTCCCTAATTCTTTCTGCCGAGGAACTGTATTCTTCCTTTGAACCCTCTATGCTGATATTCTATTATCCCACTCTGACTTTTGAGCCCAGCTGGTTTTACAGGCCAGCATTTACCAACTGCATATTCTCTGGTATTATGAATAATTGGAAGCTGTGAATTACTGTATATAAACAAAAATGCCACACAAACTCATGTAGGTCATTAGTTTAGATATACCATGTTAAAGCAGTATGGAATCTTTTGAATGCCCAGACTTTGAAAGTCCCACAAATCAATAGACAGTGTGTGCACCTTTCAAAATTTTCACTAGCAAGGAGAGAATTGTCCATCAGGTTACTTAAGCCTAGCACTGGAGAATCTAGTAAATTCCCACTTAGAGGCTAAATTTGGAGGATTGCCCAACAACCAGATGAAATCAGGGATCAGATGATAGAATTGTTGCACTTGCCTAGACCCTGCGGATGGGGCAGAAACAACATCCCTCTTAATTTTAAAAGCTTAGAAAGCAAGAACCTTGGAGTCCATTGCTGTATACTGTGTGTAGAAAGCAATAGGGGCAGGGTATTTCCCCTGCTGGATTCTGAATTGTGAATTAATTTGGGAGGGGGCTTGCTTATTATAAGCATCCTAGACTGGCCTATTACTATGAGGCCTTGAACACTTGGAAACCTGGGGAACAACATGTTCGACTGGTCTGTTACCAGCGTGATTTTATTTTGATGTCTCCTGTTTTCAGAATGTCTTCGCTCTAGAGAAGTATTTCACGTTCCCTGCTTATGCATAATAATGGTCATGCTGATGCTAATAATAATGACAACAGGCCAATAACATGTGAATAGTTAAAGTCCTCCTTTTCAGTCGGTACACCTTTCTGCTGCTGTTTCAAGCCTCCTACTTCCTGCCTCCCCAGTGGCGAGGTTTACACCAACCCACATATGCAGATGGTTATCACCCCCTGTGGCTAAGCGACGTCTGTGCTTTTCATCTGTACACCAACGGTTATTGCTCACACACCAGAACCGTTCTTGCCCACAGTGGAACGGAAACCGCATACAAGGACTCCCCTATATGCCTTCTCATATGTGTGTGCAGGCACTTTCACAAGCAGATACATTTGTATACAAAGAGCAACAACCCATGAGGGAGAGGTGTATGAGTGTACAAGTCTTTGAAGAGATACACCCACATATGCATACTTATTATATGCATACATGTTTTTTTTAATCTATGTCCATGGTTACCCTTTTTCCATTTGCGTATCTTCATGCAGAGGCAGGTAGCTATTCTGCCCTTTTAACTCTCCCCATCTGAGCAACCGTTCCCCTCCTTCCCGAAAACACTTTCTACTTTTGATGGTATCTCATGAGGCCCCTCTTTCCTTAAATTCTGACAATGCTAGCTTATGCTTGCTGCCCCTGGGCACAAATGGCCTTCTCAGGCCTCCTGCTGAGGCATGTGGCATCCTAACAACCTGCCTGAAAGAATTTCTGATGCATGCCTCAAATAAATACGAACAGGGGCCTGATGGTTTTAAGCCATGGTCTGTGAAGAGCTTGCTGTTCTTCTAATGACCATAACTTACAAGCCAATATTTTCTATGTCATGGCACTCTCTCAGCCCTTCGTAGTAGAGGGGGGAAAGCAGCTTGGTGTGTCTGAGAAGAAGAAAGAGAGGGCCTGTCCAAGAAATGGGCTAAACCAGTGTTTCTCAACCTTAGCAACTTTAAGACGTGTGGACTTTTACTCCCAGAATTCTCCAGCCAGCCTTGCTGGCTGGGGAATTCTGGGAGTTGAAGTCCACACGTCTTAAAGTTGCTAAGGTTGAGAAACACTGGGCTAAACTGTGAGATACCACCAAATATACACAGAAGCCCAAAACACAGACCTTCACCCAGTCACCAGGGGTTGCATATGAATTCAGAGATGTTACAGGATGAAGCATTTATTATGCAGTTGAAATATTTCGAGGGTCCTCTTTACAGGGCCTTTCGTTTGCAACCCTCCTCAGTTTTCCCTTTGCTACTTCTGCCTTTTTCCTTCCTGTGCAAAGATCTGCTAAGAAGCAAAAGGGGCCATAACTAACACCTTACGATAGATAGAGGAGGTATCTAGGAGCACCCCAAGAAGGCAGATGTGGGAGGAAGCACATTCAGGCCTGGAAACACTGAATGTGACTGGCTCCTTTTATGTGATAAAACTGAAATCCCTAGGTGGGAAATGTAAGCTAACAACTTACTAATAACCTATTCTGTGGATGAGAACTGACTTTCTCCAACTGTATCTTTTTTTGTTTTCCACAGTGCTGGATGAAGACTTGGCAGCCTTCAATTTGCAAAGTCTAGCCACCCTTGCCGCTGCCTGGGCCCTTGTTGAAGCTGCTGGCTTCGAGAGCAGCCCACCTGACCTCCTCAGTCTAGCAGATGCCGCACCATGTGTGAATCTGCGCCCTCGCATGCGGGTCTCCCGACGGAAATACATCTGGACCCCTAAGACCAAGCCTGTAAGTTTCTTGAATTCAAGAATGATGAAGCTGGTGGAGTGAAAGGTTACCTGCTAGCATTCCACTTTTGTAGCCTGTCATAGCTTTGTGGTGTATTTCTGAGCCACATGCTCTCTGCTACTGAATATCACAAAAATATTCAGCCATGTCATTTGATGAAGGATCTGAACTTCCACAGGTAATAACTGACACTTCACTGGTAAATTGTTCATATTTGAGGGCTTCTCTTTTGTCCCTTAAGACTCATTCTTGGGTGGGGTGGCAAGGGGAGCAAATGGTGCAAGATTCATCATGAAGTCACAATGCGAATCCCTCACCTTTGGTACATGCACTGCAGTCACATGCAAGGGGTGGAGCTTGTGGTGTGACGTTTCATCATTCTGACAAAATCATGGCTTGCTCTGGATACCTCTGGATAAGACGACAGAATCAGACAGTAGATTGTTGTATTCTACAAGCAAAACCTGAGTGTGTAGAAGATTTTGAAGCACTGTGGTGTATTTTTTATTCCGTTTGTTTGTTTGGGGGAACATCATTAGGGCTTGCCTTAATGGACTTTGCAGGATAGCCTTTGCCGTGTCAGTCTCTCCGATTTTGATAATCGTATTTATAGGGAAGGATGGCTGGCTGGCTGGAGTGTATGGAGGCTGGAGTGTTAGGCTTCTGATTGGGTACTCTGAGAACTGAATACCGTTCAGCAGTATTTTGTGGGCTTATTATGCTGCTTCTGCTTGAGTTCCTAAATGACAAGAATGTTCATTAAGAGAATGGGAAGTCTCTGAAGATCTCTGTATGTTCGTGTGTGCAGCAAGTGGATAAATCAAATCATTATCAAAAGTTAATCAACAATAGGAAGAAAAAGAGGAAGAAGAAAAGATGAATTTACAACAGGAAGTATCCTTGTTCTAATTTTATTTTGAATTCCAGAAATCCCCTCAAATGAATTTATCTTAATTACATTTCTTAGTAGTTGAAGGTGTTGGGTGGCCAAAATGGCTCCCACTTGCACATGAGTGAAGATCACTGGAGCAGTCCCTTAAAGGTCATACTACAAGCACATAAGTAGAACCAATTGGCCTTCTAAATCTACTTCCTCAGCTCAAGAGTGCAAATAGTTCTCAGGGCATGTAACTACCAGAAGTAAAAGCAGGGATAAAACATGATACGCCCTGTCACCTCTTGCTTTCCTCTGCGGCTAAGATGGCCGTTCCTCTCTCCCCACAGGTTTGCCCCCTGAAAGCAGCTATTGAGAATCTGGATACACAGGAAGTGGAGATGCGCATGCGCCTAGCAGAACTGCAGCGACGCTACAAAGAGAAACAGCGGGAATTGGCCAAACTGCAGAGGCGGCATGACCATGAGTGAGTGTCTGGCTTCTTCAGTTTTTCACAACAGGTTTCTAGGATAAGCACCTGACCTACTTGCCAGAAGGAATGTGGGTAGAGCAAAATGGCACCCAGAATGAGGTGAATGGTAAGGGGGTGAAGTAACTTCGAATCTACAGGTTGGTCTGTTTACTGTAGCATCTGAAGGCCAAAGCAGCAGATGATCCCCTTGGTCAAAGGCCTTCCGTGCCCTGTAAACTAGGCTGGTGCCCACATCCAGAGAAACCCTCACCATATGGGAGCAGGGCCATTCCTGCCCTTTTGTTCTGTGTTTAATATGGTTATTACCTGTAGGCGAGAGGAGAGTTCCCGGAGTCCAGCTCGACGGGGACCGGGGCGACCTAGGAAGCGCAAGCACTCCAGCACACTCAGTTCATTGCGACAGGGTTCGATGGGCAAGAGTGACAGCAGGAAGGTCAAGTGAGTGATCTGGCATGACTTATGGCGCTTGGGGGTGGGGAAAGCACTGTAGATGTATACAACGTTGCCTGTCTGTTTGAAAGCTTGAGGGGCCCAGTGGATGGTGTAAGAAGTGTCTGTATATGGGATGGTGGGCTTATTACAATGAATGGAAGTGCTGCTGTGTGCATTTCTGCAAAGACAGGTCTACAGATGGGACTATAAGGCAATGAGCAGGCTGGGAGGAAGGTAGAACTTTTCCAGCAGCAACTGCTGTTCTCATCATCGCCTCCTCCCCTTCATCCTAGTACCACCAGATTTCCCCCCCCCCCTTCCAACTGGAATCATTTTCAACATCACAGCTTAGCTGGAAAGAGGGGCATGCACAATAAAGTGACCATGTTAGGAAAGGTTTTAGCCACCTGTCTCTATCCTTCATTTTCCTTTTTGAAATTTCCTCACCCTCCACTTTACAAGTGTTTGCTCTGTATATATTTACCAAGCTGGATGGTGTGAGTGAGACAAAGTGTTAGTCTGTTTGCGTTTGTTTGTTTGTTTGTGTATGTATGTTGCTGGGGATCTGTAATTATATTTTAGGGAAGTGTATATGTGTTAAGGGACATTTCAGACATCGAAGCTTTTCTTTTTCTTTTTTGAGCTGTGGGGGCAGCCTAATTTTTTACATCAAACAGGCTGTATAGTGCCAATGTTCTTTATAGTGCTTTTTTGTATTTGTACACTACAAAAAGAGGACTCTTCCCCCCAGATCTCTGTTGTAGTGTGATAATTACGGACCACGCTGGGTAGAGGAATGAGAAGTGGTGGTGGTGGTGATGCTCAGTGAATATGTTGTGATCAAAGCATGGCTAGTTGTTCTTGGCTATTGCTGTTGCCTCCGCCCCAGAGGGGACTGCACTTCAGCACTAAGCACGGTGAGGGCCTTGCCCGTCATAGTGGCCATCGAGATCTGGCAGAACAAGGGGGCTAAAGAGATGCCTGTTCCTCTGGGCTCCCCTGCCTCCTGTCTGTCTTGCCTCCTGCACTGCTCTGGGGGAGGAATTGCCCCTCTCTGAAAAGGAAGGCAGTGTTGCATAAAAGCCTCTTTATCTGTGCCGTATAAAGTCATTGGTCACGCTGCAGTGGTGTTCATTGCTGCTGGCGCTTTATGATTATCCATTAGCCGCCCGGCACAGTCATTCCCGCACTCACGGGCCCTGTATAATTGTCCTTCTCTGCTACAAATTGCCTCTCCCGGCAGGCCCATTTGCATAAATCCTCCAAGCTAGTCCAAACATGATTGGAGCGCGCGTGTGTGCGCTGCATCAATCCTGATGATTTGGTAATAATAGTTAAATCTGTACTAAATGGTTCCTTCAATTAAGACAGAAGAAAAAAATTAATCTCTAGGTTTTATGTCACAAAACATTAGCAAATGTAGTGAAGGTTACAGGGGGAAAAAAAGCAGTTAGTGTTGGCTTTGGGTTGCAACATGGCTCCACCATATGGCTCGTGGAAACCTTCCAGGACTCACTAGAGAACTTGCTTGCCTTCTCCCCTTCCTCTCCGCCCCAAGTCCTTTATGTGGATTTATCCTGGGGGGAAAGTGGAATCCCTGTTCTCGCCCCAAACCTTGAAAACCTGTGCGGATTCGTGCAAAATTAAATATAAAAGGAAATCCATTTTTAGCTGATTGGGAAGACAGTCCCAGCTTTGGCTCCACCGAGCTCCACTTCCCTTGCATTTTAAGCCCACTTGTGTACAAGTCCAAAAATCATCCCACCAGGATGGGTTTGCCAGCATAACAGCTGAAATAGGAGATTCTGTGATTCCAAAACAGCATCACAAGGGCTGTTTAGCATAGCAGCACCAAAGTGCTGATATCCAGGATGGTTGCCAGCACAAAAATACGTTGGTTCTATGAAGCACTGACCGCATTTGAACCCCAGTTCTGCCTCAGCAGTGAAGGAGGATAGGGGTTGTGTCCACAAGAGATGAGGACGGGGGGAAGATATGAGGTGTGAGATGGGGAATACAGGTAGTCCTCATTTAGTGACTGCCTTGTTTAATGACTGTTCGCAGTTACAACAATGATGAAAAAGTAACTTTGCGAACAATCCTCGCATTTACAACCTTCACAGGTCTGTAAAACAAGAGAAAGCTGAAGTAAAATTGTACCATCGCAATGTTTCACTTAGCGACTGCTTCACTTAACAACCAAGTTGCCCATGTTTCACTTAGCAACTGCTTCACTTAACAACCAAGTTGCCCATCCCAATTGTAGTCGCTAAACAAGGACTATCTGTGCCTCTTTTGATGCCAGTTACTGGTAGTAGAAGACCTGTGAATCTCCTGATGTCTGTTCTCTGATCCCAAGGGTAGAATTGGAGAATTGACACCAAACAACCCATTCTCTGCTGCTTCTTTCCCTCACCTTCATAATCTCTCTCCATACTTCTCCCATGGTGAGAAAAGCAGTGGTGGAGAAAAGAGGCCTGGTCCCTGTTTCCATCTTCCGTAAGATGTCATGGGTGGGAGTCAGAGCGGAGGTAAGAAGAACAGGAAGTGGAACTTCTCATCCTATCTTGCAGGAAGGCAGGTGGCAAAGCAGCTCCTCCCAGTGCCTGCTGCACCCAGAGAGAACAGCTCTGCCTCCCACATTCCCTGTAGGGGCACCACCGGACACGTGTTTAAAGTGTGTCCCTCCCCGCCATTCAGCACTGTGGCACCGAAGCAGCAGACAGAGGCTGCCGTACCACAGAACGGAGCACCCCCGCGCTACAGGGACAGCTTGGCCCTGCAGTGCTGAAGCTGCAAGTGGAGCATTTTAACCAATGTGCTGGTATAGCACTGGGACATCAAAGTGATATGTGTCTAACAGACTTCCAAGAGACCACTGGACATTTGGTTAAAACACAACTCCCCACCTAAGCCCTTGTGGGGGGGGCAGGGCAGGGCAAGGCAGGCAGCTGTGCCACAGGAGGAGGTGATTCTTCTGGGGATATCTCTATGGTAAAGCAGACTTTCCACGGTGGGAGCAGGTCTTTTGGGCACCAGGAGGCAGGACAATGGGAGCAGGCAGAAAGATGCGAGGGAGAACAGTCTCTTTGCTGTGGCTCCGTGATCCCACAAAGATCGGAGAACTGATAGTAGACAACTCACTTCCTCCTCTTCTCTCTCAAGTGAGGATAAGTGGATCTTTTTCTTACCAGGAGAATTGGCACCCCAAAAAACCCTGCTTTCCCTCCTCTCTCTGCTTTGCTTGCCATCCATGAGCTGGCAAGGGAAGAGGAGAGATGGCTTTTTGACAGTAGGAAGAGTCCTGACAATCCACAGCAGGCTGACCGCTTGGTCAGTTTCACTTGCATTGGCAGAAGTGAAAAATGTGACTTTGGAAGTGGAGCACAGAAAGAGGAGCAGAAGCTGCCTTTGTGGTGGGCTGGGGGTGGGTTGAGGACAGAGGCATATCCTCCACCAACAGTTAGCAAGGCGTCTTTGCACCTGGGAAAATGGGATGTGCAGATGAGTCTTAAGGTTAGACAAAGTGGCTGGGAAGCGTAGTCCAATTCATCCAACAGGCATCGGATTACATGTTGTACCCTGCTGTGGTCTCTGGTCAATTTTTTTTGCAAATTTTAAAAAATATGCTAAAATATGATTGGTTATGGACCATAGCAGAAAAGAGAAAAAAATCTTACTCTGTAATATGGTCAATAGCTGCTCCACCAACTGAAGGTTTCTGACAAGTTACTATTTTCTGTACCTGGTCCTCGTTGGCCATAGTTTCTAGAAGGATTTGCATGTTATTTCTAATTTCCCCTCTACTCCAAATTTCTAAGCCTTGTAGTTATGGATTATTTTGCATTCATTAATCGCAAGTGAAATTATTCCTGTCGGAGGTATCACCTGCTCTGTTCTTTTCAAAAGTCTCTGAGCTTTAGCATTTGATGCTTTTTTTTTTGATGTTCCAAAATAGGTTTGGTGCGAAAGATGCCATTCCAAAAGGCAGTAAAGCAAGTGCACATGCATTCAGCCATTTCTCTGAATGCTCACATGTGAGCACTTGTCAAGCTGACCCTTTGTAAGGGATCAAACTATCACAGAAAAGTCCCGTAATCATATAGCTCCCAGAGAACAATTGGCATACATAGACCGCTTTGAGGCTTGAATCTTGACCTGAATGGTAATGCTCTCTACTTCCTGCTCTGCTCCTTTACGTTTGCACATTTGTATGTCTGCCCTGTAAACCTGCCCGGGCAAACAGCCATGGCATAGGATTCCTTGATCAGGTGCCAAGTCAGGGCTCCTAGCCATCATGGCATCCCTACCCTGTGTGTCAGGTGGAGGCTCTTGGCCTCACTGAAGCAACACATGTTTCCAGAGCAGCTGCAAGCCCAGTCCCTTGGCCTCCTTCCTATCGGGAACATTCCTGTTTCTTGAACTTCCCACGCTAGGCGGAGATATCTGCCAAGCTTGCCTCCCTCCAGCCACTCCCCGGAACAGAGCTGTGGCCTTGAGCCATGGTAATTCCCTACTTGAGAGTATGCTGAGGTGCAAAAGCTGGGGGCTTGGCATTATGGGAGCCTGGAGTGGCTTGCTGTTCCTAAGCCAGTCCATTTCTCTTTCCCATCCATGGCCCTTGGGGTGCTCCGCTCCCTTCCTTTCCCTCTGCTTAACCAGGGAATTCCCTCCTTCCTTTCCTGCTATAGCTGCCAAATTGGAATTTGGCACCAGCCCCAGGATCAAGACTGGGCCGAAAGGTTGAGGGTACAGGGGTAAGGCCCAAGAGAGGGGTGTGAATAGAGGCTGCCTTGGGAAGATGGGGTTTGTGCAGCTTCAAATCCTGGGCTGCATTCCCAGGGTGGAGCAAACAAGAGGCTGCTTCTTAGGAGCCTGGGTGCTAGAGTGGAGCAATTAGGATTGACGCGCATTGGAGGCCAGAATGGCAACCAGCCAGCCGTGGGGGTGGACAGAGCCTTCAGAGTGCTAATTCACTTCCTATTTACTATGCCAGGAGGACACCTACAAGAGCAGTGCCAAAGCAATGTGAAGTCAGTCTTTTAGAAGGTGTCAAAAGGTGACTCACCCCCACATAAGTCCAAAATTAATTCCTTGTAATTGTTGTCATTGGGAGTAACTACCTCTCTCTCCTTCCCCTTCCTTATCTGGGCTGATTGCAACTTAGTACAATAGGCTGTTGTTGCCAGTGTTTTTCTTTCTTTCTCTCAGTATCAAGCCTTATATCCCTTCATTTGTCTTTCAGTGCACCAGATGGGATTAATCCTACTCCCATCCTTTCCACTAAGCCAGTCTGATCTGGCTACACAATGACCCTGAAGAAACAGGAAGAGTTTGGAAGTGTAATCATAGGCATGTACTAGTAACAGGAATGTTGGATTTCTCCTCCTATAGATTTTGTGAAACCTATGGTGTATGAGGGACCTATGAGGCAGCTACCAATAAGAAAAGGACTTTAGGTATGCTATGATTCAGGAAGAGCACAGAAGGGCAAAATCTTATTTTTCAGATCTTTAGCTTTCCTGTACTCATATTTTTGTTTTAAAAAAACAACGTTCTGGCACTTATAGTTGCAAAGATAGACTTGAAGCTGTGTGAGTAATGCATGTCCTAGAAAGAAGCAAGATTTGCAGTGATTGTAGGAACTGGATTTCAGGATGCTACATAGCTCTGCACTCTTCCCCATGACCAGCAAAAACAGAAAAACCATGTAAAATAATAACTGTTCCTGAATAAATTATACAAAATAAGATCACACAAAACATGATCAATTTGCATGACTTATATAGGTCAGTAGTTTTGGATTCTGTGGTGCAGAATTTTTCACTTAATTAATGCTCAGTGCATCAAGCCAGACTCAAGCTACCCCATATGCCTATATTCACAGGCATGGAATATATATGCTGAGAAACTATGGTGATCCCTGACTTGCTACTCACATCACATGTGGTAAGCTGCAAAGAGTTTCACTATAAACCTAAGAAAAGAGATGTGGCTTTCATTGGTTAAGATGAAATAACTTACTGCCTCTCGCAGTCCTTTGCCATAACTGCCTATCCCTGTCCTCCTTCAACCTATCCTCTGCTCCTTATTTTTCCAGAATTCTCTACAATTCTTTCCCATCACATTTTCCCTTTCTTAGTAGAAAAAATCGTCAGTATCCAGAAAAGATAAATAGCACAGTGAGTATCATTTAGTTATTCATCAAATAATGGGTTTCAGCACTGTGGAACTAGGGGAAATTTTAAATCCATAATTCCAGACCTTACTGTTGCATGTATAAAGCAACACACACATATGGATGCTTCTCCTACATTCTTGGTTCCTCCACCACTAATAACCATTTGTGTCTGAACCTAAAACCTGCACCTCTCCAACCACATCAGTGGAAATTCATCTTGCCCCAAATACGGCAATACTTAGGGTGTTGTGAGTTGAGCCGCCTGAGCAGGCACTACCCTGTAGTTCCTCTGGCAGTCTCCTTGCATGTAAAATGTGACAAGCCCAGCTGAAAGAGGCGATTGTCCCAGAGCCCCCACCATAGCTAGTGAAGTAATGAGTTGCAGCAAAAGCAGCAGCCAGAAAGTTGCTGGAAGGCATGAGAAGTCTAGGAATGTCTCCTCCCTTTCTTTGAGCAGCCACAGGACATGTGGGAGGGATACAGTATTATGCCATATTCTCCTCCTCCCCCACAGAGAAATATGTAAAGGAGTGTTTGTTCATTGCTCTGTGATCTGTTTAGCCTCTTCTAAGCAAGAGAGTTCACCACTATATGGCAATCCCCCTAGAAACATCATCTCCATGTGAGCCTCTGTATACAGTAGGGGATCTATAAGGGAGGGCCTGTTTCTCTAATTATAGTATAATTTGCCAAGTGGGAACAGTCATTCTGGTAAGGATCTACCATTGCCGAGCAGTGTTTCAAGAGATCCAGTTTAGGTTGAGTCTCCCTGTGCCACAGGAAATCCTGGAAATCTATTTGTACTTCAGAAAGGGTTGGGATACTGCAGCATATCATTCTCCGCTTTTTATGTTTTTAAAAATTGCAGTCTGATTTTTATGGACCATTTCCTGCAAAAATGTGTAAGCTGCCTCATGTGGGATCCTGATCAAGCAAGGAGTAAATGTGTGTCTGTGCATACGTGTTTAGTAATTCTGACTATTCTTATATGTGTGGGGAGAAATTTGTTCTCCTTTTTTTTCACAGCTATCGCAATTCCATCTTCATCCAAGCTGCTTCCTGAGGAAGCAGTAAAATTCAATAGAACCCAGATGTTTTGGCAGTGCATTCCTGCTGTGCCCTCTTGCTCCTGAGAGATGGGAGGAAGAGGGGTTGAGTTCTGTGTTTGACAGTCAGAAGAAATAAGAACCTTTGTGAATACCAAGACTTAAGGCAGCGGCATCAAGGGAAAGGCACCAGGCCGTAAAAAGTTACACCTGCCCAGCCCTTTCCTCTCATACTACAACCTTAAGGGAATACTGTTGCAGTAGACCATGTTCACATTGTTTACAAAAAATAAACTCCCAGTTCCTGAGGATCAAGGCCAGAGTTTGCCCTACTCTTCGGCAGAGTTAAGCAACTGCCACAGGCGGCAGATATTGGTGGGGCAGCAGTGGCAAGCCCCCAGCCACTTCCTCTAAGCTCTCTGGAGCTTCCCCTTGTTGGGGAATGGAGCAGAATATGCCCTATCACTGTCCTAAACTCTTAGGCTGTCCTGGAACCTCAGGTGTGATGGAAAAGACCATTCCAGTATGTACCAGTCCAGTCAGTCTGTGCAGTTGGAATGTGTCTGGATTATCCTGTTATCTTTCGCCTCAGGCAGTAACTCCTCTTGGGCTAACGCTTATCAGGCAACTTCCAAGTTTCATCTTACAGTGCATTGTGCAAGGTGGATATATTATAACATAAATTGAGTTCTTTATGTAGACTTGTGAAAGCCAAATGTGTCCTTCTGACCAAAAATATTTGGACTGTGGTGTATATGGGAGAATTAAGGATAAATGAGAAGCAGCTGGAGGATGCATCCAGAAAGTAAGTGGGAGATGAGCAGGAAGCCTCAATGGACAGGCAGGCCAGAAATATTACTACCCTACAAAAGTGACTTTAGGTGGCACATTTCCTCATACAGACAGTCTGCCTAGAGAACACCATGACTGGAGGGTGCCCATCCATGGTAAACTTTCTCCAAATGATGTCCTGTGCAGGGGTCAGATATAAAGGGAGAAAGGAGAACTTTTACCAAGTCTAGGAGATCCAGGAGCCCTTGGGTCCATCTGCATCTCAATTACCAGGAGGAGGGGAAAATTAGGCTAAATTAGAGCTTATACTCAGTAATATTTATGGAAATATTTTTTGTTTTTCTGTGACTCTATACTTTGATTCCTAAGCTTGTGAGAGTGTCTGGAGCCTGCCAAAAGCAGTGTCTAGTTTACACCCAGTCCTATCTCTAGTATAGAGGGAATATACTGCTTGAGCTTTTAGGCCCTGTAGTTTCACAACAAAAAATTCACCATCATGCAGAATGACAAAATGCAAAGGAGATGTAAACAATTATTACAAATGGTATTTGTGACTATACAATTATACTTTACAGTGAAGAATAGTAAAGCAGATCCAATATCCAATTCTTAAACAAGATGGAGTGGTATGTTTTCACACCAACAATAACCATAACTTCCTTCCTTCCCTCCTATTATTAATTGTTTCATTATCTTCTAAAATGAAACATATCATCCTTCTATGCTGAACTTTGAGAAACTACCCAGGTTTCCAATTTGTTTCAAATACCCCTACTTCGGAAATAAATGAATGCACAAGTTTAATTGCTACTTTCTCCATTTTTACAATTAGGCCTGGGAAGTGCTGTCATAAACATGACTTCTCCTTCTTCATTCAGATCTTACAACACTTCTCACTGTGAGGTAAGCCAGTGAATGAAGAAAGGAGGCATCAAACATGATAGCATTTTCCAAGACCTAACTCTGAAAATGGAAATAAGGGCATTTAAACTGGTACATATATTTATTTCTGAAGAAGGGCTATTTGGACAATTTGTAAAGGTTTTTTTTTAATTTTTATTTTATTGATTAAAATACACAACATAAAGATAGATAAATTTACAAAGATTTACAACACATAGAAGACCTACTTACATATAGCAACAAACAAAGTTACAAATAGAACAATTAATTTAAAAAAGACTTCCTGTTTCTTTTACGAAGAAACCTTTTAACATTTATTTAATATTTACTATATTTCTATTATATTTCTCCAAAGAGAACAATGCAAAGAGATAAAGCATAAATACATTAAAGAAATATTAAAGGGATGGTGAAATGGAGACAATTTGTAAAGTTTATCAGAGTAGAAAGACAATGCATTAGTTAACAAAATTAAGTACTGATTTATAGAACGTAGGAAATGTTTATGGCTACTGTTATGATGAAAATATGGTATCCCAACTTTTTGGGATTTCTATTTTGTAGTCTGGTTCTGCTTCATTGTTCTTCATTGTAACATATTGTATGAACATTAGACTTCGTATGTTTCCAGAAAGGGAGGTTTGTGTTTCCTTATGTGAAGTGGTATCTCAGGAATGATCCGTCTAGGAGTTCCTTATGCATGGACAAGGAGAAAGTATATCTAGTTGGAGGTAAAAGATCACCATAATTATAATCATGGATATTGATCCCCACAACAGTGGGAGCCAGTTCTATTTATTTATAGGCCCAGAATATGTGTGAGTAAATATCTAATGTATACCCATCACATAGCTATCAGATTGCCATGGTTGGCTGTAAATAGAGATCTAGCAGCCTGAAACATACTGTAGAAGTTTAAACAAATGGAACTAAAAAGAGATCAGGTCTTTTTAGAGGTATGCAGTATGTTTGTTGGAGGCTGTTTCTATCAAGAATGCTTAGATCCTGGGCCTGTATGTTCCTCTAACTGTAGGCCTCATCTGCACAAGTTTCCTCCCCTGTACAGAAATGAACTGGATACCCATCCACGGGGCTTTCTCCAACTTGTGTATTCTTTTCCATTCACAGGTCTGTGAAAACCAGCTTATCCCTACTGTGTACAGAGTTGAGGGCCGAGGGGGAGCCCAAGAAGAAAAAACGGAAAATATCAGAAACAACTTACAGTGGCATCAAAAGTTCACAGGTGAGTATACCATAGTGTCTTTATCTTTCCGTCTACATTGCATTTGGATAAGAAATAGCTTGCTGTCTTTGGAAAACCAAGACAGCCATGTTTTCTCCCTGGTTTTAAAACCAATCGGATGGTGATATTCACATCAGCTATGAGGATTTAGGCTCCTAAGATGAACCAAGCTGGATAGGCAGATGCTGTTTTAGAGATGTGAGATGAATATTCATATCTTTTACACCTTACATTTTATGGCACATTTTATGACACACCTCTCCCCCACTGTTTAGTAAGATGAGTTATACTTATTTACCTTGCTACAGAATTTGCAGGGCCCAACTGTTAAATAAACAAGTACAAGTATAAAAATAACACTTGATCTTAAGTTTCTTAGGAGACTCGGAGATCATTGGTCACTGTCTTCAAGTATTTATTGCCTTAAAAGAAAAAGGACTACAATTATTTGTTAGAGTACAAAATAGAAACTAAGTGTGTGCAGATAAGACCACAAGGGTAGAATTTTCTTGCCAACAGAGCAGTTGGTATAAGGTTCAGAATCTCCTTCCTTGGAGACAGCATCAGACAAGATTTGGTTATAGGGAATCCAGTATCCCCCCTGTTGGTGAGAGAGTCAGATGAGATTTTTCGGTCTTTTCCAATTTCCTGATTCTAACACATATTTCTCTCCTTGAGCAAGAGGGAGAGATCAGACAGTAAGAACACTGTGCCTTTTCTACCAGTGGTGACATTTTTGCTTTTTTTTGCAGGAGAAGGTTCATTGCAAGAAGAGCAGTTCACAAAGCAAGTTGGCTTCCACTGTAGTGCACAAGGCCTCCCATCTCAAGCAGAAGGTCAAAAGCAAAGTCTTGCCCACGAGCATTGGCCCCTTCCGGCGGAAAGAGCCTATCCCTTGCACCCGTATCCAGAAGAAGCTTTCTCGAACCAAGAGCTCCAAAGCGGCATCTCCCAAATACCCACAGCAGGATCTCGCTCCCTTGGAGGCCAAGCCTAGTACAGGGAATGCTGATGCAGGTACAGATTCAGACTGAAGGGAAGGATCAGTTGGCACTTGGGAAGGAAAGACGATAATGGGAAACAAGAGAACGCTATTCACAACACTGCAGTTGTGAGCATGTTCTGCCTATTGCACTTGGGCCCTAGGACAACTGATGTTTACCTGCGTAACAGAAAGGGGATTAGTGTCCAATGGATATTTTCTGAGCTCCCGGCCAGTAACAGGCCCCCCAGGTATTCATCTCTCCACCGTGCCACTGAGGAAGTACAGATACAATTAGCTTCTCCCAGGCCCATTCCCAGGCGAATCCACCCTTCTGCAAAGCTCTTATCTTCAGCTCTGGTGAGGAGCTTGCCACATAGCATATTTCCTGCTGGCAAGCAGAGGAAGCTCTGGAATTTAAAAATAGCTGCACATGATGTCCTCTACTGGGGCCAATGTCCGCTCTCATTTGACTGCAGGCTTATGGCTTCCCCTGAAGCTCCTGGGGCATCTTATCAGGAAGGCAGTGCTGAGACAGAAATCCTGCTTCCACTCCCCAAAGCCAAAAGAACAAAGACTCATTGTCCAAGGGGCAAGAATCAGGATATAGAAGCCAGGATTGGAAGGGGGGCGTATAGCCAGTTCAACTGTGGGGTTGACGTAGAGGGAGGGAGGAGCTCAGCCAGAACATATTCAGGGTTCTCAGTTGTTGGTTGGATTTTTTTTTAATAACCTTTACTCTTCTATCCTTACTTGTCATACCAGTGCAGCTTTACCAAATCCTCATACATCAGGCCTTGCAGCAATACCCAAAGCCAGGGAGTCCTAAGTGGTGGATTGATATGAGGTTCGCGCTTCCAGCAAAGATTAATTTAAAAAGCCTCAATTACATGCTTCATTCTCTTGATAGCTCCATGTTAAGATACTAACCTTAGAAACTCTGCAAACTCTGCAAGCATCAAACTACGATGGCTTTGGTTTTACTTTGATGGCAGAAATAAGTGCACTATGATGTTGGAAGGATGAAGCAGAGCACCAGAATTCTCTCCTAATCTTGAAGTGGCTCCTTTTTCCCTCTCGCTGTGAATTTGTCTTGACTCTTCTCTTCATTTACAGATGACAATCACCACAGAGACTATGAAAGTGATGATGGTGGTGGTGGTGATGACTTGACGAGTGACCACAGCTCCCCCATGCATGTAACAGTGAATCCTGCTGTAATTGGTCCTTCTCCTTCCTCCGTGGTGAAAATGGAAGCAAATCAGAAGGCAAAGAAGAAAAAGGAGAGGCAGGGTTTGCTAGGTAATGGAATGAAAAGAACTGAAGCAGACCTCTTTGGGTGAATTGCTGAATCTATCCAAGTTGATGAAGGGAAGGGTAATGAAGCCTCCTGAGGAAATGGCTGAGATTCTATCTAGCCCTTCCACCTACTATCATATAATTTTGTTTGGTTTATGCTTGAGGGTGGATGTAAGGTGACAATGAAAGATCTACCTGGAACCAACTGTTGTAAGTCACAGTGTATCCATTCTTTAAGCTAAAGGGGCATTTGGGATCTATAAGAGCCACATTCTGCTATTACATGCTGAGCCACAATTCTTTTTAAAAAAAACCCAACATTGGGAAGGCTCGCAAATTGCTAATTGATAAGAGTCTACCAGAAATAGGTTTGCATAAGTTTATTCATGTTATACTTGCCTAAAAGGCAGCCTGTGTAAGCAAAGAGTAGTACTGGCTTATCCACTGAGGCATTTTTGTGCTCTACTTTGCCTATTTTTTTTCATTGCTATAATCTCTGGATCTACCCAGGGCCCTGTCGAATCCCCAGTCCTGAAGGCCAAGTAAAAATAAAGCGGCGGCCAGTGAAGCCAGATTTAGGGAGGTTGGAAAAGGTGCCAGTATGCCGAGCAGGACCTTGTGAGAGTTCCAGCAAGAAGAAACTAAAGAGTAAGGCCAAGGAGTTTCACTGCGGACCTGGGACATCAACCACCAACGAGGGGCTCTTCTCCAGCAGCCAGGCCCGCTCATTTGCAAATCGTGATGATGCAGGAAAGCTCAGCAGCGAACGCCTCAAGAAAGCCACGCGCAAGAGCAAAGTTCTGCAGTCAGCCCTCAGAGTAAGCTGGGGCAGAAAGGGGGGCCAGAGAGGGTCCTCAGTGAAGGAGGATTGTGATGATCTGTTTTGGGAGTAAAGAAGGGGTGTGGTAGGTAACAGCAGGCATTCCTCAACAGAACAGTCTTTTGGCTAGACTTAATTGATACCGTAAGTGCCACTAAGAAAGAGGAGAGGGATGTTTTTTCCAGCTGTAAATGTCAGCTTGGGTACATTGTAGTATGGTAATATTTGTCCAGAGCATTCTGTATTTGTTTATTTTGTCCTTATTTACTTTGGGCAGAGAAAGAATGGGGCACTGACCCTCTCTCCTCGCAATGCCAAGGCCATCCTCACCAAGGGCAAGAAGCTGTCTAAGGTTAAGAACAAGGTGGTCAGCAAGCAGGTAGGAAATTGTAAATAACTGCTATAGTGCAGGCCTTGGATAGGCCAGAGACAGCTGGCCTTTATTGTCCAGAATAGAGATGGTGATCAGGATGATCAGGAGCCTCTTCCTCAGGGCTCAGGGTATTTTTCAGGCACCATTGTGCATTGGCACTGGTGCAAAATTCTTTTAAAAAATAATTGAAATGCAGTATCAACACAGTCTGTGAAATTTTAGCAATGTCATCCCTGAAATCTCATCTCATTTCAATCCTCTTATCTGAAAACTTCTACAAATGGGCTATTTTTTAAATTACATTTTTGAGTCCCTGCAGATTCTATGTGGAAGTATTAGTGGCATGGCATCCTGCTCCTTTTATTCCAATCCTCAGTCAAAGGCCACCGTGATGCTGTGACCTAAGAATGAGTTGAGGCTGTGGGAGACTCTTGTTTAATCCATTCCTGTCCTGGCCAGTTTAACATTTGTCTTGTGCATAAGAGGCATGCCTTTGCCTTTGTAAAACAGGAAAATGTATTTTGCGTTGCTTTGCAGTGCAAAGGCCGGGCAGTCAGTCGGCTGATGGAGAGTTTTGCCATCGAGGATCATTTTGAGTTTGATGATAATAGCAGCTTCTCTGAAGAGGAAGAGATGCCACCCACTGGTACAGAGCAAGATATGACCTCCGGTAAGTCTCAGCACACACCAGGACCAAAGTTTACCCTTTGATGGAGCAATTGACAAGGCCTAGTAAATTCCAGGTGAAAGATAGACCACTAGCCATATGATGCAGTAGTCAAGAAGAAAAATAAACAAGGATAATGATGAGAAGCATTAGAGATGGAATATGGTGGGATTGTACAGCTGCTAAAGTGAACTCTTGCATCCTTGGCAAGATAAGAGTAGCTCAGAAGATTGGAGTGGGTTGTGCAGATCAAATCTGGAAGGTGCAGTGTTGTCCATACTTCAGGCTTGAATTCTTCAAGCTCTAATCTCTGCCTGAAGTTTGCAAATATAAACAAATGAGGAAGAGAATTAACTGTGGATCCATGGTCTTATGGTTGCAGCCCAGTCATGCATCATCCTGAAAGAAGATCTCCAGGATGGACTGCGTGTGCTCATCCCCAAAGAGGACAGTCTGCTCTATGCTGGCAGTGTAAAGAGCCTACAGCCACCTGACATGTAAGGACCTGATTCCTAAACATAAACATGGACAAGGGATACTATAGAGAGATTTTTCAAGATCAGTGGGGCTCCACTGCTGTTGATGCTGTATAATGAATCCATCCTTTAGAATTGTGGACATTTTCTTTTTCTGCACTCCAGGACTTTCCCTTCTATCCCTTCTATTTCTATCTAATGCTTATAAACAATTGCAGTAACTGATTACAAGAAACCCAGGTACTTTTTCCTTAAAATAATTAACCTAAAGACACCTACTGCAGTATTCATCATTCGTGTTCCTCATCTGCAAATAGCGTTAATTGGTGATTTCTGCCCTATCCTCTCCCAACTCCACAGTACAGATCTTGGGCGTTCTTCCTCCCCTTTCCACTAATCAGAACAAAATCTACATTTGTTCAAGAGCCCTTCTAGTTCCAAGGACTGAGTCTGGAAAGACTTGAATTCCGATTCCTCTTCTGTATGAGTTTCTTGTATGAACTTGGGAAAACTATTGCCTTTCATCATAAAAACAAAACTGTAGTATGCATGGAAGTCAAAGCATTTTGCTGGCTCTAAAGTATGATCCATGAAAAGTATTCCAATGCAATCTCTTGGGGGGTTACCTGTAAGTAAATCCTACTGAATTCAGTGAGACTCAGGGCAAAGAGCACGAGTAAATATATATGAAATTGTGTGTTAGCACTATTTAGTTCTCTCAGTCAGTGGCTCAGGAAGTGGGAGTTACAGTTCAGCACATCAGGAGAATAGAGTGTTGTAATATTTCTTTCTTCCTAAAGTTTGAACACTTACATACGAACACTCTTACTGATCTGGGAACTAAATAGTCAGCACCATGCACTTCTATTGTACTGTGTTGGCTCACAAGGGAAGACCAACAGCCTATCTCCTGCCAACCAAGAATTGAACATCTTGTTAAACATCTATCAGAATTAACCAAGCTAGGTTCTCCTCTATCCCTTCAGGTCATCATCTGTGTAAATGCTTGTCACTTATTTGTTCCACAGCTACAGCATTGTCATTGAGGGAGAGCGAGGGAATAGGCAGAGAATCTATTCCCAAGAGCAGCTGTTGCAGGAGGCGGTAAGTCTCAGTAGATCATAGCCTGTGATTAATCAGGTTGGCTGTGTGGGTGGGCAGGGGGAGAGAAGCTGGACTCTCAATTTTGCTGGGAATAATACCTGTAGGACTTACCTGAGGGGCAGGGAGCATAAAGTGTGGCTTTCCTTTGCAAATGTGCAGGAATTAGCTACACAAGATATTTGGAGTATGCTTGCTTTGTTTTTATAGGTAATCCTCGCTTAACAACTCTAATTGGGACTGGAATTTTCATCACTAAGCGAAGTGGTCATTAGGCGAAACATCACATGACTGCACCACTTAGCAACAGTAGTCCCGGTTGCAGTTGTTCACTGCAAGGACTCCACGCTTCTCCTGCCTTGCGCACACTGCCAGCTCCATCCCGCTGCCTCCTCCCTGACTAGGCCCAGCAAGCTCCCTGCCACACTCGCCTCCTCTTCAACTCCCCCCACCTGCCTATCTCCCCCCACCTCTGCCCTTTTGGTCACCCTGCATTCTGACGCCCCCAGCTGACCTCAGTCAAAGCTGCTGCTGGCCCTTCGCGATGCCTCTGAAGGCGTCACAGAGGCCATGCAGAGGCGTGCAAAGGGCCAGCAGCTGCCTCGGCTGGGTGCTCCTTGTCAGCAACAGGAGGAAGACAACGGTGAAGGTGTGCTGGGGGTGGCAGGGTAGGCGGTGCAGTGCAGGGCGGCCAAAAGGGCAGAGAGGGCAGGTGGGGGGAGTTGAAGCGCACACTGCAGCCATAAATGCGGGTGGGCTGCCAAGTGCCTGGATTTTGATCACGTGATCACAGGGACACTGCAACAGCTGTAACTTTGAGGACCGTTCATAACATTCATTATTCAGCGCCATTATAACTTTGAACAGTCGCTGAACGAATGGTTGTTAAGCGAGGATTACCTGTAATGAGAGAACTTGGAAGGGTCATGCCTTCTGAATAGTAGAGATTTAGGTAGTTTGGAAAAAAGAATAACACACACACAGAAGAATATAACTATATGATGTAAATTTAGGTGGATCAAGTTGCTCTAATTGACCTGTCTTACAGAACTGATCCTTCAGCAGCCTCACAGCCGGTGGAAGCAATCATGGGGCCTGTGTGATTTGTAGTCACATCCAGTTTCTTGCTTTCAGTGCCAGAGTGTTCTGGGGGACACTCTGGATATTCATACACGCTTCTGTGTGTTCACTTGTGGATCACATTGCGCATATCAGTATAGAGAGAGATTCAGGGCTCCAATTTCCCAGATACAGCCTTTGAGGAGGCAGTCTTATAGTCAGATGTAGTCAGATGCCAAGAAGTTCCTGCACAGAGCACATCAACCCATTGCACATAATGAAACATACAAATCAAGACAATGGATTTGGTGGTAGATACTCTTAATAAATGTTTATCCCAACAAAATATCTGGGGAACATACAGTTTGGAGAGCAAGAAGTCTTCTTGCTAGAAAATAGAATACATTCAATGATGTCTAGACCAGGGCTTTCCAAAGTTTTCCCGCAGCGACACACCAACCGCCATTGGTATGTCGCCGCAGGAAAACCCGGAAGTGCCGCCGTTGCGGCAGCGCGCAAAAACCCGGAAGCGCTGCTGCCGCTTTCGGTTTTTGCGCGTCGCTGTGGCTGCGTCGCTTTCAGATTTTCGTGTGTCGCCGCGGGAAAACCCAGAAGCGCCGCCATGACTGCGGCGCTTTCGGTTTTTGCACACCGCCGTTGGTGTGTCGCCACGGGAGAACCCGGAAGCGCTGATGATGATCAGCGCTTCTGGGTTGTGTGGCGACACACTTTTGTGTCGCGACACACAGTTTGGAAAGCTCTGGTCTAGACAAAAGGCAAAAGTGAAAGTAGTTGTTTGGTGACCATGAGAGAATGGCAGATGCCAAAGGAAGGCACAAAACCACTGCAATCTGCAATTCTTGGTTGAGCTAAAGCTTAATTGTAACCATAATTGCATGATGATATAAAATACACTAAGGTTGCTCCTTGACAATCTCTTCAGTGTGTAGCTAAGAACATGGTGACCTACTGTATATGCCAACCATGCCTTTCTTTTTCTCCAGGTTCTAGATGTGCAGCCGCAGTCAAGTCACAGCCTCCCACCTGGCACCCGGGTCTGTGCTTACTGGAGCCAGAAGTCTCGCTGCCTCTACCCAGGCAACGTCATTCGAGGTGAGCCAGCTGGTGAATGGTGATCTCCTAATGGGGAAGAATCAAGTATGCTGTAGACAACCACATCAGTGGGCCAGAGCTGCTTCCATGCTTAAAGTGAAGCTAGCCTGAAAGGTAACACAGCTTCTGCCCACAGGGTCTTCAAGCGATGAGGAGGAGGAGGAGGATGCAGAGTCAGTGTTGGTAGAATTTGATGATGGAGATACTGGCCACATTGCAGTGTCTAATATCCGCATGTTGCCACCAGACTTCAAAATCCAGTGTAAGTGTGCTTGAATGGATTAATGCTAGAATTATAGCTACCATGCTTTGCTACTGGTGATTCTATTTTATACTTCTTTGCTGCGATCCTTTAAAGATTACCTGAAAAACTACCTAAGCTTCTAAGGGCCATTCTTTGGTCTGACTTTCTGTGCAATGGAGTGGGAAGGACCTTGCCCATCTCAGGTGGGGAAGTCTCATGTGGATATTAGCAGAGGAGAAGTCTTGTGAGGCAAAGGGGGATGATTTAGCAGTTTCGAGAGAGAGAATGGTATTTGTCTGATGCAGCAGAAGCACTCAAGTAGTACCTTAACAACTGAGAAATAGAGTTGTTATAGCATTAATCTTTTGTGGGCCACAGAATATTCCATCATAATCTAGGCTAGAGAGAGGAATATGCTTAAAAGTAGGAGTCAGGGGGAAGTGAAATCTAAATGAGATGAGAGAATGATCTTCCACCTGAATCTGTCCAAGGCACTTCTAACTTAATCCTCCTCCTGTAGGCACAGAGCCTTCTCCTGCATTGTTAGTCTCCACCTCCTGCCGTCGGAACAAAAGGTCTTCCAGTGACGTTCCCCATTCCAGCGAATCAGCACCCAGCCTTTGTGCTGAGGGATGCGAAGCCTCTGAGTCAGCCAAAAGCACAAGTAAGAAGATGATCAGCAAAGAAAAGGCTGGTAAGTCAGTTTCTCTTGCATTTCTTTTAAGGGTTTTATTATTCCACCTTATCCTCCCAGAAGCCTGTGACCTTAATTCAGTTTAGAATGGGACTTGTCCAAGATCATACACTGAGGCTGGTCAGAGACTTTATTTTTATTTTATTTTATTTTATTTTATATATTTATATTTATATTTATATTTCTTTATTTTATTATATTTATATAAATAAATTTATTTATTTTATATTTATTTTAAATTTGCATGTTGCCTTTTTAATTGCTGTATTCAAAGCAGTTTCCAGCCTGCGGAAATGACAAAAAAATACACCTCCAGTCCAGAATAAATCCTCAGAATAAATCCTCATTCAGTAAAAATAAGGCAAATGAAACATATAATGTAGAAATGAATTGTCATGCAAAATTCCATATTCCATTATGTATATAACAGACTATATTGGTTAACAAACTTATCAACAAATAATAAAAACAAAACCATACCCCCAAATTACAGTATTATTAAATAAACAACCAGAACATTAGCAAAAACATTGTTTTGCTAACAATGAAACAGACACAAGTCGCAAAACCCTACAGTGGTTCAAAATATACAAACCTGGCTGGTTCCCAGGTTCAAGACCCTATCCAATATGCCACACGAACGTGATGGAAAAATGTCTAAAGAAAACATAGGCAGGGAAATTAAAGCTATAATTGCAGAAGGTCTAGATCCTATTTAAGGGAAAATAGTCAATGACAGGAAGGAAAAGAATATTTAAGCAAGTCCCTGTGAACTCTTTGCCAGCATTTCACCGTTTCTCAAGTTACAATTGCCCTGAACCAACCTCTCTTCATAACTCTTCAGAGCCATTCCCTTGCCCTCTCACAAGGACTACTTCAGTAGCTGATTTTATTTCTTTTTCATACACCTTCAGCTGATTCCAGCCTGGATTCAGGGATCAGGTACTGGATTTGATAACATACTGGTGCACCAATAATACTTGGTTAATTGCTCGTGTCATTAAGGGAAAATGAAATCCGTTTAAAGTGAAAGCAGTACATCTTGTATTGGCCACTTAAGACCTCCTATGCAGTTAGAATGATCTGTAGTAAAATGTAGAATTCATGGTTTAAATAGCTACTACCTAGTTCTATCTCTTATCATCCCCCGCTCTCTCCATCTATCTCTCTATCATGCTTGCTCCAGAGATGTAACACATTTAGTTTCAAAATGGAATTTAAAGAGTCAGAGAAATCTAGGGCTTGGCCTGGGAAGAAAGGAAAGGGTTAGGATCAGGCCTAAGAACATCTGGACTCCCCCTTCAGCAATCTGTTCTGCCGGCTCCAAACCACAAGGAGTGCAAGCAGCTGCTTAGGGAAGGGCATATGCAGATTTGAACCCGCTCCATAGCACAGGTGACGGCCCCAACCAGTCCTTTTCTAACCCTGCCCTTTCCCTGCAGGTAAATCTGATACGCTGCATTCAAGTTCAAAAGCCCAGCCTGGAGATCACTTCCTGGGCCGTCGTGGCAGCCCTCTGCTGAGTTGGACAGCTGTGACCCAGAACAAGCGCAAGACATCCAGCAAGGGCACAGCCCTGCGGCAAAACCTCTTCCAGCTCAACGGGGGCAGCAAGAAGCTGCGGGCCAAAGAGGTGCTCTTCCCTGTGCACAGCGTTGCTGCCCCCATATTCGGTAATGGCTTTGGCTCAGACTCTTTCAGCCGCATTGCCAACTCTTACTCCGCTTTTGGAAATGCGGGCCTGGTTCTGCCCTGTGCTCAGAAGCTTTTGCGTGCCAAGAAAGTTGAACGGTTGGACACTGAGCTGGGTAAGGGTGGGCGTAGGAAACTTGGTGGCGAATATCTGGTCAAGCTGGATCATGAGGGTGTGACGTCACCCAAAAACAAAAACTGCAAGGCCTTACTGATGAGTGACAAGGACTTTGGGTCACTGCCTGGCCACGGCTATGTTCACCCAGCCTTGGGGATCAAAGAGAAGAAGAGCGCACTGCCTATGGGGCTGGCATTACGCAAGTACACTGGCCAAACTGAGTATGGGCTGCACTGTGACAGTGATTGCCACAGCTCTTATTCAGACATGGATGAGGATGAGGTGGATGATCTGGGAGGCAGTGTCCCCTCCCGCTTTCTGACCCGGCTCTCAGTCTCATCATCATCTTCCGGATCGTCCACCTCCTCTAGCTCTGGCTCCGGCTCCACGTCTAGCCTCTGCTCCTCCGACAATGAGGACTCCTCCTATAGCTCTGACGACGAGGACTCCACGCTACTTGTGCAGACCTGTCTCACACACCCAGTCCCAGCCTTGCTGGCTCAGTCTGAAGCCCTGCGCTCAAAGAGCAGCCCCTTGCAGAGGTGTTTTGGCGCTGGGGCCAAGAGCAAGCTCAGGCGCAAAGAAACTCTGAGCTTCTCTAAAGCCAAAGAGTTCTCCCGCCGGCAGCGGCTGCCCTCGGTGGAAAACCGGCCAAAGATCTCTGCTTTTCTGCCAGCACGCCAGCTCTGGAAATGGTCTGGGAACCCCACTCAGGTATGGGAAATGTCAGGATTCCACGTGGTGGGTCTGGACTACATAATGCAGGCCGGGGGAAATGGTTTGAGTTTGCTTTGTCTGCTAGTGAAAATGATACTGTTGAAGGTGGCTTTGGAAGCTTTTTGGCCTGAACTCTTGGGACAGAGCTAGAAGGAAATGCTGGAAGGAAATGATTCATGCATTTGGTTATTGATCCCAGTCATTCTGTGACTTTTGACAGGAGAAGAGGCTAAACTTGGGAAGCTTCCTCCCAGCTTCAGACTATCTTCCTGTTGCTGATCAGAAAGGAAAGACCAATTTCCCTTTCTCTGGTTGTTGATAAAAGAACTGTGAATTCCTGTTTTCACATGTTTTAAGCCTAACTAATTGAAATGCCAATACTGCAGTCTTCAGCATACTTGTTCAGAAGGATGTCCCACTGAAAACAAGCAGATTTGCTTATTCTATAAATATTAGGGCTGTGCAGTGTGCTGGACTCAGATGCAAGAAGGCACTTGAGAGCACGCTGGAGTGCTCCTCTCTGCGCGCCTTTAAAGCAGCCGCACATTTCCCCAGAATTGCTCAGCATCCAAGATACAAATGAGCCTGTTCCTGCATGCAGTTGTTTTGCGCCTCTTTTGAGCAGAAAACAAACCAAGAAGTCTTCCTTTCACTGTAATTTCCTATTATGGAAACCTTCATGGCGTTGGAGAAAAATCTTCAGACCATGATTTTATGGCTTGTCCTGAAGCCTTAAAAAAAGAAATCATAGTTAACTAGCACTTCCAGGCTTGTTTATTCACTCATTTGCATGAAAAAAAAAGGATTGTGCAGGAGAGCGAGGGTTGTTCATATTTTGACTTATTTAACCAAGCAGTGATTGTTCAAACAAGGTTTGTGGCTTAGTAGCTGATACTCAGCAGCCTTCCCTGTTTTAAATAGGAATTTTCCAACATTGGCCACATTCTGTAAATATGCTACAAGTGCAGGATGGTGGTAGAGTTTTCCCAGCTAACAGCCTCCCCCGAATCACTTTTCTCCAGAATGGGGGCCGTTTGTTGCAGCTCTACCTGGCTGGCTGTGCCAGATGCAGCGGGCTCCCCTTCCGGCTGCTTCGGGCAGCTGGAGCATGGCCGTTTCCTGTGAGGCTCCAGGCATGTTCTGTGGGTCTTATTCCTGGGCTGCACTCCATGTCAGTAAATCCCCTGAGGACAGCAGTACCTTGCAAAGGATGAACAAGGCACTTGGCAGCCCCATTTGTGTTTCACTCTCTTGGGCCTCCTCAAGCAAAAGTGTTGGGGTCTCTCTCTGCAGCAGAGCCTGGTTTTGCTTTAGTTAAGCTCAGTGGCTACCTCCAGGCTCCCCCTCAGAGAGCTTTGTTTCCGTGGCAACCCAGAGACTCCCTCGAGGATCTTCCAAGGGCCTTGCAGCCAAGAGGGGATCTTTTAAGGGCCTTGCAGACAAGAGGCAGGGGCGCCCTGGGTGTCACACAGGCCGCTGCTTATTCTGCTCCCTTCCCTACAGCGTCGTGGCATGAAGGGGAAGGCACGGAAGTTGTTCTACAAAGCGATTGTACGGGGCAAGGAGACTCTGCGCATTGGCGACTGCGCTGTTTTCCTGTCAGCTGGCCGACCCCACCTGCCCTACATCGGCCGCATTGAAAGCATGTGGGAGTCTTGGGGCAGCAACATGGTTGTCAAAGTAAAATGGTTCTACCATCCCGAGGAGACGAAGCTGGGCAAGCGGCATAGTGACGGCAAGGTGAGGGGAGAAGCCGGGAAATGGAGCGGGGGAGGCAAAGAGGGGTCTCCTCTGGTGCTGGATCAAAAGGCCTAATGAGCTAGAGCAGGACAGAAACCAGACAGACCTACAGGTAGATCACTGGATGATTTGCAGTAATTAACGAAACTTTCCCTTAATGACCACAGCAGGTTTTCCTATAGAATCTTCCTCTTAAATGATGCGGCCAGTATCTCTGATCTATAACAATCCAAACGGACACCTCTGCTTTCATTAGTAAATCATCCCTAGGTATGCTTAGGGGGAGGAATTGGTCATTTGCCTTGGCCATGGGTTTTCTTTGTTCCTACTCATTTACTCGGGGGTTTGCTAGGTTGACTTTGTGGTACTTGTAAAAAGGGAGTAGCTGCTGTGAGCCTAACCCTGCCTGGGATACAGGAGTGCAGAAAGGAGCAATAGAGGACATATTTTAGGGGGGAATGAACCTATCGTCTCTTCCTCAGTAGCAGCGTCTGAGTTTACTGTACTCAGCCTATAATTGGGTATATCTGAAAGTAAGTCCCTTTGAATTCAGCTGGAACTAAGTGTATAGAGCTAGTGCTTCAAGATCTATTGCCTTTCCCTTCGTTCCTCACATTGCCTTTGTTTCACCTACTGCAACGGGTACAATTTTACAAGGGAAAAGCCAGGACATCAGCATCCTCTGACCAGACTGGGTGAACTCCCCCAACTCCACACATGCACATCAATTTTAATTGGTTTTCTGGTTTACTTGGTCAGTGCTTCCAACTGGGGCACAACCAAGGAAAGATTTGTAGGGTGAGAACCATTTTTCATCCCACTCTGCAAATTCTCTATAAGGGAAATTTTCAGTGCTTGGAATTTTATAAAAGAAAATAAATGAG
The DNA here is from genome assembly GCA_023362775.1 of Charina bottae. Taxonomy (NCBI): domain Eukaryota; kingdom Metazoa; phylum Chordata; class Lepidosauria; order Squamata; family Charinaidae; genus Charina; species Charina bottae. The sequence goes on along the minus strand of JALMGJ010000002.1, from coordinate 134,118,090 downwards.
AGGAGGAACTGTGGTGAGAATATGACTGTGCTTGATGTGGAGACAGTGGAGAAGGAGTTTTCCTCTTATCATAATACTAACACCTGAGATTATCCCACAAAATAAAAATAGTGGCAGGTTCAGCCCCCATCGTCCCCCCAAATACAGCTCAAAATGAGGAATCTCTGGTAAGAGTCCTGCAATATCTGCCCCTTATTCCTGATAGAGTGCACGGGCAAATGATAAAAATCACTGCTATAAGATAATTGTGACAGACACTAATATGGATTGCTTGAAAGGTGATAAACCAACTAACGGAGACTGTCAGCGTCTACCAGCCATGCTAGTTCAGCGGTATGGAGGCAGCTTGCTTTTGAGGACCAGATTTGGAGGAACAGGAGCCTGAGAACAGTTTTGTTTTTATGCTCTGTAGTTCAATTCCAGTAGGTACCTGGTTGACCACTGTGGGAACAAAGCAGTGGACTTAACAGACCTGATCCAACAAGTCTGTTATTCCGTGTGTGTGTGTGGAATATGGCGAATTTCCACCATGCTGGGCAGCTGCTGGCTGACAATTGCTGGCAGATGGGGGCTGGCTGACACCAGTCTTTGCAGAAGATTGTTGTCCCATAATAGTGGAGCCAAGTCATCACTTTTGTTCTTCATACCCCTTTCTGACCTTTCTGCAGAATGCGCTGTACCAGTCATGCCATGAGGATGAGAACGATGTCCAGACCATCTCTCACAAGTGCCAGGTGGTTGAACGTGAACACTATGAGCAGCTGACCCGGAGCAAGAAATACCAGGATCGGCAAGATCTTTACTACCTGGCAGGAAGTTACGACCCCACTACAGGCCGGCTTGTTACTGCAGACGGTGTGCCTGTCCTGTGCTGAAACTGTGGGACACAACCACTGCTCTAGGGCCAGAAAATGGCTAGAGGGGAGGGCAGAAGGGCCAAGGGACCGTGGAAGGGGCCAGTCTCCTTATACTACTTCCTGGCAGTTGGATGCAAGGCCCTGAAATATGCAAGGTGCCCGGCTTTGCCATGCCGGGGTTGCAGGCTGATCCCGGCTCCCCACACGGTTCTGTACAGAGTTGAATCCAAGCCATACTTTCCCTAGTACCTCTGACTGTTTGCCGCAGGCCAAACACAAATCAGGTTACCGCTCTATTTATTTTATGTGTAAATAATGTATTTCTGATGGGAAGTTTTATGGAAAAGGAACAAACAAGATAAAAAGGCAGGTTTGGGGAGGGAGTGGGTGGGAGGTGAGGGTTTGATGGGTTTAATTTTGTGTTCAATGCACTGTTTTCCCTCCAGCATAGCTGGGGGTGCGGACGCCAGGCAAGTGTGTAAATATGGAAGGGGGCACTTGAACGACGTGGCAGTGGAGTCTCCAAAAGGCTACCCTGCCCTCACAGGACTGTGTACTATAGACTTGCCTCACTCTTCCTCTCCTACCATTTTTTATTATTATTATTGTTATTATTAATTATTATTGTTATTCTAATGATAAATATTCTGACAATGTCTGCGGATGTTAATATGCTCCTGTTAAAGAGAAGATTATATATATTATTATAAAATCAGGATCTTGCATTCTGGTCTCCATCTGGGGATGGGAAATAGATTCAGTTTGATTTATGGCCATAGTTCAATGGTGCAGATCGTGCTATGTGTGCAGAAAAGTCTCAGTTGAATCCATACCATTTCTGACTTCGACTGGAAGAGAATTCTGACTGAAACCCTGGACAGCCACTACCATATGTCAGCAATACTGAGTTAGATGGACCAATGGTCTCTGACTCAGTACAAGCAAACTTCCTATCCTCTATGGACAGAAACCACTTGAACTGTCACATAAAATACAATTTAATTAAAGGAATCTTTTCTGTAGAGGCCCTACTATGACGACTGAATGGGAAATAGACATTATCACAACTATCAACTAGTGCGAGCAACTCTAATTTATTTCAATGGGAGTTGTGTATGACTTTTTTTTCTCTTAGAATGTGGCTATTACACATTGATGTTTACTGTCTCCCTTGTGGGAGCTGAATGTACATACAACCAATTTATATGCCATCCTACATCATAAGGCTTAGTGCAAATGCACTTACTCGTGACAACTGGTTTTCCCCCACTCCAGGCAAGTCATCTGTTTATGGTTTGTTTAGAATTAAGCTTGCCAGAATACAGGCTATGCCACCCATAACTGGAATGTCTGATGTAGTCAGTGTCCTGCACTTGGGTGACACTTAACTCTAAACAACCTGGATCAGTAGTTTCGGGGGGAGGAGGCGGCAGCTGTGAACACTTAGATTTATGCCAAGCAAGCCATATGATAAAGATGAGCAACATGATTCTCCAGATGTTAAACTCCAACTTCCATCATCCTAGCTGGCAAGGTGAGTTATAAAGATTGATAGGAGTTGCAGTCCAATAGTATCCAGAAGGCCACACACTGTCCACTCCCATAATAAAGCATAATGTCCAGGTCACATACCACAGAAAAGTTCATTACCCATCCTGTGTGAGTGTTCCTTGCCGCACTTATATCGGATTAGTAAATTTGATGAATGCATAGCTCATAATGCTCTAATAATTTTCCTGTTTGTGGGTGGGGCTTTAAATATATACCACTAAATCCAAATCAGATGATTCTGTTGTTCTACAGATATGTAACTCATCCCCATACATAGGTATACGAGAAACTGCAATCTGAACTATTGCTTTTGAACAGCAAGTGAAAAGTTACACACTAGCAAACAAATGTTCTAGAGTAAGTTTTCTTCATGTTAAACTTCATCATTTAAAAAAAATAACCTTGGATTAAGGCGAGGAGTACCCAAGAGTAATTCTATTTTTTAAAAAAGAGAGAGTTGTTTTCTCCAACCCATTTCTGGATTATACTAGATAATGATATATGAGAAGCTTAACTATTTTGCTCTTTCTAACTGCAATTAAGTTATTCAGACCACTTGTTCAATCTTTCTGAAGGAGTTTATTCTCTCCCATCAAATCTGCATTTAATCAAAGCAAAAATCCACCCCACTGATTTCTCAAAAGTTTACTTGTTGAATTTCTGCATGTTATAGAGCAGTTAAAATGCACTGTTAGGAATCCTTTTCTGCCTACTACAGTGTAGGTGCTTTTATAATCTCATTTCCTCCCTCCCTCCCTCCCCCCCCTTTTTTTTTGGCATTCCTCGAATGAATTTATATTTGATACAGTTCTCAGTAACTGCTTTTCAGTTGATGATGCTGGGGAGTGTAGAGCTAAGATCTCTTTGGTGAGGTAGGCCATTCTATTCCCTACCTGTCATGGTATGTCGGAGTCACCTTGGGAGACAGGTCTTCCTCCTGTCTCCCAAGGTCATTCCCACATAACCATAACACTTCCCCAACTGCAATTCCAGTAAACAACAGGTTCGTATGAATTATGTTCTCAGGAAAAAATGACTCTCTGTGCATTCATGACACATCGGGATCCTCGTGAAACAGAATCATGTAAGGATTGAATGAAAAGTAATGCTTCTACCTTCATGATTTTAGTTTAGGGATATTTTAATAAAGAACAGGAAAATAATCCTGACAGTCCTTTCCACCTCTTCTACTTTGAAACAAGAACTCAGCAGTGTTCAAAACAAGAAGGAACTTTTGCTGCAACATGACAACGTGAGGCCACACGACTCATGAGCCACTCAAGAGGCAATTGTGAAGTTGGATCTCACTGCCTTACCCCATCTGCCATACAGTCCAGACTTGGCGCTGTGTGACTTCTATATATTTTTTTATTTTCTATCCCGCCTTTATTATTTTTATAAATAACTCAAGGTGGCGAACATACCTAATACTCCTTCCTCCTCCTATTTTCCCCACAACAACCACCCTGTGAGGTGAGTTGGGCTGAGAGAGGGGGACTGGCCCAAGGTCACCCAGCCGGCTTTCATGCCTAAGGTGGGACTAGAACTCTCAGTCTCCTGGTTTCCTATTGGCTCCTTCCTAGGGCTGAGAGAGAGTGCGACTGGCCCAAGGTCACCCAGCCGGCTTTCATGCCTAAGGCGGGACTAGAACTCTCAGTCTCCTGGTTTGCTATTGGCTCCTTCCTAGGGCTGAGAGACAGGGACTGGCCCAAGGTCACCCAGCCGGCTTTCATGCCTAAGGCGGGACTAGAACTCTCTGTCTCCTGGTTTGCTATTGGCTCCTTCCTAGAGCTGAGTGTGTGTGACTGGCCCAAGGTCACCCAGCTGGCTTTCATGCCTAAGGCGGGACTAGAACTCACAGACTCCTGGTTTCTAACCTAGCACCTTAACCACTAGACCAAACTGCTCTCTTTTCCCCAAACTGAAGGAATAACTTTGAGGGCATTTGATTCAAATGGAGAGGTGGAAAGGACTGTCCAGAGCTGGTTGAAGAGAGAAAGTGTGGAATTCTTTTGTGAGAGCTTTTAAGAAATAACACTTTTGTTTTATTTTTTATTTTATTTTATATTTGTTTTTTTGACAACTCCACAGTAAGCAGAAATGCAATAGCCAACCTTTCCTTTAGTACTGCATTATCATGGTATGGATAGTTTCATGTTAAAAGCACAAGCACTGCTTGACTAAGTGTGGTGAGGGAAGTGGGGGAATGACAATCTTGGCTATCACTGCAGGATGGCAAACAGTTAACCAAGATGAAGCAACCATCTATGAGAGCCATTTCCTCTTTTAAGTAGCCAGCAAACCTAAGATTTTTCTACCTCTTGAACTTTTCGCAGATTTGAGTAGATGGGGATGATTTCTAGCAAGCTAGAAGTACACAGTTGGCTTTCTGAACAAAACAAACAAAACATCCCATAAGCACCTGGAGGCAGATAAATAGTGGCAGTTGTAAGCAACTTCAATTAATAAAAATTACGTTTAATCAGGTAGCCTTAACAATGGGCTGATAGCAATTAGCAATTTTTAATATTGCAAAAAATGGGAAAGAGGATTATGGAAGAAATGTTGGCATCTGCCCCTAACAGGTAAAAAAAATATGTGGCACCAAGAACTTTATTCCCAGAGGCCCTGGCTGAGCTGGGAGACACCTTGGCCACCATCAGAAAAGGTATGTCATGCACAGTGGCACCAACGAACTCGCCACCACCATCATTCTGACAAAAGTGGCATTGCAATGCAAGCTTCACCCCTTTTGGTGTGCATGTGACACAACACATGTAGAAAAAGGGCAGGAGTTGCGCTATAATGCTGCTGACGTCAGTCTGATCTCCCCACAGCTTATTGTAAGGTGGGAAGAGAGCTATTGTAGTTTGCAAGCCAAGATTTATAGCTTATTACAAGCCATACAACAATTATTAATTAAAACTATGGACCCGAAGTGGAGATCATAAGCAACTTTGAAGAGACTGCAAATCTGGGCCGGGGGGGGGGGGGGGGGTTCAATCAAAACGAGCAAAGTCTGGAGCCAGTTTTTTATAACACCATTCCCTCCAGGACCCCAAAAGGGATTAGAGCAGTGTTTTTCAACCTTGGCAACTTTAAGACGTGTGGATGTCAACTCCCAGAATTCCCCAGCCAAGTGGCTGGGGAATTCTGGGAGTTGACGTCCACACGTCTTAAAGTTGCCAAGGTTGAAAAACACTGGATTAGAGGATTGCCTCTACAACCAAGCTATTGGTAGTGGTCATGCAGCGTCAGGTTGAAGCGGGAGAAGGCTCATGGCTGGTCCCCACTCAGCTGGTGGCAGCCATGAAGATGCTACTGAGCATTGGAGGATGGGCCTGGAGCTCCTGCCTTCCTTCATAGCAGCCACCCTGCTCCCATGGCTTCTAGGCCAGGGATAGACCTGCCCACCCTATGGCCTCACTCGAGTACCAGGCTTTTGGCCACTGAAAGTAGGTTTGCCTTGTGACTGTAAGGAAGGGATGTTCTCATTCAACAGTCAACATCAAAGGTGAAGGGAGGCTGTTTGAGGCCTGTAAATTTGCATCTGGGCCAGGGATGCTTGCAGCCCAAGGTGGTGCCCACCCTTTTTGGAGTGAGGGGTAGGAGCAGCAAGTGCCATGTACAGATATCTAAGGCCCTAGCGGAGAGGCCACACAATCCCTGTCTTGGCCTCCTCTCTGCATGTGTTATGGGGAGGAAGACTTGCTGATCAGCAAGACCCACTTTCACTACCCACAGCCCAAGACAGGACAGTAGCAGTTGGAGCCCTGGGCTGCTACCTTTCCATGGGTAGCAAACCGGGGGCGGGGTGGGCGCAGGTTTCCAGCTCAGACTGCACCAGGAGGCTGAGGACACACTGCTTTAGCACAGCGCAAGACTTGTAGGCAGGTGGAAAACAAACACTTCAAGGCGCTCCTAGCCAGCTCTGTTATAGCCAGCTGACACGGCAACCCTTTAGAAAAGCTGGCGGTAAAGATGCCCAATCCTGCATCATGTTGCTAGGTAGGAGGAGGGAGGTGGACTGCATGTTGAAGAGAGCAGCTTGGCTTTCCCTCTCTCATGGTACAAGCCAGTCTTCTGCTTCCTCTGGAAAAGTGCCTTTTCCTAGTGGTGGAGCCTTCTCCTCCTCCTTCTTTTCACTTAAGACCCACCAGTCTATTGGGGAGAATCATCTAGGCAACTACAAGCAGGGACTGAAGGACCTTCTGCAACTTAAAGGGCAGCAGGTTTCTTGTTTGGGCCACTTTATCGAAAGCTGAAATTGTTAGACAGATGACAACAGGAGACTCCCTGAATCAAGAGGGGAAACAGAGCCAAGGGTGAAAGGAAGACAGACTTCCTAGGGCCACAAAGTCTTTGGCATACTGCCAAAAGACTCTTCACCTCTGACACTGCTTTCAGCAACAAACTGGTTAGGAAAAAGAAGCTGACTTCATTTCAAGTTCTGGGCACCACACTTTAAGGAGGATACAGAGAAACTGGAACAAGGCAAAGCTGGAGAGCAGTCAGAATTAGCTCCTGCTTTCCCTAGAGAAACTGGCAGATGACTTGCTAAGGCAAAGTGGGGAGTAAATCTCCAGCAAGTTTTGAGAAAAGGGTAAACATGTCAAAAAGAAGGGAGCAAAGCCTAGAATGAGTTTTGAACATGCAAAGCATGGAGCAAAGTCCAAAGTGAGTGCTGACCAGGCTCTTCGGGTGTGCAAAAACATGCAAAACAGGAGCATTGTCAGAGCTTGCTCCAGCTTTACCTGGGCAATCCTGCAGTGGACAGGAAATCCCCAGTGAGTTTTGAGAAATGGCTAAACCTATCTGTCTAATAATCCCAATAATCTGCCAACTACAGTAGTGTCATCATTTAATTTTTAATTAATTATTTAGTTTTATTCATGAATTCAGTCATAAAAAAATCATTTATCGTTTCAGGGATCCTGGTATCAGAAATTCAGAGAACCCCTGGTCTAGTGTGATGTGTGCACCTAGCAAGTGAGTTGAATTAAGAAGTCTATAAAGATGGCCTCCCATTTTATTACAAAAGTACAGATGAGCTTCCTAAGATGCAACATAACCCACAGTGATGTTGTGCAGGCACCCTAAATGATATTAGTCATAGGATTTACTCTCCTGAAATTGCTTGCTTTCTTTTTTTGGGAAAAAAAATTCTAGTCTTTAAACCTAAAATACATTTACAAGCAATCAATCTCCTTCAGATTTCTTGGAAGCCTACAATAATAGAGGAAGAGTTTTTTTTCAGTTAGGTTCAATTACGTACAAATGGATATGGGGAAAGTTACTGAAAAGCCAATTACCATATCCCTTACTTCACAGTGCAGCCTGTGAAAGGGGTCCAACCTTTTGGAGGAGAGACCAAAATAAATACAAAGAATAAAAAGGAAGCTGTGACAATAACAGCAATGTCACCCTTCCATTCTCCAAAAGACAATTAATGCCTCCCTTTGAAGCTCTTGTTCTAGTTATTCATGTGCAAGGACTTAGTTCCTTCTCAGTCTTGATCTTCTGTTCCCTTATTACTCTGAAAGTGCACGGAAACCTCAGTATGTTTATCCTAGCCACCAACGTTGAAGCACTTGGAAAACCAAATGAAATAACTGTGGGGACAAATGGCTGACAACTAAAAAAACCCACTGGACCTAAGTAAATTATATATTTATTTGAATTATTTCTTATATCTCTCCCTTTAGCATGAAAACAGTCCCATGGCAGTCATAATATATACAATATTGCTTTAAAAACCAATAAAATTCAAAATCATGCTTGATATCAATGAAAAAAGGCCCAATTATTAATCAAGGGCCTGGCAGAAAAGATTCAACTTCACCTAATGGCAAAAGCTAGCTAATGCAGATACCAATCTAATCTCCAGGAGAAATATATTGCACATCCCACAGCAGGCATGCCATTATTGAGAAGGTGCCGTATGAGTCCAGAAGTCTTGTCTGATTACCTTATCAACAAAAGCAACTCCCAGAAGATTTCAATTCATGAGCAGAATAATATTGGGCTTTAAGTTTTTATATATCAAAGCTAATACAGTGAATCAGATTCAGTGACAAATAGACTGAATTCACACAATGAACTGTGCCATGATTTGTTTAGCCATAGTTTACTAAATAAACCACTATTGGTTGGGTTCACACACCACATTAAACCTTAAACTGCTTTATAAATTACAATGGCTAGCTTTGTACAACATACTAAACCAAAGTTGAATAAACTGCTTGATGGCTTAGCATGAAATGTGAATCCAGCCATTGCCTGCCCATACAGGTCTTTAGGGATCATTGCAATGGGATCTTTCACTGTAAGTCAGCACCCAAATGATCGCATTTTGTACAAGCTACAATTTCCAAACCTCCTTCAAAAGCAGCCCCACATGCAGCACAATAACAGAGCCTAGAATTATTGTAAACAACTGAAATTGGAAGTAGGCATGGCAATACTTCTGTAATAATGTTAACCTCCAATTAGTAGAATCAAGGAATACCTCCAGGCCAGAGCTTTCCAAACTGTGTGTGGCAACACAAAAGTGTGTTGCCACACACAGTCTGGTGTGTCGCCACACAACCCGGAAGCGCTGATCATCATCAACGCTTCTGGGTTTTCCCGCGGCGACACACCAACACCAGTTGGTGTGTCGCTGCGGGAAAAACTTTGGAAAGCCCTGCTCCAGGCAATGGACTTGCTCAGAGGGAATACAGCTCCACCCAGAGGAAGCGGTCCTTCCTGGAATCACCAGTCCACCGTATTTCCATCTTGTCAGGGTGCAGTTTCATTTTATTGCTTTTCATTCAAATTACTGGTATCCCAAGTTGTGAACAAGTACTTTCAGTTTCACCAAATTCCAATGGAAAAGAGAAACAGAAAGAAGATTGTCAGTGGATTCATGGCATGTAACTACCTCACAATGCTTTGGCATAGTGTGTGTGTGTGTGTGTGTATAGTTGTTTTGTTGTTGTTGTTGTTGTTGTGGTGATTATTATTATTATTATTATTATTATTATTATTATTATTATTATTACTACTATTGTTTCACCCCAAATTTCCTGTAGATCTCACCTATTGGTTTCATACAAAGAGTAAATGTTAAGGAGGACAAGCAAGATACCTGTGGGACTCCAGAGCATAAAGTGCAGCTGAAAAGGGGCCAAGCAGAACTTCCCTGTCAACCTTTCTGGAACTAATCCTGGAACGAGGAATGGTGGCAATGCAGAGCTTTGTCTTTATCTTCCAATCTACAGAGCCACTCCAGAAATATAATGTGGCCAAAAGCTAAAGATGGAAAGAGTCATGCTTGATATTCATAACGTTTAGCATTAAAATAATCCCTAGATGGGGCCAAAGCTGTTTCAGATCAAAACCAGGCCTGAAGTCGGATAGCAATGAGTCTCAAGCAACCTGGTACCCTCCAGATGTAATGGACTTCAGATATATTTGTGCTTGAAGTTTGCCCATTTCTGCCTCGCAGAATAGAAAAAAATCATAGTGGGTGAAATTCTTGTCTATATCATAACACATAGGTGTTTAATTTTTATCAAACCATAACTTGCACTTTACCTTCGAGTAGCATGCTAATGACCATACAACAAAAGCAGTAGTTAGACCAGACAAAACGTAAATTTGATTTATATTTTCATTTACAGTAATTAACACTAAATGCAGTTAATATAACTACTTTCCATTCTTGAATTTTAATCATGAATTTAACTATTTCTCCCTTCTGTCACATTAAAAATTAAAATTTGGCAGTATCATTTGGAGATGTCAGGTTCCCTGGTTTGAACTTGACAGAAGTTTCCCAGGCATTCGTCATTGTACTAGATAGAAATCTTCATTGTACAGCAGAATGAAGCCACTTAAAATGGTTGATTGTCCTCTGTCACATGAAACAAATGCTATAAGGTGACATTTGTCTTTTCACTTTCTCCATCTGAGTATGGATGATGGACAGGTGAAACTTCACATGCAATAGTTGAAATAGGGCCTGCCAAAAACATGGTATGAATTGTATTGTCGAAGGCTTTCACGGCTGGAGTTCAATGGCTGTTGTGGGTCTTCCGGGCTGTGTGGCCGTGTTCTGGAAGTTGTGGTTCCTAACGTTTCGCCAGCATCTGTGGCCAGCATCTTCAGAGGGCAGGAGCACAGATAGAAGCAAAATCTCTGTGCCCAGGTAGAGTGGCAATGTTCTATTTATAGAGCTAAATTATAGGAGATTAGGTGGGGTTTTTTGTTGTGTTGAATCAGCCACTCGTTAACATTTCAACACAACAAAAAACCCCACCTAATCTCCTATAATTTAGCTCTATAAATAGAACATTGCCACTCTACCTGGGCACAGAGATTTTGCTTCTATCTGTGCTCCTGCCCTCTGAAGATGCTGGCCACAGATGCTGGCGAAACGTTAGGAACCACAACTTCCAGAACACGGCCACACAGCCCGGAAGACCCACAACAGCCAATGGTATGAATTGTGAGTCTTTGTCAGAAATCAGGTGATGGGCAGATTCTGGCTTCAGAAAACTTGTTGAATTGACAGGTTGTTTCAGTGATGGAGACCATGACTGGGAATGAAACAGGCCATTTTAGAAAAGAGATCCTTGAGAGGTGGCACATCAGTTATAAAATCCAGAAAAATATGTACCATAACCTTGGGGGGCGGGGTGAGGGGAGAGGATGCAACAAACCAGTAATGTAGCAACAGGACTAGCAAGATGGCAAGTTAAGATGCAATTCAACATACTTGCTCTGATAAAAGGCTGGCAAAGGTCATGGAAAGAAGGTGCACTGTTTTAAACAACCCAAAATGCCCAGCTAGCTGTCTGTCATGCTAGAGCAGAGCTTTCCAAACTGTGTGTGGCGACACAAAAGTGTGTCACCACACACAGTCTGGTGTGTCGCCACACAACCCGGAAGCGCTGATGATGATCAGCGCTTCCGGGTTTTCCCGTGGTGACACACCAACTGCAGCGTGTAAAACCTGAAAGCGGCAGCAGTGCTTCCGGGTTTTTGCGCGCTGCCGCAAGGACGGCACTTCCGGGTTTTCCCGTGGCGACACACCAATGCCGGTTGGTGTGTTGCCGCGGGAAAAACTTTGGAAAGCCCTGTGCTAGAGTTTCAAACTTCCACCCTCAAGATATATAGCTGATCATTCTGCTTAAACATTCCCTTCTCCCTGGAAAAGAGGGAGGCAAATGGCAAAGATCCTGAAGGTCATCTATATTCATCTGCATGTAAGGGTCCTTCCCTTATGGATCATGGATTTGGTATCCTTCCCAGCTCCAAGAGTCTTAGGAAGCTCCAAGTTTTCTGCATGTTGAATGGAGGCTGAAAGAGGGTCATAAGGCATCATCCCACTTGTTCTGAGTGTTTGATATACAACAGATTTAAAAGTCAAAATGAGAAAAAAGAAAAACAAAATGCTTTACTAAGCTTCAGAGAAACCCGTAGATGTTCTAGAAATGGCGCCAGGCTTCCTTGAAGGCAAAAATACATAAGCCATAATTTCATAATTTCATTCAGCCAATAGCAGTTGTTAAGGAAAAAAATGCACAACTGAGAAGGTTGTCTGGAAACTGCAAATCAGATTATAAAAGCAGCTCCCAACATGAAACCAGAGGTATCAGTCTGTACAACAAAGGGGCAGGCACAAACCTGGGTGACAGAGGATGGTCTGGGAAGTGAATGCATTTTTGAGTTAAGTGTCACATACTAGCCAACACAAACAGAACGCCAGGCAAATTTGAAATGGTTTATTACTGTGTTAAATATTCTGATAATAGCCAGGAATCAGGTGAACAGTTAGCACATACGCCTTAGAAAATTCAGAGAATCTGTAATTTGCCTTGTAGTGCAAGCCACATTAATCTGCTAGCAGGAGAAAGGCAGAGGCAGAGCCACAAAACCTCTCTGTTAACACCAGAGAATTCCACAAAAGTCCAAATGTCAAGCCTAGGTCCAAATATAGGGCCAAGAGCAAAAGCAATGGGAACAACCGCCCAGAGTCCCCTCCGGAATGGGTGGAGATGGGCGGTGATATGAGTTAGAAATATAAATAAATAAATAAATATAAACACAGGTGGAGCTGTTCCCAACAAAGGGCACTGATTCATTGGTCCCGATCCAAAAAATAATGGGCAGCGGCTATAAAGGTGATTGGGGCTAGCCTAATTGGAGGGATTGCTGTCCTCTCTTTTCAAGGAGAGGTGCTGATCACCTTTGTTCAGCCCTTCATAGCTGCTGGCATGTTTTTGGGCAAGATACCCTGCCAGAATCTGGTCCCTCATTGTATGAATTGGCTTTCGCCTGTTTAGACTGAATGTCTCTTGAAGCTGCCATGGGTGCGAGATTCTGGTCTGCATATTCAGTCTGATTCAAAGGACTGAGGCAAGACCGTAACATTGTTGGGATTTGGAATTCCATTAAAAGGAAAAGGGTTAGCATTAGGGTTGGTAAGCCAAGTAGCGCAGTGGCCAGAATTGTAAAATTAAGAATGCATGGTAAATATTGGTAAAGCCCTAAAAAGCTGTATATCTTTGTTAGCCCTTCAAGGTAGATCAGACTAAGAATCCAATGTCACGTAGGTCGTACTACTTTTATTGTAAAATTATAATAACCAAATCTTGAAAGTCTGAATGTGCTTCCATTCTCTCTCCCTTTATCTTCTTTTTTTTTAAAAAAATTTTTATTGGATTTTAAATATACAAAGCTAAAAGTTAAGAATGAAATGAAAATAGAACTACAAATTAAGAGAAAAAGAAAAGAAAAGTGCAGTAAAGGAAAAAAAGAAAAGAAAAACACAGACAAAGAAATTGGATAACCTCCAATCCAACTATGGTCATAAGAATAAAATAGATAGTTTGTTTTTACATGCTGGTTATTCATATAACATTCATATACTTTTCTTGTCTATTATACTATATACTATTTATATATAATCTAATCATCAAATCCCCATGTTAGCTTTACTCCTCCTGCTTTTTGCAAATAGTCCATCAATGGTTTCCACTCTTTAAGAAAGTAACAATTTGAATTATCTTTTAATAAGCAAGTCAATTTATCATTTTCTGCCATCTCTAATAATTTCAACATCCAATCCTGTATTGTTGGAACACTTTGATTTTTCCAGTTTTGTGCATATAAGAGTCTTGCCGCTGTGATCATATACTGTATTATTCTAAAGAAATGTTTTTCTATTTGTTCCTCCCATCTCCCTTTATCTTCATGAGAACTAGGGAGGGGCTTGTCTGAGATGTTTACTCAGGTTGCATTCCTGAGTCCTTTTTTTATCTGACCATTATCTTGGTAGTGTCTCTTCCTCCTATCCCTCAAGGCCATTCCCTCTACCCTCTACAACAGGGCTTTCCAAAGTGCCGCCGCTGGCGACACACCAGCGGCGGCGTGGGGGGGCATGCGCGCACGGCAGCAACGCGGGGGGCGTTCGGTGGCGCGCGCGTGCACGGTGGCGGTGCGGGGGGGCGTGCGGCAGCACGCGCGTGCACGGCGGCAGCCTCCGCTTAAACGCGGAAACACTGATACCGCGCCGCTGCCGCCACCACCATGCACGCGCGTGCTGCCACTTCCGGGTGGTGTGGCGACACACCACGCTGTGTGTGGCAACACACTTTTGTGTCGCGACACACAGTTTGGAAAGCTCTGCTCTACAATCTCTAGTGCTGGGTGCATTGAAAGCAAAATGGAGTATACGTTGGAGTGTGTGTTTTCTTGCACATGCAGAGTATCAGAAAGCATTTCGCTTCAGAGACCAATAAATGACGCCAGTCATTGTAGTAACTTAGGTGCAGTTGTATTAGTTACTCATACAAACAGATACTATTTACAGTTTTCTTCCAGATCCCTGGAAATGTTACAAAATCCACATACCAAGTAGTAGAAACAAACAGAAAGCAGTGAGCAGAAGCAGTAAGCAGGCGGGGCAGGGCAGGGCAGGCAGGTTCTTTTATACTCTTCAGCCTGAATCATGTGCTGCCTGACCTTTTAAAGTTTGCAGGTGTTTGCCTAATAAGGCTTTATCACAGTCTGTTCTGAATATAACACGCAGTTGCTACTGCTTCACCCCAAAACTTAAAAGGTAATTTTGCATCTTTAAGCAAGCACATCATAGCTTCTTGAAGCGTTCTACCTTTCCTTTCAGCAACACCATTTTGCTGTGGAGTGTAAGGGTTAGAAAGAATTTGTTCTATCCCCTTCTCTGTTAGGAATTTTCTAAAAGTGTTAGAAAGAAATTCCCCTCCACGATCACATTGTAGGGCAGACACAGGTTTTGGAAATTTTCCATTTCCCCATGTTATAAAACTTTTAAATTTATCAAATGCCTCATCTTTATGTTTCAACAGATAGATAAATGTATATCTTGAAAAATCATCAATTATGGTAATCATGAATCTTGCTTGTCCCAAACTTGGAGCAAAAGGGCTGATAATGTCACAATGAACAATTTCAAGAGGTCTAGTTGTAACTCTGTCTTTGTGCTTACTCACAGGAGCCTTCTGTGTTTTACATTCCTTGCAAACTACACAGTCCAGATATTTATCACAAGGTTTTAACTTCAGGTCAGCACATAGCTTTGGCATTTGTGCTATGTACCTATAATTTGCATGACCAAATCTCATGTGCATCAAGTGTATGCACTGATCATGAATTGGAATGTTGCCAATTATAGCTTTTGCAGCTTGGCTTTTAGCATTCTGTACTATGTACTATTCTGGCTTGACACCATCAGAAGGGACACTGGAATGACTTTGATGGAACTAAAGGAAGCTGTAAAAGATAGAAAGGCATGGAAAGCATTGATCCACAAAGTGACCAAGAGTTGGGCACGACTGAACAGATAGACAGACAGAGACTATGTACAATGAATCTCTTTGTACACAATTTGCACACAACTTACCATTCTTACGTATCTCACAGCCATCTTTCTTAAATATTATGACATATCCAGCTGTTACTAATTGAGCTACAGATAAAAGTTAGTTTGCAATTAGGAACAAACATCACACCTTTAACAGTTTCTCCCAAACAAGATAGATACATGTCACCTTGACCCATGATTTCTATGGTAGACCCATCAGCTATAGGAACACTTTGTCTATTAGTTTTAGACAGTGAAACAAAGGAACTTTTACAATTTGATAAATAACAATTAGCACCAGAATCGAACACCCAGAAATCAGAATCATATTTTTCATGAACTTGTGCAATATGTGTTGTTTGAAGAGCCTTCTTTCGCGTTGCCTCTCTGTTCTTTTTTCCCGTCTTGGGCAATAAATTACAGCTTTTCTGTAAATGTCCAGCTGAGCCACAATTGAAACACCGGCGGCTGGCTAGGGCTGTGGCCTCAGCTTGATTGCTCTTCCCTGCTTTTCCACGCTGTAGCTTATCAGAAGAAGTGGGTGGAGCCGAGTGCCGTTCCTGTCGCTTCTCCCATTCAACAAGCAGTCATCCAGAAACATATGAAGGAGTAAGTTCAGCTTCAGGCATTGCTTCCAGGGTGCAAATTAACGTATCCCACATTTCATTTAGTGAGGATAAAATAATGTATGCTTTTGTTAGAGGTGTAAACTCTATTCCTCTCTCTTGCAATTCTACAAACAGCTGCTTTATGGAATGTAAATGTTCAGGCAGGCTCCCATCCTCAGACAGATAGGCTTTATAAAGTTTTCTAGTCAGAGAAACCTTACTTCCAGCTGTTGCTTTTATATGCAAATCACTCAGTGCCTCCCAGAGTTGTTTTGCAGACTGTAAACCACATACATTTACTAGCTGATTGTCTTCAACTCCCAAAATAATGGACGCTCTGGCACACTCATCCAGCCTAAGCCATGCATTGGAGGTATTTGCTGGAGTTGCTTCACCAACGGGAGACCATAAATCTTCCCTCCGAAGGTACATTTCCATTTTTAAACTCCAGTTTATGTAGTTAATATCTGATAAACGCTCCAGAGGTATTCCTGAGTACTGAGAAGCGGCCATGGCTTCTATCTTCACTAATCACCTCGTAAATTCCTCAGCAAGCTTTTCTACAAACAGATAGCTGCTAGAAGCCTCCCGGTAACTTCAAAGAGAAAAAACACTTCACTTGCCTTGCTTACTTTTCTTCAGATGAAGACAAGCTGCTGCTGAGCTGGTCTCTCCTTGTGCTTTCTGGGCCCATAACCTGTTGGAGTGTGTGTTTTCTTGCACACGCAGAGTATCAGAAAGCGTTTAGCTTCAGAGACCAATAAATGATGCCAGTCATTGTAGTAACTTAGTTGCAGTTGTATTAGTTACTCATACAAACAGATACTATTTACAGTTTTCTTCCAGGTCCCTGGAAATGTTACAAAATCCACATACCAAGTAGTAGAAACAAACAGAAAGCAGCGGGCAAGGCAGGCAGGTTCTTTTATACTCTTCAGCCTGGATCATGTGCTGCCTGACCTTTTAAAGTTTGCAGGTGTTTACCTAATAAGGCTTTATTGCTGAGACTTACTCCTCAAAAGAATAATACACCAACAGTATACCTTTGATTCATCTGCATGTTTTCAGAAGAAGTACGGTATACCAAATAGTCCAATGCAGGAATGCTAAAAACACATTTATCCTGCATAGAGGGTGTTATGACAAAGTTACTGAAGAATTGCCTGAATCTGATCTGCAGGGATGCCAAAGCCTTCAGAGTAAAGAAGCAAATCATCCAAATAAGCTATCGAGAATTTCTACAGGAAATCATGAAAAATGTGATTCTTGAATCTTTAAAAGACTAATGAACTCTTTGCCAATCTTCAGAGTGCTACTGTATACTTAAATTTCTCATATCAAAAGCCGCTAAATATTCATGCCCCTTCTTCAAACAAATAAGACTGTAAGCCCCTCAGAAGACCAGCTTAAAGACTCATGCTTTCTGCAACAGTTCCAAGAATTCTGAAATTTATTTAAGATATTTATAAGGCCACCCAAGTCATAACATGACTCTTGAAGGTGTACCAAAACCCAAAGATAATCCAAACTGTATTTAAAAAAATAACATAAACCACAATTACCAAACCACAATCAAAGACAAACACACAAAGCCAAGGCTGGGAATACACTCACTCACTCTCCCAACAGGATGGGCCCAATTATCAACCTCACCTACTGCACAGGAGAAATGGAGAAAAGAGGGTAGTGATTCTTAATGGGTAAGGAGCTCAGAAATTGGTAATCATAGACAGCTGTCCTTTTTTTTGACAAAAAAGGTGGGTGTACTTGTGTGGAAGAAAGATGGGTGGATAAAGTAAGTTCTTGTCAATAAATTCCTTTAGGCAGGTCAACTCCACATCTAACATGGAGTATGGGTAGTTTGCAGAAATTTGGGTTCCAGGTATAAGGTTGAGTGTGTAATCACTGGATTCACAGGGGCAAGGTCTATGATTCCCTTTTTCCAAACATATCTGTACATGCTCCAAATATTTGAAGTTGGAAAGTCTCCTCCTTGTGAAGTTGCAACTAATGAGGGTCCAAGTTCTTATAGACTATGAATCTTGCCCCCAGGAAGTCAATAAAGTTGATGTCATCATGATCCCAATACATTATTGGATCATGGGTCTGTAGCCAGACCATTTTTTAAATTACAGGAAAAATGAAGAAAAAGGCAAAGTAAACTTGTAGACATTTGTGATGGTTGCCAATGGTGAGTTGTAGAGCTCAGTACACTTCATGATGGGACATCAGCATAAGCATTGGCTGTTAAAAGCTTCAACCATAGCATAAGAATGGAAAGGCTGATTAGGAAGAATGTATTTGCATGCAATAGATAACTCAATTAAGTTGCTTGTAGAGCCAGAATCACTGAAACATACGAAGAGAAACAAAGAGAAACAAAGAGAAAAAACACTTCACTTGCCTTGCTTACTTTTCTTCAGATGCAGACAAGCTGCTGCTGAGCTGGTCTCTCCTTGTGCTTTCTGGGCCCATAACCTGTTGGAGTGTGTGTTTTCTTGCACACGCAGAGTATCAGAAAGCATCGACATAAAGCCTGTAGTTGTATTCCAATCCTATTCAGGTTTGCAAAGTAAAAGGAATGACTAAATGCCAAATGTGTAGCTCTGCAGATCTGAGGCCCACTTAATTTTGGTTGCCCCAGCCTTGAAACTCTTGGCAGCTGGGTTTGCCTAAAACTATGGTAGTTTACTGATGCTTCCAAAGTGGGAGTTAGCAGGGCATCCTCATGCATAGTGGCCTGGTTCTCCACAGTTCAGACATAAGCTTTGAACATATTGGCAAACCTTCTCTGGGACAGTAAATAGAGCTCTGCTGGTTCCTTGCTACATGAATTCAACTTCAGAAGTCTCCAGTGTGAAGGTGGACAAGGAAGGAAAGTGAATAATACCTTTTTCTCTTCTCATCTTTACTTACCTGCAGTTGTCTGAGTCTTCCATCAACGTCCAAGCAGACCTGAATTAATACAGTAATTATGTATAGGTGCTGTAATAAACTCACTCATTTCATATTACATCAGACATTCTCTCCTTGAACTGGTCAGTTAAGCTTCTCTCATTCCAACCAACATCCTGAGCCAGCAGCTGAAGTAGTATACTCCTGCATCAAATACTTGGCAGAGTTGGTAGACCTCATGTTGGCTGTTGCCTGCTTGACACAATCCTCAAAATTATCTCTCAGATGTGCCACAAAATTAGTGTAGATGTCCAAATCAGGACTGGCTTGAATCAGAACTGGGACTGCCTACTTTACAACTCTCTCATCCTTATCAAGAATCCTTCACAGGCTTGATCAGTTGGGAAGTCCTCTGATCTCAGGGATATACAGTTTGCACTGACCAAAGAAAGCAATAAACCTTGGATTCCCATCATATTTGTTTGGCTGGAAAACTTGTACTCAAGTAGGAGGGCTGCAGTCGCTACTGGGTCAATCTGAACCCCCACTAGTAAGATCCAAATTTGTTGTAGTGAGTGGCTCGCCCTTCCTTCCTTCCTTCCTTCCTTCCTTCCTTCCTTCCTTCCTTCCTTCCTTCCTTCTTTCTTTCTTTCTTTCTTTCTTTCTTTCTTTCTTTCTTTCTTTCTTTCTTTCTTCTTTCGATTTCTATCACCGTCCCATCTCCCCCGAAGGGGACTTATTAATTATAATTATGCCCCACCTGTTGGATTTGTGAATTGGGCTATGTGGCCACTGTGGGTAACCACCTAGTTCAGATACTGTGGCAAGGCGTTGATGATATATGGCCTGATACTTCAGCTGCATGCAATGTCTCTCCTCCCACTGTGGTGGGAGCAAGGAGGAGGACAATCAAGTTGTCAGGCTTCCTGGCTCAAACCCAGCAGAAACTTCCCAGGCACTTGACATAGCATGGCTAGATAAGAATCTAGGCAGAAGACACATCATTGTCTTCTGTTAACATTAAGTGGACATCCTTCATATACCCGTGGCAGTTATTTACAGCATTTATTTTTCCTATTTTTCCTATAGTTTAATTATGTTTAGAGAGCCAGTTTGGTGTAGTGGTTAAGGCATCAAGCTAGAAACTGGGAGACTCAGATTTCTAGTCCCACCTTAGGCACAAAGCCAGCTGGGTTTGGGCCAGTCAC
Organism: Charina bottae; assembly: GCA_023362775.1. Taxonomy (NCBI): domain Eukaryota; kingdom Metazoa; phylum Chordata; class Lepidosauria; order Squamata; family Charinaidae; genus Charina; species Charina bottae. The sequence continues at coordinate 134,098,082 of JALMGJ010000002.1, read as the reverse complement.
TTTCTCTTAGCCCTAGGAAGGAGGCAATGGCAAACCAATCCTGAAAAACCTTGCCAAGAAAACTGCAGGGACTTGTCCAGGCAGTCTCCGAGAATCGGACAAGATTGAACATTAAAAAAAAAAGTTTAGCCTTGTGCGCCTTGGAGGTAGACAACTGTTGGTTGTTGACATAACCAGTATTTCTAGGTCACAATGTAACTCCCATATCTGGGGGCCACATTCAAGGCTCTTAGAGGTTATATGTGGCTCTACATTGTGCACCTTTACCTTAATAGTACATATGTCAAATCAAAGTAAAGGATCTGGCAATCCTATACACTTTTGATTTGCAATCCCATTAGCTCTCACTGAAATTTCAATTGAACACCATCTCTATTAGCCATCAATCTGTTCTGCAAACGATCATTTGAAAACAGCTATAACACTATTTTGTCATTTCATTAAAGTCACTTTTTATACCAGAGGTGCTTTTCAAAAAGTAACCTATTGATCTGATTTGTAAAGAAAAGGGAGTATGTCAGCAATAAGGGGAAAGAAAATTTAGGTTCTCCTTTTTTACTGATGGGAATGTCAGTCAGAGTTGCAATGGAAAAGAAGCACTGAAACCAAGGAGAACCTTTTTAAGAATTGTTCTTGAGAAATATAAGCACTGTTCAGATTAACAAAGAGAGCTCACACCCTAACAGAGCTTTCCAAACTTTTCATGTTGGTGACACACTTTTTAGACATGCATCATTTCGCGACACACTCTTACAGCAAGGCACAAGGCAGGCACTAGGACCTGTGTGGAATCGCAGCAGGTTTGGAGACAGCAAGGCACAAGGCAGGCACTAGGACCTGCGCGGAATCATGGCAGGGCTCGGAGGCAGCAGCAGCCGCAACACACCCAAACACTGCAGCCGACACATTAACGTATCCCGACACGCAGTTTGGAAAGCTCTGCCCTAACTTATTAAAACATATTCAAAATGTCACTGGGTTTTGTCTGCCACTAAACACTTCTATACATATTAAATAGCAATAATGATTACTACATGTACAGCAGCAATACAGAAGAAAGCCTTTCAATAGGACAGAAGATGATTCTTGAATCTACCAGATGGATACATCTTACTTGAATATGTTGCTGGAGAACTCTGACAGGGCATGAAGTCCCAAATGTGAGTATATAGGCAGAGGTTACAGCATTTTATTTCTTTGTTATATTTGAATCTCACTTTCCCATCAGACATGTGTGGTGTAGTAACCACAATACTAGGCTGAGATGACAGAGAAACAGTTCAAATCCATACTCAGCCATAAAAGCTCACTACATAATTTTGGGCCAGTCACTATCTCTCAGCTCAACCTACTCCATAGGATTGTTCTTAGGTTAAATCATCAGGAGAAATGCTATGTATATCACTTGAGCTCCTGGAAGAAAAATGGAATGCAAGTATATTAAATAAAATAGTGGTTAATGCAGCTAGCAGAATATACACATATATACATACCGATCATGAGTAAGAAGGAGTGGACAAAAGAAATTAAAGGCAGAACATATGAAAAAAGAAAAGAAAGTCTAACTAAATCTAGTTAACACCTATATGTTTCACTATTAGCAGTTCTTCATACATTTTATCCTTGCAAACCATCTGGTATATGGTTGTGGTGGAAGCAAAGATGGTTTATAAGCTGCCTTTCATCTCTTTCATCTCTTTCATTTCATCTCTTTCTTTTTGAGGACCTTATCAATTCTATCCAACTACAACTTTCTTGGTATAACCCTTCCTTCCAACTCATTCACTCTTCATATATTTGTTTTGTGATTTGATCCTCATTCATTCCCCCTACATGACCAATTCACCTCAATGTATTTGTCACGCTCTTTGGCAGCTGCCTACAAATGAAAAGTGATTCTTGCCAGGTACAATTCTCACAAAGTCTCTTAAGTGAGACTCATTCAGAAGAAAAGGATGGGGTTATTGATTGTTCCAACAACTGACTATTTCCCATTTAGATCCAATATAGTCTCAAATGTTAGAGAATTTCATTTTCTAATAACCATATGAACCAGCAAGGAGGCAGGTCTTTTCACTGACAATGGAGAAGCCTGTAGCTGGCTATTTACATAACTGTCTCCTGAATCTTTATCAGTGTGGGAATAAACTCTTTAGTATTCTTTTTGTACTGGTAATTCATTTTTGTATTTAATTCACATTCATTCAGCACCCATTTATCCTTGACCCTATGTCTTCTTGTACCTTATACCCTTCTTAAGCATCTTTTTCCACTGCATCCAACATACTTTTATGCTTTTCCTGACATACCCAACTCTCACTTCACATAACAAAATGAGCAGAAGTATACTCTTATGCACAGCCATTTTGCTTCTTTTGACAAAACCCATTCCTTGCAACAGACCATGCAACTTGCTACCTTTCTACTAGCATGTGCATGTCTTAATGTTTCTCCATTTCCCCATATTTAATAAACATTCTACAGAGGTACAAATTCACTCGCTCTAATTTCTCACCATTTATATATTAGTTATAACCATTACCTGTTCCCTGTCAAACACAGGCTTGGGCTTTAATAACATTAATTATCAGTTCTCTGCTCCTCATAGCATCATGCAATCTAGCTAACATTGGTGCAAATCATTCAATATCTCATTCAAGAACTTGGCATCAAAAGTGCATGCATATTCATTTCCCCATCCAACATACCTCTAACATTATCATAAGCTTTCTTTTGCATTTACCCCTAAAGACATTAAACAACCAAGGAGACCTTATACATCCTTCTCTTAGCCCCTGCTCAGTGCTGAACCATTTGCTAAGCATTCCGTTTATTCTCATGCATGCTTTACTTTAATCTTTCACCACTCTTACTGCTTTCAATGACCAGCTCTCAGCTCATATTTATTCAAAACCGTAATTCACGTTTATTCACTTTATCATATACTTTAAATCAACAAATGTGCAGTAAACTTTCTTTCTCACATTTATACATTTCACAGTGACCTACAGTACAAATCTGCACATCTGCTGCCTGACACAAAGCCATGGTATTTCCTGAAGTTTGCTGATTTTCCCTTCTTGTATCCTTTCAGTCACAGCTTTGCCAAATGCTTTTTCAGGCAAAATTAACAAATTAGTCCCCCTGTACTTTTTGCATTCACTCTTGTTACTTTTCCTTTTGTATACCGGGGGGGGGGGGGGATCATTCTTGCATTTGTAAGGTACAGATGTAGTCTTCACACACATGTTAAAACAAGTGGCATGGTCATTCTATAAGCAAACCACACCCATATTTTCACATTTCTCCAGTTACACTGTCTACACCTGCAGCCTTACCATTTTTCAACATTCTCGCAGCATTTATTACCTTTTTATCAATGTTTTCTTAGAAGCTAACAATTGTAGCATTCATTTCAATTCCACTGTTGAACATAACACTATCATTCTCACACAAATCTTTAAAATACCGCTTCTGGCATTTCCTCACTTTAGTTTCATCCCAAATCATTTCATCATTTTACTTTTAATTCCATTCATTCTACTTAAAGTTCCTGTTTAGCCCTGTTCACCCACTCAAAACAATTTTTTCTTTCCATCAATATTGCTTCACATTTTCTCTTCATTGTTTAATTTTAATCATTCCGTGCTCTTCTTGACTATACTCTTCGCAGCTATTGGTTTTTCTGTATATACAATATACAGTATCTTTCTTTCATCCTCATCATTCTCTTATATGTATTTTTATCCTTTTCCACAACTTCTTTCACTCCATCATTCCACCATGCATCTTTTTTCATACTTCCTACAATGAATTTCCCACAATTCAGCAACAATTTGTAATATAATTCTTTTCACTCTGTTCCAAGCAACTACCACACTATATTTTCTTACATTTGCTTTCCATTATTTCAGTTGGAAGACTAATCTATCTTCTAATACTTGTACTTTCTCTTCCTACAATCTGTTCTACTTTGAAGCAAAGGTTTCTTTCACTTTTTCCTTTTCTTCTGCATCTGTTTCTTCCCTAAGAGCCACTCTTGACTCTACCAAAATATTATCTCTCCCACATTCAGAACTTCCCATTGTCCTTATATCTTTCACAAATTATCTCACTCTTTCTTCATAAGCAATCAAATCATTCATGCTTTTAGATCTATATTCACTCCTATTCTATGTGCAATGAAGGGTTATGCTTAAATCATAGCTCAGAACTAACCTGACATCCTGGGAAGGAAGATAGTATTAAGAAGAGACTCAGACTGACTCTTCCCTGACTCACTAGGTATAAGAGGGAAGGGAGGAAAAGCCCAACCAGATTTGCAAGATTCTGTTACTTTGGCTTATCACAATAAAGTATAGTTCCAGTCTTCCTGAGGAGTCGGTTTCCTGATCTGGTCTACATTGTAGGCCTGACAATTTCCTGCTAATGGTAAGGTTTTGGCACATGTTGGCCAATGTGCCAGAAGTGCAACCAAAGCCCAGGTTAACCTCAAGCATACTCATGCTATTCTATGGAAGCTAGGATTTCTAAACTATTCTTCACATCCCACCAACTAGAAGGCACTTGCAGTATATAGACCAGGGCTTTCCAAAGTGCTGCCGCTGGCGATACACCAGCGGCAGCGGCGGCGCGTGCGCGCACGGTGACGGCATGGGGGGGCGTGTGGCGGCGCGCGCGCACGGCGACGGCACGGGGGGGGGCGTGCGGTGGCACGCGCGTGCATGGCGGCCGGCGTGCGGCGGCGCGCACGTGCATGGCGGCCGCCGTGCACGCGCGGGCCGCCGCTTCCAGGTGGTGTGGCGACACACCACGCTGTGTGTGGCGACACACTTTTGTGTCGTGACACACAGTTTGGAAAGCTCTGATATAGACACACATGAGGTATGTGATTGACTGTGTGCCATCAAGTCATTTTCGACTCCTAGCAACCACATAGATTTTCTCTATGACAATCCATCCCTAACCTGTTCTTTCAAGTCTCCCAATGGTGCACTCGTCACCACTGTAATTGAGTCCAGCCACCTTGCTGCTGGTTGTCCTCTTCTCTTTCCTTTTACCTTTCCCAGTATTAGAGCCTTCTCCAAAGAGCTGGGTCTTCGCATAATGTGTCCAAAGTAGCCTGGTCATTTGTGCCTCAAGTGAGAACTCTGGGTTGATTTGTTCAGTGATCCATCAGTTTGTTTTCTTGGCTGTCCATGATATTCTCAGGAGTTTTCTCTTCCTATCCTGCTTTTTTAAAGTCCAACTTTTGCTTCCATAGGGTGTCACAGGGAATATCATGGCTTACACAATTCTGATCTTTGTAGGTATCATGGCATTTGAATAACTTTTCCAAGGTCTTCATGGCTGCTCTACCAAATGCTAGTCTGAGGCATATTTCTTGACTGTTCGTTCCTCTAGAGTTGATGGTTGATCCTAAAAGGCAAAAGCTATCCACTACTTCAATATCGTCATTGTCAATTCTAAGGCTGGTTGTTCTACCTGTTGTCATTAATTTGGTCTTCCTTATATTTAATTGTAGTCCCATTTTTTCACTGTGCTCTTTGACTTTTAGTACTAGGGCTTGCAGATCCTTTGTATTTTCAGCTATCAGGATAGTCTCATCAGCATAGCACAGGTTATTGATGTTTCTTCCACCGATTTTAAAACCACACTCATCTTATTTATTATTTATTTTATTTTCTATCCTTTTCTATGTTATAACTCACTCCAGGCGGCGAACATTCCAATCCCGCTTCCCTTAATATATACGTTCAGCATATAGTTGAATAAATAAGGGGAGAGTATGCACTCCTTTGCCAACCTGGAGCCAGTCTGTTTCACCATTTTCTGTCCACACTGTGGCTTCCTCACCTGTATCTCCTTGTGAGGGAGATGGGCGGGATATAAATATGATAAATAAATAAATATAAATTTCTCATAAGGATGATGAGTTATTCTGGGATTCCCATTTTTCTGAGCACTTTCCACAGCTTGATGTGATCGACACAATCAAAGGCTTTTCTATAATCGATGAAGCATGTACTGACTTCTTTTTGGTATTCTTAGGCTTTCTCAATTATCCAGCATGCATTAGCAATACAGGTAGTCCTCGACCTATGACCATTTGGTCAGTAACCATTCCAAGTTACGACATCGCTGAATGAATGGTGGTTACAACCGGTCCTCAGAGTTCCGGCCATCCCAGCACCCCTGTGGTCATGTGATCACAATCTGGGTGCTTGGCAACCCGTTTGCACTTACGGCCAGCTGTCAAGCGCCCTGCAATCATGTGATCGCCATTTGCAACCTTCCTTGCTGGCTTCCCCGGAAAGTCAGTGGGGAAGCCAGCAGGGAAGGTCACAAGTCGCTGAGGTAAGTCTCCCCCACCTGTGCACCCTCCGGCAGCACTTTTGTGCTCGCGCCATGCCAGCCACTTGCGCACTCCCAAGCACCCTCCCTGATCCATGCTGCACCCTTGCACCCCCTCCCTGACCCACATGACCCCTCTCATCCACCCCTCGACCCGAATGGCACCTCTCGGGCACCCCCTCACCCCCTCCCTGACCTGAGCCGCACCTCTTGCACACCCTCTCCAACCTGCACAGTGTCTCTCACGCACCCCTTCACATCCTCCCTGACCTGCACCGCACCTCTCGTGCACCCTCCCTGACCCTCCCCCACACCCCCTTGCTCCCTCCACCTGGCAGCAGCCACTTACCTGCCTGCGGGCCTGGGACTTGCAACTTCCTGCCAGCTTCCCCACTGACTTTGGAAGCTGGCAGGAAGTTGCCTTGCCTAACGACTGTGGGATTCAGTTAACCGTGGCAACCGGGACTGCAAGGATTGCCATTGCTAAGTGATGTAGTTGCGCTTTACTACAGCATCACTTAGCGACAAAAATTCCGGTCCCAATTGCCCTCGTAAGTCAAGGACTACCTATAATGTCTCCTGTTCCTCAGCCTTTTCTAAAGCCAGCTTGAACATCTGACAATTTTTTTTCCATGTAGGGCTATAATCTGCATTGGATGATCCTAAGCATTATTTTGCTAGCACGTTCAGACTTGCAAGATTGATGTCAGCTTTGCAAGGTAGTCCAGACAAGAAGCACAACCAGAATCTTGCAAGTCTGAAAGTGCATCTCTCCCTCCTTGCCTTTACAGTCCAAGGAACGGGGAGGGGGTCCTTTCTGAGATGTTTGCCATGCCCCCATTCCTTCTGAGGGCTCAGCTGTCTCTTATCTGACCATTGCCTGGTCTGTAGCTGTTCCTCCTGTCTCCCAAGGTCATTCCCACATACCATTACACAAGGAGCCTGCAGACTTTTTACTTGTTGTCTGTTGGCTCACTATTACTATGGACCGCTCACTTCTGTCCAGAATTCTACTGCCTAAATCTGTGCTCAGGCCACACAATGCCTCCTTTTCACTCTCAACACTGATTTCTTTTTGACACCTGGTTCTTGTGTTGAGTCCTCCTTACCTTTGAAACATTTCCTGGCCTTGCTTTCCCTTATCTTTCTACTCCCATTTCCTGAGCATTCTTTCCTGTGGACTTCCCTTCTTCCACATCAGCTGGTCTCATTCCTATGCAGGTCCTCTGCTACTTCAGCTGAGGCCCAGCTGCCTTGCTGCCCCTTATGTCTGAAAGTGCCTTCTACAACTTCTATATAATGTTACTTATTTATATCTTTTAAATGGTTCTTCCAAATTTTTTTTCATGAAGATACATAACCCCTTCACCTGCACTGCTTTACTGTAACTCTCTCTCTCTCTCTGTGAAATAAACACTGTTTTCCTATGTACCTCTGCTTTCATTTCTCTGTCTTTTTTTCTATTGTTCCTTGTCAGATTTTAAGAAGTCATCTTCACAGTGCAGACTCTGTTGTTTTCTATTTTATAAAATGTCATGGCAGCACATTTATGGTGGGTAATAAGGAAGAAGAGGCAGTTTGGCATAGTGGTTAAGGCACCAGGCCAAAAACTGGGAGACAAGACTTCTAGTCTTGCCTCAGGCATGGAGCCTGCTGGGTGGCCTTGGGCCAGTCGCTCTCTCTCAGCTCTAGGAAGGAGGCAATGGCAGATCACTTCCAAAACCTTGCCAAGAAAACTGCAGAGACTTGTCCAGGCAGTCGCCAGGAATCAACCCTGACTTTAAGGCACCAAAAACAAACAAAAGAAAAATATAAGGAGGCTGCAGAACTATGCTGGTTTGGGGGTTCTGTTTCTTAAAAGTAACTGATAGGGGATAATTAGCCCATCTTTCTTGCCACTGAGATTTGCAAAGCAACTGCAGCACCCCCTCTGGGAATCCAGATCACGTCATTTTCTGCTTGTAACCCTCTTGTTTCTTTACACTGCTTCTTTTACCCTTTTTCCTGTAAAAGAGGGGAAGAGAAGGAATGCCTGCACAATGTCTTTGGGCTGGTTGCCCTTCATCTGGAAGCACCATTTCTGTTCTAGTGGAGAAAGAGGGAAAGAGTGAGCTGGCTACTTTGTTTGAAGTCTTTGCAATCTTCCAGAAAGCAAGAGACAAAGCATAGAAAACCCAAGCTAACACTACAGAAATGAGCAGACATCAAACAAGAAGTCTGGGATGCCAAAGGTAGCTTGAGGGAAAGACTCAGTGGGAGAGAGGTATAAGCAGAACATGGATGGGTGAATTTTCAGCCTCGTGGGATTAAAGCAGCAGTGGGCAACTCATGGCCCACAAGCCATACGCAGCAGCATATCCCATTTTTGCTGCCCCTAGATCGTACTGCTGAAACTTGGTGGCATGACTATTTATATTGGGGCACAAATTAAAGGGTCAAATAGGTATATTATGCTTTCACCAGACTTAAGGTACCAATTTTACCACTGAGTCCCACCAAATCCTCCCTGAATAAGAATTAAAATTTAATATCCTTCCCTACACCAGTGACATCAGAAACATTTTTTTCAAAACCACCGTGCATACTACAACCACAAGAATATTGGCTGTCTATAGATTATAGGAATAGAAAGAATACTGATATATCGACACACGCATACAGACACTTTTGCAGACCCTGGGTTTTCCCCAGCACTCCTGTCACCTTCCTCCTCTGCACAGTGACATTTTGGCTACATGCAGTGTCATTTACAGCCTGAATGATGGAAACAAACGGAATGATTCAAGGATGAGTAAAAAAAAATCATTTAATGGCATGCCCCTTCACTTATCAGAGTACTGTAAGTTTGGATTGCTCTAAAAAATGGATTGCATGCACGCACACACACACAGACATGCAGGGAAGAATCAAGAAACCTGCTGATTTTGAGATGCAAGAATTTAAGTGGCACCTGGAGGGAATTAGGTAGAAATTGCCTACCTCCTTGAAGACCTTTCGTAGAACAAAGTCTTGTGGTTAGCGAGTGCAATTGCAGCAAATTATACAAGCAGCATGGAGTTTGTTCCAGTGGGAGTTTGTTCCAGTGGGAATGTGCACTTGGCTCAAACAGAGCTAATCTAACACCGTATGTGGATGTGTGTGTATGCATGCATGCACACAAACTGTTCATCAAGATATTGCTCATGGCCAAGGGGATACAAACAAGCAGAGAAATCGGTTATCAGAGTCCTGGGAAACATAATAGTTTTGTCAGCACAAACAACAAATTTCTATGCATCTTGTAGCCCAACCGTATTTAGATTTCAAAAACAGAGCAAGCTCACCCAAATTGCTAAATGGGGATCTATGCAACATTTGCATATGCGAACTTTATATATATGCATACATTGAGAAATAATTCCTATAATTTTATTAGAAATGTAATTCATTTCATCATATGGAGAAAACTGTGATCTATGACCTGTGTGCTTGATAGCTATTTCTAAGAACTAAGGGATGACTCTGGAGTTTGTACTTAGTTACCAATACTACTATTCTCTTGAATACTGTTTCTTTTTTTTTTAATATAAATTTTATTGAATTTTGAAATACATATTAAAAGTTAGAACAAGAAATAAAGAAAGAAATACAAAGTAAGAAAAAAGTAAAAGAAAAGTGAAGCCAAGAAAAATAATAAACAAAAGAAATATAGAGAATAGATGGCCTCTAATCTGTCTTTGGTCTTTAAGTACAATATTTGCTTTAAATGTTGGTCTTTCATACAATACACAGGAACTTTTCTTTGTCATATACACTTCAATTTCTATAGTCCAATCTTCTAATCTTCATGTAGGTTTCATCTTTCTAGCAATTCTCCAATAGTCCATCTGTAGTTTCCATTCCTTGAAGTAATATCAATTTAAATGTTCTTAACTGCATCAATTTAACATTTTTTATTCACTCTTTCCATTTTTACATCCATATTTATATCCTTGATAGAGTCCAATTAGTCTTAAAACATATATATAACAAGTAAAGGCCTTATTTTGTATCAACAGTATTTTATATTTTATTTTGATTCTAATAAAATAAAATATATTCTATTCATACATATCCATAAAAATAACCCTAGTTTAAATTTAGTCTATATTTAGACTATAATTATACCATATTCTACATCTTACTACATATTTACCTATTTAACAATTTTTTATAGCTACCTATTCCCCTAATACATAACCTAACAACAATTCTCAATAATATTCATACTAGTAATTATAAAAATAAGTCATCCTGTAATAGTATTAATTCTAATTCCAATTCAACATCCCATCCTTCATGTATCTCCCTAAAATTTTTTTCTAGTTTTCATATACTCTATAACATCCATTTATATTTATATCACTAATTTTATAACCTTTTATCTTATGATTAAAATATCACATTTTTGTACATCCATGGTTTCTCATATTAATTTTTAACATTTAATATTCACAACAGTTATATTACTAGTTAGAACTTGATTTATTTAGTACATTTACAAACTCAGTATCCAGTTAAAATCCATGGTTTCAATACCTTTATATCTCACATAATGTTAAGTCTCCTATTCAAGTTATGCCAAAATCATAATATGTAGCCTGTTTTGTTCTGTGTCTCGTGTAGAATGTCAAAATGTTTTTCTTGACCTTTCCCCATATTTCACAATATCTATCAAATTGCATGTTCAGTCTTTCTCCTTGCCTCAACTGCCACAATATGTTTGTACCAAAATTATAGTGTGTAGCCTGTTTTGTTTTCTGTCTCATGTAGAGTGTGAGAATGGTTTTTTTTGAACCAATGTGTTTGAAACCCCCCTTTCCTGTTTCTCTTCTATCTCAACATTTTTTTTCTTCTACTTCTATTTCTATCTTTTGTTCCTTTTGTTCCTGATCTTGCAAAAATAAAATTTCCAGTGATTTCTTAATTTCCGAAAGAGCTTCACAAATCTCCCCCTTAAGTTCTTGAATTGCTGTTAAAGTTGCTGTTAAAAAAGCCATTCTTCCCAACCCCCTCTTTGTTCTCAGGCTGCAGCAGCGGCCGTTCTAGCCAAAACAAGTAAATAGTCAGCTGATCTGTTCGAGTGGAAAATTACCAGCAGAGTCCATTAAGTAAAAAGTTTTTTAAAATAAAGGAAGAAAAGTTTCGGTAATCAAAAATAAGCGAAAAAGCAGTATTTCAAACAGTTTATAAAAGGAGAAAAAGAAAATGAATTTCTACCATTATAAAAAGGAAAGAAAAATAAAAAAAAACCAAATTCAATAGTTAATCCAGCAAAATATATTCAAAAGATATTTAATATAAACTCTTATACTTCCAAATGAGACAGAGTCCTCTGATAAGTTAGAAAGAAAAAAAAGAGAAAAAAAATGCAAACATTACTATGCTTCAAATATAAAATCCATTATATTTCCACCATGATTGTTAAAGCAAAGAAAGCACAAAATTTGCCAACATTTTGTGCAAAGTCCAAAGATAGACCTTAGATGATAAAACAATCTAATCTAAAGATAAAATAAAATAAAGTGATCTAAAAGCAGGCTTCTAGCTCTAACTTACGATTCCCTGGAAGAGCTTGATGTTTCTCAGGTCGTTTCACTGTCTCCAGCCCCCTGCTCTCTCCGTGGCAGAAAACTACAAAAAAAGCAGGAGGGGGCAATTCCAACGACCCCGTGAGTAATCTTCTGGTTCTCCCTTCTCCAGGGAGAAAGCTGCAGTGGTCTTACAATTTCTATAGACCACCGCAAACAGGGAAAAGCTACCCAGGTCTTCAGCACTCTGAAAAATCTGACTTGTGGAGCTGCCAGTCCGGCTCGGAGTTCTTGAATACTGTTTCTATTTATCAGTCTTCAATTACATGTACTGAAATCAGCTCAGATGGACAAATTCTTAGAAGTCTTCATGGTGTCTCTCTTTATTGTGTTTTGTAATTCACATGTGCTCACTTCTCCTATGTATACATGGGCACTTAATCTATTGCAGTGAAAGATTATGATGATGAGAGTACTCCTGCCCTGTGGATACGGGTTATAAAAACTGGTCTGCTTTGTCAAACCATTAAGAGAGCAAAGAATGAACTCTGACCTTCTGTCTAGTAGGACTGGTACAATGTTTCAAATGTGAGCACAAAAATGCTTCTGATGTTTTCAAGAAGCCTTGTCTTTTCCCAGAATAATAACGTTAAAGTTAAATATGGAGGGGTCTATAATTTTGTGGTGTGCTAACTTCCCAACTCCTTGAAGTGTCAGCACAGCATTTTCCCATCTGAAACTCTGTGAACAGTGGGCAAATTACCTCTCTTGGAGCAGATCTGACAAAAATTAGAGTTTATTAGCATATACATCACTTTCTGCAAAAATGCAAATGCATCAGCTGGTGCTTGGACCATCATGAGAACTGGCCAGCAAATCAGTATTAAGAACAGAATTTCCTTATATACAACTATTAGATGGATTTCTTGACTGCAGTGCCATATGTTGAATCTGATATGGATGAGAGACAGTATGAACTGACTGGTGTAGGCTGAGAAAGTTGCAAGAATAGAGAATATCTGCTTTGAAGCCCTAATATTCATTAGCTTTAGTTCAGTTCTGTATCAAATGGCTGTTCTAGAAACAATGTAATTTTGTTTGGTTACTTACAGCACTTGTGCAGCACTTTGGATTCAAAAGCAGTAAGATGGAATGCATAGGGGTAGACTACTACCTATAGATCTAGAACTACCTAACCCCAACTCCCATGCCATAGTAGCCCAGCTGAAGATCAATGTAGTTATGGTCTACTCATAAGTAAGCCCAAATAAACCTAAGTAAATGAGTACAGGACTGCAGCCTTAATAATGTAAACATTAAAGTATCCTATAATCCCTGGTTTTCCTTACAATAATTTCTACTACCCTATGTTCATACTGTTATAATAATTTTATTAAACATTAAAGTTAAACAGATAAAAACTAATACTAATCTCTTCATCCCATATCTCATCTCTTATCTATAACAGTTCCTTACAACCTCGTCATTATAATCTAGGCCAGAGCTGTCCAAACTGTGTGTCGCGACACAAAAGTGTGTCGCCACACACAGCGTGGTGTGTCACCACACCACCCAGAAGCGGCGGCGCGTGCGTGCATGGAGGCAGCGGCAGCCGCTGCCACCGCCACCATGCATGCGTGCGCCGCCGCCATGCACGTGCGCACCGCCGCACGCTGCCGCCGTGCGCACGCCACCTCCGCGCTGCCGCCGCCGCCACCAGTGTATCGCAAGCGGCGGAACTTTGGAAAGCCCTGATCTAGGCCCTGGGATGAGATTATGCCATCCTATAGAGCAGAGCTTTCCAAACTCTGTGTTGGGACACGTTAGTGTGTCAGCTGCAGTGTCTGGGTGTGTCGCGGCTGCTGCTGCCTCTGAGCCCTGCCAGGATTCTGCACAGGTCCTAGTGCCTGCCTTGTGCCTTCCTGCCTCCAAACCAGCTGTGATTCCGCGCAGGTCCTAGTGCCTGCCTTGTGCCCTGCTGTAAGAGTGTGTTGCGAAATGATGCATGTCTAAAAAGTGTGTCACCAACATGAAAAGTTTGGAAAGCTCTGCTGTAGAGTATGGAAAACAATTCTCTTTGGAGGAGAGTAGAAAAGCCAGGCATGGAATAATGGTTACGAGGAATTAAGGGCATTTCCTAACTGGCAAAGCACTTTTGGTCATTCCATGGCACAAGCAGCATTAGAAAACCAAGAATGTTGGGCTACATTGTTGGGATAAAGCAGCCACTGAAAGATTGCTCAATCCAAGTCCATGTTATAAATTACAAATGCAAAGAAGGAAGAGCAAACACACATGTGTTTGATGGTTTTGTATGGCGTGACTAAAAAAACAAATTGGGGGGTGGGGGCAGGGATTGAGAAATCTTATTGCCATATATGAACTTATTGCCATATATGAATTACAGAATCCCCACAGGGAAATATTTAATCCATGAAAATGAGGAAAGGGTATTATAAAAAGTAACAAATGTGCCATCTTCCACAGTTACTCTCCAGATACTGATTTTCTAGGTTAAAAAAAAAAGCCCTGGATATTTTGTTAAAAGCTTCATCTACTTTCTTTTCTTTTTAAAGCAAATATCTAGCTCCAATAGGATCTTCATCCCATGGTAAAATGTCTTTACAATTATTTATGTATTATTTCCATTTATCCATACTACTCACAGAACACTCATGATGGCTAACAGACACAATAAAATATAAAGAATTAAAACCAGTTAAACAGCTAAAACAATTTTACTCCAACTCTAAAGACATGGCTGAAGCTGAAGATCTTATCTCTTTCCCAAAACCAGAAAGAAGAGGAGCTAAGCACAACTGCCAAAGAAGTGACTTCCATAGCTGTGAAAAGACAGAGGAGCAGGCCCTTTCCAGCATACCCAACAGATGAGTCTTTATACACCTCTTTTGGATATAGGTGCATATTAAGTAAGGTAAAGGTTCCCCCCACACATTTGTGCAGTCGTGTCCGACTCTAGGGGCTGGTGCTCATCTCCGTTTCTTAGCCGAAGAGCCAGCGTTGTCCGAAGATGCTTCCACGGTCATGTGGCCGGCATGACGCGTGCGGAACGCTGTTACCTACCCACCAAAGTGGTACCTATTAATCTACTTGCATTTGCATGCTTTCGAATTGCTAGGTTGGCAAGAGCTGGAGCTAGTGCGGGAGCTCACTCCGCACGCAGGGCTAGGGATTCGAACCTCCGAACTTGCAATCTTCCGATCGACAAGCCTGGCGTCTTACCCGCTGAACCACCACGCCCCCTGCAAAAAGAAAAAATAGAAAGAAAAAGAAAAAAGAAAGAAAAAAGAATATAGTAAAGAAAAAGAAAAGAAATATATAAAGAAATGACTTCCCCCTTCATCACAACAAATATAATTTTAGTAACTTATCACTTTCTCTTAAAATACAACAAACGATCTCTTCTTCCCATATCTCATCTCTTATTTATAAACAAATCCTTAAAGCAGTGCTTTCCAAAGTGCCGCCGTTGGCGACACACCAACAGCGGCAGTGGCGGTGGTGCGCGCAGGGGCACGCGCGGGGGTGGTGGCGTACGTGGCAGCAGCATGCATGGTGGTGGCAGCAGCGGCGGCCTCCGCTAAAACACAGAAGCGCTGATGGTGCGCCGCTGCCGTCACCGCCATACACACCGCCACCACTGCGCCGCCGCTGTGCATGCCCCTGCTGCCGCTTCCAGGTTGTGTTGCAACACACCAAACTGTGTTGCAACACACCAAACTGTGTTGCGACACACTAAAGTGTTGCGACACACAGTTTGGAAAGCTATGCCTTAAAGCCTCATCGTTCAGTCCTGGTCAGCAAAAGTCCATTATGGGTTACTAGAGATAACAACATATCTACTTTAACCTTGATCAAATAAACCAACTTTATATTCTTTCCTTTTGCTTTTAACAATCTTGATCTTTAATTCCTTCAAATAATGTCCCAGAACTTCTTTTCTTTTCATTTTTTCTTTGTCTCCTCTCACAAAATCTTTCAAAACTTTAACAGGTCTCTTTTGTAAATCCAATATAAGAAAGTTATCCAGGTCACTTTTTTGGTTTGCCATCTACTCATGAGGAACAGCTGTCCAGAGTACAAGTGGGGAATCTCACATTCTCTCTTTTTTCCTGAGACTTTGCTGGCCAGAATTCATCATCTGGCCACCAATCTCCGCTGCAGTGCTGTCCCCGCTCCTTCAGGGATGTCTAGTTCGCCATGAATCCTCACCGGAAGCTGGAGCAAAGTAAACTTCTTGGTCAAGTCAGTAAAAACACTGAATTGTGCTACTCTACTATTCTGCAACTGCATGGATCCAATGCCAGCCCTGATGCCAGAGAGGATATCTGCATGACTGATTCTCAAAACTGTAGATGCAGTGTAATGGCTCACAACATAGGACCATTTATTTTAATCCAGTCACTTAAATGCACCAGAAGAGGAAGCTTGAAGTTTTGTGGTTGTAGTCCAAAACATTAGATTGCCTATTCCTGGTGTTGATAATAAATAACTAAATGGACTTATGGCAGCACTACCCAACCCAGTACCCTCCAGAAGTACAGAATTTAATATACAGTGTAGAATACAGTATCCTGAAAATATGTTTTTAGAAACAATTTGACAGTCCTTAAGACTGTGAAGATGGGTATTATAATACATTGGTAATGTCTCCTGAGATCTCTAGAGTTCAGAAGAATTTCAGAATTCAGGCTCTTAGTCCCCTACATAATTCCTTGCCTCTTCCTCTGACCAGCAGCAAAATTAATGATGTAGCTTACACAACTATATGTAAATTTGCCTAATGTGCATAATTGTACAGGTTGCAGAATTCTCTTTTCCAGATACAGAATAGGAATACTTAGGTACAGGTCTATCCGCCTGGCAAAGTTCCTATGTATACTCAGTACCCCAAAGTCATGGATGTTGCAGTATTGACTAGGCCAGATTCTTTAGTATCATTTGTCATGCCAAACAGTATAATGATATGAGGGAAAAACAGAAGTCTGCCCTTGTTAGATCCCTCACTACAAGATCAGTTTGAACAGAGCTCCCTGGAACTATACACATATTTTTATCTTTTGGGACTCTAGGTTTAATCCTAACCATCAGTCCTGGGACAGCATCCATGGAATTTCATTTTAGCATATAATCTAATTGAGAAGTCCCAGGCTACAGCGCATCTGTGATTTTATAGGGCTGCTGGCGGTAAATTAGATCCATCCCCCTCTATTGGATGTGTTGTCATTTTTATGACTTTGGGGGTTATATAAAAGGGGAATGGGGAAAACAGGAGCGAGGGAAAGTCAGGCAGGCAGGCAAAGGACTAACCCATGGTGCCAAACTCCTTTCCCCCTTTTTAATGTTTAAAAATTCTGGTTAGTTTACAGAAATCACACTCAGTATCAGTCCTTGGCTGGAACACAAATCTTGTTGAAGTGTAGAACAAGAGGCAACTTCAAACAGCTGTTGGCTTGTGTCAGAAACAATAAAGTGAAATAACAGGGTGGGGTTCCTAAGTCACAGACTAGAGCAGAGAAGCAAAATGTTTAAATTACAGAAAATGGTGTACACACATGCATACAGCACACGTGCATGCTTACAGATTCTAATAAAAATCAAGTTTGAGTCCTTTGTTCTTGTTCAGATTTTTTTCCTACCTTGTACAAACTCTTGCGACTACCCTGTTCACTTCAATGAAGGAAGCAATTGAGCAAGTAGAGTCACACTTGCTGTTGAAGGAAGCTGAGAAGTGTTGGAGATGGAATAACTCTGTAGGTGCACTGCAATCATCGGGGAAGGGTCCCCGGCCTGAGATATTTATGTAGTGCTGGGCAATCAGTCAGTCTTCCTGTCCATTGCTCACTCAGAATTCAATGAATAAAATAACACTGCCTGTCTTCATTCACAGGGGCTTAGATGTGGCCTACAATGTGTGGCCAGTCTGGCATGAGCAAAGTCAATATAGCTTAGCCATGCTGTCATTGTAAAAATAGTTAAACTACCAATAAAACAGATGAAGAAACAAATACACATGTATATCATACCACAATATAATGGTGATGGGAAAGCATCTGGTCTGGATAACAAGGTGAAAGTGCATAAGATAGAACTTCTTTGTGCAGGATTCAAAAAAGAATGAACCCTTGCATAAGATAAGGGTTTTTTTCAAGGTTGGAAAAAATAATTCTTAGTGTATTTGTCTTTCTCTTTGAACCCTTATCTCCACAGATAATTTTGGAAGTAGAGAGGGGGTGATTTGTATATGCTTCCTCTTCAGAACTAGTCTTCCAGTATTGCTCACAAAATTTCCAGTTTCAAGCCGCCTAAATTTCATTACTTGCATATCTATACAATTCATGGGGGTGATAACACAGCAAAAAACTATTTCTGTTGTTTGTTCGTTTCAGCAATAGCAGGAAGGGGATCTTGGTCTTAGTTATAAATTCTCCTACCTGCTGTTCCAGGATTCCATTGGATCATGCTTACTCTTGTGGTATGCACCAGGATCACATGATTTAAGTGCTCGTGACATGTAGTAACACAATAACAATACAACACCTATTGGTGTAAATGGTAGCAGAATCAGCCCAGGAAATAAGAGAATCTCTACCTGATCAGAGTTATCCTGAAATATCTTAGTAGCTGAACAGAAAATCCCGATGGCCCTTCCTCAGATTAGTAAGCAGAGGCTGTAATCTTTCTAGAAGTTATTCTATATAAGTGAAATGAAAATGAGTTTTGCACTATGCATTTGCTAGAATGTATCACTTAGCATGAATTATCACTGGTGGGTAGGTAAATAGGCATATCATGGAGAAGAGTTCAATCTAGCTTTCTCCCTGATTGCTTGTTTGCTAAATGCAGGGTCTCCCTGTGGGGAGTTCCACCCCCCCATGAGTGAGCATTCAAGTATGCAACCTCCCACCTGCCACCTGAAGTGGTGTACTGCAATAAAAGTGCTACTATCTGATTGATGATTGTATAAACTTAATTAGCCCATAGATTCCTGCATACTGTGCAATAGGTACTGGGGAGCTTCAGGGATGAAAGATTTCTCCAAATGCAAAAGATTGCGATCGTCATGTAAACAGCTTTGGGGCTAACTCAATGTTTGTGGGGCATGTATTAATTCCCCTCTCCTAAATGCTAATTAATTCCACAACCTTGAACTCAGATGCCTAGAGTAATCCACACATGCTCCGCTGTCCTTTCAGTTTCTTAAAGGATCCATGTCCAATTTTGTGTACTTCTCAAAAGTCTGTCTGGTAAACCTTAATAAGTGACAGTTTGGGTAGAAGGGAGTATTTTTACTTTACCCCAAAACTGCATCTCTAGCACCAGGCTGTGATCAGGTGCACTGTATAATTCCTACAGCCAAGGCACAGCCTTCCTCCATCTGGGTGTACTTAAGCACTTCCTGCCTATCCCTTGTGATGTCCAATACTGTATCACAGTTGTCTTTTTTTGCTCCAGAGAATGATCAGCATTAAAGGTGTCATAACAGCATACCTATGATGTTCCACTCAAAGGCCAAACTATGGATATCATGGATGTTCAGAGATGTACAGTGAGAGCCCCTGTGGTGTACTAGTTAGCATGTCAAACTGAAACAGCAAAGTCTGATTCAAATATCCACCCAGGTAAGAAGCTGACTGTGTAATGTTGGGACAGTCACTCTTCTCTCAGCCTAACCTAGCTCATGTTATTCTGAGAATGGGGATGGGGACAATTTGGATGCTGTTCTGTACTTCCTGAAGGAATAGGGGTACAAATATAATTAACAATGAATTACTATGCTTCCATGAACACTATCATGTTATCTCACAGGCATACGATAGCACTGATTTTTAGATATCCTTTCTTATTATCAAACACAGAACTACTGTACAGAGATACTAAGCACAAATACTAGAGCCAGGTTGGTGTAGTGGTTAAGAAGCTGGGCTAGAAACTGCAAGACTGTGAGTTGTATTCCCCCCTTAGTCATGAAAGGTGCCGGGTGACTTTGGGCCAGTCACTTTCTCTCAGACCAACCCATCTCACAGGGTTGTTGTGGTGGCGAAAATTACATAAAATTAGGTGGGATCATTAGGTAAGTACACCACCCTGAGTTGACTAAAAATAAAGTTGGGAATAAAAATAAATAAATAAATACTGAGAGCCAGTTTGGTGTAGTGGTTAAGGCATTGGACTAGAAACTAGGACACTGAGCTCTAGTCCTCCCTTAGGCATGGAAACTGGTTAGATGACAATCTAATCCATCCCAAAGGATTGTGGATATGGTGAAAATAGGAGGAGGGAGCTTTATGTCCATCACCTTGAGTTGTAAAAAATAAGATGGGATATAAATTGAATAAATAAATAAAATACTAAGATGCAGATCTTGGGTGATAGTCCATAATGGTAGATTTCTGTCCAAAGATATTTACGGGGCTGCCTATGTTATCTACTACTAACAGCAAAACGTTAGGCACATGTGTTACTGGTCCTCTCCTTCATAATAACAAAGGAAAATACAGTATGATGGCATAACCCAAACAAATATAGTGCCTTCCTAATGCATTGGAGCTTCAGCTCCCAGAAGTGTTAAGACAGCACAGCAAAAAGTTTATTTACCAGATTGGGGAAAGCTTACTGCTAGCATAAACTTTCTTGAGAGACCAAAATCCACATTATCAGATGCATGATTTGGTGCACGTGCACATACTTGCCTGGGATGTGGTGAGTTGGACTTCTGGCTCCCTCAAGGAGGGCTTGGAATGTACACGGAATACGTTTCTCTCATCTGGCTGCTCCCTCAGCCAAGATCTTACATACACACTAAGAAATAAGCAAAAAGAACAAATCCCAACAGTTCAGATCAGTATACGAAATAAAAATAAATTTGTATCACATAGAGCTCTACTGATCCCTAGCTAGCTGGACAATTTCCTGAACTCCTATCCAGATCTTGATGGGTTGGGGTTTGGTTCTTACCTGTCTTTTAGCCAGCCCTGGGGAAAGAAGTAAGGAACCTAAGATAAAAGACAAAATGGAGCTGCCCATCTTTTTTTTCCGGAAGCCCACCCAATAGGGGAATTTTTCCATTCCTGATTGATTCCTCAGACTTTGATTTTCATAGGCTTTGACTGTCTCTGCCCACTATCTGGATTTACTGATTGAAGTCTGATTGACAGATCAGATTTAGGTTTCCTTTTAATGCTTCCATATGTGAACAAGAAAATGTGAACCTCTTGGGATGGGATTTCTTCTCAATCACTACATATGTTCTATTCAACTGCTACTAAGCTGTGTTCCCAAAACATGCTTAACCAAGTCACATAAAGATTTAGGAGCTGCTTTTGCACAACATGTTAACCTTGGGTAAGTTTAACCTTAAGTTTTTTGTGCCTTAGTTTCTTATATAAATCCAACCCCATTGGTCACCTTTATAATTCACTTTCTTGTGTGAAGCAATGGGCTAATTTAATACCTAGATTAAGCATGTTGTGCAAATGCAGCTGAAAGATACCCACATGGGTCCTCCGCCTCCTTCATATTCAGCCTTGGAATTCGCTACACACCTCAGAGTTAATGGTGCCCTTATCAGGCGCAGGGATTGCGAAAGTGCTGGAATGCTGTAACCAGGCAATAGCGCTCTCCCACTGTAACTTTTGTTCAAGCGCTTATTGGTTGCGTGTTCTCTTGCTGCTTCTCTGTCAGTAGATGGGTCCTATCGCACCCATCTCCCGTAGTATTACGTGAATGTATTATGTAAAAGTTCACCAAGTTTCTTTCTCTAGGCGCCATTACTCTAACCAAATTCGAGAGAGGTTCCGTTCCTTGCGTTGCTTCGGCTACGTGGAACCTTCACCTTCGCGTGGGTTTTCCCTGGCGACCCACGAGAAGCAACCCGTTTCAGGACCATCCCTGCGAGCTCGGCTCCACGGCATCATCAAAGAAAACTGTCCGGAAGGGAAAGCGCCCCTCCCCTCCGCCACGATCTGGTAGGCTGCAACTCCTGGCGTCACGAGAAGTTGCTATGGCAACTACGGTTCCCCGCTTCAATCAGGGAGTCCTCCGGGGTTGGTCCAACGCTGTTCCAGCTGTGCCGCTCTAGGCAACCGACCCTCTGTGGTTTTGCATCCCGGAAGCGCCAACAGAGCAGGGGAATTAGGAAGTGTGTGCGACGTGTGCGGTTGGAGCCGGCTTTGGGGGAGAGTTTGTTTTGGTGGGAGGCTAGTGCTAAAGCGGCGCCTTGACCCCGCCGTAGTGTCGCGCTTCGTGGGGGAGTGGAGCTGTCATTTCCCTCCCTCCTCAAGGCCCTCTTCCCTGTTGCCTGCCCGTTCTCCCCCACGTCCTTGTTTTGGGAATGGCTTCCTCCCCGTCTTCGGGTTCCAACTGGGGCCTGATCATGAACATCGTGAACAGCATTGTCGGGGTTAGCGTGCTGACGATGCCCTTCTGCTTCCGACAGGTCAGTCTGATTTTGCGCGCGCATCCCCTCCCTTGTTAAGTGTTGTGGGAATTATGGGTCTCCTGCGTGTCCGGGGTTCCCCCTCGAGCCACCTGACCCGTCCTGTCTTCGTCGGTGTGGCGAAGATGGTCTGCGCGGCAGAGTGACCTTTTCAGTAACTGCCCTTTTCTTTCCCGGGCATCTTTGTGTTGGAAAAGTTGCTCCTGTACAATATTTTTAAATTAATAAATGGACAGTGAGAAGCCCAGGGGCAAGAGAAACTACTCATTCTAATTAATGTACTGATTTTGTTGTCAGTTTAAAGATGTGGTTGTCTCTGGTTCTTATTCCTTAAAAACTGCTTGGTCCTTATGGCCACTTTCTGCCCTCTTTTGTGCCAAGCTTTGTGTCCTTGTATTACTTGCTTTAACTTTTAAATGTATTCAGTAGTTATAAGTTCTAAAGAGCCAGTTTGGTGTAGTGGTTAAGGCACCAAGCTAGAAACTGGGAGATCTGAGTTCTAGTCCCCCTTGAGGCAGAAAGCCAGCTGGGTGACCTTGGGCCAGTCACTTTCTCTCAGCTCTAGGAAAGAGGCAATGACAAACCACTTCTGAAAATCTTGCCAGGAAAACTGCAGGCACTAGTCCAGGCAGTTGCCAGGAGTCAACACTAATTCGGAATGTGTGTGTGTTCTGCATATTTGCATTGTACCAATTTTGTATATTGAAATTGACATGCTTGTTATTGCCTTTGTCTTGAGCAGGGGTTAATTCTTGTTTTTAAGAAAGATGGATTTTAAGCAACTTCCAAACTATTATCTGCTTAGTATTATGTTGTATTAATGGTTATTAATTATATAAAATATACAGATTGAACATTCAGTTTAGGAGCAGCAGCATGTAGTGTGGATTGCTTGTTATACTGCCCAAGAATTCTGTTTGATGTTTTCATTCTTATTTCATATTCTTTTTAAATCCAGTTATATTGTCTGTTCTTAGAACATCTATCCTGCAGTATTGATGTAAAAGAGAATAGTATGTAAAAATAAGAGTTCTCTTGATATATGAATTCTAAAGTTCATGAAATTTTTCATGCTTTCTCTCGCTCTCATATTGGCTGGTCATGTGTTTATTATAACTTGGAGCTTAGACACTGGTTCACCTGTGTGACTTGTCTGGCAGCCACAAAATTGAATTGGGGAATCTAGAAAAACTTTATTTGGATGTTTCATAAATTGAAGAATGACAGAAACACTTTTCTGTCATCATTAAAGTAATCTTATATCCATGTGAGAGTCATATAAATCTTGTTTCTTTTTTTCAATTTTCCCTTCCCCCTCACCAAATCTGTGTGAGGCAGATTTTAGAAACATACGCCCCCAGACTGTTTCATATTAAGAAATTACCTGCTAGTAGATACATTTCCTAAGAGCCAGTTTGGTGTAGTGATTAAGGCATTAGATTAGAAACTGGGAGACTGTGAGTTCCAGTCCTGCCTTAGGCACAAAGCTAGCTGGGTAACCTTGGGCCAGTTGCTCTCTCTCAGCCCTAGGAAGGAGGCAATGGCAAACCCCTTATGAAATCTTGCTAAGAAAACTGCAGGGACTTGCCCAGGCAGTCGCCAGGAGTCAACACTGACTTGAAGGCGCACGCGCACATACACACACACAAAGATAAATTTCCTATGTTTGCATTACATGGCTTCAGAGGATAGAGAGCCCTGCAATATGTTGTTTTTTGCAGTTATTAAGAACAATGTATGATGCTTTTTTGCTTAATATGGGATTTATTGTTCATTCATTCAGTCACTTCCAACTCTTCGTGACTTCATGGACCAGCCCACGCCAGAGCTTCCTGTTGGCCGTCGCCATCCCCAGCTCCCCCACGGTCGAGTCCGTCACCTCCAGAATATCATCCATCCATCTTGCCCTTGGTCGGCCCCTCTTCCTTTTGCCTTCCACTTTCCCTAGCATCAGCATCTTCTCACATACACAGAAGTGAAACTGCCTGTCCAATGAATAAGGGGCATACAGATTGTAATAAATGAATATGCAGCTCCCCTATACATTGTCTTCACTGGCTTGGCACCCTCCAGATACGTTGGAATTCAACTCTGTAATTCCCAGCCTTTGCAACTGTTAGATGTAATGTTGGAGATAATAGAAGCTGTAGCCCAATACATGTGCCATTTTATCACAACTCCCCATGGAGATAAACATACAAAGAGCTCTGCTGGCTTCTATAAAATATTTATTTAGCCTAGAATCCTATTTTCCTTTGTGTTAGCCAAATGCCGATGAATAGTCCGTAAATGGGACATGAAGTCAATAGTCTACACCAGTTTTGCATCCTTCAAGTAATATTCAATAGCATGTCATCTGGAGTTCCCAATTCTACCACACTTTTTAATGCAAAGTTTCACAGCATATTGTCCGTTAGATTACATATCATATAAATGAAGATAATAGGAAAACTCAGAATAGTTTACAGTATATCTGTTGAATTCTTCTGGGATTTTTTTTTACTTCCCAGTCTAGCCTAAAGCCTTGGGATTTCCTATCCAAGTTCTAACAGGTCCAGCCTTGTTGCTTTTCAAAACCAGCCAGGGTCAGCTAGGTTCTATTAGCTGGACACTATCCATTTAATATTTCTTACAAAAAGTCAGCTTGTTCTGAAACGTTTTGATTTGTAGCAATTTATAAAATGTTATAAGGGAAAGGGAAAATTTGCAACCTGATACTTTGTAGGCTTATTTTGAAATAAGTCACACACAGTTGAAAGCAATATATAGTTTCCTCGAGTTGAGCTTGACTCCTGATGACCAAATGAATACAGTACATCCATGTTGTTCTCTTGGCAACATTAATGAAGGTTTGCCATTCCCTTCTTCTGGGATGTTGTTTGACTTCCCACTCTAGTCTCCCATTCAATTACTATTCAGGTCTGCTTAACTTTTTCAGGCTCAGCCAAGGTCTGGTACATGATTTGTGTTTATTACACACAGACTGAACAGAGAAAAGGTCCTTGTCACACCACATATATCAGCAATGCAAGAATATCTATGTCATACCCCAGCAACAATTTTGTGAATTGTCAGTATAAATAAGTTGTTAACACTATCTGCAGCTCTTGCATTTTATCTCCTTCTGACCTTGCTGTTTACTATTTCCTCCTATCATCTAATCATGTGTGTGTGATTGACACACATGCCTTATTCCGAAGTTATCATTTTCATACAGGTTAATATTCTATGTGTGTAATGATGGTCCTTAAAAATTTAGTGCCACAAATGTTGTCTTTAATTATGTAGTTCTACAACACAGGTTTTTAGCAGGTAAGAGACTAAACTTGTTGAATGGATTTTTTAAGTTGCTAAGAAAATAGATAGCCTGATGTTGCTTTTTAAAAAAATAATTAAATGGTTGGAAAACAATTGTTGCAAACAATTAAAATTGTTATTATCAGAAGATTTCAACCAATGAGGATGTTTCGCTGTTGGCTAGTTCCATCTTTTTCCCAACAGATGGCATTAACATGAAGGAAAGCAAAACACTTGAGTCATTTAAGTAGGTCTGTTAACAGATGGCACCATGATGTGGTTATATTTTTCACATGTAGATCTACATCAAGGTATTCTTGGTGGAATAGTTGATTAATCAAAAAATAAACATAGTTGTTTGATCAAATTCATCCATCAAAAGGCCTACCATTGTCAGCTTTAACTTTGGGCTAATTTAGAAATGAGAGTGCCTGTTTCCTAGCTCCTTATCACTCTCCATATCTGCTGTTTGCAGTTTGCTGTTTGTGAGATGAGAATTTCTGGAATGATCTGAGTGCTCCAGGATGTATGCCTTTGGTCCATGTATCCCAGGCAACTTTTGCTATTGCCTTTTCTTATGAAGTTCTTGCAGTATAAAAATAATGGCAGTGCAATCTTACATGTAATTTCAGAGAATGCAGTTATATTGTGTTTAACGGGGCTTGTTCCCCAATAGATAGATATAGATATAGAAGAAGAAGATAATTATCAAGAAGAAGATTATCAGAAGAGTTAAGGAATTATTTTTAAACAAGCAATGCGCGGAAGTGGAAGAAGGCAATAGAATAGGAAGGACAAGAGACCTCTTCCAGAAAATTAGAAACATCGGAGGTAAATTCCAGGCAAAAATGGGTATGATCAAAAACAAAGATGGCAAGGACCTAACAGAATCAGAAGAGATCAAGAAAATGTGGCAAGAATATACGGAAGATCTGTATAGGAAGGATAATAATATCGGGGATAGCTTTGACGGTGTGGTCAGTGAGTTAGAGCCAGACATTCTGAAGAGTGAGGTTGAATGGGCCTTAAGAAGCATTGCTAATAACAAGGCAGCAGGAGACGACGGTATCCCAGCTGAACTGTTTAAAATCTTGCAAGATGATGCTGTCAAGGTGATGCATGCCATATGCCAGCAAATTTGGAAAACACAAGAATGGCCATCAGATTGGAAAAAAATCAACTTATATCCCCATACCAAAAAAGGGAAACACTAAAGAATGTTAAAACTATCGAACAATGGCACTTATTTCACATGCCAGTAAGGTAATGCTCAAGATCTTGCAAGGTAGACTCCAGCAATTCATGGAGCGAGAATTGCCAGATGTACAAGCTGGGTTTAGAAAAAGCAGAGGAACTAGAGACCAAATTGCCAATATCCACTGGATAATGGAGAAAGCCAGGGAGTTTTAAAAAAACATCTATTTCTGTTTTATTGACTATTCTAAAGCCTTTGACTGTGTGGATCATAACAAATTGTGGCAAGTCCTTGGTGGTATGGGTATACCAAGTCATCTTGTCTGCCTCCTGAGGAATCTGTATAACGACCAAGTAGCAACGGTAAGAACAGACCACGGAACGGACTGGTTTAAGATTGGGAAAGGAGTACAGCAGGGTTGTATACTCTCACCCTACCTATTCAACTTGTACGCAGAACACATCATGCGACGTGCTGGGCTTGATGAATCTAAGGCTGGAGTTAAAATCACTGGAAGAAACATTAACAATCTCAGATATGCAGATGATACCACTTTGATGGCTGAAAGCGAGGAGGAGTTGAGGAGCCTTATGACGAAGGTGAAAGAAGAAAGTGCAAAAGCTGGGTTGCAGTTAAACCTCAAAAAAACCAAGATTATGGCAACCAACTTGATTGATAACTGGCAAATAGATGGAGAAAACGTGGAGGCAGTGACAGACTTTGTATTTCTAGGCGCAAAGATTACTGCAGACGCTGACTGCAGCCAGGAAATCAGAAGACGTTTACTTCTTGGGAGGAGAGCAATGACAAATCTTGATACACTGACAACAAAGGTCCGCATAGTTAAAGCAATGGTATTCCCCGTAGTAACCTATGGCTGCGATGGCTGTGAGAGCTGGACCATAAGGAAGGCTGAGCTACGAAAGATAGATGCTTTTGAACTGTGGTGTTGGAGGAAAATTCTGAGAGTGCCTTGGACTGCAAGAAGATCAAACCAGTCCATACTCCAGGAAATAAAGCCAGACTGCTCAATTGAGGGAATGATATTAAAGGCAAAACTGAAGTACTTTGGCCACATAATGAGAAGACAGGATACCCTGGAGAAGATTCTGATGCTAGGGAAGGTGGAAGGCAAAAGGAAGAGGGGCCGACCAAGGGCAAGATGGATGGATGGTATTCTGGAGGTGACGGACTCAACCATTGGGGAGCTGGGGATGGGGACGGCCGACAGGAAGCTCTGGCGTGGGCTGGTCCATGAAGTCACGAAGAGTCGGAAGCGACTGAACGAATAAACAACAAAATAGATGTAGATAGTAGCAATCTAGAATTCACTTGCATCTCATTTCCCACATTTATCTAAAAATACTAAATATTGAAATTATACAGCAATTTGTAGATAAACCATTTTAAGAAAAATACAAATGTAAGCATGAAGATTAAATAATCCTAGAAAAAAGTGTGGGGGGGGTGTCGAAAGATTTATTGTGCAAGATAGGGACACAGAGAGTTTATACCCATTGAGGTTGTAGTTGTAGAAGATCTGTATTTTGTCACTGCCTTCTTTGGGAATACGTACTCTTCTTTATCTGTCTGACTGATTCTAATTTTTTTTTTAGTGTTGAAGCTTTCCTTTATGTGAAACAAATGAAACAAAAAGTCCATAAAATAAAATCACCTTCAGAGCAAAGAGCACTTTGCTGCACACATAACTATAGGTTTTCTCAACTGCCCTAGAATGACTTCAGTCCCTTCTAATTCTGAGGTTGCTGGTGCTGCATAGAGCCCCTCAAGCCTCTTGCCTGTGTTTTAGGCCATGGAGATCAATGTCCCCACTGATAAATAAACAAAGAGCCTGTGTTGGTCATGGGACATTCAGAGGCATACTTGTTTTTTCAGTACTGGACTTAACAGTAGGTGGACTGCTGTTCGTAATTAAGTGCTTGTGGTTGTAAAAATGCTCACCACCAGTGATATGTGGTTATGCACATGAACATCTGGTCACAGATGCTTTCCCAGTGCACGGCAGCACTTGTTAACAGATGCTGCTAATAGATGCTGTGGTCCTTGGTTGCATGAATGACGTGGTGGAAGATCGCAGTAGTAGAATGCTAACTCCTTTACAACTTCTGTCCAGTAAGGTTGTAGGCATGTAGCCTTTGTATGAGCATCTCCTATTTTGCTACATCTGGAAATGGCTGTGATAATCTTCGTTTTGTGGAAAAAATGTCTTGTGGCAGTTTTTTTTTAAGGATCATTCGGAAGGCTCTGGATGTTCCCATACCACAGCTACCAATTGATGTCAGTAACCCTTCCCTTGAGGAAGAAGGCTTTTACAGCTCTTTGGATTTAAAGGGTCTTTAGAGTAGGTCATTGGTTTGTTATGCATGCAGTTGCCAGAAGCTCCGAAGCTGCAACTCCTTTGACTAAAACAGAACAAATAGCAGCTGTGATTAAAATGTAGCACCACTTGTTCCTGTCCAGTGTCATGCATTGTTTTCATAAATGTTCAGCCATTCAGGTTCTCTCCCCCTCCTTCCCCCAAACTCCTTCCACTTCCTCTGCAAATGTGTCTAGAGAGCAAACCGGCACAATGCTTTCAGGACAGGTAGCTAACAGGGTAATTTATGTTTGTGCTGTAAGTGGATAGAACAGCCAGTTTTACTTGTGCAGAGGAGTTCAAACCCCCGGATCAACAGCATGCTAACTTGTTTAACATGAATCTGGTAGTAGCTAGAGACAGATCACTGTTCTGGAATAGGCCCAAAACCTGTCACAACAGCAGGGCAGGAAGGTTTTTTCTCTTCCATAAATTGCTTTGGCTTCCCTTTCCAAGCAAGGAGGTACTGCAACTGAACCATTTAGTAAACAGGTGGCTGCTCTATGTCTTTGCCATAAACTGTGTGTGTGTGTGTGAGAGAGAGAGAGAGAGAAAGAAAGAAAGAAAAATAAAATTGAACTCATACGTCACATTTTGGCTGACTGCTGCTCAGAGACAAGGGAATCTCCCTTAACGGGCTAGTGTGTGCCTGCAAATAAAACTTGGCAGCCTCTAGGTGACACGGGATGGAGTAAGAATACATAAAATAAGAACTGTATGGGGGGAGGGATGTGATTATTTATCTAGTACTTACATGATTTCCCCTTCCTATTTTGTAGTGTGGCATCTTTCTGGGAGCCCTGCTGCTTATTTTCTGCTCCTGGATGACTCATCAATCCTGTATGTTCCTAGTGAAATCAGCCAATCTCAGCAAACGCAGAACCTATCCTGGGCTAGGTGAGCATGCTCAACTTGAGGGTGGTTTCATGCCGGTCTTTTATTCCAGTTTCCTAATTTACAACTTCATATTGGTGTGGCTGAATTATTTACAGTATATGAATTGTGTCCCTCCCCATCCCCCACCCTAAATGCTCATTTCTCTTCTCCTTTATATAACAAAAACCCATAACACAGAGATTTAATTCTTCAAAGATGACATGGAATGCTTCAATTCAATGGGCTAAGAGGAAGGGAACAGTTCAAACATAGGTTCTTCGGAAGAGAGCTGGCCTGCTTGGTGTCTGCCATAAATTGTTGGTCTCTGCCCAAACCCACTCACTTTCCCTACCCAGCATGCTGCTGAGGACGTTGGGTTCTGCCAGTAGAGACCCTAGTATGGACTGCGGCCTTCTTGGAGTGTGTGCTTGTGGCAGCTTAAGGGGGAGGTTAAGGGAAACAGTGTTCAGAGTTTCAAGCAGCCAAGAACACTGAAGCATCTGCAAGATTCATGTGTGGTTTTTTGGCAAGGCCCAGCAGTCCTCTTCCTCTTAGTTTGCTGTTGTGTCTTGGCACCAGGATCGCCATCTATTTTTGACCTCTCCTCTGATTCCCAAGGATTGAGGGGTGGGTGGTGGGAGCGGCTGAGAAGATACGTGGCCAGGCCTGAGGATTCAAACATTTCTGCTTGGTATGCATTCTCTTGCTGGAAAACAAGTCATGAGCAGGGGTGGGATATTCTCTCTCGGGCTTTCTTTTAAGCGGCTGTTCCAGAAAAACGGCGAGTGCCATTACCCATTTAAAGTTTGCTCACTGCAGAGGTGGAGTTTGTCCCTGGTGGTGGCAGAGGTGAAAGATTCTCATGGCAGGATATGCTGTTTTCTGCCCTCCCACAGCTGTAACCCCATCATGTGTTTCCTGAGGTGCCTCTTGGGGAGTCAGAGTGGGGAATTGGCTGGTCTCTCTGCCGAAAAAGGATTTAAAGCAATGTGCAGTCTCCTTAGTGACTGCTGAAAGACGGATACCCTCAGTTCCTCTGTTGCCCGAGGCTACCTCATTTAGCTGCACAGTATAGGCATTGCAAAATATGTCCATTGGCAGCAACAAAAAAACCAACAGGACCTGTGGTCTTGAAGGTTAAACCTTAACTGCAAAATGTATGCTTTATTATAGCTCTTTTCTCTTGAGGGAGAGGAAGAGGGGGATCAAATGTAGCTCTTCCTCCTTAACACCAGATGCCCATAATCATTGATTTCCCCTTCTGTGTCACAATAAGTCTTTATACACTCCCCTTTTGACTGAATACATTAAGTCCTGTTTACCTTGGGTTGTCTGCCAGGAATAAGAGGTTCCCTTCCCTTTCTAAAACTAAGCAGCTTAGAAACACAGAAGGGTCAGTAAATGCTTCCAAACTTTCTGGCACATAAACATTGGTGCGGAAAGAAATAGCTTCCCTTTCTGCCTGCCTCTGCCCTGGGAGAGATGCCATCAGCCAAAGCGGGGAGAATGCCTGGGAAAAAGGCATCCTTAGCCCAAGGGAAGGCTTTACTGCTAGAGTCATCCTGATGCATCAAGGTTGAGCAGCTACACACAGCAGCCTTTGTCATTCCCTTTCTTCTACACCGGTCCAGCTGCAAGTGATCCTGGCAGAACCTAAGCTGATTCTGTGGGAGGCTTTGGCAGCTTTGAAGGATGCATGAATGGTTTACAAATTAACTTAATTTAAGCTATGTCTTCCGGAAGAACATTCAAAGCTTTGGCTACAAGAGCCAAAGCAGCCAAGAAACAATAGGAATAAACAAAACACCTCTAAACATTATTTGGAAGGGGGATGGAGGGCGAAGGAACATTTGTTATGTGCCCAGTCCAGCAAATCAGTAGGGTTTGTTTCTTAGAAACTAAGAACTGTGTCTTTTACATTTATTTTTAAACTCTTGTGGAGCTAGGAAATGATAATTTAAAATAACGTATCCTTTGCCTGTGTATTTTCCAGGCATAGATATGGAGGTAATACCCAACAATTGTTAATTGTATTAATACCAAAGGTTGATAAAGATTTGACAGATCCTGGATCATACAGACCTATCTCGCTAATAAATCAGGATGCTAAAATATTGACGGCAATAATGGCAAAAAGAATGAACACTTTTATATTTAGATATATTAATAAGGATCAATGTGGCTTTGTTGCGGGAAGGCAGATGTCAAATTTAACTGGACGAGTGTTGAATATAATAAATATAATAAATAAGAATGGATTGAAAGCAGGCTTAATAGCCTTGGATATATTTAAGGCCTTTGATTGTGGAATGGCCAGCTTTAAAAATAATAATAGAAACCTGTGGATTTGGTGAAAGATTTAAACTATTGATAAATCAATTATATCAACGAAATACTGCAATGGTTGTGGTGAATGATGGAATGACAGATCAAATTCCACTAGCCCGAGGTACGAGGCAAGGTTGTCCCCTTTCCCCGATTTTATTCACCTTAGTTATAGAAATTCTAGCCAATGTTATTAGAGAGGATGAAAGTATTAAAGGGATAGGGATCAAAGGGGAAATTAAAGTAAGTTTGTTTGCAGATGACATTTTATTAACTATTGAAAATCTCCTGGAGTCGTTGGAGGGAATACCCAAAGTGTCCAACCTCACTTTATCTTTGTGACTCCATGTTCTCCTGTGAACACTAGGAAGTCCTTACTCTAGAACAGTTCTTGCAGACATAGGAATAACACTGTCTGTGTGCCATTAGAATTCTGAAGATGGAGAACATTGTTTGCTTAACAGTTCCACACATACTGCCAAGTTCAAAGGCAAGTCTATTTCTTGAGAGTGCTGGCTATGCCACAGTTCTAGTTGCTTTTCTTAATAGTTCAGCAAAGTTGGAATCTAGCTATCTTTAAGAAAGTTAAAAGGATTAGATCATTTTATTTAGATCCAGATTTGGGGCTTGCTTTATAATTTTATCATTTTGGCCACCTGGCTTGAATTTAAGCAGATCTGAGACTGGTAAGCACTTTGGTGGAAAAGATGGGGGTGCTGCTTCAAGTATACTGCCTTATGTTACATGAAATAAGAAAGGCAAGGTATAAATGTGTATAATAGACCTAACACATATATAGTAGTAATGAATATATTTTACTTTGATTGAACGTGTTTGATATTATGCGTCTACAGGTAGATGTTGGGAGATATGAAAAGTATTTTACATACTTTTATTTATGTAGTTAACTTGGTATACTGCTAACTAGCAGTCTCTCAGCAGTTGTAAAATAAAAACTATTTATTATTTACCTGGAATAAGTATTAACTATGACTATAGAATTCAGTGTGATTGAAATAGTTAAAGAGCAATAAAGAAGTCTGAGGGCATGAAGTTACTTTTGAGATAGATATACACATTTTTATGTATGAGACTAAAGCTTAATATTTTCCTCCCCAGTATATCTGACAAACTAAAACTTTGAGTGCAAGCTTGGTTGAAAGCCGTCTTTACTCAGATATGAAGCTTCCTGGTATGCTTTGGGTCAGTCACTCTTTTTCAGCCTGATGTACCTCACAGGATTGTTGTTATAGAGATAAAATCAGGGAGACCCTCATATATCCTGCCTTGAACTTTCAGAGGAAAGATGTGATATAAATGCAACCAAATGTTGTGTCCACAGCTATATAAACTAAAGGGCAACCTCTTCCAACTTGGCACCTTCTTATTGCATTGGACTATGGTTCTTGCCAACCACCAGTAGCCAGAATGTCCTATTATGGCCACAGTGGCTAGGGATAGTGTGAGTGGTAGCCCAATACATCTAAAGTAGAGCTTTCCAAACTTTTCATGTTGGTGACACACTCTTACAGCAGGGCGTCACTTCGCGACACACTCTTACAGCAGGGCACAAGGCAGGCACTAGGACCTCCGTGGAATCCTGGCAGGGCAGGTTTGGAGGCAGCAAGGCACAAGGCAGGCACTAGGACCTGCGTGGAATCCTGGCAGGGCTTGGAGGCAGCAGCAGCCGCGACACACTAACGTGTCCTGACACACAGTTTGGAAAGCTCTGATCTAAAGGGTATCATCCCTAGGCTGGCATCTTGATTGTAATGATCCCTTGCTAGGTACTACCCAATAGGCATAACTTGACATCCTAAAACATTGTTCTCTTTAGTCACTTCCAGTGTCTGACAGAATTCTTCTGTTTATCCTGTCCACCACTTCTCTAATGAAGAATTTTTCACCCAACCTTACTCCAAAAACTCCCAAGTTCTGTTCTGAAAGGTTGCTATTTTTCCTGCTATTACGTAGTCAGTTGGTTTTCTTCTGACACTGATGAAATGCCAAATGAAAATCCGAAATGGTGATGGTCTTGAATATGCACAGATGAATGAATTTGGTTTATTAACTTGTATTTACAGCTGGCTTTATTTCTAAGGATTAAGTCAAGTAGGTTCTTCCTTTTCTTATGACAAAAAACAGGCATTTATTCCTAAATATCATGGGAAGCTGTATAGTCTGGCTTACATGTTTAAATAACTGCTCACAAGCAGTTTTTTCATGTGAACAATGGAATGTCAGAGAATATTCTTATAGACAATCCCAGTGGCTACTTCCATGAAGAATAAAACCCAGATTTCTAATTTCCAGCACACCCATTTCACTCAAGTAGCTACTGTGATCTTCTGGAAAGACCTCCCATGAAGTTATACTGAGCATGCAAATTGACCACCCATGCAAGTAACAATTTCCATAATCAGATAATGTATGAACTACCTCTGAGTGTGTGACTTACTCAAAACTCAAAACTTACTCAAAACTGTTAGTATTACTCTCCAAGTTTCCTAAAGGCCTTTCTAAAGCCCCTCTACATTAAGTATTAAAAGAATGACTCCATCTGACAGATATATATTTTTTTGAGAGACAGGGAGACAGAATTTGGGCAAACTTCTTTCCCTGCCAGCATTTGGTTATTTTGGCCCTCTTTACTTTCTTCCAGGAAAGCATGTGAAGATAAGATTCTCAGATCAACAAAGTGGCTAATCCCTTCTGGATTGTATGTTTAGACTTTTATAAGGCTAAAGAAAGAAAGAATCTAAAACTTTTGTAATATGAGCCCCCACCCCAATAATCTCTTGAAACAAATCATTAAAATTTATCTTAAGACTTCACTTACAAGTTTGCTCTTGGAACTAATTTTTCTGTGCCTATTCTGTATTGGAGCTAGGGAAGTAAGTCCACTTTGTACCTAAATGTATATGTACACAAACGCTTTTTAATCAAAGAAGAACATAGGAAACTGGTAGTTACAAGTACTTTCCTTAGAAAGCTAGTCATGAGATTTAAATTGTAGATTTGGAACACGACAGCAGATGAAAAGTAAAAGCATAACCAAGCATCCAGGTTTGTGATGGCCAGCCAACTTGCCCCTGGGCTTGCATCAAAAATTTCCTTTGAAATAAATTTGAGTGACTTTTCTGTCCTCCTCCCGTTCCCCACAGTTTTACTGCGGATGAGCCTTTAAGGACATTTTCATCAATGGGCCTGCCTTTGTTGTATTCTGTTTTCTTACTTGTTTTAATTGAAAACCAGTGATTCTTTTTCAGTTGAGAAATTGATTTCTAAGGAGACATTATCCTTGGCCTTTACTTTGTAGAGAGAGTTGCTATCTCTTGTCTTCATCCTTCTTCTGTTACATTCCTGCACTAGGGTGGCTATTTTTTAAAAAACCAACAACACAGTTTTCCCCAAGAGAATAAGTACATTCTGCAAAGTGAGGTTGAAAGCCAGTTGCCCTCTGTAAACATTTCACATGAATGTGGCATTAGTAATGGTCCCAGTTAAAAAGGTTCTCTCTCAGAATTGGAGGTGGTAATTTTCCTCTTACCCTCATAGTCAAATGCCTTTTGAAAATGCAAGCTGAGCTTTCCAGAGCAGCAGTGATTTCAAGGATGCTGATTGTTTTGTGCGGCAAGCAGTGATCAGTGTATGACATGAAAAGAAATCTATTGGTCAAATCCCTTTGGTGTGGTGGTGAAACATGGACATGGTCAGGGTGGTTGAACATTCCAGGCACCCATCTCAGTCCTCCCATCAGCAGCACAAAGTGGTTCAGCAGTAGTGGGGCAGGAAGGAATAAAAATGGGAACTCAACCGAAATTTTGCACTGCAGTAACTTTTAGCCACACAATCTCTTATGTTCACATATTTTCTTTTCAGTGCTGCCTTTCTTCTTTTAATGGTTACCATGTGTAACTCCTACTTAGTGCTGTTAGGTTTGGGGAGGGGGGAGGGAAGAAGAACCTGTTTTGAATCTTTCTTCCAAATTTGTTTTCATGTGGCTTCTGATTTGTGAATGGTATGTCAAGGGGAAAAAAAAGTCCCAAAGTGGTGGTGGGATGGAAGAAAACCAACTCTGAAATACAAAACTAGCAAAACCCTGCCTTCTGAATTGCCTCTGGTGAGTGATATTCATTTTATACATGCCACGTTTTGCACATATGTTTGAATAACAATTGTGATGACGTGTTTTCCCCTCCCCACTTTTTCTTTCTTCCTTTCTAGCCTTCCATGCCTATGGAAAATCTGGCAAAATGCTTGTGGAAACCAGGTACTTTCTTTCCCCCCTTCTCCCCTCAAGATTCAACTATTTCAAATTTTGTTAACTGCTTAATATGCAAGTTGTTCTTATCCCTGAAGTTTTGATGTTTTGTCTATAGTTTCATGTTCTATTTCTACTAATCACTACTTTTGGGAACTTGGCATATATATCCAGCTGGGGGTAAGCATGGTGCTAATATAGGGAAAACATGTGATACACATTCACAAGTCCAATTTTAAAAGCTCTTCCTAGGATTTTAGATTCTCCAGCAATCAGCGCTCAACTGCCAGGAAAGCTGGGAGATATGCATACTTAAAGGTTCAGAAAAAACATCGCAGTACTTCTGATTGGCAGAAGATATTTACACTTGAGAATGATTTGTCTGCATTACAGATATGTAGACCCTCCATCTTCTATATATCCAGTTGGCCATTTCAACCATGATAATATAGTATGTATACAGTTGTTCCCTTGAAATCTTGTGGCAGGTCCCTACATTTGTTAAAGGTATTCTTAATCTTTTATTTCCATCTTTTTCTCAGAAATTTGGTTAAGATGATTGGCATAAATAACTATATTTTCAGCCTCAGTGTTTTCATGCTGAAGAGGACATTCCACTTGAAAAGCCTGGGATGCATACACATCTCAGCTGCCCATCCAGATGTATAAATCATGTTGTGAACTGGTTTTTCACATGGGGAAAACAGTTGAGTGGTCCCACTTCAGTCGGAGGAGAGAGCCGTGAATAATTCAGTAGTGTTTTTTTATCTTGTTTGTGGTTAATTCCATTTCTGTAGAACAAGAATAACACTGGTCCACATTAACAAGTTTGTTGACAGTAATATGGCATGATGCTCCCACCATCGTTTGAAGACCTTTACTTCTTCTAATGATAACTTTTCTTTTGTAAAGGGAAATGTCCCAAACAAGATCTTAACACTAGTTCACCACAAGCTTGGATTTTAAAAGAGGAACTTAGACCTTTCCCATACGTTATGCCTCTCTCAAAATAAGAAGCGGCATTAACTTGGATGGTAGTTTGAGTATGAATGGCATCACAAGGCTGCTTTTTATGACTGAGGATTCTCATTCTGTGATCTGTTGTGAGCTTCCTAGTCATATGATCCTGGCTTGCTCCTTTATCACCCAACTTTGAACTGTTTTGAGAGATGCCTAAAAATATTCTCAGGACTTCATTGCCATTACTCTTCCGTGTTAGCAATTGCTGTAATTGCCATTGGGTTCCTATGCAGTCAGAAAGGAGAGAGGAAGTGATCCATGGTTTTGTGACAGGGAAAGGTGCGCGGGCTCACAGAATGATGTCTTAATTAAACTGCTGTCTGACTTCCTGCAAATTGTGAGGCCTGTTCCACTCTTCACTGAGCAAGTATTGGCTTCTATCTTGGACCTTCACCCCACCTTTGATTGCGTGCTCGATGGAATTCCCTAGAATATTCTAAATATATTTCTCACTCACATACATGCATATGCACATGAACATCCTTACTTGCACACACATACGGTCTTTATTGAAAGCAAATAAATGAGTAATATGTTTCTCCCAAAATAGAGCTTCCATCTTATGCCTGGAAAAGCAGTTAAGTTGACATGCAGTAATCTCCTTGCTGACTGGGTGCTTGGTTGTCTCTTTTATTAAAGTCTCATTAAGCTGATCCGCCACGTTTCCATTTTGGCCTTTTCAGACTCATGGACAGACTGAAGCTATTTCATAAAACAGTTTCATTGCATAAAAGCAGTTGCATGTATCTCAGTGTCTATAAGTGTGTATGCAAGGATGTATTTCCATAATGATTTTAAGAAGGAAGGAAGGAAGGAAGGAAGGAAGGAAGGAAGGAAGGAAGGAAGGAAGGAAGGAAGGAAGGAAGGAGGGAAGGAGGGAAGTCACATTTCTAAGATCACCCAACTTGTTGATGACTCTGGAGAGTGTACAATATAGCATAAAGAAGCACAAACAGAAATAGAAAGATGGAACAAACATACACTAAAAATAGCACTATTTTTGGGGGAGGGAAACACACTTGTTCTCTGAAATGTTTAGCTGTACTTTTTCAGTTCTATATGGGTGCAACAAACTATCCCTAATCTGCAGAGAAGTGAAATAGTTCTAGACTACCTCATTAAAATGTGCCACATGAGAGTGAAATTAGGAAGTGCTTATTTCCAGGCTTACAAAAGGAGACGGAGAAGACATGGCAGTAGATGTTATGCTGTGCCACCTAGCCTGTGCAGGAGATCCCTTGGAATTCTTAGGTAGTCTGTGAGGATTCTGTAGGGTAATAGTCAATATTAAGATCATAAATATATGCAGGCAATCCCATTTAGTCAGTATAGGCTGCTAGCAATATTCTTGAGGTATGCCAAGCCATGGCATCAATATGTTACTATTAACATCCAGCAACCATTAGTAAATATAGTTTTCCTGGAGTCTTGCCATGTCTCAGTGGTTGGTTGCTTCCCTTGATATACATTTTCCTTAGATCTGGTGATACCAAAAGCTTGTTGTAGTTGAGATGAGTGTATGGCTTCCAACATATTTCTCTCCACTGTGTTTGCTGGAGCCTACATTAGGAGCATGAAGTACAGTACCTTGGTATTGAGGGGGAAAATTTCCCTTCAGTATACATAATTACAGTAATGCTTCTTCTGAAGCTGTCCTGTTCGCAAGATGGTGAGAAGATTGTTGTTATCTAGGGCATCAGCAGTGGAAAATGGCTATATTCAGAGAATTTCTGAACATAGATCCCACTTGAATTCAGCATTTAGCACATAGGTAAGTTATAAAGATTTTATTCCAAGCTTTTCTAGAATGACTGGTCCATTCTGTGTGTCTTTGCAGTATGATTGGACTGATGCTGGGAACCTGCGTAGCTTTCTATGTTGTTATTGGAGACTTAGGATCAAACTTCTTTGCTCGATCACTTGGACTCCAGGTAAGCTTGCTTTTTAATGACCTTATCAGTAGCAAATTAGATCAGTGCCTCTTTCATGTCAATATATAGGACAACATAGGGCATATTTGAAAGCTTGTCTGAATGGTGTTGGGGTTGCATACTCAAGCAGCCTGTCATTTTCAAAATTAAAAGCCAGTACAGAAACTATAGAGCAGCCTGCCCCACAAAAACCTGATTGAAGACAAATTAATTCTACTCATTCTCCATGAAGTTAGTGGTCAGGGTTCAGTCCCAAGGGTGGTTTTTTTATTTTGGCAAATGTTTGTATTTCCTGTTCATCAAGGTGGGGTGAAGGTAGACCAGGATCACCCGGTAGCTCTTCCTGTGACTTACACTATGTTGGCAATGACTTCCAAATGTTTAACAATGGCAGTATTAATGTGACTGGCCCTTGCACATTAAATTATGCTGGTGAAATTAAGAAATCTGAGAAGTTGAAAAGTGGATTTTTTTAGCGGAAAGGCTGAGATTATTCAGACATGGTATTTAAAACAGATTTCAAGGCTCAGTATTTTGGTTGTTTAATAAAAACAAAGTAGCTCCCACAGAACAGAAATTTGCCTAACCCTATTGTATATTTCTCATAATTTATCAGCAAAATTGTCTCTGCTTTTAGTTTATATAGCCATTACATTTATATGTGTGCTCTCACCTACTGATCCATTCCAATTATGGAAGCATCTCAAGCTTCTCATAATATTTATCAAGTTTTTAACTTGATGTTGATGTGAGACCGGACAAGGCAGAACTGGACCTATTGCTGTAGACTGAAGTAATCAACAGGGAACTTCCAGTTTGAGATGCTAAAGTTTGTAGTATCAAGTACCCTAGAGACAGAATTGGGTAAATGAATAGGGTTTTGTAGATCAATCAATCAATCAATCAATCAATCAATTTTTATTCGGTCATAGACCAGCAAAGGGTTTTGTAGATGTATACCCTAGGACAGAGCTTTCCAAACTGTGTGTCGGGACACGTTAGTGCAGTGCTTTCTAAAGTGCCGCCGTTGGCGACGCAGCAGCGTGCGTGGCGGTGGGGGCGTGCACGGCGGTGCGGGGGGGTGCACGGGGGCGGGGGCGTGCACGGGGGCTGTGGCGGCGGCCTCCGCTAAAACACAGAAGCACTGATGGTGCGCCGCTACCGCCGCCGCCATGCACCCCCCCGCTGCCGCTTCCAGTTTGTGTGGCGACACACCAGACTATGTGTTGCGACACACTAAAGTGTCGCGACACACAGTTTGGAAAGCTGTGCGTTAGTGTGTCGGCTGAAGTGTCTGGGTGTGTCACGAAATGATGCCCTGCTGTAAGAGTGTGTCGCGAAATGATGCATGTCTAAAAAGTGTGTCACCGACATGAAAAGTTTGGAAAGCTCTGCCCTAGGATATATCAGCTCATTTGTTAATCTCAAACTGCCAAATAGGAATATACAACATGATGGTGAATAACCTGGCAAACCAGGTCAAGGAAGTGCAGCGTTGATAGCATATCTGCTGTTTGCCTTTCCCATGCAGGAGCAGTTAAATTCCCAATGGATAAATAGGAACCAAAGAACTATCCGTAGGAGCAGGGACAGGCCAGGAAAGCTACAATGGACATTCAGTAGCATTCAGGCATGGTTTTTATCTGCTCTGGCCTGATGTAGTTAAGCTCTGATTAAGGACCTAAGAAGCTAAAAAAAAAATGCATCATAAGCAAAGCCAAATTAGGTATTAAATATTTTGAGACTTTTCCAAGCTTCCTGGTATAATAAATATTAAACGCTGCTGGTTAATTTTCTGGGTCAGAATTTCCAAGACTTCCATCTTTCCCCTTTTTGCAGCAAAGTTAGTTTTCATTTTATTTGCTGGAAGTACATAAAAGATATTCAAATAGCGTTGCGTTTGGATTACCATTTAAAACAGGCAATGAGCCTTTGCTTTAAAATGGTTTTGATAAGCACTTCATAGAGCAACAGTGGCACCCAGTGTCTGTGTGGTCTCATCACAGACGCTTTGTGAGAAGCGGCTTTCTTGACATTCCAGATTTTTTCCTTTTATTTGCTTTCCGAGTGAGTCTTAACCTTGGTCTATAGCAGAGTGGATGGGCTTAGAATGTCATGGCAAATTTTGAATGTACTTCTTTCTTGGGAGCGTTCACTGTAACTCTGCTTTCCTTGAACTGTGGTAGTCAAAATGTAATACATATGAATGGCATCTGACTGAGGAAGGCTGATGCAACTGTTCCTCATGTTCACCTTTCAGGTGAGCGGCTTGTTCCGGATACTCCTGCTTTTTTTCATCTCCCTCTGTATTGTGCTCCCGCTGAGTCTCCAGAGAAACATGATGGCTTCCATACAGTCCTTCAGTGCCATGGCTCTGATTTTCTATACGGTGTTTATGTTTGTGGTCAGTATTAATGATGGAAAGCTTTTGTTTTCTTCAATCTGGTGGTTAAGTCTTCTGAGGGAAACCACAGTGCATATTTAAATTCCATGGTACCCTAACTTTTCACGTGGGTGGGCTCTCTGGGGACCTTTAAAAGGAGGCCTGGTCTGCTTGTTGGCAACAACTCAGAAACCAGGAGACTGAGAGTTCTAGTCCTGCCTTAGGCATGAAAGCCAGCTGGGTGACCTTGGGCCAGTCCCTGTCTCTCAGCCCTAAGAAGGAGCCAATGGCAAACCAGGAGACTGAGAGTTCTAGTCCCGCCTTAGGCATGAAAGCCGGCTGGGTGACCTTGGGCCAGTCCCTGTCTCTCAGCCCTAGGAAGGAGCCGATAGCAAACCAGGAGACTGAGAGTTCTAGTCCCGCCTTAGGCATGAAAGCCGGCTGGGTGACCTTGAGCCAGTCACTCTTTCTCAGCCCAACTCACCTCACAGGGTTGTTGTTGTGGGGAAAATAGGAGGAGGAAGGAGTATTAGGTATATTCACTGCCTTGAGTTATTTATAAAAATAATAACGGGACAGAAAATAAATGAATACAATAAAATAAATAAACTCATACTTTTAGGGTTTAGTTTGAAAAGCTTTCTTGATTATTGGCACTACCTAGTAAGGGAATACCACTACCAGTAACAGGGATGCTACTTGCTGTTCTGTGCAAACCGCAGACTCAGGAATGTGTCTCCCGTATGCTACTCAAAGTTACACATTCTTCCAGGGAGGTCCTGCCCTGTCCTCATCTTCCAGCAAGCCAGCACTTTTATAGCAGTGTATACAATAGGATCTTAGGCCACACAGATTGTCAGAGGAACCCCTTGATGCTTCCACAGTGTTTAGTCAGATGCTTCCTTCAAAGCTTGCTCATTGAGGATTCCTTCAAAGCTTAGTCATTGGGAATACCTCTGATGGTATTCCTAGGTATTCCTTGCTTTATCTTGTCTCTCTGGCCATTC
Source organism: Charina bottae (assembly GCA_023362775.1). Lineage (NCBI taxonomy): Eukaryota > Metazoa > Chordata > Lepidosauria > Squamata > Charinaidae > Charina > Charina bottae. Next base: position 134,055,045 of record JALMGJ010000002.1, on the reverse strand, counting down.
TCCTCTTTAAACATCTTTGTTTAGGATACCGTTTATTTGTTTATGAACATTTTAAATGGCCTCAGGCTTAAAGACTTAAAAGACTTTAAAAGTCTTAAAAGAGTCTAGGTGGTGCACAAAGAGTGCCAGCTAAGCCTCAGTACTAGAATAAATACGTAGGATATAATCATATCAAAGTTGCGTTCGGTTATATTACATATAGATATCTGGCACCAATTATTTCCACCAATTAGAACTCAGGGGCCTCTTAACAAATGTCCTGAAGGCTCTAAGAGTGGGAGTCACCCTCGCTGTTCATAGGAGGGGAGCTTGCCCAGGGAATGCCAGTTTTCGGACCCACTCCTCCATACTTGCTGATAGGTGGGGACCTTTGGCAGGCATTCCCTGAGCCACATAATAACCATCTTCATGGTTCCCTGTTCTAGATACTTCTGCAGCTGGCACACCAGTCAAACTGGCAAAGGATATAGAGCCATATTTTCTTAGGCTGCAGTTTAGAAGCAGAAGACATAGGCATCCTTAGCAAGCTACAATGATATCAAAATAATGACCCAGGTGTCATGATATTGGCACCCAAATGACACAGTTATGTACTGGAGTCTGACATCTTATGCAGGTATGTTAGTCACATCATTTGTGCCATGACACACACATTGTCATTTCCATCACCACCACCACCCAACATGTAATGAACTCAGATTAACTTGGTAATATGCCAAATGAAAACGGTGCCCTGTAACAAAGCTCATAATGAGACGCAATATGTTTTGGTATTGACAAACTATGTGTTTTCTCAGTTGCTCAGTTGGGTTTTAAAGAGTTATGTAATTCCCCACTTCCAAAACAAAGAATATTGGTTCCTCCTACCAGGTAGCTTATTCTAAGGCGGGGATGGGAGGCGGAAGATGAAGGAAAGATGAGGCGGGGAGGGAGGGAGGGAGAGACCAGCATAGCAAAACAGTTTTCTTCTATAGTTGCATTTGGAGTTAGCAGTTCAGATTTAGGGGATAAGCTGACAGCCTTGCCGAAGTAGCAGGTTTAAAAGAGAGAAAGAGATGGCAGGTGTCTAGAGTAGTGTTTCTTGACCTTGGCAAGTTTAAGATGGGAGGACTTCAACTCCCAGAATTCCCCAGCCAGCTTTGCTGGCTGGGGAATTCTGGGAGTTGAAGTCCACCCATCTTAAACTTGCCACGGTCGAGAAACACTGGTCAAGAGGAAGAGCTCTGTGCAGTATAGCTCCTTCACTGCAAAAGTGGTGACAGTGGGTTAGAGCACATAGTGTATTTGGGAGGCTGCGGCTGCTAAAGTTGGGAGAGCTAATTATTACCAACAGCTAGAATATGGAAAGCCCCCTGAAAGAAGAGAGTGGTTGGTTAGGAGGTGGAAATGTTTAAAGATATTGAAAGGAATTATTACCAGAAATGGAAGGGACTGAATGCCAATGAAGGGATTTGCATATTTTATCAAACATCCAGTTGAGAACATTTAGTTGGAGGATAAGCCATTTTTGCACCACCCCTTCCTTGTGATGCAGGTTGCTGTAATTTACCCAGAAGCCACAAGCCCTAGATTTCCCATACACCGTGTACAGTGGTGACCCAGGCCTAGGAAATGTGGCTTGGTGAAATACCTGCCTGTAAGCTTCTGCTGCCCCTTTGCTGGTTTCCCAGATGTGGGTAAAGCTGCTGCAACCTGGGTTGCCAGTCACTGGTTTGGCCTGGTGTCTCTGTTGTCTAGATTATAACTCCTTTCTTTTCCTTGGCTACAGATCGTGCTCTCTGCTTTCAAACATGGCCTCTTTGTTGGGCAGTGGCTGCAGCGGGTCAGTTATGCACGCTGGGAGGGCATCTTTCGCTGCATTCCTATCTTTGGCATGTCGTTTGCCTGTCAGTCGTAAGTACCAGCAGTTCTAGCTGCTTGGAGATTGTGGGGTGGAATGAGTTTTGTTAAGGGCAAAGGGTCAGGATGGCCTGTATGGGATAGATACCATCTGGTCCCCTCGTCTTGATTTTAATCAAAATATTTTACAGCCCACTGAGGTATAGCATCTGACTGGGTTGTGACCCTTTTGTTACCTAGCTGGGAGAGGGAGTTATATTTCACTCTGGACTCATTGTACTTAAAAAGCTTCTTGTTCATAGGAGGCAAATACATCTCTGGTGTAATTTTCCATTGGCTTTAATGTCTGGTACTCAGGACCCTGTTCTTGAGATGTAAGAAGAACTTAAGCAGAGATAATTAACACCATAGTGGGCCACCAATGTTTGCTTAAAATGATTTTTGTGAACATCATCTTCATTAAGCAACACAAACATTTTAGCACAGACTATTTAAAAAAGGTAACTGTTCTTAGCCAATTTGACCTCCTTGATTATAGGGTCCCATTTGCCCTTATGGGCTCAGGGCAGGGCGTCAGGCATTGTTTTTGTGTGTTACACTAAGCAAAGCCTGTTCCAGATTTTGGTTCAAGTCTTTCAGCTCTCATTTAACACATACCCACACCCCACACCCAAACACATGATTTTTAAAACTTCTCAGTTTCAGACTAGAGGGTAGAAATGTAAGCTGCTGCCCATTCAGAAACCTCAATATTAGAAATGATATTTTTGTACCTTATGCCTTCCCCTATTCTGTTCTTCATCGTCCCCTCCCTCCATTTTCTGATTCCACCATTCTTTTCTTTTTCCAATCCCTCAGTCTGTCAATAAAAAAAGAAATAATGAAAATCCATGCTGCATACTGGCACAGTTTATTCTGGATGAAGAACTTACGGATTTTTTTTAGTGTAACACATGCCTACCCTTAGTTGTCAAACTTGTTCTTGTGGCAGATGTAAGCTTTCATCCACAGATAATTCCCATTTCCATTCTAGTAGCATTACTTCTACCACCCTCTCATTTGTGGCTGGACTGAAAAGTGGCCCAGTGAAACCATAGAGGCGTGTGTGTTCAATTGCGGACCCAAAATGGACCGTTAGCATTAGCTTTGATACAGCTGGGCTCTCCATCTCCCCCTCTGCCCACTCCCCCAATTATGCTTCTCAGATTTAATGTGCTTCACTCAGTTTTAAGTGTCTCTGCTATAATTGGTGACAGAAGGGTTGATTCATTCTTTTATAGCTACCTAGTTACCACAGTAGGGTTTATAAAATCCAAATTTGTCCTTTTTCTTGTGGTGGCCATTCAGCAACCAACCTTCATTTGGTGGGAGTTGGAAACACAGCAAAATTATATGTTCTGGACTAGTATATTCACATATCTCTCTAAATATAGATTACTATACCACTGGTGTGGCAAGCCAAACTGAAAGTTAAATCCTATCATTTTTCCCAAGGGCAAGAATAACACACACTTCTTGGCCTGTGTGACGTCACATGTGGATGGAGCCCAGGGTTGACAGGCCTGCAATAACTGACCTTTCCATTGATTTACCCCAAAATTTTAAGAAGTGTTGGATAGAAGCAAAGAAGTAACCTGCATTGATAGGCCATTTGCTATGGCTTGTGAATGCACAAGTATGCTTAGCTTGCAGAGTTGGCTGTCTTTGGCATTAAGGTTTGTTGTCATTGCCAAATTCAAAGAGAAATGCCTCTGCGCCCCCCACCCCTTGTGTGCAGCATATGGTTTAACAGACTGCACATGAGGCTGGGAGCCAGGAAGCCTAGAAATATAACATTAACTCTGTTACAGCCTTCCTGTATGACCTTAGGATAGTGTCCCTGTCATTACAACTCTCTTGTAATATGAGCTGTGCTGATGTAACCTTTGAATCAGGCATTTCGGTCAGAGGTATAGATAATCCTTGTGTGAACCGACTGGAATGACTGGCACTGTTCTTAGTTGGTGTCATTCCAGTGTCATTGCTAGTGCAATATGAATGACATATTGAAGGACTGGGAACGAGGACTCCGTTTATGCTCTGCATCACTTTTACATGTAGCTATCCACATTTATGACCATTTGGCCCAATTTCTCCATTAATCAGTGATTTTTAAAAAAAAAATAGTAGAAGTGCATTTCAATTTGTTTTCTAAAGATATTTTCTTTTAATATATGTATGTTTATTTACTTACTTACATACAGTAGATGTAGATATAATTAGAGAGATAGAGAAATAGATATGATATAGACATATAAAGCCAAAGGGTGGGAAGAACAAAATTTGGTATAGAACGCAATTTTGCTGTATGCATCAGTCTGGGGGAAGGGCAGTTTTTATTAAGATTTGCAAAAATCCAATTCCTCACATCTTCTTTCATAGCATAGTAGCTGCACCCAGAGTCATTGGCTGGTGGGAAGCCTTGGAAAATTAAACAAACAAACAAACAAACAAACAAACAAATAAATATTCTTGGGGAATTACAAAGGACACATTCCCCTTTACAACTGAATGTACTTGGAGGAATGAGCCTATATCAGATGAAGTAAGATGCTATCTAACTCTGATCAAATATTCCAACTGCTTTGTCCTAAGACTTCTGCATTTTGCAGAATTAGGCCTTTTCTCTGAGCAGTATTGCATCCTTCCGAGAAAGAATCTAAAAACAACTGCAACTGTACCCTTTCAAAGTTCTGCAGACAAGGGATGGGTGTTTATGTTTAAGAAATGGAAACCTGCTTACAAAAGAAATAGCTATTTTTCCTCCACCAAGAACTATTTCAGGCTCTGAAGCTGCTTGCTTGTGCTGTTTTTCTCCTTGTGCTCATCTTGGAAATAGAGAGATAAATGTAAAGGCCATTTGGACTAAATACTTTTCTTCAGTTTACCCTGAGGAGCAGTGTTATGTGATTACTAGTGTGGTGAAGAATCCCTGTAGCATAAGGAAACGTTTATCAGACAAAGGTTTCTGTTCCCCAATACCTTGATCTTGACCTGGCCTTCAGGGTGGACATTTCAGCTGAAAAACAAAGTCTGTGCACAGTGAGGCGTACTGCTTGTTATGCATCTTGGAGTTCTGATTGGCAGGGAAGGTTTGACTTGCACATCTGATGGGTTTGAGAATCTCTTTTACTTCTGTGTCTGGAAAGCCAAAATGTCTTGGGGCTTGTTTATACAAAGCAGGGTGCTGAGGGACTTCTGATCCTCTGTCTCTTTGAACTACCATCTTTTTAAAAACCCAAGAGTTGCCTTGTTAGATCAGACCAAAAGCTCTTCTAATCCAGCCTCCTGTCTCCCAACAGTATCCAGGCAGATGCCATAGGGAAGTTCACAAGCAGGGTATGGTGGCAACAGTAATTTTGTGATTTGCTCTTTGGGATTAGACGGTCACCGGTGTTTGAGGAGAGTTTTATTTTCACTTTTTGCTGCATACCCAGAATTTCACAGAATGCTTTCATACTACTTGTCCAGACTCAGAATGAATAAACAAGTAGGATCAGGGAGATTCATGAACAGGGTGGTTTTTACTTAAAAACAAAACCCAAACAATTTGCAGCCTCAGAGTGATGTAGGCACTAAAGAGCTAAGGAAAAGAGGCTCATTCTCCCAGTTCCCCATCCTCTAGAATGGTTCTCCTTATTAAAAATCCATTCTGCATGGATCATAATGATGGGGGCGGTTGTAATCAAGAAAATGTAGGAGTTAAAAATCAACCTTCTTCTCTGAATCAGGGGACAGTGCTATTAATGTTTTTAAAATGCAAGGTATCCGATTTGGTTCATTGGCTTAAAAAGGGAATTTCTCATTAAAACCTTCCCCACGTGCAAGGCTGCCTGGGTACACAGCTGTGTTTCAGGATTAGCATGTAGTTTGTTCTGTACCTCTGGGCTTGGGGCAGGAAGATCCAAGGCCCTGTCCTTTTTATTTTTTTCTGGAGCCCCGGTAGGGTGGTTAAGAACAATCCAGCTGGACCAATTAGATTATAGGGGAATGCTTAGAAGAACAGGTCTATCAATCAGATTTTAAATTATATCCCCCCCACCCCCAGTTCATAATTCTGATCTGGGGTAGTTTTAAAAGTGGGAATAAGAGTGATTTGTGTTGAGGAGGCCGCCTGCTTCCATCCCCACACCTAAAATCCTCTAAAAAAGCACCAAAAAAAGCTGAAAAATTATTCATTTGGGGGGATTTTAAGAGTCAGACCAGGAACAGTTTGCTTCTGGGAAACGTCCCCCTCCCATTGCTATCCTTAACCTCCCCATAAAGCCAAAAATGGCCAAAACAACGTCAGGCACACCCCTTCCAGGGTTGATGCGTAGACATCACTGGACTTTTTCCCAGAGTTTCCCAGAGCTCCTCAGGAAGTTGGAAGGTTGAATTTCTGCCCCCAACCATTCAAATATTGCCAGCCTCTGAATTAAATCTATGCAACCTCCAGCTGCTGTAGTAAATTATATACCTGATGTTAGGAACAAGCTTTCCAAGTATATAAGCACCCAAACCCCGTGTAATTGGCTCCTTCAGTTTTCTGGGAGCTTGGGCTCAAGCATTAGTGCTGAAATATGACAGGCGCAGTGTTTAGTTTTGGTTGTTTAACTTTTCTCTTTGACAATATGATGCTTTCGCTCCTTTCCTGCTTCTCATTCTGTAAACACCGCACTGCTTTAATTATCAACCCAGGATGCTCCAAGAACAATAATCTCCAGAGTGCTGTCTGGAGCTCTGCCACTGGTGTTTGACTCAAACAAGTGGTCATTCAAGTTGCAACATGACTTTTTTTCTCTTTCGAAATGTGAAATATTTACATTGTACACGTGGCAGTGGCAGAGAGGAGGAGAGCAGGCATAGTTGTGCAACACTTAAACGTGGGAATGTGTAGAGCTCTTTTGGCATTGGCAATATAAACCGCTGTAGCATAACAAGAGTCTCGGGGCGGGGGGGAGAGATTCTGGGATCACCTTTATAGTGGCAGCTGAGCACAGGATTGATATTTCTCTTCCTGACATTTTCTAACTTGCTCCATCGTTTGTTTGACTGTGTTTTACAGCCAGGTCTTGCCAACGTACGATAGCCTGGATGAGCCATCAGTTAAAATCATGAGTTCCATTTTTGCCTCCTCACTAAAGGTGGTCACTGCCTTTTATGTTATGGTGAGAATTTTCATTTTTTTTAAAAAAAAAACTTCCCTGCCCTGTCCCCCTTCTCTACATTAAAAAACAAAACAAAGCCATAAAAAAAATCTTCTGAAAAAAAGTCTGTAAAGCATTAACTGTGAGGAACTATGACCTGTTCTGCCAATTCAGAATCCTGGATTTGCAAACCATAAATTCCATTAAGCAGGGCTGGAACATGGTACGTGTGACTGGTGTGCATACAGGGTGTTTCAATTTCCCCGTACCTTAACTAAGCAATTAGTTTGATCGGCAAATGCTGCCAGAAATGTCTGTATGAAATGTAAAAATACTGGAAAGGGTCACAGCAGGGTCTGCTTCAGCAACAAAGCATCTCTATCTGGAGATCAGAGAGAACTGTGCAAACCCGTCCTCTGCGGTACTCATCTCTGATAGGGCAAAAAAAGGAAGTTGTGGAAAGCTTTTCCCAACTCTCTTTCTTAATTCAAACTGACAGCGTATGTGCATCTAGACCAGGGGTATGCAATGTTTGACTTTTGGGTGGTGTGTCAAGAGCTTCACCCCAAAAAGTGGCTAACCTAATTAAAATTAAAATGCTTGAATTAAATGCGATTTATGTGATTATTCCATCTAATGTTTAATAAGGTTCCCCATTTGATACATTCAGCAATGACATTTGAAGGGGTTTTAGGAACTGCATTCTAAGGAGCTACATTTTGTGCCCATCTGGGCAATGCTTGGCAGTTATTACATTTCTCAGTAATGTCTCAATACCATTGAGCTATTAATACTTGGGGCAGGGGAGGAACAATGAATTTTGCTTGTAGCTCTCCTGGTGCTACATTGGGAAGCGAATGACATTATTTTCTGATAAGCTTGTTGGCAACCAGAAAAAATTAATGTCACATTGCATTATGAAACCCAGTTAAATATATAGCTCATTCTGACCAGGCATGACCAGTTGGTGATGGTGGGTACATTACAATACCTCCCTTTTTTAAAGGGCAAAGTTTGGAGTTCAGTTGCTATCTTGCCTTCTTTGAGAGAGTTAGAACTAGTTTGAAGTCAGCTTGACAAATTCTTCATTCTCTCTATTTCCATACTGATAAAAAGTGGTGATGTCATAAAAAACGCATTTAAGATGATGGAAAAAAAATTAAATTATTGTAACGTTTTTACTTTGGGGAAAGCAATGCTAGACATTGTCATAGCCAACTGCTCAGAATGACTTAATGTCACCCCTCATCTTTGTATCATATTGGAACTTTGTTTTATTCTATCATACATCTGTTACATGGCTGCTCTTTAAATACTGCCCACTCCATCTCTAAAACATCCCCTGGAATTTGGAAATGTACAGGGAAATCCACCATAGGTAATGTGAGATTCCTGACAGTTTTCTTAAGAGACAGATTGGAATGGGTGATAAGTATACAATTTAGAGGTAAGGAAGGAATAAGAGAGATATAATTAATTAAATAATTAGAGAAAAAGATAGCTCTTTGTCTGGAGGGCAGGCCCAAGGGGTGTCCAAATTTGTTCTCTTTCCAATAAACAAAGGTATATGACCTCTGAAAATAATTTCTGTTTTCTGTTTGAACAGGTTGGGTTCTTTGGCTATGTGAGTTACACTGAAGCCATTGAGGGCAATGTACTTATAAACTTCCCTTCCAACGTAGTGACAGAGGTGATACGTGTGGGGTTCATGATGTCTGTTGCAGTTGGATTTCCAATGATGATTCTGCCATGCCGGCAGGCCTTGAATACGCTTCTTTTTGAGCAGCAGGTAAAATTGTGTAAACTTGCTTAAACTAGAGTTTAGACTCTCCTCCATAGTCCATCCTAAACTGAAGAATTTGTGTTCACACTGCCCTCTCCTCCATTCTTTATATCTCATGAAAAAGGACCAAGTGGAATTTCCCCACTTTTAGGTTTGGAGATAGCATTCAATTTGGTGGTGTTTTCATCTGATTCCCCATGGTTGCTTTATTATGAGAAAATGGTTAGATAACAATTAACACTATTTGCTCTTGCATGGAATCAATTTTGCTGGGCGGAAGACTAAGCAGCCAAACATGTTTGTATGCCTGCGAAAAAAGCAGGAAGTAATGTTTAGGACACTCTGTAAATTAGGTTGATTAAGCCTTCCTGTGCATAAGTATAATACCTGTGAAGATGGCAGCCATTAACTGCTAGGTATGAAAGAAAACGTAGCCTAAAGCATTTTAATATTCCAAGAAATAAGAAAGTTTCAGACCAGCTATCAGTGGTTGTGACCATGCCCTAGGCAAGTGGTAATTATCTCCTTTCTTTTGTCTTGCCATTTTGTTCCCCCAAATGTAACCACTTTCCTAAGAAGCTCACTCTCTGGTAAATGACTGACTCTTGTGCCATTCAAATGCGGTGTTGTAATCCATTTTTACCATATGCATTATCATTGTGTAACTCATCAAGTACAATAATTTTGGCCTGCTGAAGCCATGATGAATCTTACCCACTACTGTGCAGATTCATGATGTGGCTGACATTGGTTTAAAGTATAATTGCGGTAACATTTGCTCTACTATTTTGAAGCATAATTTATTTGCAGCATGTAAAAGGTTTTAAAGGCATTTTAAGACAGTTATGAGAGTTACAACTAACAAGAATAGACAAATGGAAAACATGCATTTCATTTGTTACACTGACCGGTTATCTTTCATACTGGAAAACTTTTTCAGAGGTCATTAAATCATACTAGTTGGATTAATTTAAAGTTTTAAGTCTAAAGTTTCTGTAAATAATTTCCAAATAGTAATAAATAGTTGATCAAGCAAACACATTGGAAAGAGATTCTAATTTAGAGGATCCCTAAAGAGATCACTGAGAATTTGAGGGGGTGGGAGAAGAGGATCTGTTCATATACTTGTTTTACTCATCTTTTCTTTTTAAACAGCAAAAAGATGGAACATTTGCTGCAGGAGGTTATATGCCACCTCTCCGATTTAAAGCTCTGACGCTGGCAATTGTGTTTGGGACCATGGTTGGTGGCATCATGATCCCAAATGGTAAGGGAAATTTTGGAATTTTCAGACTCCTTAAAAGCTCATGATGCATTTATGTGGTTGCTGCGTATGAGCATGTGTTAGAATAAGCTCAGATACAGTATATGTGTGCAGTCATCTTTCATTAAAGATATATACCTGCGCATACAGTGAATACACTTGGAATGATCACACTTATAGCAGTATTTCATATTTATTTCCAAACATTCTTTTGCTTCTTGCTTCCAGTAATTTTCATGATCTTGTATGTTGCTTTGAATTTTAGTATTTCTAAACAGAAATATACCTAGTTGCACCTTCTCTTTCTGAGATGCCTGTAAATAGTTTAACATGTATATGGTGCTGATGGCATGAAATATTAGTCTAATCTATTTAAAAAGACAAGATATATTATTTTTTTAGCTGTTTTATACATTAGGCTGTGGCAGAGATATTGGTATTTTTCATCAAGGAGCTGGTTCAAGTAGAGAAGTGAATGTAGCATACCACGTTAATGCTATTACTTTAGGTATCACACTGACTAACTTTTCTATATGATACCAGTGCCAGAGGTAGGGAAAGAGAAGAGAGGCTGGAAAAACTTTCTTCTTTTTTTTTGCTTGCAATCAGCCATGAGATTCTGCCATGTCAGAACCCCAAAGTAAGATGCCTTCCAATTGTTTTGTGCCTTTCAAATGATTTTATTTTCAATTCCCATCAGCCCTAACCAGCATAGTTAATGGAAGGGATTGAGGAAGTTGACGTCATCTGGAAGTATCACTTTGCCTATTCTTGTCCTGTACCTGTATAAGAATCAGTACCTGGATCCATACTAGAGTACATATAATCAAAATAATTCAGTATTTTCTTAAGCATTCTTTGTTGTCAAAACAGAAGTATTGTGACTAGTGTATGCTTTTCACTCTATTTTAATGCATACTTCATACTTAAGGATGAAGTAGGATCCTAATCCACTGTAGTGATGGTAAGTATGGAGCTAAAGATGTTAGTTCATCACATTATGAAGCTAATAATGTGCTGATGTGTTTATTTTATCACAGTCACTAAAGTAGATTACAATCTCTGCTTCACCAATAGGCCCAGAGCAGAAAGGCAAGAAAAATCCATTCTTCATAGTCTAGACCAAGAGTGGTTAAAGGGATCTAATTCATATTATGTGACTTTGAGTATATGCCTCTAGATTTCTCCTGAATCATTTCAATGGAAGGGTTAATTAATATGCTGTTAACTGGAGCTTCTAATAATTTGTTTCTTCTTCCTCTTCTCTGCTAGTGGAGACCATCTTGGGCCTAACAGGTGCAACAATGGGAAGTCTCATCTGTTTTATCTGCCCAGCTCTTATTTACAAGAAAATCCACAAGAATGCCCTTTGCTCACAGGTCAGTGCCAATGCTAATTAACTCTTACTCCATCTACTGCTTACAGTAGAGTTTGGGCATCTTGTTAATTTCTCTGAAGCCAAGGAGCCCAATCAACTCTCTTGTTCCACATGGATGAGAGACATAGTAGGCAGGGCAAGGGCTCTGAGTAGAACACATCATTATCAAGAAGTCAGCATTTGTGACTGTATACCTCCATATTCTAACCTTGGAATGCCCCTGTTTTTATGTCTGGCAGACTGTGCCGTGCATTAATAGCTGATTTCCGACTCTGCATCAGCCTGCCCCTTGCTTTAGTGTTCCCAGCATGGAGAATGCAGGCAGCATTTTAAATGCTTAACAAGTCTGCTTCTTTGAGATTGTGGCTGAAACAAATACATGTTGGCACCTGTGGGCCTTGCTCCTGATCATTGCTTTTTTTGGTTTCAGCCTCAAAATAACAATTGCAAAAAGGAGCACACACATACTCTCACACACTAATTATTATAGAAATAGATTTCCCATTGTGGAAAGTGTTTAAAAGACACACCCAAAGCATCCTTGTTTTTTCAAAGATAGGACTAGTTCCACTTCCTGATTTACTACAGCCACTACTTTTTAAATGGAGCTGAAATTAAGGTTTTTGCTATTCTCTCTGACCATAATGTAACAAAGTGACATTTTCAGGGAAGTTCATCATTTCTCTGAGGAAGAAGTGGGTGATGATGTTTCCATCTGTTTTTTTCCGCTGCTTACTCACTGTGCATTTTCTCCATTAAACATGGATTCATGGTATCTTTTTTGATGGCATGCAACTTTTGAAGGAAAGATATTGGTAGTTTTCGGGCAAGTTGTTAGGTTAGGTCTTTGCTGTCAGTCTCTGAACCCAGCCCCAGTGGTGTCAGGCACAGCAGATTGGCAGCTCAAGGCAATGCCAATGAAACAGCTATAAATTGCCATCCCTATTTTAGGATGAACCCTTATGTTGCCTCATTCTTCTCCTCTCTTGACACTTGTAAACAATTGCGGTATGTATGGCAGGCAAGTAGAACAAAGGCAGCAGAGTAAATTTCGATTGGCTGTATCCCAGTTCTGCCCCCTCCTCCACCATGCTTTTTGGCAATATATCATTGTTGCTACTGCAACCTGTATCACTGCATACCCAATTCACTTTCAAGTTAGTTTAGCTAGATGTTTGTGGTCTTTGAATGCTGTATTTTTTGTTAATGTTGCAAGGTATCCTGAATACCTTTAAAATGGCTGGTATGTATCTGTCTGTGTAGTACAATATGGATCTGGATGTTTGTGAGTATGCATTTACATGCGTTTGTAAATCGCTCCCCAATTTAAGAGATTTTCCTTTTAACTCACACCCATGATTATAATGGTGAGATCAGTTGCCAGTTTTGCTGCTATGATGTAATTGAATGGTCTATTGACTTATGTGCTGGGTGAGGGTATAAGTGTCATAGTTCAAGGTGGAGCCTTGAAAAGCTGAATCAAACATGTACTCCTCCCAATTCTTCTGGATCAGAATCATTCTCATGGGGAGGGGAAATGCATCCCCAGATGTTTTTGTTGGTTGGGTATCTAATTCTACCAACTACAGTTAATTGTTTCAGACAGCTGGTCAGTCAATAGTTGGCAGTGAACCAGAGCCCCAGAAGGCAGCTTGGATTAAATAGTGTGAGTAGTTCTGTTAAAAGCTTGGAATGCTGGAAAGATGATTCAGTAATTGAGCAACTAGGGGAAGTGATAAGAATTCTGCCAGACTTGTGAAAGTGCTGATGACTTGGGAATCTTTCTCTTTCCCCTGGTTCCATTTGTAAGTCTGTATCCTTTCTTGGCATGGTAGGAAAGGATTAGAGAATATCATATGAAAGTCTGTAAATGACTTTTCTGAATTGGAAAACTTGCCTGTGCTCTCTTGAATGACTTCTCAAACAAGAGAGAAGTCCCTGAATAGTCCACATTTAACACAAAAGAGAAAAGAGCTGGGAAACTCTTGGCTACTCTCAAATGTATCGTTTATGACAAAGATACTCAAAAAGATTATAGGCTTGCAATTCCAAACATGTGCAGGATATTGATTATTTGAACCCATTTCAGTAAGGTTTATTGGGACTGAAAATTCTTTGGTTGCTTAGTAGATGATCTACAGTGGTAAATAGATGGGAATGTGGTCCTGGTAATTCTCCTAGACCTCTCTGTGGTTTTCAGTACCAATAATCATGGTATCCTTCTGGAGTGAGCCACGGGACACTGCTCTGCCGTGTTTCCAGTCTTTTCTGTTGCAGTCTTGGTACCTGCAAAAAACTACTGCAGAAGGTTTTCTCACCCAGAGTTTTGGAGTGAGGTACTATCCGTATGCTGCTAAACCCAGCTGTGATACTCTATGCCAGGGTTTCTCAACCAAGGTTCCGCGAGAGGTCACTAGGGGTTCCCTGGGAGATCACAATTTATTTTAAAAATTATTTCAAATTCAGTCAACTTCACATTAAAGAGGTAAGTTTCATTCTTTATTTTTAGTTTAAGAACATTGTTAATGCCTGTAATACAGGCCTACCCATGAAACGAATATAATAATTTTGTAACTTGTGGCCTATATTTGAGCCTGAATGTGCAGGGGTTCCCCGAGGCCTGAAAAATATTTCAAGGGTTCCTCCAGGGTCAAAGGTTGAGAAAGGCTGCTCTATGCCATCTAATTCCAATGAAACAGTTGAACTGCTAAGTTCGATAATAGGCTGAATGAGGGTAAACAAGTAACAATAAGCCCAGAGAAGATTATGGTGCTCTTGGTTAGTGTGGAACTATTCTCTGAGATTGGAACTGTCATTCTGAGCTGTCTGGAACCAGCAATAATTACCCATGTCTTAGCTACATCCCTGTTTGACCACTATACTGCACTTGTGCAAAACATGGCAGCCAGGTTGCTAACAAGTACCTGATATCTTGAGTCCAACATGCTAATGCTGAAAAATTTGCACTAATTGCCAGTAGTTTTCTAAGGTGGTGTTTGGTTCTGAGGAACTGTCTGTCTTGATATGAATTAGCCAGATGTTATAGTTATAGTCAGCCGCAGAAGCCATCTTAAAGGTGCTCTCATTTTCTGAAGTCTGTTTGTCATACATAAGGGGTGGGCATTCTTCTATATTGTTCCCAAGCTATTGAATATCCTTCCTTGGAGTTCTGCTCAGCCACTCCTCCTACTTTTAGGAAAGGAATCAAGATTTTCCTCTCTAGACAGGTGTTTTCAGTTTGAATTAGTTAATTGTAATTTTAACTTATTGCTAATGCAGAATCCAGATGTTCACTGGGAGTAAGAAACAATTTCTTTTCTGTCCCCAAAATATCAACAGCATCATTTGCAAGCTTTTCAACTATCACACTTCATCTGCTCAGCTCCCTGAATCTCCTTCCTTGCCCAAAAAATAGATGGACTTTACTGATAGATTAGGGGAGGAAGAAGCCACTACATTGCCTCCTTATCAGGCATGTGACTGTACCATGAACTTGAAGCCAGGAGTCCAGATCCCAGCTAAGAGGTAATACCATATATCTACTCAAGAGTTAGCCACTTTAAAAGAATTTCTGGATGACAATTTAAAGAAAGGATTTTTTTTTTGTCCTTTACACCTGCAGCACCTGCACCAACATTTTTTATCCCTATAGGCTCCTGAACAGAGTAACCATTAGGGATCTCTGCCCATTGCTTCTTATTTCAGATCTCCTAAACCGCCTTCAGAAGGCATGCCATTTCGTGAAGTTGGACTTGAGAGGCATGTACACTTTGATCGAGAATGAAAGAGAGACACAAACACTTAACACCATTTGAGAGCAGTAATACTTTTTGGCTTGGTTAATTACAGGGTGGTCTTCTCCAGATTCATAAATTAAATATCCCCTGATATTTTGGAAAAATGTGTTGTGGTGTACTGGATGATATACTGATCTTTTCAAAAGACTCTGACTCATGTCAGAGATGTCTTAGAGCAATTCCATGAACACAAACATTTTGCTAAGTTGGGAACATGTGTGTTGGATCTTCCCCAATTTGACCATTTGGGTTACAGGATCCTGCAAAAATAGAATCCATAGGCAAGAACCTAGAAATATTTTATTTATTTGTTTGTTTGTTTATTTATTTATCATATTTATATCCCGCCCATCTCCCCCACAAGGAGGGACCCTGTGTAGGATGCCAAGCATTTTTATTAAAAAGAGTCATCCCTAACTTTGCAGAGTTCATAAGGCTGCTGTCTCAATTCTTAAAGAAAGGACATTAATTCAAATAGTCTACTCAAGAGAAAGCAGCATTTCAAAAATTGCAAGTCCTCTTCACAGCCACTGCTCAAACATCTAGAGCCCTCCTGCCCCCTTGTGGTGGTAACAGATCCCTTAGATTTTGCATTAGGAGCCATTCTCCTCCACACAGTGAAAAGGAGGGGGCAGGGAGAGAAATCTGCCATGTGCCTTCTATTCCAGATTGCTTCTCTCCAGCTGAATGGAATGATGACATTTTCAATACAGAGGTGCTTGCAATAAAAACTGTTCCACTGATGGAGGCATCTCCTAGACTGAGCAACCCATCCAGTATAGGTACACACAGATCACAAGAATTTGGAAATTCTGCAAAAGGCACAACATCTCACACCTTGTTACATCAGGTGGACACAGGTTTTTTTTTTAATATCACCCATATTCCTGGCTCATAGAACAAATTACCCGAGACACTATCACATATTAGGGGTGTGGTGGCTCACGCCAGGCTTGTCGATCGGAAGATTGCAAGTTTGGAGGTTCGAATCCCTAGCCCCGCATAACGGAGTGAGCTCCCGCACTCGCCCCAGCTCTTGCCAACCCAGCAATTCGAAAGCATGCAAATTCAAGTAGATGAATAGGCTAACAAACGGAGATGAACACCGGCCCCTAGAGTTGGACACAACTGCACAAATGTGCGGGGGGAACCTTTACCTTTTTTACTATCACATATTAGCCCTGACAGAAGTGTGACTACCTCTGAAGGCCATTGTTGGGAAAGTAGTGGGCTTCCTCGTGCAGTTGGTTGGCCACTGTGAGAGCAGACTGTTGGACTAGCTAGCCAGGAGTCCAATCCAATAGGGCACTGCTTATGTTCTCATATACCTGAATATAATGTTCCCTGCTCATCTGTCCCTACCTGCAGCCAAGCAACTTTGCCCCTCCCCAGAGATTAGATCTCCAGAAACTCTATATGTTTGCTCTGGGCTGTTTAGGTGATGCACTGTCCCAGAGTCTGCAGGCTGTCTGGATGAGGAGGAACAGACTCAGGCTCAATCCTGACAAAACTGAGTGGCTTTGATATTTGGGCCCCCTGGTCCGGGGGACTTTCCACAATCCTGTAAGATTGGGCAGAGTAGGTGCACGTCTGGTCCCCTCAATTAAGCAGTGTCATCTAGCGAGACCTAAAAAGTATGTTTTCTCTGTCACAGTGCCTGCCCTCTGGAATAGCATCCCTCCAGAGATCTGTATGGCTCCTACCCTGGTGATATATATATATTTATTTTAAATATTTATTTATTGATTGATTGATTGACTGATTGTGATATTTATACCCCGCCTATCCCCTCCCTAATGGAGGACTCTAGGTGGCTTACATTCATATATATACAATTCAAATTATACAATTCACCAAATTCAATTCACCGCGCGTGAAGGAAGGGGGGTGAGGGAACTGACTCTACTAGGCTCCGGACTACAATTCCCAGGATGCCTTGAGCCGGCTGCTGACGTCCTGTAGCTGTCACATCCGGGTCCGTCGTCACCACTGCCATTCGATCTTCCTCCGATCCTCTCCTTCGGTGGAGCCGACTTCCCGACAGGACGCCAGCAAATTAGCCCACTTAAGGTGGTACCCATTTTATCTACTTGCTAGGCTTTCGAACTGCTGGGTTGACAGGAGCTAGGACTTAGCAACGAGAGCTCACCTCACGCGCGGGGTTCGAACTGCTGACCTTCTGATCGGCAGCCTACAGCTCAGCTGTTTAACCTGCTGAGCCATCCGCGTCCCTCGTCCCTATTCAGAAAGTCACTGGAAACTTTGCTATTCTTCCATGCTTTGAGGTAGAGTGGGTGTTGAGCCCTTGTAGGATTTGTTATGGATTGTTGTCTGGACAATTATAACTGTTTGTTGTTGTTGTTGCTTTTAAAGTTCTAAGCTACCCAGAGTTTTACAATTGGGCAGCCTCTAAATTATTAAATTAAGCTAAACTAAATTAAATTAAAATTTCACTATGCTTATATTTCCTGTTCCCTTGGTCCAAATATTCATCCAAATGTGCATTTGCAACTTCCATTCACATTTATCAATTTACATTTCAGGATTTCTACATGCATCATCTACCACACATAGTTTTACAGCTAGATCAGTTTGAAATATTTATGGAATTAAGCTCAGCCTTGGAAATCTAGATTAAAACACTTCTAATTGGCTCTGTTTTTCACTCCTGACTTCACAGTTGGTGCCATTTCTGGATCATAATGTCTCAAGATGAACAGGCTAGAAACCAGGAAACTCAGAGTTCTAGTCCCGCCTTAGGCATGAAAGCCAGCTGGGTGACCTTGGGCCAGTCCCTCTCTCTCAGTCCAATTCACCTCACAGGGTTGTTGTTGTGGGGAAAAGAGGAGGAGGAAGGAGTATTAGGTATGTTCGCCGCCTTGAGTTATTTATAAAAATAATAAAGGCGGGATAGAAAATAAATAGGTAAAAGGTAAAGGTTTTCCCCTGCACAGTCGTGTACAACTCTAGGGGCCGGTGCTCATCTCCGTTTCTTAGCTGAAGAGCCGGCGTTGTCTGAAGACGCTTCTGCGGTCATGTGGCCGGCATGAGACGTGCGGAACGCCGTTACCACCCCACCAAAGTGGTACCTATTTATCTACTTGCATTTGCATGCTTTCGAATTACTAGGTTGGCAAGAGCTGGGGCGACTGCAGGAGCTCACTCCATCACGCGGCGCTCAGATCTCGAACCACCAATCTTGCGACCTTCCGATTGACAATCCTGGCATCTTAACTGCTAAGCCATCCAACTCCCCAGAAAATAAATAAATGAATGAATGAATGAATGAATGAATGAATGAATGAATGAATGAATGCATGCATGCATGCATGCATGCATGCATGCATGCATGCATACATACATACATACTGCAGCTTTATCCAAACCATTTCCAAATAATTACCAGAACCAAGTTTTTTGGTTTTTACTGCTTTTATATATTGAGTGTACTTCTCAGTCAGTTTTCCATCAGATCCTGGAGTCTATTTTCTGGATTCTCAGAGCCAATTTGGTTCTCATTGGCATGTATAGTATATGAAGTTTGGGACAGTTGTCACTCTGCCTTTAATTACATTGAATATCATTTGCTATGTTTTTTACTCTCACCACCTTTGAAGAGATTCTTCAAGAATTCCTTCTAATATTCTTGAAGTTGCAGTAGAGTTTTGTAAATTGCATATCCTGCCAAATTATTCATTGTGTCATCACTGAACCTGGAATGGAAGAACTGCCAGATTGTTCTTATTCATTCTATTTCATAGGTGAACCTGGAACTGAAGAACAGCTTCCAGAATACTTAATAACTGCTGTTCTAGCTGCACTACGATTTGTAGAGCTCTCCGTGCAGCTGACAACAGCTTCACCTGCACACCTGTGAAGCTTCACAGGCACTTTGCTAAATGTTTTTTTCCTTGGGCATATGCTACCCACCTTAGTTCATATCCAAAGAGCTTTTTTGTTGTGGAAGAGGGCCATTTTTGTTTCAAGCTAGATTCACTTTACCCTTCAAAGAAAACAGTTGCTTGTTTCTCATGTGTGTATGGATGTGGGTGTGGGTGTATTCATGTAGTTGCAGGAATTCTTGCCTCTTTAACATTTTCTTAACAGCTGGTCTTGCACTTAAAAGAAGCCAGCCCCCAAAGAGGTTGCACATTCTTGGCTCTGTATGGGCAAAGTGTGGGTGAAAGTCTGGACTAAATAGCTCAATCAGGCCTGAACAATGTTCTGCCAGGATATTGGTTGGGGTACCTATACTATAGGGATTAGGGCATCTATTTCCAACCCTAAATCTGGGGCCATTGCTTCAGTATGATCTGTATGTGATTCTCAAAGTGCTTATTGCAGTCCGCCACTATTGAAGCTTCTTTTTACAACCTTTCAGTTGGTTTCTAGTTCCCTAACACTAGAAGTCCTTTCTTCCCCCTTTCTTCCCTTCTCATGCTTTGCACCAACACACATTCAGCACTGCTGATCTATTCCAAAGGTTCGAGGGACTTCCTACCTTCCCCAGCCCATTTAGTTAAATGTTTCCACTGCCATCTTGTTAATTATTTTGCTGGCATTATGGGAAGCTCAAGAAAAATAGGTTTTTTAAAAACAAATTCCATTGAGGTCACATATGCTCATTGCATACAGATGCCTTGTCATCTCCATTGTACTTAATGGGCTGTCACCTGTAAATGGAAAAGGGACTTTTTAAAAATACTGTACTTTTTCAAAAAATTACTTTGGAGAGGGAGATTATAATATCAGGCTTTCCCCAAAAAAATGTAGCTTAAAAATAGCTTTAAAATGTCATGGTAGTGGTATCCTTTTCAGGAAAGTAATATGCTAAGGAGTTTTGCGATGGTAACATGGTGTCTGTGCTGATTGGCTTAGTTGTTTGACTTGTCAGAAGAGTTTCTGATCAGTTAGAAGGGCCTCTGATTATTCTTGAATTGACTGTTTTGACCTCAAGAGTCTGGTTGCCATTGGTTGAACTGCTGTTAAACTGTAGAGGGACATGACAGTACAAGATCCTAAGCAAGACAAGACATAGAGGAAAATAGGCTATGCAAAGGAGATTGGAATTGATTCAGAAAGTAAATTAAATGCTAAGAGGGAGAGAAAAGAAATTAGAGCAGAGAAAAGGAGAGAGAAAAGGGCAGTTTCATGGCAAAGTTCAGAGGAATGTGAAGAAGGTTAATGTTCCTAATTTAGCCTGAAATAGCATACAAGATCTCTTGCTGAAAACCTCTAGTCATGTTAAATAGACTTAGTTAGATTTCTGACCAAGGCAAAGAAAATAGTGATGGCATAATGGTGCAAATCTTGATCATAGCAAAGACCACTGGATTTCTAGCTTTAAGCACATTGGGACATAAAGCTAGGTATTAAGACTTTATTGATTTGCATGTGCTGGCTTTGCAGTTAATGGGATTGATACATGGGACAAGCCAAATCAAATTAATTTTTTCACAGAGGACAACACAAACACGCATTGAGGAGAATGGCATACACTGCCAGAGTTCTAGTTTTTGTTTTGCTGCAGTTGTTCCCGCTGTCTAAGAAAATGCTTTTCAAACAGAGAAATAACTTACCTCATCAGTGATGGGGATGGTGAACACAAAAAATATAAAGTAAAATTCTAGCTCTTAATATGCAATTCCCTTCTGCATATTCATAATGCTTCTTTAAATGGTAGCTAGTAAAGCTTGCATCCTGTAGAGGTGTGTATTTGTTTGTTTTTACTTCTTTGTACTTTAGGTAGAAAATGCAATTTAAACTCCAGTCCAAATGGGAAAGCTAATTTTATTTAGCATGTCCAGTGTATCAGTTTTATTAACCATGAAGCCCACTCTCCCAAAGTACAAAATCCCAAATGCCTCGCTTTAATTCCTGATATAATTAAAAGCTTAAACTCAACAGTCTAGCATCCTAATTCATTTCAGTTTTTGAATTTTCTTTCAAAATAAGGAAGGATGATCACTCTGTCATAGTGCACATATTTTGCATAATTGGAGAACTCTCAGGGTTTATATGTGGCACTTAGGTTGAAAGCTTCAAGGAGCATGTAATGGGAAAGTCCTCTGACTTGAGACCTTTGCAGATCCCCTGCCAGTACACCAATGATTCTGGGTCCACCAGACCAAGATTCTGACTTTCCTGTGTTTTGAAAGTCTATAGTCCAATTAGTCCATAATAGTGAACTAGACAGATTCGTAACTCCTAATGTATTATTTTGTCTTATTTTATTTTTATGACTCTCATCTTTCCAAAGGAACCAGAGTGTATACTGAACAAGCAATAAAAACAATCTTTTATTTAAAATGGTTAGATAAAATAGTATCTAATAAAGCCCTTAATCATAAAGTAAAACAATGAAAACAATCAGAATACAGCAATTAAAACAAAATTAATTTTAAAAGGTAGTATACTCTTGGAGCTGTTCTTACCTGCAAATGCATGTATAAACAAGCAATTAAAACAATTTTGCTTGTTAACTGCTTTTCAGCTATTAGGAACCTTTGAATCGATACGTTTTACAGCACCGGGTGAGTTTCCTTCAATCCTTAGTGAAAGAACTTTTAGCTATAAGTTTAAGAAATTAAACAAAAAACTTTTTGGAATAAACAGCAAAAGGGTGATTAAAACTTTGATTTTTGAAAGTTACAAGTGGACTAAGGGTCCAGATAAATTTGAAATAAGATTTTGGAATTAGTCATAAAGAATCCTTCCCATGGGAAAATGTTTTTTTTTTTTAAACGTAATAAAATAAGACTTTAAAAATTGGACACTAGAGGAAATTAGAGGGAACTAAAGTTTATAATTTAAGGAGAAAAACACTTAAACTCAACTTACAATTACAGAATGAAGCAAATTATTTTAACATTGGACATACTGAAGGATATTTTTGAACAATAGACCCAGAAATTAATTTTAGTAGTGTCTGCCTCTATAGACAGACTGTGTTTAAAAAATGTTATGGAAGAGGAACAAGTTCTACCTGACAAGATCAAGACTGATTTGAAAGTAGATTTAAAAATGACAGGCTACAAGAATGACATTGAAAAAGATGTTACACTGGACATACAAAAGAAACCGGCTGATGTCTTAATAATTAAAAGAGATAAATAACAACGCAAGAGGTTAACCTGGATAATTTTCCTATATTGGATCTACAGAAGAGGCTGTTAATGTTTTGAAGAATTTTGTGCGAAGGGACAAAGAAAAAATTAAAAGAAATCATGTTCTAGGACATTATTTGAAGGGACTAAAGATAAAGATCATTAAAAGTAAAAGGAAGGAATATAAAAGATTTAAATATAAAAGTTTTTTTTAATATAACCAATATAAAAAGTTTATTAAAGTTTTTAAAATATAAACAAATATAATGTTGGTTTATTTGATCAAGGTTAAAATAGGTATGTTGTTATCTCTGGTATTCCTTAATGGACTTTTGCTGATCAGGACTGAAATGAGGAGGTTTTAAGGATTTGTTTATAGATAAGAGATGAGATATGGGAAGAAGAGATCATTTGTTGTATTTTAAGAGGTGATAAGTTACTAAAATGGTTTATACTTGTTGTGATGAAGGGGAAGTCACTTCTTTATATATTTCTTTTCTTTTTCTTTACTATATTCTATTTTTTATTTGTTTTCTATTTGTTTTCTATTTCTTTTGCTATTTTTTCTTTTTTTCTTTCTTTCTATTTTTATTCTTTTATTTTTTTTAGTTTGTATTAGTTTTTACTGTTATAATTGTAATCTTTAATAAAATTACTATTAAAAAAAGAAAAGAAATGTCCATTCAGAAAGCCTCCTGACAATCCCTGATTTGGCTTCAGTCATTTCTAGTCTAGTCTTGTTAAATCCATGTAACTAATTTTACTCAGCAGTGATCCACATTTCATATTGCAGATATATGGAATTTGCCAAAATATTAGTTATTCTTATACAACTCTCTGATATAACTTTCCTTGTGAGATTGGTTGACTATTTCCCATATCAACAGATCATGCTTTAAAAATGGCCAAATATTTGTTCACGTAGTCAATTCAATTTTCCATTCACCTATTCTCCACTTCTGATCCTGTGTGGTAGTCCAAACACTTGATCTTTTCATTCTGTTTGTTTAGGTCTGAGTATTGTTTCCCATAAGCAAACTTTGCTAATTCCTGTCTCAGAGTGTCTTTCACTTAATCCTTGGATATGGACCAGCTAATTTTAAATTGCAGAATATTCAGTGTAATGCCCTCCAGATCTTTTACAAATGAAATCTGTGAGAAAGTGCTTGTTGAAGTAATTTCTGTGACATGTCTAGAAGTGATTGCCATCTGGCTTTGTACTAGGCTGGCCTCTGTAACACATTTTGTGGCTTCATGCTGTTCTTCTCTAGCTTATGCAGTTTCTTACAAGTCTACCCATTTCTTCTTTGTTATAGTTGCTTGTAATACTTTAAATTGACAATGCTTTCCCTTTAGAAAGCAACACAAAACACTTGATTGTGAATACTGGACAGTGTGGCTTCAGTTTGTAATGAGAATCCATGAGTGAAAGAGAGAACATAAAATAATGTATTGTCTGCAAGCTGTACCTCATACAAGGTTGTGTGGTAGTTAAGGTGTTGGACTAGGACTGGGGAGATGCAGTTCATGACAACACTCAGTCATAGTCATAGTTGGTAGACTTTGAGCCTGTCCTCCTTTCTTCAGTCAACCTACCTCACAAGATTACTGTTGTGGGGATAAAATTGGAGGCAGAAGGAGAACATTGCCTTGAGCCCCTAGAGAGAAAAGAGATACAAGTCTAACAAATAAATAACAGAAATTAATATTAGTTGGATGCTTTGCAAAGCTAGACAGAGTTGCTATGTGAATGGTAAAAACACATACTGACTGGTGTGTGACCCACATAAAGGGAACAAGTCTTCATGGGCTACTTTCCATGAGTAAGTGAGATAGATGATTAGTCAAAGAGTGATCTAGTAGAGGAGAACCTAGAGTGCTGCCATTGTCTTGCACTGATGATCAGTGTCTGCTTCCTAGCACCTCCTGCAAATATATAGATTTTTCCCCAAATCCCAAAAAGACGTTTTTTGATTGGGCTACAATACTCTGCTTGATCTAATAACCCTTTGAAGAGGGAGAGGATAAATACAGAAAATTCATTATGCCTTAATTGACCCCCCTTCTCCATCCCTATTGACTACTTTGTTACCTTCTGGCTAGCATTATTGGAATATTTTTTTTCAAAAAACATGCTTTCTCAGTTCTCCCTGCACCTGTAATAGTGGCATAGTTGACATGCAGACCAGGTTCCATGTAAAACCCTTGCAGTGACAATTATAGTGATTAACTAGGTAAAAATAATGCATCAGAGTTTAATTAAATCTCCTTCACTGTCAGCCAACAATCCATCCTCTTGTCTTTCTCTCTCTCTCCTTCAGTACTTTTTTCATTTGGAGCTTGGCAGCTCTGCTGCTCAAGCGAGGCTAACATTCCTGATGCCCATATTGTTTATCAGTTATTATTGTGTATCTGCTTAGTTGATCACCCCAACCCACATCCCATAAATTACAGAAACTTCAAGGGATAGCTTAAATCAAAGTGTTTTTTTCCCTCTCTCTCTCTTTCTCTCTCTCTCTGTGTTCACTGCAAGCAATAAAGCTGTGTAATAATGACCAGGATGTCTGGATTTTACATCTAAGAAACATCAAACCATTCCAATTCTGTAAGTTAATTTTGCAATCTGTTTTGCAGATATTGTTCCCTTGTTTTCAAGCTCCCTATAAACATGACAACTGGAAACTTCCTGTTGTTTGATGGTGCAATTAGAAGTTCTCAGGCCTTTTGCAAGCAACATGAGATGTTGTGCAAATTGGCTAGGTGGGACGGAGTCCAAAGGGGGCTGCACTAGCTTCCTTCCTTCCTGTCCTTTTGCCTTTCCTTCCCTGAAGTTCAAATGCCAGCTTGATTCTTCCCCTTAGTTGGAGTAGGAGCTATACTAAATTATCCTATGAAGACTAGAAATTAGAGAAGGAACGTGCAACATGTACTGTAGGTCTTGCTAAAATCTGGCAGACAGGGTTGATAAGGTGTTGTGCTAATTCTTACACCAACATCCTTTCTAGTGATTAGTTCCGTGGTAGCCAACCAAATGCCAGTGGGAAATAGATAAATCCTTATCGATAAATTAAAAAAAAAAAAGCTTCCTCATTCAGTTTCAGTAGATGAATGGTATAAAAAAAACTCCATTTCTTCCACACTTTATGCACATCTTTTTATGCATTTCCTTTTTATCAAAACTACTACTATATTTACTTTTAGCTTCCTTCCCTAAAGAGGTGAAAACCTTTCCATAGTGAAAATGCTTGTGTCCCTCCCTCCACCTGTGCCCTTTTTGAGGGCCCACCCATCATGGATTGCAACAACAAAAGCCAGCACTTTAAGAAAAACTCCAAACTCTCCAGGATTGGCATTGGCAGTACTGTTATAAAAGATCAGAGCTGGAGAAGAAAAAAGGCTAACGTCCCTGAAAGAAGTCACCAAGGAAAGGTGACAGTGAAGGAGGGTGATCTCTGCGGTAGCAGCATGGGCAGCACCAGAGAACACTGACAGGCAGCAGTGGAGCCAGGGGCATTGATGGCAGCAGAGTGATGGCAGCAGCAGAGAATGATGGTGGAGCACTCCAGAAAACACTGAAAGATGCCTAAAAATGCTTACTGCTGGCAACAGTAAGAAGCCCAGAGCACTTGGACAGAGCGAAGCCTGGCACCCTGTCAATTGCGTGAGAAAGACTTGGGGGGCTAGCAGGCATGCAAAGTGGCCCCAAGATCAGGCTGCACTATAGAGGCCCTGCAAGCTGGGTAAGACGCCAGGCTTGTCGATTGGAAGATCGCAAGTTCGGAGGTTCGAATCCCTAGCCCTGCGTGCAGAGTGAGCTCCCGCACTAGCCCCAGCTCTTGCCAACCTAGCAATTTGAAAGCATGCAAATGCAAGTAGATGAATAGGTACCACTTCGGTGGGTAGGTAACAGCGTTCCACGTCATGCCGGCCACATGACCGTGGAAGCGTCTTCGGACAACGCTGGCTCTTCGGCTAACAAACGGAGATGAGCACCGGCCCCTAGAGTCGGACATGACTGCACAAATGTGCGGGGGGAACCTTTACCTTTACCTAAGCTGGCTGCAGAAGAAGGGCCCAGAAGGCTGGCATCCCCAGCCTGGGACGGCTGCATTGGGGCTCAGAGTACTGGCAGTGTAACCAGCAAGCCCAGAGCATTGGGAAACAGATCTGCAGTAGGCCAGAGTGCTATAAGGAAGGCCCAGAGCGCTGGTAACAAGAAAGACCCTGACTGCTTGCGGTAGGCCCAGGGCACTGGCAACAACTGGCGAGGGGCCTGAGGTCTCAGCACCGGGCATAAAGCAGCAGCTCTGGGAAAGGGATTGCCAAGACTCCCACCCATCAGCCAGCCCAAGCACCAGATCCAACAGAAGATCCAAGTGCTGCACACAGCGCCAACTACACACCAGCAGGGCTGGCCAGGTGAGGGCACAGCTAAAAGAGGATAAAACTCTGACTAATGTAACGAAATGTAGAACTAGTATAAGAAATAGTAAAGAAGATAGTATAGATTAGGGAT
Organism: Charina bottae; assembly: GCA_023362775.1. Taxonomy (NCBI): domain Eukaryota; kingdom Metazoa; phylum Chordata; class Lepidosauria; order Squamata; family Charinaidae; genus Charina; species Charina bottae. The sequence continues at coordinate 134,028,194 of JALMGJ010000002.1, read as the reverse complement.
AAAACTAGAAACAAAAATAGAGCAATAGAGAACAATAAAATAGGGCTGAACACAAAATTAGGAAAAGAATAGTATTACAAAGAGGAATCCAGTTGATTAAATGAGGCTGGAACCTCAGTTTAGCCTAAATAACTTTATTTTGTGAATATTTTATAATATAAGAATCTTCAGTAGAAGAATTGTCTCATCTGTCCCAGTCTGTTACTGTCCTGGAACCAAGTCTATGGCAGGCTGATACCTTAAACTAATCTACTACTATCAGGATGCTTCCTATCTGTACTATTAAAGAGGATCCAACTTGTGGTCCAGTTAGCTTGTGTAGAAGTAGACTCCTAAGATTACTGTGGATAGCCAACAAAACAAACAAATGGATCATTGAACAAATCTATCCAAAGTTCTCATTCAAAGCACAAATGACCAGGCTCAAATTATCCTACTTTGGACACATTATGTGAAGACCTAGCTCTTTGGAAAAGGCTCTAATGCTGGGAAAAGTGGAAGGAAAGAGAAGATGAGGATGATCTTTATGGATCATAAACCTGAAGGACCAGGTTGGGGACAGACCCTCCTGGAGAAAATCTGTGTGGACACTAAGAGTCAACACCAACCTGATGGTACTTGAAACCTGTAATTTTTGGGATGGTATGCAAAGTCATTAAAATCTACCTACCTACCTACCTACCTACCTACCTACCTACCTACTTTCCTTCCTTCCATCCATCCATCCATCCATCCATCCATCCATCCATCTATCACCAGCATAGAAAGCAACAGAGCAAGCAAAATAAAATTAACAACAGTGTTAATAGTAACAATAGAGCATTACAGAGGACATTTACAAAAATCAACGAAACAGTAAAAACTTTGAAAGAATTAAAATGGTTTTTAAAATGCCTAAGAAAACAAGGTCTTCCCCTGCTACCAAGAGCACCAACAAGGCTTCTCTGGGGAGAATATTCCACATATAGGGCAATACCACAGAAAAGTTTTTCCCCTGGAGGAAAAAAAAAAAATCCCAACCTCCCCTGCCTTCTTTCCTGGTCAGTCACTTCTGTTTCAGACCTAATCAGTACTTGTGTGATGTGAACCATATTTGCCTTTTGAAAACCTGTTTCTCCAATTTGGAGGTATCTTTTGAGGGGCTCTTTGGCGGCCCTTGTTTTAAAGCAGGGGTGGGGAACCTTTTTTCTGCCAAGGGCCATTTGGATATTTATAACTGGAGACCGGGGGGGGGGGGTTAGGGGGCGGGGTTTCAGGGATTTCCGCGGACCGGGGCCCGGAGTTTGCAGGCGGGAGCCAATCACTAGCACTGGGGGGCGGGGTTTGCGGGTGGGAGCCAATCGCGTAGAAGGGGTGTGGGTTTGCGGGTGGGAGCCCCGCGGGCCTTATATGGCCCGCGGGCCTGACGTTGCCCATCCCTGTTTTAAAGCATCCCAAATAATTGGCTGTTTGCAAAGTCAGATACCTCACTGCTCATCCTTATTCCAGATCACTTTAAAAGGTTTGGTCTTTATAAGATATTTAGGGTAGCTCCCTTTTTTTTCCTATCACCATTGCAAGAAATATCCTTTTGTCCTACTCTGTTTTATGTTAGCTAACTAGTTGTGAGCCATAAGAAAACTTATCACATAACTATTATTTTGTTCAAGGAGTCCAAAGAAGGGTTCTTCAAGACCAAGTAAATGAGGTCTGCTGGGTCTCTCCTTTTAGTTTTGTGTTTTTTGATGCTCTCAAAGAATTCTACATGGTTATTGATTCAATCTTTAACTTTGCCGAAGCTGTGCTGCTACTTCGCTGGCAAGACTTGTCCTTCTGTATATTTGTTAATTTTGTATTTGACAATATTTCCCACCAATTTAGTTGGAACAGATTTAAGCTAATTGTTCTGTATTTATTGGCTTTTCCCTGGATCCTATTTTTAAAAATCTTATATAGGCCCCTTTATAATCTACAGGATTATACAGCAAAAACAAGACCTGGAGCTGACTGTGGCTCAGATCATGAGCTTCTTATCGCAAAATTTAGGCTTAAATTGAAGAACGTAGAGAAAACCACTAGACCAATCAGGTATGACCTAAATCATATCCCTTATGAATATACAGTGGAGGTGAGGAATAGATTTAAAGGATTAGATCTGGTAGACAGAGTGCCTGAAGAACTATGGATGGAGGTTCGTAACATTGTACAGGAGGCAGCAACTAAAACCATCCCAAAGAAAAAGAAATGCAAGAAAGCAAAGTGGCTGACTGATGAGGCTTTACAAATAGCTGAGGAAAGAAGGGAAGCAAAAGGCAAGGGAGAAAGGGAAAGATACAAACAACTGAATGCAGAATTCCAGAGAATAGCAAGGAGAGATAAGAAGGCCTTCTTAAATGAACAATGCAAAGAAATTGAGGAAAACAATAGAATAGGGAAGACTAGAGATCTCTTCAAGAAAATCGGAGATATCAAGGGAACGTTTTGTGCAAAGATGGGCATGATAAAGGACAAAAAAGGCAGGGACCTAACAGAAGCAGAAGAGATTAAGAAGAGGTGGCAAGAATACACAGAAGAACTATACAAGAAAGATCTTAATATCCCTGATAAATATGATGGTGTGGTCACTGACCTTGAGCCGGACATCCTAGAGAGTGAAGTCAAGTGGGCCTTAGGAAGCATTACTAACAACAAAGCTAGCGGAGAAGACAGTATCCCAGCTGAGCTATTTAAAATCCTAAAAGATGATGCTGTTAAAGTGCTGCACTCAATATGCCAACAAATTTGGAAAACTCAACAGTGGCCACAGGATTGGAAAAGGTCAGTTTACGTTCCAATTCCAAAGAAAGGCAATGCCAAAGAATGTCCAAACTACCGTACAATTGCGCTCATTTCACATGCCAGCAAGGTTATGCTCAAAATCCTACAAGCTAGGCTTCAGCAGCATGTGAACCGAGAACTACCAGAAGTGCAAGCTGGGTTTCGAAGAGGCAGAGGAACTAGAGATCAGATTGCCAACATTCGCTGGATCATGGAAAAAGCAAGAGAGTTCCAGAAAAACATCTACTTCTGCTTCATTGACTACGCTAAAGCCTTTGATTGTGTGGATCACAACAAACTGTGGCAAAGTCTTAAAGAGATGGGAGTACCAGACCACCTTACCTGTCTCCTGAGAAACCTGTATGTGGGTCAAGAAGCAACAGTTAGAACCGGACATGGAACAACCGACTGGTTCAAAATTGGGAAAGGAGTACGACAAGGCTGTATATTATCACCGTGCTTATTTAACTTATATGCAGAGTACATCATGAGAAATGCCGGGCTGGATGAATCACAAGACGGAGTTAAGATTGCCGGGAAAAATATCAACAACCTCAGATATGCAGACGATACCACCCTAATGGCAGAAAGTGAAGAGGAACTAAAGAGCCTCTTGATGAGGGTGAAAGAGGAGAGTGCAAAAGCTGGCTTGAAACTCAACATTAAAAAAACCCAGATCATGGCATCTGGTCCCATCACTTCCTGGCAAATAGAAGGGGAAGAAATGGAAGCAGTGACAGATTTTATTTTCTTGGGCTCCAAGATCACCGCAGACGGTGACTGCAGCCATGAAATTAAAAGACGCTTGCTCCTTGGGAGGAAAGCTATGGCAAACCTAGACAGCACATTAAAAAGCAGAGACATCACCATGCCGACAAAGGTCCGTATAGTTAAAGCTATGGTTTTTCCAGTAGCAATGTATGGCTGTGAGAGTTGGACCATAAGGAAGGCTGAGCGCCGAAGAATTGATGCTTTCGAACTGTGGTGCTGGAGAAGACTCTTGAGAGTCCCTTGGACTGCAAGGAGGTCAAACCAGTCAATCCTAAAGGAAATCAACCCTGACTGCTCATTGGAAGGACAGATGCTGAAGCTGAAGCTCAAATACTTTGGCCACCTAATGCGAAGAGAGGACTCACTGGAAAAGACCCTGATGCTGGGAAAGACTGAGGGCAAAAGGAGAAGGGGACGGCAGAGGATGAGATGGTTAGATAGCATCACCGATGTAATGAACATGAATTTGAGTAAACTCCGAGAGACAGTGGAGGACAGGAAGGCCTGGCGTACTATGGTCCATGAGGTCACGAAGAGTCGGACACGACTAAACGACTGAACAACAACAACAAATAATCTACAGGATCATATGAATATTTATGTATTTTTAGAGTGTCAGATTAGTCTTTGCACATTTGAATTTTTAAGAATTCTGTTTGATGGATGTTGTCTGGACCTGACAAGCTTGTTTTATATTCAATTTGTTAATAAAATCTAGAGCTTCATCTCTTCACCTCTATTTGCCTCAGTTCCTCTGGTTTCCTTCCTAAAAATGATCAGTTATCTATAGAAGTGTCTTTAACATACAGTACACACACACACATTTTGCCATCTGAGATTTATTTAGCGTTTCCACAAACCTCTTATCCTTTTTGAATACTTATTCATTAATTGGTTTGAACAACCTTAGGGTATATTGGGGCATTGGTTGTGATTGTGGCATGCTGGCAAAAATATGCCAAAACTGATGAGCATTGGCTTTAAAATTAACAGGGAATGGCTGGTAATCTAATCTACAGCATTTATAAGTGTACTGTGAAAGACTGATATCTGTGGACCTATTTGGTGATGGCCATAGCATATGGAAGATTGCAGTTTGGAATATAAAAGGAGTAAATGGTAAAGAGAATAAATTGATGAATGAAATGAAAAAAAAAGAAACCAAGAGAAAGGGGAAGGATGTAAAAGATCTAAATGAAGGTTGTTTGATCTTGTGTGTGGAATTGATGAATAAATGCAGGGAAGTGAAGGTATGGGTTTCATTATGAATGAAAGGTTGAAATGGGCTGAAAAGTATACTAGAAAGTGTGACTCAGTGTCATGTAGGCTGTTATGGTTACATGTGGAAATAGGAATTGATAGGGTGGTGAAAGTTGCATGTCATACTCCAATGAATAGTGATAATGGAAAGACCAAAAATGAGTTTGGGGAAAAAAGTGCCTTATTCTGAATGAATGCAATTTTGGGGGGAAATTATTCTACTAGGTGACATCATTGGATGGGTGGGAACGAGGCAAAAGGATACAAAAAGTTATTGGGCCATTCTGACATCCAAGAATGAAAGAGAATGGTGATTGTTTAGTAAGTACTTGTTTAGAAAAATCTCTGTTTCAAATATATGGTAAGTCTGTTCATAAATACACATGGCAAAAGAATAAATATACATCTAAAAGCATTATTGGTTTAATTGTTTATGATGGATGAGAGAATTAATGAAGGAAGTAAAAGAAATCAGAAGAAAGTAAAATGACTAGAAAGAACGAAGGTACAAGCCCTATATGCTTGGAACAGAATGAAAAGAATCATGTTACAAGGTATGAGAGAATATGTGGAGTTATGTGACCGCAAATATTAAAAAGATGCTTTGTGGGATGATGAAGTGAAAGAGGCTGTGTATGAGAAAAAATGCATTAGGAGAGAATGATTGAAAGGTATGTATAATGTGTATAGAGAGAAAGATAGTTGCAAAGGATCTTGTCAAAGAGAGCAAGATACAATTAAGATTAAAAGAAGCAGAGAGAATGCAGAGCAATTCTGACGGAAATTCAAAAATTGTTTTAGAAGTGGGCGAAGAGGGCCGAACAAGGAGCCTCTAGCAGAGTAAACGAAATTAAAAATAAAAACGATGAAATGATGTGGGATGAAACTGAAGTGAGGGAATGCTGGAAGGAGCATACTAGAAATCTATAGAAATGATAGCAATATATCAAAAAATGGGATGCTATAATCAGGCAACCTAGGCAGTTGCCTAGGGTGCTAAATTTTAAGGTGTACCAAAATTGACAAGACTTCCGAAGTACACAATATGAGTATAAAATCTGATAAACTTTCCTCATTGCTTTAGAACTTTTTCTCTCCATGCTTTTCAAAAACACTTACCCACACAGTTGGTTGAGCGGTAGTGAACAGCACGCTAACCAGACGTTCAAGTCACAAAAAAGAAATTATTACAGCTATGGACCTCAGAAAACTGGTAATATTACTGAAGCAAGACAAAGGTCTGATAGGAAGGTACTGAGTGACTGAGTTGCGTGACTATCAGCTTATCGAAGTTATATCTGGAAAAGTGGTAACAGCGCACTCCGTGCACCAGCAGACCTGCTTGAAAAAGCTTCCACCGCTTTAAGAGTTACATTTAAAATGCACTGTATTAATTGACTTATCAAGCAGTGGAAGCCTGAAAAAAGAGGGGTGTGCTTTAATGAATAGTAGAGAGACGCTGTGCTTGCTTAGAGTCCAAAGCATTTTTTCATAATTGCTTTAGTATCACATAATATGAGATTTAGTATACTTCTTGGATATATTCCTTACAATCTACAAAGTCTAAAGATAAGAGTAGTATACAATAGTTGCCAGTTGTTGCCCATGAACAAAGCCTCTGTGTCTTAAAGCCTCTTTATTTCCCCTCCCTCTCCCAACTTTGCATTTTTCTTTGCTTTGTATTTGGCATCAAAGAATGGATAGACTATGGGCCACGTTTAGTGAGGCAATAATACAGAATGTATGAGAGAATGTTAACACATAGGTTTTCATACACACACACATGTATGTCCTTGATTTGTATGATTGCTTCGAGAAGTTTCTTTGTTTTTAACTATATAATATTATTTTAGGCAATAAAGTGGTGATGTGTTGCCTCTTCAAAATGTTAGAAAACCATGGTAACAATGTTTGGCAATAGTAGTCAGGGAAGGATCATGAGGCCACAAAAAGAAGTTTGGGGACTTTATGGGGCCTAGGGGCTAGGAATTGTCCACCCCTGCATTCAGAATTTTTCTGAACTTTTGTTGCACAGATCATACTATGGATTGGTCTGGGAGTATTAATTATCAGCACCTACACAACTTTGTCAGCAACTCAAGAGATTCCAGCAAAAATGGAAGCTGTGGAACCAGACAATCTGCCTGGAGAAATAAATAAAGAACAGGACTCTGCTAAAATTTCAGGTACGTAACATGTTCTTGGTATACTGTGTTGCAAAATGCTGAATAAATCCCATTAAATATAGTTGCACTCCAATCCATGTCATAGGATTCCATCTCTGAAACAGTAAGAACAATGTTTTTATAGGAAAGAGAATATAATGGCTGCCATCTCATTATTTTTCTCAGGATTGTTTTTAAAATTAACCAGCTGGGACATTCTTTTTCTTGAGAGGGAGATTTTCAGTATGGGAGGTAGCACATTATATCACCTCCAGCAAAGTGTTAGGACCTGTAAGAGTGCCTGTCATCAAAAAATCTCTGTGATGTCTATAGAGGGCACTACTCAGGCCCCTGTATAAAGGGTGCTGCCAGCCAAAACCATGCTATGTCCACTTCTCTACAGTTTGGTATAATGGTTAAGGCACCAGGCTAGAAACTGGGAGACTGTGAGTTCTAGTCCTGCCTTAGGCACAAAGCCAGCTGGGTGACCTTGAGCCAGTCCCTCTCTCAGCCCTAGGAAGCAGGCGATGGCAAACCACTTCTGAAAACCTTGCCAAGTAAACTGCAGGGGCTAGTCCAGGCAGTGGCCAGGAGTCAACACTGACTAGAAGGCACAAAAATAAATAAATAAAACTGGTGATATAATTTTCAAGGTTTCAGCCATGATTCATTCAGCATGTTCAAAGGTTTGTGTAAATTTATGGAAGCCTTTTTCCCTTCCCTTCCCTTGTTTCCCTTTCTTTTTTATTAAATGTGGTCATTTGAGTATAGTTTTAGTTCTGACAAGGGTTACAATTATATCTCAGTTTTATATACTGATTTGCCTTATTTGTTATTCATTGAGTAAGGCTGTTGATGGAAGTATAGCCTGGCAAATCTGCAGTCCTTGATCGCAGGGCCATCACTAGCAGGTATCAGCTACCTATCCATAGCTCCTAGGTTCAAACCATGTCCTTTTTTTCTCCACGCCCACTTCTTTCATCTATTTTTTCCCGTTGACTGTTTTTTTTGTTATTCTCAAGAAGCTGTGAAGTATCTGCATAAAAATAAAATTAAGCAAATTAAGAGTTTATTGTATTTTCTTGAGTCATTAATTGTATTCTTGCTTATAGCCTGGGACATTTCTGAAATGTTGGAGCCCTTGCCAGCAAGATTCATTCTTTGGTTTATTGCAGGCCTAAGTTTTTATATATCGCTAATCAGATATACTCCTGGTGAGCACCAGATATTCTCAAGTCCTCCTCTGATCACATCCATACAATTCTGTAGTCACTAGATGGAGTTCAGTTTACTGGGATAGTTTAAGAGCATCAGTTCCTCAAAATACTCTGTATGCTTTAATTTTGTGTGCCTGAACCAGCTCCTTAAATGGCTAAATTTCCGTTGGAGTATGCCGCTAATCTTTCTTTTTTTGAAAACCCAAGAGCAAATGTGTAATCAGAGGAACTGAATTTTGGTCTTGTTTGTTATATAACAATGCAATAGGTAGATTTGAAAATAAATAAAGGGTTGGCTTTATTTAAACAAACAAATACACCAAACCCTCCCCAAATATATGTATTGCAATTTCCAGTATTTCGGTCAAAAGTGGCAAATAAAATGAAATATGAAACCCAGCATTTGGCTTGTAGACTCACAGCAGTTTGATATTTTCAGGTTGATAAACTAATATGCAAATTGTTAATTATGTGCAAGTGAAATATACAAATAAATAATATTCTAGATCATGCTCTATTTATGGTGTGGCCTTCAGGCCTGAACTTTTGATCCATTTTTGGATTAAGCAAGCTGGCTGCATTGTTGTTGTTGTTGTTCAGTCGTTTATTCGTGTCCGACTCTTCGTGACCTCATGGACCATAGCACGCCAGGCCTTCCTGTCCTCCACCGTCTCCCGGAGTTTACTCAAATTCATGTTCATTACATCGGTGATGCTGTCTAACCATCTCATCCTCTGCCGTCCCCTTCTCCTTTTGCCTTCAGTCTTTCCCAGCATCAGGGTCTTTTCCAGTGAGTCCTCTCTTCGCAATAGGTGGCCAAAGTATTTGAGCTTCAGCTTCAGTATCTGTCCTTCCAATGAGCAGTCAGGGTTGATTTCCTTTAGGATTGACTGATTTGACCTCCTTGCAGTCCAAGGGACTCTCAAGAGTCTTCTCCAGCACCACAGTTCGAAAGCATCAATTCTTCGGTGCTCAGCCTTCCTTATGGTCCAACTCTCACAGCCATACATTACTACTGGGAAAACCATAGCTTTAACTATACGGACCTTTGTCGGCAAGGTGATGTCTCTGCTTTTTAATATGCTGTCTAGGTTTGCCATAGCTTTCCTCCCAAGGAGCAAGCGTCTTTTAATTTCATGGCTGCAGTCACCGTCTGCGGTGATCTTGGAGCCCAAGAAAATAAAATCTGTCACTGCTTCCATTTCTTCCCCTTCTATTTGCCAGGAAGTGATGGGACCAGATGCCATGATCTGGGTTTTTTTAATGTTGAGTTTCAAGCCAGCTTTTGCACTCTCCTCTTTCACCCTCATCAAGAGGCTCTTTAGTTCCTCTTCACTTTCTGCCATTAGGGTGGTATCGTCTGCATATCTGAGGTTGTTGATATTTCTCCCGGCAATCTTAACTCCGGCTTGTGATTCATCCAGCCCGGCATTTCTCATGATGTACTCTGCATATAAGTTAAATAAGCAGGGTGATAATATACAGCCTTGTCGTACTCCTTTCCCAATTTTGAACCAGTCGGTTGTTCCATGTCCGGTTCTAACTGTTGCTTCTTGACCCGCATACAGGTTTCTCAGGAGACAGGTAAGGTGGTCTGGTACTCCCATCTCTTTAAGTCTTTGCCACAGTTTGTTGTGATCCACACAATCAAAGGCTTTAGTGTAGTCAATGAAGCAGAAGTAGATGTTTTTCTGGAACTCTCTTGCTTTTTCCATGATCCAGCGAATGTTGGCAATCTGATCTCTAGTTCCTCTGCCTCTTCGAAACCCAGCTTGCACTTCTGGTAGTTCTCGGTTCACATACTGCTTCCAAAACCTGTGCTCCGGAATATGGTTAATATATCCACCTTCTAATAGGGACAGACTACCAAAGTCCATTAAAGCAATACTCTGCAGTCTGCGCTAGTTCTCTATAAACTGTTCTGGACTTAAACCAATGTCCTGCCCTTGTGTGCATTGGCTGCATTGGAGAAAGGCAAATCCTACTTGTTTCCTTTGGAGAGGGAACTATGTAACTATCCTGCTGCCACCTTTATACTGATATGCATTTTAGTCCCAAAATCTTGTTTATCAGCTTTATTCCTAGGCCATCACCAGCTAACAATTAGGAGAGGCTTTTTTCAGTTTTGAAGATCAAACAATATTCAAAGTAAAACTGAAAAAAATATTTGAATCTCTCTCGCATTACTAGTGCCATGCATACATGTTTTTCAGGCCAACTAAAACATAGGAGCTCACGTGAGTCAGTGTAGATTTTGTACTATTTAATTGATAATTCAGGCTCATGGATAAATTCATCCAGTTAGCAGGGTGAATCAGAGCTTGGTGAAAAACACTCAGGGGGTTAGACATACGCTACAAATTAAGGAACACGCATGATGTCTTTGACCACATGCTTAGTCTAGGCGTTTTGTGATCTAGAATAACCAAGCCTAGAAGTTCTTTCCTCTCCTGGTTTTCTCCCAAACATTCTTTTTCAGTAGTGTAATTTTAAGGGGAAAATATTTTTTGAGCTGTTGCTATTCTTAGATGTTTGAATGTTGGGAACCATTGCCAACCTATTGCAAATCATCTAGAGATCTATAAATATACGTTAGTCAATCTTAAACCCACTCCAGGTTTAGATATATAGCCCCATCTTCAAAAGGCCAGACAGGTAAAAGTAGGAAGAAAATCTGTGAAACAGAATAGGATTATTGCACAATATTTGTTTTCTTTTTCCAGCTTTTCTGGAACTCTATTTAAGTAGATCTTAGAATGCTTCCTGATGATGCTGTGGCTTAGTAAGATGAAGTGCTATAACAGGTGGGCAATAACCAAGCATATGTCTCTCTGGGCTTTTACTCAGGCAATCTGACAGCCACAGAAGATAACATTACAAGGGATCTTTGGTGAAACTTGGAGGTCCTAAGGGACACACAAGGGCAGGACATTGGTTTAAGTCCAGAACAGTTTATAGAGAACTAGCGCAGACTGCAGAGTATTGCTTTAATGGACTTTGGTAGTCTGTCCCTATTAGAAGGTGGATATATTAACCATATTCCAGAGCACAGGTTTTGGAAGAAGGCTTTCTGATGGGAAAGATTGCAGCCTTTTTGCAAGTGGGATCAATGGGCTGTATCCTGGCCATTGCAGTTGAAAGCACAACTCTATATAAGCCATGCATATGAGAGCACAATCCATGGAAGCCCTTAGCTACGTATGAAAGAGGAATTGGCCCCGAAAGACACAAGCAAAGCAGTGAAATCCGCTCTTGAGACACTCTAGAAGGGGCATCGTCCCACAGGAGTGGGAGAGCTGCTTGTTGTGGTGCCAGGGCCTGCCATCTTTCTGTCACGCCTTATGAAGTTATCTTTTAAGGAGTGGTTCTGTGCTAATGCACAATCTTCCCTCTCTCCATTGGGAATTATTTTGCAAAAAGAACCTGCTTCCCAGGGAGCTGCATTCTGTCATTCAAAACTTGTATGGGGCTTCTGGGTTACTTGGCTGTCACCAGCACCCCCTCTTTCAGCCCACATCTGTTTTTCATTTCTTGCACGAGCCTCTTGCGGAAACACATGGCTTTCCTTCTCAGGCAGCATGCAGGGACTTTTTTTTTTAGTGTGTTTCTGAATTTGCCCCGCTCCCCCCCTCCAACCACCAGCAACTTTAATTCATGTTTGGCTTGTTAAGGCAATCCTCATCACTACATTGTGCCTTTCCCATTTCTGCCTTTCCCATACACCTCTTGCCCGGCAGCATACGCCAGGATTTTTTTTTAATTGTGGCTTTTAAGGATGCAGAGCCCAGAACTGTACAGACTTTCATTAAAACTCTGCCCCATGGGTTTGGAGATTATGAGTCTTAGAATGCTGCCCTTTTATGTGAACACACATTGACCAGCAAACTTTGATTCATGTTTTTACTAACGACCCCCAAGTGCCCATTACACCCCCATCTCAATTGATAGGTGTTTACTGTCAGCCACTGTTTGGGAAGGTATAAAACTCCTTCCAGAGAGAGACTGCTATTACAGGGCATGCAGATGTTAAGAGGTTGCTAAGCTGCCCTTGAAAGCACATGAAGGCAATTATCCATTAAAAAAAAAATCAAATTAAGCAATTTCTTTTTTGCTTTTGAAAGATACTATCCCCTCCCCCAGAGGGTCTCCCTGGGTGGATTAAGGTTTTTTAATATTTTGCAGCCCCTTGCTTTAAAATCGTTGCTTAGAGCCCTCTCTCTGCTCTATCCCTCAGTGGTTTTCCATATCAAAGGTCTGGTTCATGGTCTCTCTACCTTTTTCCCAGCTATTCCAGAAATGGCTTAGAAAACAAGCCGGCCACTGTGTTTCACTGTTGTCATTTTTTAAATCTATCCATTCAGATTTACCATTTTTGCCTCTGATGAGATGTGGCTGCATCTTGGTGTCTGGTGTGCACTGCCAGTCTGTTCCACTTACGGTCATCGTGCAGAAGCCCACCGTTCTGACATCTGTGTTGCAGGCAAGGGATTTAGGGAAAAATGTAGGGAGGCCATGTGAGCTTCAAAGGTTACACCTGTAACAGGCATTTTGGATGCACTTGCTTTGTCATTCCTGTCTCACTCTGCCCTCTCCTCCTCCCCTCCCCCCCTCCCCATCTTGTTGGCTATTCAGAGAAGAAGCTGAAGCTCCATGTGAAACATGGATTACCCCCATTCCTCCCTTAGCTTCTAATAGCTGCTCGAACAGCTTGGCTTGTTGGAGCACTCCCTGGTGCTTTGGGAGAACAATCTTTTAATAGCTCCTATGACACAGAAAAAGAAGCTATTGCCCTGCTGTCATTTTTTGTTCAGTTTTACAGTCTGCATGTCAGGAGAAAACAGTGAACTAGTTTCCCTGATGCCATTCAGTAACCTTGTAAAAGTGTTAATAGTTACCATTTACAGATGTTCTCGGGGGAAGTGTTCCCCCTTTCTTATTGGGCAAACCTTTGCAGACTTCTCTACTGCCTCCTTTTTCTGTAGTCTGTTCTTGGGTTTGGGCCCAGACTATGTACCCACACAGAATCAAGGATTTGGGTCAACTAAGCATCCTATGTGATGACTTTTCTGCACACCTTAGGGAAGAACTGTGAACACTTTTTCCTCTGTAACACGCATGCCACATGACTGCCTCATTCCAGAGTTGAGATAGGACCTGAGCAGTCGTCTTCTTCCTGAACCTGTTCCCATTTGGAACTAAGGTAACAGATGATGTAGTACCTATGGATTTTCTTAGTTCTTATGGATTTCTCTTGTCAATGGCAAGAGATTTGTGTTAGTGATCATGTCAAGACCCATGGTTTTTAGATACTATGAGGTATATTACTTCAGAAGCCTGGGGTAACTTCAGATGAATTAATTCCTTCTCTCTCCAAATAATTATGCCATTATCTTCATATCCTTAGCTGCAACTCTGTATTTATTGCCTAACAGCACAGGTGATTACCATTTGGCATTGTGGAGGCTGCTGAAATTTTACTGTAATTGTTTCTTTACTAAATGTCAACAGTCTCATATTTGTGCATTCCCTCAAGAAAATATTCTGCTACCTTAAAATAATCTATTCTTTTTAAATTGTTGGATTTTTCTCTTTCATAGTCTTCAGAAGCATGGTGTATAATAGATTGGCCTAGATCAGTGTTTCCCAACTTGATGCCATCCAGCTATGTCAAGTTATATATCCTAGAATTCTGTGGCCATCTGTTCGCTGGGATTTCTAAGAATTGTAGTATGGTCTGAAGTGTAAGCAGAGTTTGTGTTTTTTGTATTTACCTTAAGAGTGATAACATACAAGTGGTACCGTTACCCTTAAAGTCTTGAGAGAATGTCTCCACTAATGTTTCAGTTGAACTTTAATCTGATATATATTCTTCTTCTGTAATATTGATTCCATTAAGAACATATCACATTGCAATGGATCCGGTCCTAAATATCAGAAACTTACCTGGTGGATTTTTTTAGAACCAAAATTGCACAGGAGTGTGCAGAGTTCATTAATAACCGCTTCCTTCTCTAATATTTAAATTAGATTGAATATTGATACAAATATATTGAGCTTTCTTTAATTTATTGCACTTCCCATGCGTTGAGAGATAATGACAGTAGAAGTCCACCAAATTTGGAAGACAACAGCTTGGGGAAAGCTGAAGTATGTCTTCAATTCACCAACCAAGTTAACTTCAAAAATTACCACCAGACCGAGAGTGGCAATAGATTGCATACACACATGCATGCACACGCACACACAGAGCATAGAATAAACTTCACTGGTGTTTTCCTCAGCCATCTCTAGAATTTTAAACAGGCTTCCCTTTTCTCAATAGACCCCTAACTGGAAACAAGCATTGAAAATGGTGTTCTTTTTGTAACTGTTCTTCCCCTCTCCTAGTTAAAAACAAGCATATCTATGTTGTCCAATTAACCATTGCTGTGTACCCCCCTCCCATTTTTGCTTTCCTTAAAGTTTGAAAAGAAGAAAAGCTTCTTCATAAGTTTCTGTCCTTTCATAGAAACCAGAGCATTGCTAAATGTCAGAGAAGAGGTGATGTCAGTTGATATTGTGGGATAAGCACCTTCATCTCTATCACATAAGCTGTAGCTTTGCTTTGTCTGGGATTCATTGTGAGAAAGGAGCAGGCCTGTAGTTTCCTAATTCCTCATCTTATCCTGTCCTTAAATTCTTTTCCAGTGCAAATGATAAACCGCTGCTTGTGCTGGTCAGCCTAACTTCCTTGGTTTACGACGAAAGATCATTTCTGGGCTCAACAAAGTTGTGTTGTTTTCTGCTTAACTGTTTTTTAAATTACCCATTTTGTGAAAAGCCTTTCAGCTCAATGTTCCTCAGTGTTCTTTCAGATTTGTACTCTCCAATTTGCTGAAGAGCACAAACAGGTCCGACTTTGCACTTTATTTGGGTTGTGCAAGGATAAACTGCAAGGAGTAAGAAGCAAAGTGGATGTATTTTTCTTGCAGGGAGATGTTCACACGGGATATTTCCAAATAAAGTCAGCTGCCAGTTGTGGCTGTAGAGGCCACAAGCAGAATCAAATGACTTTTCTCCTGCACATCTGAATTTATTGTAATGCAGCTGGGCCAGTTAGTGCAAGCCTCATCTTCCTGGGAGTGTAGCTGCTCCCCTAGTCAAATTCTTGGAGAGAGGATTGGAAAAGCTTTTAGGTTTGCTCACTCATGATGAGATTTTATTACAGCCCAGAGGGACTGATTGGTGGACCATTAAAATAAAAGTGGATGCTTCAAAAAACCCGTGAGGAAAGTCCCTTCCTCGCCCTGTCCTAATGCAGTCAGAGGAGCATGATTAGCTTGGGCTGGCTCTGAGCGTGCCATCATTCAGCCATCAGGACTTGGGTGTACTCCCAACATTTGGGGCTTTTCGTCTCTTCCCCCGCCTCTTCCCGCCTAACTCTTCGGCCCGGAGATCTTTTTTTCGGTTGTTTTTGTAAGCCAAGAAGCTTTTACAGCCTCTTCGCCTTTTTCCTGTTAAGCCCAGCACCCCTCATAAAACATTAAGAGGCACAACATTACTGTAACATTATCCAAAGGGACCACAAGGGCGACTCTACAGTTTCAGCGATTATTACACATCCTGGGCAAAATGGTTCTCTCCAAACCACATATAGCCCCTTATAGATTTCCAAGCAGCGTGAGAGGCCATTAATTCACGCCCCGATGATGAACTTAATTTTGCTTCCTGCTGAGAAAATGACGGCTTTGAGGCAACTTTGTCTTATTACGGAGTGGAGATTTTTTATCTCTTTTTCCCCCTTTTGTTTTTCTCTGAGTTTGTGTGCTGCGTGTGCGTGTGTGTGTGTATTATATGCAAAGCCAGAGGTTTAGATACAAGCTTACTAGTTATGTTCCACACTGTTGAACACAACTGAAGCATTAATAAATTAACGCCAAGACCCTCCACCTTATCAGAGGGGAATAGAAAGCTGAAATAAACAAGGAATGTGCTGTATCTATTCTGCTTTTCGTAGCGTAGCTGCTGTTTAGGCAAATGACCTGGAGAAAATAAGCTGGTGACAGTCCAACATTCTAGGTCAGAAGAAAAGATCAAGGTCCAGGTGATAAAGGTAAATTCTTGGTAGAAGCTTCCACTGCTGAAATAAAGACTAATCCAGGGTTTGCCGCTAAGCTCTGAATTCAAAAGGGAAAACATACATGGGATGTCTGTTCCCTTTTAAATTTGCAGCTTGCTTGCTGTGCCTGAAAGCTGGTCCAGGTCATTTGGTTACACAGCAGTCATGCTGTGAAAAACAGGAAAGATAGTGTACGTTCTCTGTTTCTTTCAACTTTCTATTCCCCTCTGATAAGGTGGGAGTCTCTGGCATTAATTCATTAATGCTTCAATTAGGTTTTTTTTTTCCTGTGTGGAATGCAGCTAGCAAGCTTGTATCTAAACTTCTGGCTTTGCAGCTGCACTGTTCCCCCGAGTTATTGGTAATCAGGATTTTGGGGAGAGAGAATATCCTTGTAAATCTGCACAACTGCAAACCTTGACACATTGTTTGCTTAGGTTTACATATTATATCAAATCCACTATTTTTTGTTTAAAGTAAGTTCCTTTAGACATATCGGAGGTGAAGAAAACGTGGAAGTTTAAAGGCAGTACATTTTAATGGCTCAAAACTGCTTCACACTGGATTTTTTTTTCCTATGTGGCCCATTGAGGGGAAAGCATATGCCGCTGTGTTTGAAAACTGCCTGCTATGTGTATCTAAGTTATGAAACAACAGTGTTCCCAGCAGCATCCAAATAGGCATGTATGGTTTAAAAAGCAGGGTTTTTAAGGGAGGTTTTCACGTGGCCATTCATAAAAGCCATGCTAGCTTGGTTTTTGGGGAACTGCAAGCCCAGTGATATGCTGGAGCCGGTTCAAACAGGCTTACAATAGCTGATTTGTAAATTTTCTGGAATTTTGCGAGCCAGTTGAGAGCAGAGCTGAGTCACAATGGTTACTACACTGATTAGCTGTTCAGTGGCTAGTAGTGCAAGAGCTGCGGCAGTAATGGACCTGGAGAGCCAGTTGTTAAACATTTATTTTTATTTTATTTATTTATGTTTGGACTTTTATCACCGCGCCATCTCCCCCAAAGGGGACTCTGGGCGGTTTACCAGCACACCACCCTGTAGACCCAACGTATTTGGAAAGTACCAACTTGGGGAAGATTGGTATATGTGGTCTCCCCCCCCCCCCGCCACCCCCAGTGCCATGTGTGGTTTGGCCTTCTTAGTCTGGATTGGGCTTCTCAGGTCAGAGAGCAAGTTTTCAATCTTACGCATGTCTCCCTTCGTGCCTGGAAGTGCCCGTCTTATTGCCCATCCCATTTTCTTTTTATTCCCCAGATCCAGACGTGGGCAACTTTTTCAGCTGGGTGCTGCCATAGGGGCATATGATGATTGCCTCACTGAAGCAGGCTGAGGTGAAAATTGAGGATTTTTTTTTCTTTTTAGGGTTTGGGAAGGCTTATGGAAATAGGTATGATAGGTATTCCCGGGTGCTTAATGCATTTGCTTTATACTGTAAATTGTAAAAAAGGTAGACATGCCCTGTTGAAAATTATCATTTTGTTGCTGACATTGCTGAGTTCTGGGAACTGCAAAAATATGTCATATGCAGCCTAAGGGCTGTAAGGTGCCCACCTCTGCATGGGCCCTGTATCCAAACTGTCTGGACAGAATTCATCAGTCTGTTTGCAAGGATAATGGAATCACAATTATTTCTTTTTGTTTTTAATGCATCATATCCTCATGTTGCCATATAAGAACTCCCATGTTTAAGGACATTAAGCAGAGTCCTGCAGGATTCTGTCCACATTTTCTCTGAAGAATCTTGAGCTGAAGGCGTGGGAGGGATCTGACCTGCAGAACTTGCTACCCTGGTGAGCGGGTGTATGAGACAAGTGTTCTTACTTCATTTCTTGAATCTTGCAGTAGGTAAAGAGTGCCCTTGCCTTGAGAAATCAGGTTTAATGTATATATTTAGCATCAAATCCAGCGTTCAGAAGCCACTGTGCTTTAGGGGAAAGATTCTCAAATAGCCTGGGCAACCAGCCACACCAGGCCCTAATCCTACATTGTCTCACTTCTGTTTCACAATTCATCTAGATTATATGCCATTGAAATTGCAACAGCACCAACATACCCCTCCAGGGACTGCCAGTTACACTAATTTCAGCAGACTTTGGGGAAATTTTTGCAGTTGTCGCTACAGACATTGTCTTGTATTTGCTTCCCTTGTGTTTCTGGAAATATTGGGTACCTCTTTTATAACATGGCTGCCAGACAATTGTATTTTCCAAATATAATTGCTTACAAGTCAGTCAGTTTCTATTAGCTTGCAAGTAGGGAAAAGTCTCAAAAGTGTCCTGTCCAGGTGCTTTTGTAATCTGCCAGATTCCACAGGGCTGTGGGATTGTAGTTTAGTTGTGGTCTCTGACCACTTTCAAGCAGTTTTAGAAACCCAAAGCTTGGTAAACATATGTATTCTAGATAGTGTTTTCCCCCCTTGCCCTGATAGGTTCCTTTGAACCAAAGGTGGGCTATAGTTTGAGATTGCTCATTCATTTGTTCCTTGTTGCCCATTGGCCAAGCCCCGTCTGAGCAGCTGATGACTAAGGCAGCCTTCCCTAACATGGGTTGTCTCCAGATGTATGGATTTCAACATTTTCCAGCCAGGGAAGCCGTTGTTGAGAATTTTGGGAGTTGAAACCCACACACCTAGCAAGAGCCCAGGTTAGGGAAGGTTGGACCCCAAAAAATGGAGTAATGTTGTGCTCCTTTAGACTGAGTTGTGAACTGGGGCCGGAGAGAGAGAGAGAGAGCGAAGAGTGAGGAGGATGCAGCTTGAACGGAGAGCATCTTTCCCAAGGGCTCTCTGGAACATGGAGCCAGCTTGGCTTGGAAGCAGGACCTTGGCTGTAATTCGTCAGCTGCTTTGCTTTCTCTTGCAATTTGTCTCCCTGACAATGCTCAGGCAGCTGCCTGAAGTCAAGTACTCCTGTGTTCTCCCCCCCCCCCCCCGTTCTGTTCCTAGCACCATAGTGTACCTGCTGGAGATCATCTGCCCCACTTGGAAGGTGTGTGGGTGGAGGCAGAGTTAATGCCCACAAGGAGCTGAGAATGAAAATGGGACAGGGCGGGTGGAGAAGGGTGTTCACGTACGTGTGAGAATGACTATTTCAGACTTCAACTCTGCAGGAAATGCTTGGCGTGACTTCAGCTGCCAGAAGTGAGGGAACAGTCTGAGCTGCACTGCTTTTTTTGTAAAGCTAACTCCTCAGGCTCTTTCGCAGTGTGGACCCCTGATAATAGCAAATTTAGTCTTTGTGTTCTCATTTATTCGCTCTTCTTTAAAATGGCTTTCAAGGTTGGATGGGGGAGAGGCTGAATGTATTCTTAACTGTTTGTTCAGCAAAGCAGCTGGAGATGAGAAGGATCTGCCCCATCACCTGCAGAATTTCAAAACCCTGGAGTGGGACTGTCACTCTTCCTCCTTGCTACAGGCTGCTTTCCTGCAGAGAGCAATGTCAGGCTTTAAACTGGAGGCATCACTGGGAAAGCCTGAAGCCTCTTATATGACACCCTGCCTCCTGCTGTTCTGCTTTTAGCAGCGTGGTCTGCCTGTATCAGGGATCTCTGCAAGCAGTGAGAGATGCTGGCAATTCCTACAGCAAGAGGCCTGAATAAACAGGGCCCAGACTCCCTTCAGCTGCCTCCTTTCTTCAATCTGCCTTTCTTTCTTGGTTTCCTCCCTTCTGGGAATTCCTCTTTGCTCTCTACTTCTTTCTCTTCTGTTATAAACCAAGCCCATAGTAGGTTTCCTTTGGGTTGCTAACTCCAGCAGGTAAGTTCCCTTGACCATGCCTAGTATCTTCACTGTCTGAGCACTGCTTATCATGCATAGCATTTAAATGAGCAAGAGCAATGCTGCCATCTAGTGTCCACATGTCCCAAACAGCAGCATTTTGTTTGTGCTAATAATGCAGCACAATTATGTGTGTGTGCGTGTGCGTGCATATACACAGGAGATCTGTGATTACTTTTCCTAACCTCTCTCTTGTACCATAAAATGGAGCTCTGTTTTGTGTTTCAGAGAGAGTGAGGGAGAAAGGCTGTTAATCTGATTAGAATGGTAGTCAGGTCTTAGTGCCACTTCTTACACCATCTCTTGAGTTTGCACTTACATTCATGTTTCTCCTGCCTCCTTATGGAGGAAATAGCAGTGTGGTGGTGTAAGATGGGGAAGACGGCATGGGGTAAAAGGTAAGGTTGCCTTTTCCCAAGCACAACTGATGCCATCAAACCAACAACCCCCTTTCCATGGCAGCTGCACTTTATTAAAAACAGAAAACAACAGGAGACGTAGCCACAGGAGTAATGGGGAGCTTGGTTGTGTGCCAGCTGGACAATCTGTTTCCTTAACCATTTCTAATCATGCTTTTCAGACCAAGACCCAGCAGTTCAAGAAGGGGCCGATAACCGTGACAGACCCAAATTAGTGAATGAGAAAGAAGAGGAGGTGGAACAGCCACAGATCAAAGTTCCAATGGATATGCCTAAAAGAGAAGAGAAGGAAAAACCGAAGGAGGAGGTACAACTGGACCGGCCTGATCAAGGTACTGTAGAATTAGAACTGGAAAGAGTAATAGAGGCTAGAAACATTGAAGGCAGAGAAGCAGCAGATCTACAACTTGTTGTCATTTCCAGTTCCCATTTATTTGGTCAGGTAGCATTGTAGAAGCCACATTATAAACTTGCATGAATTGTACTTCACCAAATGTGGAGCATTCTTTGCTGCTCTTGGTTGATAGTCTGTGTTTCTTTTCATATAGGCATTGCACAGCCTGTAGGAGAAGCCCATCGCCATGAGCCACCAGTACCACGTGATGGGGTAGCAGTAGACGAGGGTCAGGACCGGGAGGAACCTGTACAGAATCGGCCACCAGCAGACAAGGATGTCCTGGTAGAGAACAATCCTGTGGTGGAGAAGGAAGAGCTCAAAGTTGTTCCTAAACAAGCAAATGAAGATAATGGCCAGAAAAAGCTGGAAGACCAGCCCATAAAAGACCCAAAGCCAGTGCCACAGGTGGTTGCGCACAAGGATGATCGGTCTCCTTACAGAGATGTTCAGCTGGAAAAGCAGAACGAGAAGAGAGACAAGGCTCTGGGTGGGAAGAATAGTGCCAACTTGCAAGAAGTTGAACATGGCAAAGAAAGGGTAAAATCCAAGGAGAAGGAGAATGAAACACGTATGTACTTTTCTCTGCTTTTTTTGGTTCCAGGAGAGTTTAGTGTTATTACTTGGTCTTCTGAGATTTTGCATTTATACACTTGACATAAATTATTATAGAAATTGGCTTGTGCCATAGAATTCCTGGAAGAACTGCAGGGGCACTAAAAGCCACACCCAGCCTGAACTGCTAAAGTCTTAGCTGGGCTTCCCAGGTGACAAAATTCCTAGCTCTGCCTTCTCCGTTGACCTGCCCTGCTCACAGCTGTTTCTTGGCCACAAGGCTTCTATCCATTTACAGTATCTGCAATGTCTGCCTTGTGCTGGGGTTTTCTCCCACACAGTCACTTCGTAGCATTTACTGAAAGAAAGAAGCCCACTTCTGCAATGAAACGGTGTAGGTTTTATATCCCAAGCAAAATAATTATGAATTGCTTTTGTTGCACTTTTAAAAAAAATATTTATGTGTAAGAGGAAATGTAAAATCTTACGGTGACGAACTTCCAGGCTCCTGCTTGCCCTGAGCTAAATCACCATTTTTCTTTTGATAGAGGTACCACTGAAGAGCTGTTTTGGTCATTGCTTGGGAAGGGGGGGTGCACTGAATTACTGGCAGTGGTAGATCCTGCCCTGTCTCTGGTGCAATTGTTCGCTTCTTGGCTAAGCATCAGGTGCTCCACCATCCTGCTCATTGGGGATTCGGAGCCAGAAGATCTTGACAGGTGCCGCATTGCATAAGTGTCCCATTGCACAGCTCTCTAGGGCTAGGGCTTGCATTTTAATAGGCTTAGGCAGTTAGCAGTGGTTTCTTGCCAGCAGGCTATAATGCTGTTAAATATTTTTATGACTTTTTCTTCGGCAATCAAGTTGGATAGAAACTGCAAAGAGAATGGAGGGGGCAGGGGCAGGGACAGAGAACATCTGTCACTTGCTTTGCTCCATCCAGGAATATTTGTCCATTTCCTCTTTTCAGATGATAAAAGAGACATACTTTCTCCAGAGAAGTTCGATCCAGCCCAAGCTGAGCAGAGAGAGGTTCGTAATGCAGAAGAGAAGGCTGACAGCAAGCTGGAGGGTAAGCGTTGTCCTTCCTCCACAGAGCAGATGTGTATACATGTGCACGCGCGCGCGCACACACACACACTGAGGTTACCATCTGCTTCCCTGGCAGCCTTCGGTGTGTGTGTTTTATGTGCATAGGCCAAACTCTTAATAATTCTATGAAGGAGAAACCAGATAAAGGCTAGACTGCAAGGCCAGGTCATCTTGTCTTGGTGTGTGTGATCTGAGGCTTCAAATGCAGGGCATTGCAATCCTGTCATTTTGGTGGAGAGAAAATAACCAGGCCGCATAGAGCCACCTGCTTATAATGGAGCCACATTCCATTTAAAGCTACTGGTAAGGAAGTGAAGGAAGACCCTCCTCAACCAGGGTCCCCAATTATTCAAAATAGATGCGATTGTATTGGGGGTGCGTCTGAGTGGGCAATATTTAAAAATAGAGCAGGCTCACCTCTCTCTTCCTTTTTCTCCTTTCCCCCCCCAATACTTCAAAGGTCACCTGCATCAAGATGGCTATTGGGTTTCAGAAGCTCTTCCTTTTTCAGTCAAAACACACTGCCTGCCAGTCTGACAACTTAAAACATAACCTCAAAGCAAGTCTCTGTTAGAAGTCCTCAGATTCCTGTTTTATATGTGACTGTGAAGACCATAGCAGTGGATTTCCTAAAAATAGTTTTACTCTTGCCAGTTCTCTTGGTTTGGAATGTTCCTGTATAAATTTTGTACAGAAATCCTCCAGGCATATGAAAATGATTTTGTCCCCTTGCCAGTTGAAATCTTCTGATTTCCCTAGACTGTTTGCCAATGGGGTTAATGCTAAGACAAGCTGATTATTACCTTATATCCTTT
Source organism: Charina bottae (assembly GCA_023362775.1). NCBI lineage: Eukaryota > Metazoa > Chordata > Lepidosauria > Squamata > Charinaidae > Charina > Charina bottae. Next base: position 134,004,824 of record JALMGJ010000002.1, on the reverse strand, counting down.
TTCTCTAATCTATACTCCTACTGGCAATTAACTTTAGATACATTTCCTCCCCATTGTCTTGATAACATTTAATGTGTTTGTAAGTTGCTAGCAAGAGATTTCGGTGTTACTGATACATTACTGGTTATATCAAAGTATGTCTGCTTGTTCTGTGAAAGAATAGTTCTTTCTGAATTGTGTTGTGGAGCCTGAAACTGTTCTGAACTAAGTAATGCCCATGATGTTCTATGGAACACTTGTATTCTAAACTAAGCATTTCCTATTAAACTAAAGTGTAGCTAACAACCAGAACTCCTCCAGTGGGTTGTAAGAACCCTTGAATGCATTACATATTATGCATGGAGTATGTGTGCTAAGAATGAGATGGTTGTGAACTCTGTTGAGAAAAGAAAAAAACAGCAGATGTCCCTGTAGTGAAGACAAAAAGCTGCATTTAGAAGACAAGTGAAAGCTTGGTAAAAGCAACAGGGCAGTTTCCCCCAAACTGATTTCCAGATATGCTGGAATTGCAGCTCCTAGAATTCCTAGCCTTTCATCTTTTTTCGATTCCTTCAAGACAATCTTGATTCTTGCCACACACATGGACAAGTCCATGTAGTTTTCTTGGCAACATTTTTGGAAGTGGTTTGCCGTTGCCGCCTCCTTCCTAGGGCTGTGAGAGAGGGACTGGCCCAAGGTCACCCAGCTGGCTTTGTGCCTCAGGCAGGATTCACGGTCTCCTGGTTTCTAGGCTGATTCTCCCCTTTTATCATGCTCACTGAGAATTCTGGGAGCTGCAGTCCCAACTCAAATGGAGGACACCAATTTGGGGGAAAGCTGCTATAGGGAGTTAGGGTATTAATATATGTTTTCACTTACTTCCTACAAAACAGCAGTGACCACAGTATCTAAGAACATAAAATTGATCCCCTGCTGGCTGGGGAATTCTGGGAGTTGAAGTCCACGCATCTTAAAGTTCCCAAGGTTGAGAAACACTGATCTAAATGATACCTAAGTGAAATAGGGAAGATTCCTAGACAAGGAGAAAATGTGGGACCATTTGGGATGGCAGGACTGCCCCTTTTAAGTCTACTTCTTTCCCTGTATTTGCTTTATTGATTTAATAAAACAGAACAGATAGGAAAAAGTAAAATTATAAAAGAACAACAAAAAGAGAAAAAGAAAAACAATGCAATAACAACAAAATAATCTGTAGGGATTCTCATGCCTATACTGTATAGATGTGTGTGTGTATGTGTGTCTATATAAACATATATGCACTTTTACATAAAGGTTTATTTATTTTAAGTCCTTTCCCCATACATTCACTTGTACAGCACTGAACAAAAAAAGGCCCTGCAAACCTGTGGAAAGTGCCATGGTTTTCTTCTTGAGAAACATCAACAGTTCTCTACAGAGCTGTGGGTAGAGGAGCTGGCTTCCTTAGGATAGAGCCAATGAAGTGGGTTTTCCCCATTGTCTCTCATTTAAAAATAAGTCATGCCACACAGTGTACACTCCCAAATCTGTGATTTTCTAAGAGATAACCTAAACAGCTATTTCAACTCTATAGATGTCAAATCTTTATAAACTTTGGAAAAGTTGGAATACCTGTTCCTTGTTACATACAAGTCTCCTCCTCTCCCCATCTCATTCAGCATCTTAAAAACTAAACAGCTTTTGTCTTTAAAGAGATTAAAGCTGATCATTTTATCTGCATGGGAAAATATAATGGTTTAATAAGTTATTAGTAGCTAGAAAGCTGAGCTTCACCTGGAGTCTACCTGATTCAGATCCTTGCTCTGCCTTGAAACTTACCATTTCCTTTTGTGACTTAATATGCCTCACTCAATTGCTGCAAGGGTTAAACTTGTATACTGTCCTGAGCACTTTGTCATCATACTTGCCCTTCCTCCAGTCACTAACCAGAGGTTAGTTTTAGAACCTATTTTCAAAGCCATGTGCACAGAATACCTTTTACCACAGAGTAACATTAATTAATTAATTAAGGGTGGTGGCTCAGCAGGTAAGATGCCAGGCTTGTTGATCGGAAGATCACAAGTTTGGAGGTTCGAATCCCTAGCCCTGCGTGCGGAGGGAGCTCCCGCACTAGCCCCAGGTCTTGCCAACCTAGCAATTCGAAAGCATGCAAATGCAAGTAGATGAATAGGTACCACTTCGGTGGGTAGGTAACAGCGTTCCACGCGCGTCATGCCGGCCACATGACCATGGAAGCGTCATCGGACAGCACTGGCTCTTCGGCTAACAAACGGAGATGAGCACCAGCCCCTAGAGTCGGACACAACTGCACAAATGTGCGGGGGGAACCTTTACCTAGCTAACACTAATTAGCTATTGCATAGTTGGGATTACAGGTGAATGTCCTTAAGATTTGAAAGGGTACTCAGTTTGACATGGGAAGAAGTTTAAGACTACATACTTTTAACTTTAGCAATCCATTAACAAACTGTCTTTTCAGCCGACTTAAGACTGTACAAAGCAAGTAATACAGTCAGTTTATTGCCAACTGCCAGTGAGAGTCACTACAAGGCTTGTCAGTCTATAGACGGGTTTTTCTTTTTTACTGTGAGAATACGGCAGACAGATTTGGCCTTCTGTTCAAAGCAATTACCTCCAAGATACCCACTTACATCATTCATTCATTGGCGATCACTCGTAGCCGAGTAAGATTGTCTTCCAAGGGTAAAATTTTAACAGTGAATCCGTAAGTGGCTGTAAAGGCCAATTCTGGATCCGCACAACCTCCCACAATGAGGGCATAGGTTTCCGGGTGGGAGACGGTCACAATGAGGGTTTGCTTGACGTGCCTTCCTTTTAGCTCTTTTCTCCCTTTCGCCCTGTACTCGTGCTTCTTCAAAGTCCATAGCGCCTTTAATAAAGGCTGACCTCCAATTGAAACGCTCATGAGTTAGGGCTTCCCAGTTCTCAATGCTGATATTACATTTTTTTAAATTAGCTTTGAGAGTGTCTTTGAATCTCTTTTGCTGTCCACCAATATTCCGTTTTCCATTCTTAAGTTGGGAGTAAAATAGCTGCTTTGGAAGACGATGGTCAGGCATTCGAACAACATGGCCGGTCCAGCGAAGTTGATGTTGGATGATCATTGTTTCAGTGCTGGTGGTTTTCGCTTCTTCTAATACGCTAACATTAGTCCGCCTATCTTCCCAAGTAATTTGCAGAATTTTTCGGAGGCAGCGTTGATGGAATCTTTCAAGAAGTTGGAGGTGGCGTTTGTAGAGGGTCCATGTTTCACAGGTGTACAGAAGGGTTGGTAGTACAATGGCTTTGTAAACAAGCATTTTGGTCTCCCTGCAAATGTCCCGATCCTCAAACACTCTAATTCATTCGGGAGAAAGCTACACTCGCAGAGCTCAGGCGATGCTGAATTTCAGCGTCGATGTCGGCTTTTGTAGATAGATGGCTGCCGAGATAAGAAAAGTGGTCGACATTTTCTAGTGACACACCTTTAAGCTGGATTGATGGTGCTGCGGAGGGATTGGTTCGAACTTGCTGGTAAAGCACTTTGGTTTTTTTAATGTTAATAGAGAGGCCGAGCTTTTCATATGCTTCTGCAAAGATGTTTAGGATAGTTTGAAGATCTTCTTCGGAGTGTGCACAGACTACGTTATCATCAGCATATTGAAGTTCTATAACAGAAGTTGTAATTACCTTATTTTTTGCTTTCAGCCTACTAAGATTAAAAAGCTTTCCATCTGTTCGATATATAATTTCTACACCAGTAGGAAGTTTCTCTTCAACAAGGTGTATAATCATAGCGATGAAGATAGCGAAAAAGGGTGGAGCAATAACACATCCCTGTTTAACGCCGGATTCCACTTTAAATGGATCGCTTTGAGAGCCATTGTTATCCAGGATTGTTGCCATCATGTTGTCATGGAGTAGCCGCAAGATGTTCACAAATTTATCAGGGCATCCGATTTTCAGAAGGATGGTCCAGAGAGCAGTACGATTTACAGTATCAAAAGCTTTAGTCAGATCAATAAACGCCATGTACAGAGGGTGGTTTTGCTCCTTGCATTTTTCTTGAAGCTGTCGTGCAGTGAAGATCATATCCACTGTTACCCTGGAAGGGCGGAAGCCATTTTGCGTTTCAGGGAGGATGTCTTCTGATATAGATAGGAGATGGTTTGCGATGATCTTTGCCAGGATTTTGCCTGCTGTAGCTAGAAGGGAGATGCCTCGATAGTTTCCACAGTCTGTTCTATCACCCTTTTTAAAGAGAGTGATAATTATGGCATCCCTAAAGTCTGCTGGAATCTCCTCCCTCATCCAGATTTTTTCGATGAGCTTATGAAGTTGTTGTGTAAGTTCAGGCCCACCTTCTTTAAAGACTTCAGCAGGAATCCCATCAGGTCCACTAGCTTTGTTATTTTTCATTTGTTTAGTGGCTTTACTGACTTCCTCCAAACTAGGGGTTACTGCAAGCTCATCTCTTATTTGTTTTTGCGGGATTTGCAAGAAGACTTCATCAGCCACAGTAGAGTGACGATTAAGGAGATTGTAGTAATGCTCTTTCCAGCGCAGTGCAATAGACTCTTTGTCCTTTAGAAGTTTAGCACCATCTACTGAGCGTAAGAGATTTGTATCATAGTTTGTTGGTCCATAGATGGCCTTTATGGCATTAAAAAAGCCCCGTGCATCATGAGCATCTGCAAAATGTTGGGTTTCTTGGGCTTTTTTTATCCACCATATGTTCTTAAGTTCTCTAGTTCTTCTTTGGACTTCTGCCTTTGCACTGGCGTAGATTTTTTTCTTAACGGCACAGTTTTTATTTATTTTATTTATTTATTGGATTTATCACCGCCCAACTCCCCCAAGGGGGACTCTGGGCGGTTAATATCTTTTTGCCATATCCGGAAGGCTTTCCTTTTCTTGTCAATAATATGTTCAATCTCACTATCGTTCTCATCAAACCAGTCCTGATGTCTCTCAGTTTGGTATCCGATAGTTTGTTCACAGGCTGAAATAATAGAATTCGGACTGCTCAGGTATTCAGCACAGAGTGGGCTCTATAAATGATGAGATAAGGTTAAGTATGGTGTTCAAGCTCAAGAAACATCAGAGGGTGGCTAAGATGACTGGCTGCCTCCACTCTTTCTTCGGAGTGATATGGTCATTCTTTCTTAGCAAAAAGAAGCAGATAGTGGGCTTGGGTGGAGTTAAGAATAGCAGGCAACCAGTATTCTAGCTGTAGATCCTGGTCTAGGGAAGAAAAAGACAGGACTTGTTCTAGCAACCTAGAGCATCACAAGGTCCATCTTATAGCCTTCCCTCTTCTGACAAAGATTACTTGGGAATAAATATATAAAATCCATCTCTTCCTGTCTCGTTGGTCTTATAGGATTTCCCTGAAAGACATGTCTATACATTTAATTGCTTGGGGTTTTTTCCTTTTTGTAAAACAAAAGCAAAAACAATGTCTGTCTCTCCTCTGTTTCACCATGGGATTGATACAACCAAGACTAAAAAGCTAGTTGCCGGTATAAATGGAAGAAATTACAGCCTTAAAACTCTAAACCTCTGCAGTCTGAATTTTATGGGAAACAATGCATTGTATCTTATATGGCGATATTAAAAAGGAAGCATTGTTCGTTCTTGGATGAGCTCTTTGCATTATCTATGGCTGGCTTGTGACTAAGCCTGTCATCCTGGAATCTCTTGAAATTCCATCAGTTCCTTGACAGCCCTCAAACTCTTAACCTCCATGTGCCTGAATTTCCTCACTTTGAGGTCAGTCACAGCGACTATGAGTCCTTTTGTTTTTAAATGTCATGGAACTTGTTCCCTCTTTGCCTGTTTTTTGTAGTTTGCTGTGATTATTACTTGGCTTTCCTTTGGAACGAGCGTTCCTTTTCTGCTTATATGCATGGTATGTTGTTGATCTTCGTGGCATAGATCAAGAAGATTTGCAAGGCAATTCAGTAATGCCAGAATAATGATTCTTTCTGGCAAAGTCTTTCTAGAAGGTGATTGGGAAATCAGACTTCTTGAGGCCAAAGGTAGAGAATGAGCATGTTAACCTCCAGATTAAAGAAGCACGGAGTATATGTGCAAATATGGCAGAGACCATAGTAGGCACAGGGGTCTTCCTGACTTCCTCACTGAAGATGTGCAGTAGGCCACTTGGGTAGGTTCATTCTAGCCTCATTTTCCTCCTCCTCCCCTCTAGGAGCTGGGAAGAAGCAGCTAGACCACGCAGTCTTGTTACAAGTGATTAAGGAACAGCAGGTACAGCAAAAGCAACTGTTAGATCAGCAGGCAAAACTGCTGGCAGTGATTGAGGAACAACACAAGGAGATCCACCAGCAGAGGCAAGAGGACGGAGGCGAGGAAAAGCCAAAGCAAGGTAAACGCCCCCCACCCCCACCCCAATACTCAAAGGTGTTGTAGAAAGAAAGTTGCTCGTGGAGCTGTTATAAAATCTGCCCAGAGAAATGTCCCTTCTCCAGTGCCCCTTTCCAAGCAGTCAGTTAAAAGCTGTCTTCATTCTAGAAGCCAAGGCAGCAGCCTGCTTCATGGTTTGAAGATACTGGTATGTATGTACCTGGAAATGACAGAGGTGGGGGGAGTCAGTGAAGTAGAGGGAAAATGATATTAAGAGTGTGAGGAACTCTCCATGCACCCCAGCACTTGTTCAAAATTATAGGAAGACTATAAACTATAAAACAGAAGGCACTGCTTAAGACATATGCTTACGTCTTATTTACAGTTTCAGAATTAATGCAGCAACTATGGTAGTCAGACATAGTAGGGAGGGTATTGAGTGACTCTCCAAGGGCCTCTGTGTAAACTATTTAGTTGACGGTAGAGTGTTTCCTAGTTTGCTAAATTGCATATACAGTAACTGAGAGCTCTCCGCTTCTCTTTGCAACAGAAATCCAGCTGGAACATGGCCTACCTTTGCCCATGAGTAAAGAGAGAGAAGATCAGCTTGAAAACAAAATTGAAAATGCTGCAAAGAATATACCAAGTGACAACCTGGGTCATCCTTTGCATCCGCTTGAGGATCAGCCCCGAGATCCTGATGAAATTAAAAGACAGCAGGCCACTGGTCCAGGAGAATTATTAAAGCATAGACAAAACAAATTAACTGAAGTTCCCCCTAAAAAACCTATGGCTCATATAAATGGCAATGAGAAAATTGCACAACAGCAAGATAGAATGAACCATGGAGAGGAGTTAGAGCCAGTCAAGAGTGATTCACAGATCGATAGGCCTGATGGACACCACCAGGAGAAGCAAGCCAAGGCTGAAGAGTTGAAAGGACAGGAGATTCAAGGGGCAGAAAATATTGAGAAAAGAAAAGAGGCCGTGAAAAGGGCTGAAAGCCAAAGAGAGATGCCAGAGGTAGCCAACATCCATGGGGCTGTGGGGAGGATTCCTCACAGAGCCTCTGAGAGAGAGTCCCTTGCCAAGGAGGTTAAAAAAGAAGACTCCCATGACCCAGATGTTCCACTTAAACCAAAGATTGCTGACGACATACCAGGGAAATTGGAGATCCAGGAAACTGTGAAAGCTGACCAAGGTGGGGAAGGACAAAACTTACCTTTGGACCAGGTGGACAGGTTACAGGGCCTGGGCGCCAAAAGTAAAGAGAGGATGGCCACTGGAGCCCATAGTCCACAGCTGAATAATGCCAATGATCCAGGGCAGGATTCAAAGAGAGAGAGAGAAAGGATCCCAGAGAGCTTGCATGAATCTGACAATGACCATATCTTACAACCAGACCCAGTTAGGTCTGAGTCCAGGGATCATGAAAAGGCAAAACCCAACAGAGACCTCAAACTACAAGCTGACCTGGACCTGCGCCGCAGAAGGCGAGATTTGGAAGAAGAGGAGGCAGGAGGTGTAATAATTGGACTTAACCCCCTCCCAGATGTGAAAGTCAATGACCTCCGTAGCGCCCTAGAGACTCGGTTAAATCAGGCAGCAGAAGGTGCCCAGCAAGCTCTTCATAGCCGACAGATTAAACAGATACCAGTGGAAGAAGAAGAGGTGTGAGAGTCTTTGCACTATGGGGAGATGTAGGAATCTGCCAGCTGCTTAAAGGTGTCTGTTATGCAGCTGCCATTGGTATAGAACTGTTGGCAGTCCAAGTCAACTAGCTCTATCTGAACTGAGCCCTGACGACTGAGCATTGTTGTTTGCTCTGGAGGAAAAAGGAATGCCAGTCAATTTCATACTTCAAAACTCTTTCTCACTCTGCTGGTAGTGTGTGTGTGAAACCCAGGTTCATCTACTTTCTGGGTTCCGAAAATGCTTTATGCTTGCCACCTTTCCAAAGAAGCATGTACGTTTTTATTCTTGCTCAGATACCTTTAACTGTTTAATTTCTGTGTGTAGGATTAGCGTGTTGTCTTATCTGTCATGTTATCTTATTGGAAGCTCCCTTTATGGGTATGTGGATGTTAACCTCCCTTAAATTAATGTTTGGATTCTTTTGTTCTACCATTTGCTAAATGGATTGCTTTGCTTTTGGAAATGGTTGCAAGAAGATTAAAGAAGTTCTGTAAATGTCTGAAAGGGGAACACCTATTCAAGGATAAATTCTTAGGAATATGGAGCTGATTGCTATCAGATGCATTCTTACAGCGACTTACAAACTGCTCTGATCTTCTTCAACCATGGGTCCAGTATTAGCAATAACAAAACAGTTACATATTCTTTCCTCTTCATTCTTGGTTATCAAAATGTAGGTTTATGTTTTTAAAACATACCTATCTTAAGTGCATTATGGACCCATACTGTGCAAAGAAGCCTTGCAAGATGTTTGCTGCAAGAGAAAGCAATTGTGAAAGTTTAAAGAAATTATTTCAAGGGGGCACTATCAAAGTAGGCCAGCTGACATCTACCTCTTTCCTCCATTTTATGAGTCCTTGTAGGGTAGCTTAAAACTGTCCCCCTAGATCCCTTCCAGTTCTTCAGGAGACTACAGTATGCGAAATCTGTTAGTCCTGTCCTTGAGTTGGCAAGCTTCTACATTTGAACACAACTGGTTTGTTCTAGATGTCCTGATAAGGATTGTTATTTTTGTTGTTAACAAATGATACAACAAAATTAAGCTCTTGACATTTGAACATCCCTAACATCCAAAGATATTTGCCCATCTAATCTGAGATTCTCCAGAAATAATGGAATTTGGCTATAAACAGCTAACTATCCTCAAGCCTCTATCAGTCTATTTTCCTAGAACAAGAGGGAAAAATATTAGAGCAGACGTTGCTTTTGGAGTATAGCTTGGCCTGCAACATGGAATGGAGATTGGGGGGCAATGCCATTGTCGTATCTTGCCTGTGAAATGTATTTGCTATATTTCCATTCAGGGAGACAGAGAAATGTGGCTGGCACCACTTGACTATTTCAAGGGGCATTTTGCCTTGTTAAACATTATTGTTCTAACCTTTCCTCAGGCATCTCATTGGTCCTGCTTGACCATCATATTAAACTGTGATTTTAGGTGATTGTAATGAGCTGCAGAGGGCCTTCAGCTTATCTATAGTCCCCTTCCAAGCCTCCACCACCAGAGGCCATATGGTGTTTGGAAGCTTGAGCTTCTGTTTGGTCAAATAGGGTTTGTCATATATCATCTCCAAAATAAATTATGGTCTATGTGCCCCAAACTATGGTTAGCACTAACCAACAATTTGGGTGACAAGTCATGGCTAAATGGAAGCTAGAGATTCCAAACTTCTTGCAAGCCATACTTGAGAATAATATGCGTTGCTATAATATATTGTCATCACACTAAACCGGGAGTAGCCAAGCCGATACAGTTTCAGGCATTTTAGACTACAAATTCCATAAACTCAATCAGCATGACCAGTGATTATGGGTGGTGTAGTCCAAAAAAATTTGGAAGACATCAGCTTGCCTGCTCCTGTGTTTAACTATGGCTGAGTGCAACCTTTCCTAACCTAGGATCCCCAGATGTTGTGCTATTCCCTCACTTGGCTGGGCATGTTGGAATTCAGGGGTTTTTTTAGGTGGGGAAAGGCTGATTTAGTATGATATTCCACATGACCATTGAATGGTGCTGCCCAAAGCACAATTAGTTCATGGTGGGATTGCTGTCACTTCAATATGTAAATACGATTTACTTTATTTTTTGTAAATATCAGCCAAATTGCTTTTATACAAAGGGCTGTGAAGCTCAATGCCCTGTCATGGTTTTTCTGGCCACAGTGTGACCATATGCTGTAATCGAAGGACCAAAGATACTTCTGGCATTCCTCCATAGAACAACTGAGTTTTAAACAATCCATCTCCAAGCAATTACAAAGAAAGAGACAGACAGAAAGCAGCCCTGGACTTCATCTGGAATTCCTCACTTGCTGCCTCAACAAAATTTCCAATTTGTAGTGTTGTTTGATGACAAATCACAGGGATTATGGCCAACCTGCACAAATCAATAAAAAATTGAAGCGTTTTACTACAGCCTTTTTTCTTATTGAAAATAGCTGGTTTATACAACACAGCACATCAAGACTGCTTAGTTGTAGATGATATGCACATATGAGGGACTGTCTTGTCGATCCTGATCCGTTTTCTAGCTTTTACACCCTTGTTTGATCTCAGAGGCCACCAACAAAGCACATTATTACAGAGCTTCAGTAGTCTATTCAGTGACAATCTTATTAACCACCCTGATGAAAACTACTTGTTCTGAGCCAGATCAAACTCTTAATACTTCACACGTAGTGCAATCAAATAATTTTCTGAGGCAACAGTTATAATGAGCTGGCAGATTTGTAAAAGATACTGACATATGATATTTAATACTTTCACAAACTTCCATTAATAAAAAGGAAAACATTTGTGTTTTGTGACAGAAGTTGCACTCCAGAAATCTGCCTAGTTGATACTCGATTCTAGACTTGAGCAGTCTTCAACAAATCCCCTCCTCTGAGTTTCAGAAACTCAGGAGCCTTAACATTATGGAGGCCTAGCTTTCCCAAGCAACCAAGAACTACAGCTCTGCCCCAGTCTTTATATTTTTACCAGGCAGATTTCAGGCTGTTCTGTGAAACCTTGGCACATATACACAAACACATTTTGCTCCTTAGGCAATTTCACTGATTAGTTTTTTTCCCCAAAGCTTTAGTGAGGAAACTCATATTCAGAAGGGAAATCAAATATTCAAAGTTGCAAGTTTCAGGATTTTTTATATGCCATAACTGGGTATTTTGGGGTAAATGACCAATGACTGTTAGGGAGTCAGCCACTCTGGGCTTTCTTTGCCCCAGATTTTCAGGAGCTGGAATTAACAATGTAAAGTATCTTAAGCAAAATCTACAGGAGTATCCTACTTTATTCCTGTAAATAAGAAGGGAATTAGTAAATCCTCAGGGCAAAATTGGTGCTAGTAGCTAATTTAACAGACACTCCAGTTTTCCAGAATGTGCTTACAGTATACATATGCATAAATTGAAAAACCATTAGTTCTTGGCACATTGGGAAATACTCCATTTTTGGACCTTGATATATGACAGATGGAAAAGTTCTTTATTCTTCTGTGCTGAAAACAACTATAAATCCCAGATTTTCCGCCAGTGTAATTTCAAGTCTTTGCATTCCTTTTTGCCTGCAAAGGAAAATCAATTCTGTTAGAATTAATATTAAGGACTACATAAATACTGTATATTTATATCAATATATCCTGTAGCATAAGGCCATTGGGATTTTGAAATGGATCAGTCCTCTGGTCTCCCTCTTGTAATACCTAGTTGCTGTGCAAAGCAAATATGGTATACCTAAATACACAGATTCTCCTAATTTCTATATTAAGAGAAATGAGCTTGTCCCAAAGAAAATCACACACTACTTTTTAGTAGTTTCTTTTAGAAGTTTCTTTGGTCAAACCCTTTACAAGCTATGACATGAATCAGCAAATGCAGGAAAATGATAGCAGCAGGAAAATCCTCAGATAAGGTCATGTTTTTATGTAATGTGGTTTTCAAGCAGCAAGAATGATTAGTAGACCTCTTATCGAGCCTTGAATTTCAAATATGAACAGGTGCTTTCTTACAGGTACAAAGGTTTTTAGACACTCACTCCCCGCCCCCAAGTTTCCTCTGCCACAGATGCAGAAACAAGCCTAAAAGCTGTAAAAATGTACTCACAAAGAACAGATAAGAACCAACAATTCTGTGTGGTAGTCCTAAAAGCAGAAGCAAAGCTCTAACAGCTGTTGATGCCATTTACTACTGTACGTAGGTTCTACAAATTGCTTTGCGGCAAGTGTAAACTTCTATTTTAATACGGGGTGGTGGTGGTGGTGGTGGTGGTGGTGGAGAGAATGTAAATGTCCTATGCTTGTGAACTAGGATTATTTCCATGGTTTCTTGTTCAGCCCTCTAGATTTCCAGCTACCAAAAATAGAAAAAGGACAACAGCACATTTTTATGTACTTCTGTATTTGTAGCATATTTTCCTCCTAACAGACTCCCAAGTGAAAAGTTAACCATGTGAAATGAAAAACAAAATGCAAACAACTCACAGCCTTTGTGAAGCAATCCATCAGCACTGCAAATTCCTTGGCACACACATCCTTTCTCAAGTTTCCATGTTCGGTTGTATTGGAAGCAATACATTTGCCATAAACTGAGGCCTGCAAAGATCAGCTCCAATTAGATGCAGATTGTGCAGGGCACATTAAGACTCTGGTAAGCCCTAGGTTAGAGGGGCGCGATGGCTCAGTGGTTAAGACATCAGGCTTGTTGATCAGAAGGTCGGCAGTTCGAGACCCGAGCGCCGCGTGACGGAGTGAGCTCCCGCACTCACCCCAGCTCTTGCCAACCTAGCAATTCGAAAGCATGCAAATGCAAGTAGATAAATAGGTACTTCGGTGGGATGGTAACAGCGTTCCGCGTGCATCATGCCGGCCACATGACCGTGGAAGTGTCTTTGGACAGTGCTGGCTCTTTGGCTAAGAAACGGAGATGAGCACCGCCCCCTAGAGTTGGACACGACTGTACAGGGGAAAACCTTTACCTTAAGCCAGAGCTTTCCAAACTGTGTGTCGGGACACGTTAGTGTGTCGGCTGCAGTGTCTGGGTGTGTCGTGGCTGATGCTGCCTCCTGGCTTCCACGCAGGTCTTAGTGCCTGCCTTGTGCCTTGCTGCCTCCAAACCTGCTGTGATTCCGCGCAGGTCCTAGTGCCTGCCTTGTGCCCTGCTGTGTGTGTGTGTCGCGAAATGATGCATGTCTAAAAAGTGTGTCACCAACATGAAAAGTTTGGAAAGCTCTGCCTTAAGCCCTAGGTTTATGAGAAGGTTTTCTCAATTGCCACATATGCCTGTGAAACTTGGACATTAAAATAGGAAGATAGAAGAATTTATGTGTTTGAATTGTGGTGTTGGCAAAGATTACTGAAAGTACCATGGACTGCCAGAAGAACAAACAAATCAGTTTTAGAAGAAATACATCCAAAATGTTCACTAGAGGCGAGGATAACTAGGCTTACACTCTCATACTTTGGGCACATTGTCAGGAAAGACCGATCGCTTGAAAGGATATCATGTTTGGTAAAGTCGAGGGCCAGCAGAAAAGAGGAAGACCTTCAATGTGATGGATTGACACAATTACTGCAACAATGGACGTAAACATTGGAACAGTCAGGCAATTGGCACAAGACCGTTCTATTATACATAGGGTTGCTATGAGTCGTAAACGACTCGACGGCAACTAACAGCAGCAAGCCCTAGGCAGGCTTTATCTTTGTAGGCCTTCACTGCAGTAATAATTCGGATGCTTAGGAATATAAAGGTATTCCCAGAGACCTTATTCTTCAATAAGTCACAGGGAATAAGTCAAGTAAGTATGTATGTAATAAAGTAGTATCTTAATGTTAGGATATACAAATTTTGATTTTACTTTTACTTTTCACATGTCCAGGTTTTTGTTTTTTAGTTTGTAGCTTAAAATTTTCATAAGCCCCAAGAGTTTGGTAGGCCCTAGGCACTGTGCCTATGGGATACTACAGACATAGTGATGTACTATTCTGCTGTGGGTATGTATTCATTCTCTCCGATTTCTTACGCTTTGGCTTTTAAGCCATGTAGAGACTTCTAACCTCTGCCAAACTTTACTCAAAGGAACTTGGTTAACTCATACCATTCTCTCTTATTCAGACCTTACAAGACAATTTACCTTGATAGGAGACTTCTGTACAGCATAGGTCTTCATGGCCCTCCAGAAGGCTAAAAGGGTAGAAATCCCTCAGATCTCAGGTGGGAGGCAATTCCAAAGGGTAAAGTGGCACCTCCAAGGTCCCATCAGGTGACAATATTTAAAGGTGTGAATCTGGAGCGGGCCCACCCTATGTAACCTAGTAGGCTGGGCAGATATCTCAGGGAGAGGCAGTCCTACCAATAACCCGGCCCTGGGCCATGTAGGGCTTTAAAGGTGATAACCACCACCTTAAATTGCACCCAGAAAGCAACTGGGAGCTAGTGCAGCTCATGCAGCAGTGGTGTTAATCGGGTGACCCACAGGGCACCCAAAACAATGTGTGCTGCTGCATTCTGGACCAGTTGCAGCTTCTGGATGGTCTTCAAGTGAGCCCCATGCAAAGTGTGTTGCAGTAATCCAAACAGGAGGTGACTAACACGTGAGTGATCATGAGCAAAGTCCAGGAATGGGTGTCATTGGCACACAAGATGAATTTGTGTAATGGCCTCCGGCCACAGCTGCCACCTGCTCTTCCAGGAGGACCCCCAAATGTTACCCTGTCCAGAGTCAGAGATGTCAATTCTGCTGACTCCAGGGGGCCAAAGACTCACAACCACTCCATCTTGCTGGGGTTGAGTTGCAGCTGGCTCCTCCCCATCCAGGCCCTTACAGCCTCCAGGCACTGAGCCAGCATCTGAACAGCATCACTTGCCCAGCATGAGGTAGAAACCTATAATTGGGTATCAACAGCATAGTGATGATACCAGACCCCATGCTGCCAGATGACCTCTCCCAGCAGCTTCATATAGATCAGTGTTTTTCAAACTTGGCAACTTTAAGATGTGTGGACTTCAACTCCCAGAATTCCCCAGACACCGTAGGGAATTCTGGGGATTTCATGGCGGGAGAATTCTGGGAGTTGAACCCCAGACATCTTAAAGTTGCTAAGTTTGAAAAACACTGATACAGATGTTAAATAGGAGGGGGGAGAGAGCACCTAAGGGATATCTTCAAAACTCTTTTCTTCCTACCCACCAAAGGGAAAGCTTAAAAGACACAAACACATATTTTGTTGCTCAGCCCTATATTTTGTTTGCTGTTCCCTATGCAGTGGGACCAAACTGGTTTCTCTTCCAATAATAATAATAATAATAATAATAATAATAATAATAATAATAATAATAATGATGATGATGATGATGATGATGCAAAGTGTGTTGCAGTAATCCAAACAGGAGGTGACTAAGGCATGAGTGACCATGAGCAAAATCCAGGAATGGGCGTAATTGGCGCACAAGATGAATTTGGGTAAAGGCTCCCTGGCCACAGCTTATCATTATCATTATCATTATGCGCCATCAAGTCGTTTTCGACTCCTAGCGACCACATAGACAGATTTTCTCCATTACGATCTCCCCTAAATGCTAAGTGTGAATTCAGGAGACGGGGATGCTGACTCTTGCTGCCCCGGCAGTCGGGTATGATCTGCCTCTTCCGGCTCCCTACCTGCTCCCCACAATTCGCCAACAGCTCAGGGAAGCGCTGCACCCTCGCACGGACGCGTTCCCAGACTCCTCGACTGGACATAGCCGGAAAAGTAAAAGCCAGCCCCCGTCAGCCTATCGGCTGGACGCGGCCATAACCAGATCCACCTTCCGCGAAGCAACGCTCCTTGACCACCCTTCGCCTTCACGATAAGCTTGGAGCCCAGCCTTAGAAAACGACCCCGTTTTCCGGCTGAGAGACAGCTTCATCCTCCCTCTCCTCTGATTGGGTTTCGTTATGCACCAGAAGCTTCCGATTGGATGGGAAATGGAACGCCGCAGATCTTGGCTCCCGCCATTCGCTGGCGGCGTCTGATGACGACAGCGACGGCTCTTTGATGAAGTACGTGATTGGCTGGACCGTTGCAGGGTCGCGTTCGATTGGAATACTTGGAGTCCCAGGAGGCGGAGTATTGAAGCGTGTGGCTGAACCCGGAAATCACCATGGCGGCTGTACCTTTGCGAGATCGGTTGAGTTTCTTGACTCGGGTAGCGTAAATAATATGATACTGCATAGGGGCGGGGGCGCCTGGGGATTTAGAGTATTAATTTACCCTAAATCTCTGCGGTAGGGCGGAGGTCAAGAAAGCAGATGAGGTTATGAATTTTTCTAGAGCTATGTTAGATGCTTTAGTTCTTTTGACAGCTCAATACTTTAGCAGTATAAGGGAGAGAGGAAAATAAAGATGGTTTGTGGACTATCCCATCACTGCAAGATGTAGACGTGGGATTTGTATGTTTGCCCCAACACTTACATGCTAGGGGAAAGGTCTGCAGAATCATTCTCCATGGAGGTTTCTTTGTTTGTTTACAATAACATCTGGCTTTATTTGTAAATGGGAGCAGTCTAACATACAATATATTTATTAACACTGAAGTAATGCAGTCTGTGAGGGGCTCTACCAGTAGCATATGCAAATTGGGGTTAAAAACGGGGACACTAACTGTTCTTGTCCCTAAGAAAATGTATCTACATGACTATCTGGTTCTCATCCCAGCAACAGTGCTTTATTTTTATAGTTTCTATGCTATATGTCAGGGACACAATGATAGTAGCTCACAGAGCTGTCATGCTGCCAGAGAACTTAACTGACATAAACTTTTTTGAAGAAGATTGGTAGAGCTGGATAAATTATAGCAGCCAGATAGTAACTCCAGCAAGGTGTAAGCCACAAGTGACGAGATCAAAGTTCCACCTAGTTATTTTAGCAGTGCAGTCATAGGATGACACTTACCTGTAAAAACAAGCATTACCAGCTGCCTCAAAAATAACCAGTCAGCTGGTGTGCAGGGAACTCAAATTGCACTAGGTTAAGTTTGCTTGTCTCTAAACTTGGCCTTGAAGTGAAATAATCATTTAAGCATTTGGAAGCTGATTTTTCTTCCACCTGTATTTGAAGGCAGGTCTTATTCCTTTGCCATTCTTTTGGGTAGAGAAAATACAGGCTTCATTCTGGAGTTATACTAACTGAAATTGGAGGCTTGTGAAACATAAAATACTTTTTCTACAATCAGGGAGTGCCATATTCTGATTTCACATTAGATTTTAATGGTCTGCCTTATTAATGGAATGGTACCAGGGAATGAAAGAATCTTGGTGATATTATATTCCACTCTTAGCCCACCTGTGTTTTCTCATTGCCATTTCTCTTTTTAATTTCTATAGCTTCATCGTGCCATTGATTGTTGATACTAAGAGTTATGTATCAGAAAGAATTCAAAGTGACCTCCCTCCCTCCCTCCCTCTCTCTGTATATGTGTTCTTTTCTTCAGCTACCCACTCTAATCAAAGGCACCTCAGATGATGAAGTTCCATGCCCGGGTTATCTGCTTGAAGAGATTGCCAGTATCCTTTGATATTTAGTACAGTCGGTTGATCTGCATAAGATCTATTCATGAGGTCATTCTAGTTATACTCACTTTTGCTAGGAATAGCAAAAATGTGTCGCTATAACAGAGCCTATTACATCTAATAATCTGGAATCTAATTCAGTCATTAGTTATTTCTACTGAATTTTTTTCTTTATGTATAGGTGATAGCAGGGATAGTTGATATGAAAACTAAGACACATAAATATGAACAATACTTACTAAGCTGTTCAGTACCTGGAATTTAACTTCCACTTAGAGCAGCCCTTGTCAGTTTGGCCCAAAAGATGATTGCTACAGTTCCTCAAAGGCCTTTGGCCACACTGGCTGAACATTCTGGGAACTGCAGTTCCAACAGATTGGGAGAGTGGTAGCTGCATTTTTTTTCAATTGCATCCCCCCATTCCCCCAATTCCATAGCTTTATAATGAAAACACATTGTGTTTTTTAAAAAAGTCTTATTCTAGCAACACAAGAAATGTAGGACTTGGGACAGAGACTGGCACAAAAGTTTTAGTGATACTTATCTATCAACTCCTTTCTTTTGCTAACTCTTTAACATAACACACTTCCAGAGATCTCCCATGAATCAACAGGAAGCAGTCACTGTCTTCTTGAATACCTCCTCAATCGTCTTCAGAACAACTCATGCCATATCAAGCTGAAGGTAAAAAGTGGCTTGAAAGAATGTGGCCAAAACCCAGGGTGGTTCTTTGGAGTAGATATCCTTAACTTTAAAACAAAAACGAAGATTTATACTTTTAAATCTATATTCACAATCCCAACTTAGCTTCTGCATTCTTAGGTGCTTAAGATCCTGCTCTATATGTGCACCCATGGCTCGTCACCCTTCCTTCTGCAGCTTAAGAGGAATTCTTCCTTCATTCAGGAAGCCATAGGTAGGTCAGAGATTCCAACAAGAATAACCACATCTTCCTAATATTAGTTATACAATGTTCATGCAGCACCTATGTATTCTCAGTAAGCTTTACAGCAAACGTAAAAAAAAAGCAGTATGGTTAATGTTATTGTCATATATTACAAATGGAGGGTTTGACACTGAGAAAGGATTGGTTTACCTAGGGCTATTTAGCAAGTTTGGGTCAGACAGTGTTCTAGATTCACAGCTCAATTTTTGAGATTATAATTATATAACCACCAGGGAATAAGTCCCACTGATTTCAGTGAGGTAGGCATATATGGAATTATGCTCCTTGACACTACACTAGAAGAAAATGAGAGAATACCATTTTCCCCTCTCCAGGTCTTATCATTAATAGTCCATCAGGAGAACAAAAGAGTCATTGTGCTATCAACTCTAAAGCTTGTTACCCTGCCAAGAAGACTGGTCTAATAAAATAAAAAATTTGAATTATTTTGAATTTTCAGATACATCAAAGGTGTTGCTTCTAGTGGACTTTGATACTTGATCTCTCTCTCTTTCTCTCTCCCTCCCTCCCTCCTATGGCACGGGGAAGTGGGCGGGGGGAGACAGAGCGGAAGCTATTTCTGGGTATTGTAGTTCCAGCACACATTTGCATGCATAAAACCTTTTATTTATTATTCTGCATCAACATGAAAAATCACAAGTGATCTTTATTATAACATTATTGTGTGATTGTTGGTATTTTTTTCTGTTGGGGACATGTTTCCATACTAGGATTGTTGATACTGGAACTTGTTGCATAGGATATTTTCCATTGCTGCAAAATGGTGAGACTCAGCTGCTTTGGTTGATGCAGTTGCAGTTCTTGGGAGTCTATAAGGAGTGAAACCTGTGTGGGGCATGCAAGGATTCTGCCCCTTCGCTGCCTCACCATCTCTCTCCTCTGCCTTGTAGGGTTCACAGGGCCTCCTGATCCTCTCCATGGCAACAGCTTGTATCAGAAGGTGCGGATGACTGCACAGGTGAGTGACAAGTCCCAGTCATGAGATCTGGATGGACTCTCAAAGCCTACCATATAGAAGGGCTTTCTGTCTGGCTGTTCATCACATTGCCCTTTGCTTACCTCTCGCCTTGTAGGACCTGGCAGGCACGTTATTTTCAGATGTGTTGTCGCCTCAATTTGTTACTCAGCCACCTAAAGAGCTGCCTTCAGCAGGTAAACTAATATTGCCAAGATAAGCCCCAGTGTAGATCCCCATTATTACCCTTTCAGTGGAAATGTAATTATTTTAGTTCCTTTTTCTTGTTTTCCCCCTTTCCTTCCATGCTAAGGTGAGCATGATTTCCTAGCCCTGAATAAGAGAGGGAAGAGGATACTGTCTTTGAGAATTATAGTATCCAATTATTTCTGAACCATCTATTTTGTCTTTTTCAAATATTCTGGAAGAAAGCCATGCACTTAGAGCTATATCGTAATTCTATGCCAAATTATTGTGGTCAGGTGAGAGTAATTTCCACCAACAGCAAAGCCTCAACGGAATTGCAGGAACGCCTATTGAGAATAAGAATGAATAGGCTCTTTCCACTTCCATGTGGCTTTTGTTGTTAGGATGATGGAAGTGAAATTTATTCTGCTTCTGTGCCTCTCTCTAGCCAGGAAATAAGTCAGTGGGAGAGCTTGGCTACATGCTTTCAGGCGATTTTGTCTTCAGATCCAATAATCTGCTTCTAGCAATTCATTTGCATATGTACACTCTGGTGGTATATTTTCTTCATATGAGAGGAAGCAGTTCTCAAAATATCTGAGCCTTCTCATCTCAGTGGGCAGTTCATGCCGATGTCTTCCTTACCTGAATGAATAGAATGTAAATGCTGGTAAAGTCACTACCATCTGACACTGATAAAAGTGGAGAAAAGCATGTGGGCTGTCTGCAGCAGCACCATGCTGGATTCAGTCTTCTATTGTGAAGCTCCTGTTATGCCTCTCTTCCTAGGTATGGGAACTAAGTCTAGCCCCCATGGCTCGCTCGAAGGCTTTGGTTTTGAAAAGAACAGCTCTGGTAAGTACTGGGTTCAGGAGCTGAAGGGAGATTACTTAAAAGGATACCCCCAGGTCTTTGGGCAAGAACCTTCTGCCTGCCTCCTGGCCTTCTGCTTCCTCACCCATTCCTCCAGAACTTTGCTATTTATCAGACTCAGAACCTTTCCTCTCCTGGCTCCTAGCAGGACCCAGCAGCACTCCTTACTGTAGGCTTAAAGCCACTTTGAGCACTAAAGCAAGTCGAGCTGTTCAGAAGAAAGCAAGTGAATAAACTGTGAGAGGAGAGGTCTAGTGGTTTCATCTGAAAGTTCTGCAGTGTGAAGAACAGAGATTTCAGCAGTTAACATATGCCAGTGCAGGGATACCAATACAGGATGTAATCTGAAGGCCCTTGTTACTTTGGACTCTCTTTGTGGGCTAGCCCCCCTCTTTTCTGAACAAATGGCTGTAAATTCATGCCCATTAGGAGTTACTGCTTGTGTCTGGCATTCTTCTTTCCTAAAGTTACTTCCTAAAAGTAACACAATGTACACTGAACCTGTATGAATGACTTCCTTTTATTGCTTTTCCAGCATCCCCTGGCAAAGGTCTGCTGGCCACCATCCAGAAGGCAGCTGAGGTGGTTGCCAATGCCGTGCTCCCTGGTCAGGAACTCGCAAGTCTCCCTCAGAGGGAGCTGACAGACAATGTCTACAAGCCAGTGATGGCACCTTCTCCTGGCAAAAGCCCTGCCTTGCTCACCAAACCACCCCTGGCCCTAGTTCAGAAGATGCGAGGTAGGAGATAGCTTCCACTCAGTATAGGGTAAACCTTGTATTGTTGGCTGTTTTTGAGAGGAATAAAAAGTATAGATTATTGAGTGCAGGGAGGGGGGCATCTCACGGGCTATATATATTCCCCAACTCAGTGCTCCTTGGCAGTCCATATCCTCCTATTTTCCAGTGTTTAGTGGTGCTTTTAAACTATATTTATGCATTTTGTTTGGGAGATGGGAGTGATTTTTAGCTGTTGTTTTGGATTTTAATTCTTTTTAATGCCCTAACTATAGTCACATGTTGCCTCGAACCTGGCAATTTTTCTGGCTGGCCCTGCCCGCTTTCTGAGTAGCACCCAGCCATCATTCAAAGGAGAAGTGTGGCCCTTTGCCCCTGAACTGCTTTGCTTATAGGGAATGTTGTTGAACATATTTCCTAAGCTCACACCAACCTTGGGGCACCAGTAAGGTTGACAAACATCTGCATGTAGATTTTGAGGCTTGGTGGTAGTGATGAATGAATGCCTTTCCTGGTCTTTGAAGAAGACATTCAGTCCTATCACATGGTTACTTTCCAAATTCTCTCCCAGCGAACCATCATCCTGGGCAAGCAGGAGGCGGGTGGGAAGAGCTGGAGACTGGGCTCAGCTCCCAGAATTCCTTGCAAGAGAACAGCAACCCGAGCAGAACTTCTGAATCCGACAGCAAGGCAGGCAGTGATCATCACTCCAGTGCCCTGGAGCCAGGGAGTGCTGCTGAAAGGTAAGAGAGCAAATGGCCGGGCCCGGGCCAAGGGGAGGATAGCCAAGAGCGAGCTGGTTTTGGACATGGACCAGGGAGAGCCAGTTCAGGTCCTCACTTGACTACAGAGCTCACTGGAGAACTTTGGACTAGTGATTATCTCTCAGCCCAATACCACACAGGGTTGTGATGGCGGCAAAATGAAAGGAGACACCCCCTTCCCCCCTTGAGCTTCCAGAGGAAAAGCAAGTTATGCATTTAATACATAAGTACATATTCACAATGTGGAGGTCAGCTGAAAGCAAGGATCTCCTGTGAGGTGGAGGAAGGGAAGGAGGAGAAGCCCCAACATTAATTTCTCCCCATGGCTCTTAGGATGGAAGCTGAAAACCTGAATGACTGCCTTCAAGAGATGAGTCTTGTCAGTAGATTAACCAGGGGCTCCAAAGTCTTCCTAACTCATGAGGAAACCCAGCACTTCATCAGAGAGTAAGAACCCCACATTCCCTCCATTTCCCAAAACAGGGCTTGGCCCTGTTCCTGTTCATTTCCATTTTTTTCTGCATTACTGGATAGTGTATAGCATCCATATACTTATCCTTATCTTTCAACGACTTTGCATCAAGTTTTATAAATTGGTACAACTTAGTCCTTGTTTTCAGGGCTAGGGCGGAAGCAGACAGTCCCAATGGTGCCTGTCCTGTGTTTATTAGAAGCACGACAAATGAGTAACTGCCATCTTTGCACTTCATAATGACTTTGCACCTCGCTCTGCCCTGACTGACTTTCATATGAAGCTGATGAGAGGGGCTTCAACTGAATAGAGTGCACCTCTTTCTGAAAGCTCTCTGCTGGCTGTGTAAAGCAGTCACAAAAATCCCCCCATTGCATTGCATTGCATTGCTGGGGGATCTCCAAAGGTCTGGGAGAGAGTGGTTGGACTTCTTCATTGCCTCACGAAATGGCTTCCTTTTCTTCTCTCACTTGTTTGGCCCCATGCGATCCCTCTCCATAGGTGTGGACTGCTGAACTGTGAAGTCATCTTGGCTTTGCTTAACCGAATGCTGAAAGACTCCAGTGAGTGCATCTGTATGGTGAGGAAACTCCTAGGAAACCTATCTCCTTCAGCAGGTTGGATTAAATCTATCTTCAGTTTGGTAATTGAGCATCATTTCCTGAAACTGCAGCTATTTACATAGAATCTGAGGACTCTTGCAGCCGTCTCCTTTAGTGCTGATGGCAAGGGTAAGATTTCTTTCTTACCAGTGTAGGTGGATGTGGAGCAACAGCTGCCTGGGCTTATTCATCTTTAGGGCAACACATTAAGGAGAGGCTTAGACCTGAGTTCCTCTTAGCAAGCCTCTTAGTACTTTCACAACAGGTGCAGCACCTGTCTGACCTTAGCTGATTTCAGAAAATTTAAGCAACTAAGCTAATCTCAAAATTCAGTACTTGGCTAGTACTAAGGCTTGCGGGCTGGACTGAAGTAAAAAAATAAATCCCAGAAGGCAGCAGTGACCCCTCCCTTCTTTTTGCTAAGAAAACATTGTAGCTGTATACAGTACATTTGGAACATACCCACCATTTGTCTCCCTAACGGTGTGCTTTTTCTCCAACCTTCCACAGAGGGCAATGTGTGCCATCTCTTCCCTTATGTGTTCTGACTTGCTCTCCCATGATCATATATTTGCTGTTACTCAGCAACACTTGCAGGAGCTTAGTGAAGGGAGCCCAGGATGTGTAGCCAACAAAGCAACAAAGGTAATCCTGTTTCTGAAACGTCCGCTTTCTAGAAACCCAGATCATCTAGTGAAGGCTGTCTGTCCCTTGTACTTTGGCATTATATGGCATTTCTGCATACTGACTAGGCTTGTGTGGGTTGGCATATAGTGTGTGATTGTGTATGTACCTTTGTTTTGACGCTGCAGCTTTTATTTTCAGTGGGCAAGGAACAGAATAAAAAGCCAGTTTGGTCTAGGCCAAGGGTCGGAAATGGCGGCTCTTGAGCCAGATCTGGCTCTTTGGCCCCTTGAGTCTGGCTCCGCAGCTGAACTCACCCCCACCCCTTCCACGCGATTGGATCCCGCCCCCAAACTCCGCGGCTCTCCCGCCCTGCCCCACCCCCACCCCCCAGCCACCCACAAAGCTTCCCCCGCGCCCCGACTCCTCCCAGAAACCACCTTCGGGGCCGCCGCTCGCCGACCCTCACCTGCCCGGCGGTGCGTAGACACAGGGCCGCGACCGGTGATGGAACGCCGCCGAAAGCCCCCCCGCGCCGCCCCGCCCCGCTCGACCAATGACAGCACGCCGCCTGCGCCCCAACGTTCGGCTCCGAACGCGAAGTATCTCCTGTCACTTCCGCTTCCCTGGACCGCCGCCACCTTAAAGGGGCCGCGCGCTTATTCCGCGCGCCGCCTCCGGGTCGCAGGTAGATGACGCCCAGCGAGGAGGTTCCGCGCGCGAAGGGCAGGAAGCCCAAGGCGTCGATCCGGACCGGGCGGTTGGAGACAGCTGCGACTCTAGCGAAGTCCAGCCAGAGAAGCAAATTCCATCCAGGGGGGGATTCGCTGGCTAAGCCTAAGGAAGCAATTTTCCCTCTGCGAGGACCAGCGCGGGCGGATGGGCTAATGCCGGGTTTCTCAACGTCAGCGACCTTAAGATGGGTGGACTCCCAACTCCCAGAATGCTGGCTGGGGAATTCTGGGAGTTGGAGTCCACGCATCTTAGCCCCCTCCGGCAAGATTGCGGTGTGCAAAAATTTGGAAAAGCGATGAAAAAGCTACAGCGGAAGGCCGGATTATTAAATTAACTGGACTCGCAGACAAGGCGGAGCTGGCCAGTCTGTTCGGAGGAAAAATGATCAAGAGTTTCTTTCAGGGCTAGAAACCTGATAAGGGCTTTTTGCTGAAAGAAGAAAAGACCGAAAACGAATTATCCACGGCCATTCCGACGCTCAGATGATTTATGCGTGTGCGCGCGTGTGCTAATGCCTTGGGTCTGTGATCTCTCCCCCCGCCCCCGTAACCCCTACTTTCCCCTGAAACTCTTGCTCCTATTTCACCGGAAGGGGGACAGACGGGGCTGTCGGTGACCCAGGCTGGAAATCTGGACTCCGCGGATGACCATCCCGCCTGGGACTCACAGCAAGGGGGAGCGGAGCAGAGCAACAGGGCCAGGCGGGCAGAAAGAGGTGGAGGCGGAGCTGGGCCTGGCGGTATATTGTCTACCGGGCTTAACCCCTCGCGTGCTGCGGGCAGTACGAGGGGCAGAGACAGCGGGGCGGGCTATGGAGACGGTAAGGGGATCCCAGCTGGGGGGAAAGGGGAGAAACTTGGAAAAGGCATCGGAGGGCATACCTGGTTGACCACACATAGCGCTACGGCTTGCCTGTGCAGCCCAGCGGAATCTGGAGAAGACCAGGCCATACTTTCCCCGGGGGGTGGGCGGGCAGGGAGATGGGGAGCCGAGCTCCCAGCCCAGGGGTGGGGAGGAGGAGGCGGCCGAGGATCTAAAACGCGCGCCCTGGAGCAGGGAGGGAGGGGAGAAGGCGCGCCTCGAGGCTGCTTGGAGAAGCTGCGCCCTGGCTGGGTTTGGGGACGGTGGCGTTTGGAGAGGGCAAATGTTCCCCTGCTTCCCAGAGCTCTGAGCCAGGCTCCTTCATGCAAAGACGCAGACTTTTCCGCTACAATCCGCCCCTTTGAAGGTGTCCCGAGAATTTTCCATTTGACAGAAGTAGACTAACAGCCCCGCCAGCCCCCCATCCCCCCATTTTGTCTTTTAAGCCAGCAGGTCCATAATTGATCCCCCTACACCAGGCATGGCGGCAGGCGTGGCGGCCCCCCAGTGCACGCCATTGGCTCCTGCCCCCAAACCCCGCCCCTTCCACGCGATTGGTCCCCGCCCGCAAACCCCGCCCCCTTCCACGCGATTGGCCCCCGCCCGCAAACCCCGCCCCCTTCCACGCGATTGGCCCCGCCCGCAAACCCCGCCCCCTGGCTTGAGCATTTCAAAATGTGCACGAGCATGTCAAAATGGCTCCCGGCATAAAAAGTTTGCCGACCCCTGGTCTAGGCACTGGACAGGGAGCAGAGAAACTTGAGTTCTAGTCTTGCCTTAGGCACAGAAGCCAATTTGATGACCTTGGGCCAGTCACTCTCACTCAGCCCTAGGAGGAAGGCAAGGGCAAACCGCTTCTGAAAACATTGCCAAGAAAACAGCAGGGACTCACTCATCTAGCCACCAGGAGTCAAGATTGACTTGAAGGCAAATAAAACAAACTAACAGAAACTCTCTGTATCTCCCATCTCTGTGTATTTAATGCACTCTAGGAGACTTTGCTTTGGAGTAGCATGCATCCTAGAGATAGTTTTGGTCCTACAGCTAATGTATATTTGATTTTATAGAAGCAGTACCATTGGCTGCAAATGATGCACTGAGTTTCAGAACCCCCCTGAGACTAGGGCATCATAGACAGTGCTTGCCCCCTCAATTAGTAAAATAAGAGTATCCTGTACTGTAGCTTTGTTGCAACTAAACAGGAATGGATCTTACAGTCCCTGGATGGGAATCCACGGATACATGCACTTTCTAAGCTAGATGCTCAAATTGAAAATAAAATAATGTAGATCATGCTGAGTGAAAACGAATCCAGTGTGGGAAAGTGTCTGTATGAGCTCCTTGAGTGTTGTTGCCTTCTTAAGTGTTAGGAGGAATCTCTTCTTCCCTACTGCCCTTGTTCTTCTCGTTCTTGGCATGTCCTTTTTTCCCTCTTCTATCCCACTTAACAGATATTGCGTCAATTTGAAGCCCTCTGCCGAAGCCATTCCACTTCCAAGAATCCACTCCTGGTTGCCGCCTCCTGTTTCTCCGCCAAGACCACACTGGAGCATACTGATGACCTGCTGACAAACACAGTGCCCTTCTCAGAAGACGCTGTCCTGAAGCCCATTAACCTGTCACTGCAGCCCTCCCAGGCACCTAAGCTCATCACGGGTAACACGTTCCTATCAGCAGGACGGATGCCAGAATCTCTGTCCTGCGGCCAATTGGATATCCTGCCACCTGGTCTCAGCCAGCAGAGGGCAGAAGGCAGACTGCCAGACTCTGACCCCCAAGAAGATAGGCCCCCAAGGGGTGATCCAGATGGCACTGTTTCTTTATTTGCTGGCATGGAACTGGTCGCACCTTCAAGCATGGCACTAGCAGCAGCTGTGCAGGATTGTATTTCTCCAGTGCCACGGACAGCATCTTGCCCTGGGAATACCAGGGATAGTGAGGACAACCAACAACTCTCTGCTTTTCCCTTCCTTCACGTATAGCTATGCCCTGTTGCAATTTTAGTTATAGGGAAAATAAGTGAGCAACAAACCAAGTATCTTTCTAGCTCTTTTCATCCTGGAACAGAGGGAGGAGGAGGGTCTTCCTATATGATAAACATCTCCTCTAGTTAGAGACTGCTGAACCTCAGTAGTTTGTCTGATCTTGCCAGGAATTTTGTCATCTTTAGTCTTGACAGATCACAACGGTATCAGGGTGGGAAAAGCTGGTTTCTTGCCATTCTATTCTGAAGAGAGGTTGATATTCCCCACTAATTTATATTCTTGCTGAATCATCTGTGAGAATGAGAGAGAAGACTTGAATCTTCACTGCTGTCTCTTAAATGGATTATTTCTTATTGAATGCCAGCATAAAGACATGATATGTTCTCATTAAGGTACAATATAATTGGTTCTTATAACAGAAAGATTATTTTCTTTCATTATTAAAATTTAGTTCCATTTTATATTATTTGTTCCTATAGATTATATTATTCAGACTGCATCACCCCTCGACCTCACTGCTTTCCCTTTGACATAGTCAGCTCCTCACTTGTGCAATTGATCCACCCCATCCATTGGCAGCACTTGACTACTGATGTCCCCACGAAAAGGGGGGGGGGACTCTAAAGGAGGAGATAAGGCTGTCAAAACTCTTAAAATTGAAAATAAATTAAAATAAAATGAATTGGAAATTAATTGGGGGAGCTTGCCTACTCTCTTACCATTTTCTGTTCCTTGTTCATCTCACCAGATGTGGCTAGGGTGTGGAATAAAGTAAAACGGGGACAGAGTACCAAGAGAAGTCCTATTTTTATGAAGCTGCTCTAGGACTTTGTTGCAGTTCCAGCAACTAAACAATGGAAAAACCTTTGTCAATGCTGTCATCCTTGCTTAGGCAATATGGCTAACTGAGGACAATTAGTTAATTCCTTCTAACCCTCACCCTATTGGCTAGGGTTAGAGCAGTGTTTCTCAACCTTGGCCATTTTAGCATGTGCGGACTTCAACTTCCAGAATTCCCCAGCTATGCTGGCTGGGGAATTCTGGGAGTTGAAGTCCACACATGCTAAAATGGCCAAGGTTGAGAAACATTGGGTTAGAGTGTTCATATGACATGCTTACTCCCTTGCCTAAATCAGATTAAGTGTCATGCAGAAAGGGCCATTGTTGCTTGAAATTCTGAATATAACAAATAGAGGAGGAGGTCTAAAAGAATAAAGGTCCCTGACAGTGCTAGTGACAGTTTCTTCCCATTCAGGAAAGGAAAGCTAATTATAGTCCACATGAAACCTCTGTGGTCCTTAAACATCCTTGCAGGTGGCTTATCTGGGTGACTTTCTGAACTTTATGTTCCCACTGCTACTTGAAACAGAGGTAACACTTACAGTTCACAATGGAAAAAGTCTATGCCATCAACACCCATCTTCCTTTGTGTGCATGTGGTGAACGTATATATAAATAATCAATTAGTATATGCATACTATTTTCATTTTTTAATTAAGCCTATTAAATAGATATGAATCATTGGTTACAAACTGTGCAAAGGTGGTAGAGAAAAAGCTGAAAACAGAAAAAGCAAATCAAATTCAGTGCTGCTGGTGTTGCTGCTGATTCTTATTGTACAAGTGTTGAGAAATTAAGCTCAAGCACAAGAAATGGAAATATGATCAGAGCTTTGACTTCTGGGGAAGAAATGGTGAACTGGTGAAACACTTACATTCAACCTTCCCTTGTCTCCCCTAACCTCTCCCCCTGCAAACAGGAGGGCTATAGTAAAGTTGCTATCAGAAGCTTGGGTGGAGTTTTCAACACTCAGATCAACAGAAAATTATAAATGGTATTAGGTGTATCTATATCCAGAATTGATTTCATCTTGTAGCCCACAGACCCCTCTGAAACTTTGACCTAAAGAAGTAAAAGCTCCTTGTTGGGCAGGAATTCCAGACACACGACCCATGAGCACCAAGATATCTGTGGTCCCCCAAACAGCATTGACAGCCCTCCAAAACTGTGTTACCATATGACATTGCAAGACAGCACACAAGACTTAAAGGACTACTGGTCCTTGCTTTGGCGCTTTCAAAATATTTTTTTTTAAAAAAATACAGCACTCTACCATAAATAAATTGTGCTTCTACTCTTGGAGGTCTTGCATCCATTTCTTATCTCTGTGTTCTTAGATTAAAAAAATATGACACTGGGAATCTTGCCACAGGTCTGATACAAGGTGATACAAACTGATTGTCTAATATCTGATATTCTGTAGGATTCAAATGTGTTTGGTTAGTCAGTGTCGAGGGAATATTCTTGGCATTTTCACACATTGCTTATTTGTACATTACAGTACAGGACTGAGTTCAGTCCCTGAAATGTGATGGTTGCCTTGCTGAGTTATACAATTCCTATATACACTATCAGCAGAAATAGCCAACACTACTGAAACTATTTTTCATAGTTTTCCCTCGATCAGTATCCCTACAGATGTGATGGATCACAGCTCCCATCATCCATCACCAAGCACTTCCATGTTGAGGGTGATGGGAGTTGTAATCCCAATAAATTGAAAGAGTGCCGACTGGGATAGCTGGTAAAGAACAATGGTAACTGTTAATGCTAAAATTCTTACCTCATCCATATTCAGAATGGTTCTAGTGGCTTCATAGGACCGTAGGCCAAATATTTTCTTCTGACCATTTATAGCAGGACACAGTACTGCAAGAGAGAATAGTAATACGGTTGTCAGTTGATGTGTCTACAATAAATAGATGCCCATGACTTTGAGGCAGCTAACCTTCATACAGAAAAATACGTTGTGACAGTTTTGCCTGCTGTATCAAGGAATTAATTCCCCAGCAACCGCCATTAGCTATTTGAGAAAAAAACAGTGGCTTTCTGAGAACAGGTTCTGTAGCTGTGGTGTTGCCATGGAAGTGGATTTTCAGTGGCTGTGCAATCTGCCTAGACACATTTATTATCTGAAATCAAGGCCCTTGGACTTCAGTTCATGCCAGAAATGAACTAGTCTTTATTTTTCAAAAGAGTCTAGTCTACACAGAGGCCAGCATCATACTTGCTCCCTTAAATGGTTACTGGACAAAACAAAGTTCTAAGATTCAGAGTTTTGTTCACAGCTGAAAAGCATTTCAGAACAAAGTATGTTTTGGATCGCTCTCTCTTCAGTGATTCAGTGACCTGGTCAATCTGGTAATAAATCACATAAAATCAGAGTATTTCTGAAATTTTCAGCAATGCATATGTCCCTTTGGGCAGTAACATTGTTTGTTTTAAATCTGGTTTCAGAAATTGCCACGTTACATTGGATGTTTATTTGAAGCCAGAAGCAATGCCGTTGTGAGAAAGGCCTCTTAATCTATCAAGCAAGCAAGCAAGCCTGGATCTAGTTTCTATTAGCCTGAATCTAGTTTCTATTAGCCTGAATCTAGTTTCATTACATTGAGGAAGATTTGTTTCTTTTTACCTGCAAGTTTTTTAAAAACATACTTTTCCCTCTACAATGAAGTATGATTGTGCTTATATATTATGGAATGGAATGACTCATGACAGCCTGACTTGAGTTCTCAGAAGGTGACCAAGTCCTGCAAACAGATCTTCCCATTCCTGCTGCAGCACCTTGATTTGGGGGGTGTTTTCCAAACTGAAAGGGGGCGTGGTGGCTCAGCGGGTAAGACGCCAGGCTTGTCGATCGGAAGATCGCAAGTTCGGAGGTTCGAATCCCTAGCCCTGCATGCGGAGTGAGCTCCCGCACTAGCTCCAGCTCTTGCCAACCTAGCAATTCGAAAGCATGCAAATGCAAGTAGATTAATAGGTACCACTTTGGTGGGTAGGTAACAGCGTTCCGCGCGCGTCATGCCGGCCACATGACCGTGGAAGCGTCTTCGGACAACGCTGGCTCTTCGGCTAACAAACGGAGATGAGCACCGGCCCCTAGAGTCGGACACAACTGCACAAATGTGCGGGGGGAACCTTTACCTTTTTACCTTCCAAACTGATGATGTGCAGCTCAGAAAGGACAGCAAAGCTGAGAAATCCATCAATTATTTTGTTCATCATCTGCTGCACGCACAACATCAGGAATGGTGATCTAATACTTCAGTTCCCCTTACTGCCAATCAAGCATTCAAACTATTTATTGCAGGAGGAATTTGCATTGCCTACAATTGTGAAATGGCAGTGTGTTCAACTAAGTATCTTTTATTTTGCAAATTGGCGAAGATATATTAGCAGCATCTAAAACTCCTTAATACCAAAAAGCTGTATATTTACTTGTAGCAGTTTACAAGCCAGTCTTATTTGCTAGAAGGCTTAAGTTAGTTATTTCAAGCTGGCCACGCAAAATACAGCAGCGAGCATTCAAGTTATTTCTACTAAATGACATTTTTAATCCCTTAAAATAAACAAGTAAATCTCCACTCGGATTTTCAGCCTTAGATGGCACGACAACATGATTTGGCATCACTATTTTATCTCGGTCCATATAATGCTGGAGCAGGGCACAGGTGGCTGTTTTTAGCTTACGCTTTCTGTGGAGTTTAGGGCTACAATTCGCAGCTCTCAGGATTGCTTCTGGGCCTTCGAATAACTAGTTTCTTACCTTTCTTGCCCTTCTCTTTTTACGTAACGACTAAATCAATTGCGAAATAAAACAACCGGGTGAAACAATCGATAGTAAAGCCGGTTTAGTTACTTAATTCGATTACTAGGACTCAGCCACGTGATTACGGTGCAACAGCTCAATAGTACAAGACAATCGGAGGTGGGGAAGAGGCGCCAGCATGCCTATGTTATCTCGCCGCCGCACCCCAAGCAAGCGCCTCCTGTAGGCAGCCTCAGTACTAGGGTGGGGTGAGAGATCTTCCTTCTGTCCTAAATTGTTTGAAGATGCGTTTGCAGTAATATTCTCCAAAGGCTAAGTAGCAAGGAGCGGACCTGCAAGACCACCGCGGAGGGCAGAAGGACTCTCCGTCGCCCCGCCCACCCCAAAGCCAGGGCCCCGAACAAATGCTTTAAAGAGCTCGGCTCTTCTCCGAGATTTGCAAGATAAAAGCGGCCAGAAGGGTTCCGGGCGGGAGAAGGGGTGGTCTTTCGCGGAACGCTCCTCCTTTGCACGCGCTTTTGGCTCGCCCCAGTAGCCCCACTCCCTCTCCTTGCGCTGTCAACCTAGCTCTGGCAACTGAAGGACGCGGAGATTAGCCGGTGAGGAGGCCGCGTCTCCCAACGCTGGCCAATAGGGGCACCAGGGAGAGGCGGGATGCTCCTCCACACTAAGTGCGCTTGCGGATGGTTGCTAGCGGCGCTCCCCCGTCCGCCTCACTTTGTTGTGGTTCGGAGGTGCGGAGGCTGCGGTCCCGGCACCAGCGGCGGGAATCCCCCATTTTGGTTTTGGTGGGCCGGAGGTGGGGTGGAGAGAGTAATGATCCCCTTTCAGCGGTAGGCCTCGCCAAGGTAAAGCTAGCTTGGAAGGAGGGGAGCCGTCCTATGTGAGACTCTATTTTTGGACGTGGGTCTGGGCTAGATGAGAAGCCCCCTCCCCCCTTTAATTTAAAGGCCCGGGAGAAAGACAAAAAGGGCCTCCATCCTCTGAACCTCGCGAAAGGGTCCCGGGGAGGAAAAACTGTCCATCTGAGGTAAGTGAAGAAGAACGGGTGTAAGGCGAAGGAAACAAAAGGCCCCCCTTTCTATTTCCTCGATCTGTGATATGGAGGGGAGCCACCTGATTCCCCATTCGGGGGTTCCACTTTTTCAGGCTGCTGCAGCTTCTTATTGTTTGGCGAAGATTCGCAGAGCTTGCCTTGTAAGATTGGTTCTTAAAGGGACCCAAGATGCGAGCTCCTTTCTCTCCCCACTATTAGAAAAAACGCCTTCTTAAGAGAGGAAGGGTATTTTGTTCTGGCCTGCCTTACCTTTCTAATCTGATCTCTCTATCTCTTCTCAGCATTTTGAGAAATTCAAAGTTTATTTATTATATTTATATAGCCGCCCATCTCACATAAAAGCGATCTCACATAAAAGTTAAAAGCATTGCTCGCTTCTTTGTCTTTGGTGTCCCCAAAGACCATATCAAAAAGATGACTTGCCACCTGACCCAACATTTTAAAGATTATTAAATTTATTTTTGCGCAAGTTTTACGAATCACGCTACGCCGTGCATATGATAAAGTGGACTATGAATTGTGATAGCTTCTGTAGTAATAAATGTGTTAGTTTTCAAAGTGCTATTAAGAATGATGTTTTTGCTGCAAAAGATTTAACAGCTATTCTGGAAATTAATGCCAGTTGATACTCCTCACGTTTAGTATATTCAAGAGTCTATGTTCAGGTATAGTACTGGCTTCAATGTTAATTTTTTTAAAATCATCGCTATTATATTGTGTGAATGATCACAGTAATCTTTGTATGTATATCTGCAGGCTTGGGGAAAAAATTAATGCTCATATTTTAAGGATTCTTTGTCTTGTTTTTTTCTTTAAGGCCTATACTTTTATTTTCTTTCCAACAGGCATGAAACATTCTGCCAAATTAAAATAACAGATAAAGTATATCCTTTCAGTGCTTTGCTACATTAAATGCACCATTTCCTCATTTAGCGACCAAGTTGGAAGCGAAATGGTCGCTAAGCAAACACGTGACTGAGAACGAGAGAGAGAGACTGTGAAGATCACTGGTTGCTGCCTGGTTGCCGCCGGCTCAATTAGATAAAGTTCTCTTGTGCAGCAACACCAGCATTACTCTCACTCTGGTATGCATTGTTGTCAGATGCAGAATATTTGATTGAAGAATATTTGGTTGTAAGTGTGCATACTGGTCAGAAAATGGATTATTTAGGCTGCAAAAATCCAGATGGCCACCAGACAGCAGCAAATAATCTTTGCAGCCTAGATCTAGTAGCCTTATGTTATGATACTACTTTGATGAGTGGTTTTCACACTTGATGTACATTGGGGTCACAGAACCAATCACAACAATAATGTGCGTCTCTGTAGATTGCACAGAATTCACATATATATGGTGGCTGAATCTATGTTTATGCACTTGTGGAATTTCAAGGATGATTCATTTTGCTAGTACATGTAATATTTCTCTCAGAGCCAGGTTTAAGTGTATGTTGCTCATGTGACTATATCACTTCAAAAAAGATTAAAAACACGCCAGTCTCAAAAGCCTAAAGGCGAAATCATTCTGGTGGCAAATATGTTAAAAGAAGACAATCGTAGTTCTAACAATGTAAGTTACCTTCATGTGGGGAGAAAAATACTCTTTGCACTTAATGTTTGAGGTACTTTTTATGCACTTTATGAGACAAATGATATATGATGTCAAATCCATACAGACCCAATCTCTTTACTTGCAATTTTTATTCTGTCTTTAAAACATAATGGTAGGATTTCATGGTCAATGATACAATTTAGGTAACACGTTGGGGTGAATATCTAAAGTTCCCTTAGAGCTTGTGTTGTTTATATTTTTTAGCCAATTGAAAGTTTTTGTAGGGGAGTAAATGTGGATGGACAGTTTCTGTTCTATTTTTTTTAAAAAAGAGGCTAACCTCTAAGTAGAATTGGAGGCACTACCTTTCAGGAAATGTAAACATGCTCTCAGAAAATGTCGATGAAGGTTCTCAGTCATCTAGGTGGAACAGTCTGTAGCTTGAATCATGTCAACTGGATTTCTATTTTCTCAGTGGAAACGTTTCGCTCCTTATCCAAGAAGCTTCTTCAGTCTGAGCAAAGTTAGTAAGGGAATCCTTAAATATGTTTCTAGGGTGGCTGTGTGACCTTGCACCTGGGGCTAGGTCATGGTTATTTGAGATGTTTATTTCTAAGTCCCTTGATCATCCAAAGGAGGATCGTTAAGATCACCATGCTGCTGTTGAGCTTGTGAAATGGTCTTAATCTTCCTAGGCACAGAAGACAAAGCAGGAAGGAAAATAGGGGAAAGATTGTGCCTGAGGCCCCCACCTCTATTCAAGGAAGGATTTTCCAAGTTGGCATAAATGGACTCCTTGACCCCTCTCTCAAACCACCTATCTTCTCTGTCTAAAATGTGAACATTAATGTCCTCAAATGAGTGTCCTTTTTCCTTTAGATCAGGGCTTTCCAAAGTGCCGCTGCTGGCGACACACCCGGTGGCGGCGGTGGCGGCGACGCGCGCACGGCGGCGGCGCGGGGGGACCTGTGGCGGTGCTTCCGGGTGGTGTGGCGACACACCACGCTGTGTGTGGCGACACACTTTTGTGTCGCGACACACAGTTTGGAAAGCTCTGCTTTAGATGAAGATAAACTGCTGACTCTGGTCCTGTGGTGTTACTTCTCTTGTGTTGGGCCATCCTGGGTCTTCTGTGCCTAGGAAGATTAAGACCATTTCACAAGCTCAGCAGCAGCATGGTAATCTTAACGATCCTCCTTTGGATGATAAAGGGACTTAGAAATAAACATCTCAAATAACCATGACCTAGCCCCAGGTGCAAGGTCACACAGCCACCCTAGAAACATATTTAAGGATTCCCTTACAAACTTTGCTCAGACTGAAGAAGCTTCTTGGATAAGGGGCGAAATGTTTCCACTGAGAAAATAGAAATCCAGTTGACATGATTCAAGCTACAGAATGCTCTCAGAATAGCTGTAATCTTTTTCTGTTGACAGCATCATTCCATAGGGAGTAATTTTGGGGAAGGGCATGGTGGGCAAGACTGAAGGAAGGGCAGAGCTGAAGTTGAATGTGAAATTTTTTTCTCCTGACATTTCTGTTTTAAGCTCCAAAGAAGGGATAGATAGCTCTTCCAAAAAGTCTGAACAGATTGTTTGCAATAAACAAACAGCAGTTTGGGATTAACTCAAAGATTCCATGCACATTCGGGCTGCTGGATTCCCATTTGCTTGGCTGTTTCTGGGGCTGCTTTTGAGCTGAAATGAGGTATAAATAATAATTATAAATGAGAGCTGGTGTTCAGTGCAAAAGCATGCATGACTTTAAGTTTGATCCTATAGTCTCTCTTTTGAAAACCAGCTTTGGCATAAATGTAAGCAACCCTACCCTAACCCTTTAATTAAACAGATTTTTCAGACAATTGGAACTGTCAAACAGAAGAGAGTAGCTGGTGAGGTGGTACTGTACTTATCTAATTTGTATAGTTCTTCTTAAGAATTCTGATACAAGAAGAGATTAGTCTTCTAGAACAAGGATGACTTGCTTAGCATTAGGCGAATGAACTTCAGGGCAAAACTAGGTGACCCTATATTCCAACACTCAGGTTTTATTTTGTGAGTTTTACTAAAAAAAATAACCAACACAAATCTATCAATATCAGTGAAGAAAAGGCTCTGGTAACCATTTTCTCTTTTAACCTTTGTCTACTCAAAATTACCCTGATGGAGCATGCTTTATTGAGATTGGCCTTTAGATATTGGGGTAGGCCTTCCCCATATGGGCTTACCAAATGGCTAATATAATTCGGAGGGAGGCAGTTTGATGTCTCTACCCTGCACATATGTTTTTTACCAACTCCCATTAGGCCCAGCTAATATGACCGGTGGCAAGTGATTTTAGTAATTCTCAGGCATGTGGAAGTCCTGGCTACTATGCTGAATAATGCATTTTGGGACATGGAATAAACAAATGTTACGGATCAATTTGTTCATTATTTTTCATTTATTTACAGCGCTTCCCTAGTTCACAATGAAGAGTGCCCGTGGCAGCAGTTCTTCCTTTCAGGGGAACAGTGCCAATGGTGTAGACCTCGTTCTCACAGGACTACCTATACAAGTACTTCAGCGCCCTAGCAGTGCCTCCCCAGGCAAACACATTGCTCGTTCCATTTCCGTCATTACTGAAAACAAACCTAAGAGGAATGTCCTGGTGAGTACTGATGATAAAACGCTTTCTTCTAAAGCTTATGGTTTATATTCATTCCTAGTGAATAGATTTGGTTTAAATGTAACCTTTAACTGCTCTACAGAGTAATAGTGTGTCTTAGATGTGGGATTAGGAGTGGAGAAACCCAGGTTCTCATTTACTCTCGGCCACAGAAGCTCACTGAGTGACTTTGGGCCAGTCACTCTTTCAGCCCAACCTACCTCACTGGCTTGTTTTTGTGGGGAAAAACTACATACACTGCTTTATACAATGTTTTGAGCTACCAAATGAAAGGCAGGATATTAATCTAATAAACAAACAAACAATATTTGCCTTGACAAAACACTTCTTGTTGTCTAGAAGCCTTCCTATTCTCTCTTATCTCT
Source organism: Charina bottae (assembly GCA_023362775.1). Lineage (NCBI taxonomy): Eukaryota > Metazoa > Chordata > Lepidosauria > Squamata > Charinaidae > Charina > Charina bottae. Next base: position 133,967,225 of record JALMGJ010000002.1, on the reverse strand, counting down.
GTCACAAAAGCCAAAAGAAGTTTCTGCGTCTCCTTTACGAATGCTAGAGAATGTTGAGAGAGCATTGCCTTCCAATCTTCTCTTAGCTTTCCCCAGCACTAATCAGAACCAGAAGATGCTTCCATGTAGGGGCTATGCACATGGAGAAGTCTCTTCTGCTTTTTGCAAATTCTGCAGGATGCTGAAGGAGATCTGTGAAGCAGAACAAAGTGAAGTAACATGGTTGTTTCTCTTTGCTGTTAAACGCAAGAAGGCTATGTTTCACAAAGCACCTTTCAGAGGGTGCTTCCCTCAGATCTTCATTGAAGCAAAGCACTCCTTCAGAGATTGGCAGAGTACAGTCTAGTACAGGGGTTTTCAAACTTTCAGGCCCAGAAATGATCAATCTTTTCTTTTTTTCTGGAATGCTTAAGAGGCAAAGCACTATTGATAGAAAATTAGCAATAAAGGGAAAAGGAAAAGAAAATGGAAAATTAATATTTCTAATGTGCAAAAATTAAAACATGAATTTCACAATTATTCGGGAGGTTATTGTTTAACAAAACAATGCTTTGGGCATTTTTCTTGTTGCACAAAAAAATACGAATTGCCATTTTCTTCTCATGGAGTTTTGCACATTTTCTTTTGAAATGCTTAGGACTTTTATCTTTCAGATTGGGATGTTTGGTTTCTTTGTAATTTTGCAGGATTCAGACTACAGCAGAGCTTTCCAAACTGTGTGTCGGGACACGTTAGTGTGTTGGCTGCAGTGTCTGGGTGTGTTGCAGCTGCTGCTGCTGCTGCCTCCAAACCTGCCCTGCCAGGATTCCACGCAGGTCCTAGTGCCTGCCTTGTGCCTTGCTGCCTGCAAACCTGCCCTGCCAGGATTCTGCGCAGGTCCTAGTGCCTACCTTGTGCCTTGCTGCCTCTAAACCTGCTGTGATTCCGCGCAGGTCCTAGTGCCTGCCTTGTGCCCTGCTGTAAGAGTGTGTCGCGAAATGATGCATGTCTAAAAAGTGTGTCACCAACATGAAAAGTTTGGAAAGCTCTGGACTACAGTTACCCAATATTTGCTCACATTCAATGCACAGTCCATTTGATTCATCTTTCTTGCCAGTCTGTGTAAAACCAATGTTGTTAAAGCTCTGATCATATTTCCTTTTTTTAATAGTAATTTTATTAAAAATTACACAACGATAAAAAGCTATGCAAACTAAAAAAAATAAAAGAATAAAAAGAAAAAATATAGGATGCAAAGAAAAAAATAAGAATATAGTAAAAAATAAGAAAAATATATATGGAAATGATTTCCCCTTTCATCGCAACAAGTATAAACAATTTTAGTAACTTATTACCTTCTCTTATGATACAACAAATGATCTCTTCTTCCCATATCCCATTTCTTATCTATAAACAAATCCTTAAAACCTCATAGTTTCAGTCCTGATCAGCAAAAGTCCATTAAGGGTTACCAGAGATAACCACATATTTTAACCTTAATCAAATAAACCAACTTTATATTCCTTCCTTTTACTTTTAACAGTCTTAATCTTTAGACAAATAATGTCCTAGAACTTGATTTCTTTTCAATTTTTTCTTTGTCCCTTCTCACAGAATTCTTCAAAGCCTCAGTCTTGTCCAGTAAAACTTGTTCCTCTTCCATAACATCTTTTAAACACAGTCTATCTATAGAGGCAGACACTCTTAAAATTAACTTCTGGGTCCATTGTTCAAAACTATCCTCCAATATGTCCAACGTTAAAATATTTTGCTCCATTCTGTATTTTGTTGTTTATTCGTTCAGTCACTTCCGACTCTTCGTGAGAAGAGTCGAGTCCATCTCCTCCAGAATATCATCCATCCATCTTGCCCTTGGTCAGCCCCTCTTCCTTTTGCCTTCCACTTTCCCTAGCATCAGCATCTTCTCCAGAGTATCCTGTCTTCTCATTATGTGGCCAAAGTACTTCAGTTTTGCCTTTAATATCATTCCCTCAAGTGAGCAGTCTGGCTTTATTTCCTGGAGTATGGACTGGGTTGATCTTCTTGCAGTCCAAGGCACTCTCAGAATTTTCCTCCAACACCACAGTTCAAAAGCATCTATCTTCCTTTGCTCAGCCTTCCTTATGGTCCAGCTCTCACAGCCATAGGTTACTACCTATGGGGAATACCATTGCTTTGACTATGCGGATCTTTGTTGTCAGTGTGATGTCTCTGCTCTTAACTATTTTATCGAGATTTGTCACTGCTCTCCTCCCAAGAAGTAGACATCTTCTGATTTTCTGGCTGCAGTCAGCGTCTGCCGTAATCTTTGCGCCTAGAAATACAAAGTCTGTCACTGCCTCCACTTTTTCTCCCTCTATTTGCCAGTCATCAATCAAGCTGGTTGCCATAATCTTGGTTTTTTTGAGGTTTAACTGCAACCCAGCTTTTGCACTTTCTTCTTTCACCTTCATCATAAGGCTCCTCAGCTCCTCCTCGCTTTCAGCCATCAAAGTGGTATCATCTGCATATCTGAGATTGTTAATGTTTCTTCCAGCTATTAATTCCATTCTGTATTAGTAAGTCAAATTTAATTGTTCTTCTCCTTTAATTGTAATCTTTAGTTCCTTCTGGTTCCCTCTAGTGTCCAACCTTCAAAGTCCTACCCTGTCACGTTTCTTTAAAAGAATTCAAAACAAAAGCATGTTCCCACTGGAAGGATTCTTATAATTAATTCCAAAATCTTATTTCAAATCCATCTGGACCCTTAGTCGGTTTGTAACTTTCCAAAATCAAAGTTCTAGTCATCCTTTTGCTGTTTATTCCAAAACATTTTTTTAAAATCCTTAAGCTTGTATTTAAAACTTCTTTCGCTGAGGGTGTTTTCAGACTTGTCAATCCAAAGGTTCCTAATAGCTGAAAAGCAGTTGTCAAGCAATTTCCGAAAGTGATTAGGAAAGGAAGTACGTGAACCCAGTGTCCTTTTGAAGGTGCATTTGAGCAAGATGGCTATTCCCTCGTCTCCCAGAGCTCTAAACCCGTGGGAGACTGCTGTCTTGTGGTCTCCTCAAGAGGAGCAGCTGCTTGGAGAACTTGTGGACTATCTCAAGTCCTTTCCTTGTCCGGAGGGGAATTACAGAAGGCTGGTCTATTTGCCGTCTCTTCATTCCACCGTAGTCGTCGGCTCCGCTTTTAGCGAAGCCATCTTCAGTTCACCATTTCTTCCCCAGAAGTCAAAGTTCTGATCATACAGTATTTCCATTTCTTGTGCTTGAGCTTAATTTCTCAACACTTGTACAATAAGAATCAGCAGCAGCACCAGCAGCACTGAATTTGTTTTGCTTTTTCTGTTTTCAGCTTTTTCTCTACCACCTTTGCACAGTTTGTAACCAATGATTCATATCTATTTAATAGGCTTAATAAAGAAAATGAAAATAGTATGCATATACTAATTGATTATTTATATATACGTTCACCACATGCACACAAAGGAAGATGGGTGTTGATGGCATAGACGCTTTCCATTGTGAATGTCTAGCTGAAGCCATTTAAGCACCCATCCTCCTGCCTGCCTGCCTGCCTGCCTGCCTGCCTGGCTTGCACATTCGATTCTCATGTATGTTTACTCCATAGGAAGTCCCATTCCAAAGGGATTTGAGGCATGTGTGTACTGTAGCCGAGCAGTGCCATCCTTACTTTCTTTATTAATTTCTACACAGCTCAGCGGAGCTTGCTTCTGAATAAAAAAGCAGACCTCTTCAGTGATACACACATGCATACCCACAACGTGTCTGCAACTCTCTGTGATTGCGCTTGCAGAGTTAGAAACATTTGTCAGAGTTTGGGGGCAGGCAGGGAGGCAGGTTTTGTGTGCGTCTGCACAGTGAGAGAAAGGCAGCGAATTGTTTTCTGTGCAAGAGCAATGTTGAGGCAGGAGCAGATGGTTGAGTGCATTTACGGTCCCCCCCCCCCCCCCCGGTCTCCCATAGAGAAGTCTGGAGCCCACTTTGAAAACACCAGTCTAGAAGAAAAGTATCCTGAGAGATTGTTACCATTTTAGATCACAATAAAATTTTAACTTGAGTAAGGCTACAAAATTACAGCATCCCTCCATAGAAAGTTTTTCATCCATGTATACCTTGTAGCCAAGGGAAGACACAGTTACTTACTTTGGATTACAACAATTTCGTAACAATTTAAATAATCTAGGCCTGTGAGTTGGGTGGGGGTAGAGCAGAAGCCTAGCTGTAAAGTATTAAAGTAATTTGGTAGAGCTGTGGGATATTATCACATAGGAAACTCATGTAAGAAATAATTGGGTTTGAGGAATAAACAATTGGTGTTATATACTGTATAATGTTTATTTATTTATATATATTTCAAATTTAGTTACCACCCATCTCACTCAAAGAGCGAGTCTGGGCGGTTTACAATAAAACCAGAATAAATAATCATTAAAATACAATATAATAAAACTATATATACAATAAAATTATGCAGTCTGTGGCTCTGCTCAACAATAGATACGGATTATATAGAGCTTATGGGGATGTTTGACATTCTGTCAATTCTTTTTTTTTTCCTATCCATATCAAAAAGTATACCATACATGTGAAAGAGTACAGAAGAAGCTATGGGACACATTTCATGACAATCAAAGGGGGGGAATTTTTCCAAATTTTCAAAGAAGAAAGGATCAAATGGCTTTCAAAACAAGCTGTCAGGATAGCCAAAGAAAGATGGAGAATGAAAGGGTTGTACAGGAAGAAGAAAGTGTGACAACTGAACACAGACTTCCAGAGACAAGCAGAAAAAACAAGGAAATCAGCAAACAAAGGAAAATAACAAGGAAGGATAAAATAGAGATTTTTTTTAAAGGAAGAACAGAGAAAATATGGGAAATTCTATAGCTAAGATAGGAATATTGAATTGTTACTACAGAAGAAATCTAGTAAAGGCAAATGAGAAACAAAGATGGAAAGACAATACTGAAACTATTCAAATAGGATTATAGAATGATAGAAATGTTTGCAGAGATTTACAGAGAAAATGATAAGAGGAAATAAAAGATATTCAAAATCCAATTTAATTAAAAAGTCCAGATGAAATGTGGACATTGAAAAAGAAAAAGAAGATAGGCATTTAAATTATAGATGTGGTGGTTACCAAGAGTACCATTGACTACAAGAACTAATCAATCCTGGTCCGATAATCCCCCCCCCCCCCCCGCCAATATTGTGAATCTATATAGCCACACATTCGGCCAGGCTGAAGAGTCTGTTCTGGCACAAGGCTTATCCTTTTGCCCCACTAAATCTACACAAAATATACAACTCTGTAGGAACCTTAAAACATTTTTTCGCTGCTTAAGACTTAAGGAATACTTTCAAGACAAAAAGCAAAACACAGACATTCAGCCATCATCACCTCAACACATCCTGGGACTACACACAACTGTAGATCATACCAAATCCCAGATGCATAAAAAATACACTACATAGACCCCCCTTCCCCCCCAGTAGATGTAGCACTGAATTAGATCTCTACATTTAATGTTCTTGCCAACAAGCTCAAGCCACAATCATCAATAAAAAGTTCCCTTATACAACAGTGAGGAGGGCAGAACAAGATGCCATGCAAGGCCTCAAGAATAATGACGTAAGCTGACAAAAGAGAGTCAGTTGTCGTCATGAGTAAGGTGGATTATTTCAAGGAAACTGAAAAGCAGCTCTCCAATGCCATGTTGTACTAACTTTTATCCTCAGATTCAACAGCAATATATTAGAAAAAGCTATGCAATCTGATGGAAGAAGTTCCTGAGGACATACAAGACCATATCTATGTAGAGACACCTCAGGAGCCCAGATCAGGTATCTTCTACCTACTTCAATCCTGTCCCCTTTGTCAAGCACTGGAACCATTACAGCTGGAATATCAGGTTTCGTGGACTTAAATTTTATGCCAGCAGCCCTCCCAGCTTACATAAGAGATACCACAACTTCCTAAAAAGATTGATCTCCATGGGTAGTCTCCTTAACCTTTTTAGCCACCATGATGTTGAGGCACTATACACCAACATCCCCCAAAAACATGGACTTCAAGCCATCCATTATCACGGATGTCAACACAGCATACCTTGCCCTCAGACCCACTCATAACTGCACATATAGCTCCACAGTATGCCAACATCTTCATGGCTGACCTGGAACAATGTTTTTTCCACTTTTACCTCCTTAAACCCCTCCTTTACTTAAGATTCATTGATTACATTTTCATCAACTGGGCTCGTGGAAAAGAATAATCAAATTCCATTATGACATCCCACCATCAGCATCAGCCTATCTACAGAACATGTCTGCTTCCTGGATGTGATGGTCAAACTACATAATGGGCACATGAACATCACATCATGCAGAAAGCTTATAGATTGTCATACATTCCTACAAGCTTCTACCTCCCATCCTGAACACACCACCAAACCTATCATCTGTAGACAGGCTTTACACTATAACTGATTCTCAACATGGGCCATATGGCCCCCTAAGGAATTACACCATATTTCTAGGGGCCAGCAGTCTATATATGATACGGTTTAGATTAATGAACAGGGCAAATGTTAAAGTACCTTTTTATAGCTAACAGTGACTATGAAAGGGGTCTTGGAGGTAAATGAGGCCCAGAAGGGGGCCATGAGCAAAAAAAGGTTGAGATTCTTGGTGCTACATATAGCTTGCACATGGATAACTATGCACCATGAAGCAGATTCTCATGGGGAACAGGAAACAAGACAAGTATGACATCAAGACTCAAAATAAGGACAAAATAATAGAGCATTTCAACCTTCCAGGACGCTCCATTATTCATCTCAGAGTAGCCATTTTGGGGGGGAAAGAAAATTTGCCGGTATAATTGAGCAAGAAATTGCTGATCTCGCATACATAAAAAGAGTCAAGCTATCTCTGAAGGTTTCAACAAATGCAATGGATTTTTAATACTTTACAATTGTTAATTGATAAAGTACTTGTGTCCTGCATCTGCATTATTAATCAGTCTTCCCCTTCTTCCCTCCTTGCGCCTCATCCCATTTTAAATCCTACATCAGTCTAACCATCCATTGTAGCTGATGAAGTGTGCTGTAACTCACAAACCGTTATGCCTTTTAATTAAATTATTAGTCTGAAAAGATGCTCCTTCTGATTTTCAAATGTACAATAAATTGTAAGACGTATAATAGAAAAAAAATAATCAAATATAAGATGGTATTTTTCTCAATGTAATGTGCATGTTTTTGTATATAATTTGGTTATATGCAGGTGTGGGTATAATTCTGCATCTGATGGGTGTTTTTGTTTTTTTAAAGGGCAGGTGATATGTAGCTCTTATCTTTCCACTGGAGACAATACTATTCTGTTATTTGTAGTTACTAGGTTAGAATGGTAGGGATCAGGCAGTTTTAATATCTGTGTAAGAGAGTTTTTGTCTTGATGAAATCATAGGTGTAGGTACTACTTTGCTTTGTTACAAATTGTATGTCTTTCAGGAAGATGCAGGGCTGGCCACCTCTAGAGCTATGAACAATTTACGAAGATCCAACAGTACAACTCAGGTTAATCAACCAATGAATGATGCCTTCATGTGAGCATTAAAGATACTTCTTACTGAAAAATAAGACGAGCATATAAGATGTCTTAGAACCTCTTTTGTTTGTACTTGTCTTTGAGAACTCTGGGAAAGCTGAGTATTTTTGTTTTATGGAATGTCCTTTAGATTGAGCATAAAACATTGGAGTACTTTATAGGAATAAATATCTTTTAGAAAACGACAAAGCAATACTATGTGTAGACTCCTGTAGGATTCCAAATAATCTTGCCATTTTCCTTTTTAGCAGTGCAGAGCAGCATGAAGACTTCCTGACTTTGTTTAATAGCAGCTCAAGTGGAAGAAAAAAACTAGCAAGTCTAAGCAAAGATTCCCCAGAAAAGAAAACTACCTGGAACATCCTGGTAAGGGCTAAAGTGCATGTGCAACATGAGAAAAGCTTCTGAAGTCAGAAGACTTTTAGCTTTATATTGCTAAACCTGATAATTACTCTGTAAATGCATTCAGGATGCAAAAACCAAATTCCTAGCTCATCTCCTGTGTTAAAATTACATTTCCCTTAGGACAAGAACATTGCCATTTGACTGCTGGGAAAATACAAGGTACCCCTATAATGCAGTTATAATTCATGCCACAGTAATGAGCACTGTGTACAATGTGCCTAAGTGGCTATCACATACAGCTGTTGAGTAATGTTTGCACTTTCCTCTGGGCAAGAATATCTCTCCATAAAAAAATAAATAGCAGTGGGAAAGCCACATCCTGCAGCAAGACTTCTGCCATCATTCTTTCATAGACCTACGGAACTAAGTGCTGGTGCAGCATGAAGAGTCAAACCTGGGTTATAAAATCCAGAAAGGATTTTATGATACTACAGATGAGCAGCCTTCTACCATAACCTTCCTATTTAGGAGAAAAAAATTAACTGTTCTTACTTTTTAGCATCTTACTATACTTTGCTTTGTATCTGGCTTAGCTGTCACCAGCACAGCAGTGACCCAAAAGCTATATAGGGGCTATATTATGGCTGCTTTTGATTCCTATCTCTGTTTTTGAAGTTCCTTTGATTCTGCTCTGATTTAGCAATGCCCTTCACTCTGTTCAGAGACTTCCAACTCAGCACAAATCTGATTGTTTTGAAGTACTCTTAATTGGATAAAAATCCTAGCATCTATCTCCAAAGCTTTGACATCTGTTACAAGGATCATTTATTTCAGTAGTTTGTAGTGAAAACTGTGGTGAGATTGAGCAATTTTTTGCTTGAGGAGGAATAAGAGTTCTTGGTAAAATATATCTGGTGAAGATCTGTGTATTGTTACTTCCATCTATACTTATTTTTGGTTGTCTGGTGCAGGATGAGCAGCCCAGGATTTTTCCTGCCCCATCCAGCACTCGGGAGGCTTCTGGAAGCATGAGAAAGAAAGAAATCTGTGTACCACTTGCAGCTAATTTCACTGCCAATAATAGGTAAGAAATATGTATAGGTAGTAGGGCTTAACATCTGGCTTAACATTCAGCTAAAACGCTGACATTAACTTGCAGAAAAATTGCCATAGGTTTTATATTAGTACTTTGATTTAATAGTTGAGTATGGGTGATACCAGCATCTGAACAACAAATACCGCCAGAACAGGAAAAGGTATATTACCAGCAGACCTGTGAATGCTGAAGTTTGAGAACTTCCATCCTTTACAGTTCATTCTTGTTTTCATTATTTGAGAGACACCTCTATGTCAGTATCTAGGACAGTATCCAGTATGCAACTGATTCCAAAAATCTGGCTATCCATTGAATATGAGATAGTTATTAAGGGGCAAGGCTCCAGTTGTCTGGTCTGTTTCAATAATATACTGGAGAAATTATTATGGAAGCATGCTGACACATTTTCCTTCTATTTTATGAGGAGTAACAAAGGTGCCATGGGCAACTGTGTCACCACTATGGTGCATAACAATTACTCTACTACAGACAAGATATCTGTGCCAAAGAGTTCCAATCAAGCTACAACTTCGCTCAAGTAAGTCTTGTATATTCCTGTCACAGCTTTTTTCAGTGATAAGTTAGGAGCTGAAGAGCAATTTGCTCAACATTTCAAGCAAGAGCAAGCTGCAGGAGATGAGGGGGAAGGATTGTTTTCAAGAAGAAAGGCATAAATTATACACAGCACTCCTGAACAGCCTTCATGCTTAGTTTAATAACAAAGTTGCACTTTTAATTTATTTTTCATACTAGTACAATGTCTCATATCAGCTGTAACTGGGCTAAATGGGAACAAATAGAGATTCTCTAGCAACTGCTAAATATTGATGTTTTCTATATAAAAGTGATTTCTTCTCAAAGATAGCAATCCAGTATAGGCTAATCTGAAAAATGGGAAGCATCCTTTATTATATCCTAAATTGAAGAGACTCACAGTATTTCATGGGATCCTTTTGAGCAGTGTATTCTTGTCTCCTTCCTTAGCAACATCATCAAAGCTACCTCTAATGAAGACACAGACAGCAGCAGTTACATGAAGTCTCAGAAGAATTTTTCCAGCAGCAACATCCTGGCTTGGAACAATAACACCAGTAGTAGCAGTCACCCCATTAGGATACAAGAAGTGTCAGAGGAGGAGGCTGAGCGGTAGGCCTGAAGAAACTGACAGGAAAAAAGATAATGGGATAAAATAGCAAATTATGCAGAAAGAGGAAGCTAAATGACAGTTCAGAAAGAGGGCATATAACTGGGTTACCAGTTAATTACCATATCAGATTTGGTAATTTCCAGTTGAGTGGGGTAAAAAAGTATTTAGTCAGCCACCAATTGTGCAAGTTCTCCCACTTAAAAAGATGAGAGAGGCCTGTAATTGACATCATAGGTAGACCTCAACTATGAGAGACAAAATGAGAAAACAAATCCAGACAATCACATTGTCTGATTCGGAAAGAATTTATTTGCAAATGATGGTGGAAAATAAGTATTTGGTCAATATCAAAAGTTCATCTCAATACTTGGTTATATATCCTTTGTTGGCAATGACAGAGGTCAAACGTTTTCTTTAAGTCTTCACAAGGTTGGCACACACTGTTGCTGGTATGTTGGCCCATTCCTCCATGCAGATCTCCTCTAGAGCAGTGATGTTTTGGGGCTGTCACTGGGCAACACAGACTTTCAACTCCAAAAGTTTTCTATGGGGTTGAGATCTGGAGACTGGCTAGGCCACTCCAGGACCTTGAAATGCTTCTTACGAAGCCACTCCTTCGTTGCCCGGGCGGTGTGTTTGGGATCATTGTCATGCTGAAAGACCCAGCCACTTTTCATCTTCAATGCCCTTGCTGATGGAAGGAGGTTTGCACTCAAAATCTCACGATACATGGCCCCATTCATTCTTTCCTGTACACGGAACATTTGTCCTGGTCCCTTTGCAGAGAAAGCCCCAAAGCATGATGTTGCCACCCCCATGCTTCACAGTAGGTATGGTGTTCTTTGGATGCAACTCAGCATTCTCTCTCCTCCAAACACGACGAGTTGTGTTTCTACCAAACAGTTCTACTTTGGTTTCATCTGACCATATGACATTCTCCCAATCCTCTTCTGGATCATCCAAATGCTCTCTAGCAAACTTCAGACGGGCCCGGACATGTACTGGCTTAAGCAGGGGGACACGTCTGGCACTGCAGGATCTGAGTCCCTGGCGGTGTAGTGTGTTACTGATGGTAGCCTTTGTTACGTTGGTCCCAGCTCTCTGCAGGTCATTCACTAGGTCCCCCCGTGTGGTTCTGGGATTTTTGCTCACCGTTCTTGTGATCATTTTGACCCCATGGGGTGAGATCTTGCGTGGAGCCCCAGATCGAGGGAGATTATCAGTGGTCTTGTATGTCTTCCATTTTCTAATTATTGCTCCCACAGTTGATTTCTTCACACCAAGCTGCTTGCCTATTGCAGATTCAGTCTTCCCAGCCTGGTGCAGGTCTACAATTTTGTTTTTGGTGTCCTTCGACAGCTCTTTGGTCTTCACCATAGTGGAGTTTGGAGTGTGACTGTTTGAGGTTGTGGACAGGTGTCTTTTATACTGATAACAAATTCAAACGGGTGCCATTACTACAGGTAATGAGTGGAGGACAGAGGAGCCTCTTAAAGAAGAAGTTACAGGTCTGTGAGAGCCAGAAATCTTGCTTGTTTGTAGGTGACCAAATACTTATTTTCCACCATCATTTGCAAATAAATTCTTTCCGAATCAGACAATGTGATTGTCTGGATTTGTTTTCTCATTTTGTCTCTCATAGTTGAGGTCTACCTATGATGTCAATTACAGGCCTCTCTCATCTTTTTAAGTGGGAGAACTTGCACAATTGGTGGCTGACTAAATACTTTTTTGCCCCACTGTAGGTCAGTTCTTTTACAGCAAATAGGTTAAGTTTGGGCAGTAAAAGTTGCAACTCAGCCTCCCAGTTTTCTGAAGGACAACAGAGGCCATTCAGTTATGTTATGAATTCACTGGAAGAGGTTTGGCTGAAATGTTTCAGTCTTTTGGGAGGGGAATTAAGGGTGGGAATAGGAGCAGGAGGTCTTCTAGAGGCAAACCACTATCATTCCAGCTTTTAAAACTACCTAAATCCCAACGAAATAGGCCTATTAGGGCCATTTTCTAGCTTTTGGGAGTTAGGTGACAATAGGAGTGAGGGGCCTCACAGAGGAAAACTGCATCTATTCATATCCTTAAAACTACTCCAAAACCTGAAAAATTGGCTGAAAATGCACTGTCATCATCAGGCCCTTTTGCCATCAATATTTGCAGCACAATCTCAGGACACTTGGATATGAATGAGGTGTTGGGTGGCTACATGCTGTTTTATAGAATGCAATTTGCAGTTACTAAATAGTATATTTTCACACCTTCCTAGAACATGTACTTTTGAACACTGCCCATGGATTTCCAAAAACACGAGGGAGGGGCACTTGTTTTGAACATAGAAGCCCTATGGTCAAGATCTGTTCTTCAAGGATTCCGTATTTTTCTCTGCCTTTCTTAATAGCAGGAACTGCTTTGCTTGACATGATAGTTGGAAAGCAGCAGTCAGTTTACATGATTTTTTCCTGTCATTTTAGATTTGTTAACCAAGTCAATTTGGCTGCTGTGACAATCCAGCGCTGGTACCGGCGGCACTCTCAGAGGCACAAGGAAGGTGTAGCTCAGCTTGGGCGATTGTTAGCTTCCAAAAGAGAGGTCTGTCTATTGTACATATTATATAAAAAGCTTCTGACCTTAGTAACTACAGAACACCAGTGCCTCAGATTTATTCCTAAATTCTTCAGCTCTTAGTTAGCCCAGAGAGGTCTGAAAAGTCTTCAGATTCAGCAACAATTTCTGGCCTAAGAAGATACAAACCACTGCCAAGGGTTAGGTCAGATCAACATCAATTTCCAGATTTGTCTACAGTAGTTTGATTGTTTTGATCCATCTGATTTTCTGTCTCTGAAATGGTGACTGCAGTTCCTTTCTGCTGGTTTGTCTTCACTAGAAATACTGTAATAACCTACCTGACAACAGAGATGTGTTCATTAACAAGATGTGCAACCGTGTCATATGCTTCCACAAGGATTTTTTAAAAGAATATTAGAATGTTGGGCACACAGTTTAAATGTATGAGGTGTGGCTGTAGTTAGATTATAGGGGAAGTTAGTCTGCTTTTTTTGTGTGTGTCCTGGAGTGGGATCTTGATCATGTAGCTTCATAATGCTTGCGCTGTATATTTTTTAAGGAAAAACAGCAGCAGCTCACAGATGAGGGCAACATCTTGGATTTGCAGCAGAGACGAGATGAGGAGAGGAAAAAGATACGAGAGGAGAAAGCTCGCCTTGCCAGAAGAGCAGCCATCCAGGTAACTGCTTGCTATTAATATTGCTAGTCCTGGGCATTAGAAGACAGAGGATTGTCTGTCTTGATTTATTCAGTTAGAAGTTAGACCAAGTATGTTTATTGCTGCTGGAGGAAGTGGGCCCTAACAGAACCGTGATGCGAGTTGGTGTTGTTTTGTTTTAGGAGCTGCAACAAAAACGAGCCCAAAAAGCTTTAGATGCTCAACGTTTGGTAGAGGAGGAGCTGGCAGTAATGAAAGAAGGCAAGAAAGCCAGAAGAAGGAAAACCGAGAAAGCTAGCTCTTTGAAAAACAGCAGTCCTGCTAATAGCATCATCAAAGCCAACAATGCAGGTGAGAAATAATGGAAGATCTTGGAACAGCTGGCCTAGGTGTTTCGTAGACAACATTTCTCTAGTTTAGCTTTAGTGTATGCGTACTGAATGTGTTAGACACAAAACATTTCTTTAACATTATCATAACCAATGGCAACATGGTATTATTTGATCTTACAATGCAGTGAGGAGCAACAAATAACAGGCTTAAGATAAGGAGTAAGTTCAGAAATGTTTCAATTGCACACAGGCAAATAGTGCTAGTGGAAAGATATGGGCAGCTGATGCATCCTCAAAGACTCCTAGTGAGGAGCTGATTGCCACACTTTAGAATTTCTTGGAAAACCAAGAAAGATGATTTGAAAAACAAAAAAACTTGGAAATGATGACATTGTAAAACCTTCCACTCCAGTTCTCAAAATGGAAAATGTACTTTTTCTCATTTAACAAAAACAATTCTGAGTTCTTGTGGCACCCTTATTCTTACTGAAGCAAATGTTTTTTTGTTACTGTTACAGATGCCAACTTCCACTTTGTAGGAATAGATATAGAAGAAGCTTCTGCCATGGCATCTCTCGCTGTCCCAGGACAAAACAAAGTACTTGAAGAACAGCCACAGGTGTTGCCTCCTTCTGATGTTCCTGAAAGCCTAAATACTTCTTTCTTTTACTCCTCACTTATGATTTGTATAGTTTCCAATTTCTGTACTATGAAATATTTTGTTTGGCTGGGAAGTATAAGACCTTGCAAAGGGAAGGATGAGCCTTCCCTGTTTGAGTGAAATGTACTGATAATGTCTAGTTAGAATTCTTCACAAAATTTCATGCACATGGATTTTCTGTTTCCCAGGATGTGAGCTCTGGAAAAATGCCCAGTGAAGATCTGGAGACTGTGATCACTGCAGCCAGTAGGGTGCAGTCGAAAGTAACCCTTAATGAGCTACTAGACACCCTAAAGCTTTTGGAAGAGGAGCCGGAACTGCTGCCACAACCAAAGATTTTCAAGGAAGATAAATATGCTTGGATAGATGGGGTAATTGAAATAAGACAGATGTAAATATTGTGCTGTCTTTTCTCTCTAGATCCTTTTTCGTGGTTTTGAATTTGTTTGGGATAGAATAAAAGTGGTATAGGGAAGAGACCCTGGAAATGAGAAGCACATACCAACCATTGCTCTGTGCTTTGTATCATGTACTCTGCTTAGAGTGGACTTTTGGGAGATGTGAGCTGGAATATTTTCCACAAACTCAAGAAGTTTGTAATTGTTTTCAAAACATTTATACTTCTCCCGAAGAGAAAACTGGTGAAAGCATCTCTTCCTTTTTCAGAAGCTCCATTCCTCCTATCTTGACAAATGTTATTTCTATCAGTGGGATCCTACAACAATTCTCCTTTTTTCCAACAGTCACAGGTTGAAATCATTCTGTTTGGCACTGCCACTGTAAAAGGTAACGGTTCTCCCCGCACATTTGTGCAGTCGTGTCCGACTCTAGGGGCCGGTGCTCATCTCCGTTTGTTAGCCAAAGAGCCAGCGTTGTCCGAAGATGCTTCCACGGTCATGTGGCCGGCATGACACGCGTGGAACGCTGTTACTGCCACTGTAGTCCAAGTCTATTGATCCCAATAATTTTTCCCTGCAATACAGGAGATGGACTCAAATTCTCTAACCACTGACAACCTAGAGAGGTTTGGAAAACTGAACTGCTCGCCAGGAGTCCCTGAAGAAGGAACATTATTGTCAGAAGCAAAACTTCAGAGTATAATTAGCTTTTTGGATGAGATGGAAAAATCTGAGCAGGAACGACCCAGATCCGTTGCCTCAGCTTCACAGCAGGAGGTGAATCCTGGTACATGCAGATTGGTTGGTTGGTTGGTTGACTTATTTATTTGTCACATTTCTTTACCGCTCCAACTCGTACTATGACGACTCTGGGTGGTTTACAAACATTTAAAAATAGAAGAATAAAATATCATTAAAACAATACCATATCCATATAAATATATATAAATATAAAAGTATAAAATATATAACATAAAATTCAGATGGCGAATAATGATGTTATCAATGGCCCTGTCAAGGAGTCAGCCACTCCCATGATCGGCTATCCCCCCTCCCACCCCAGGCAAGGTGGCATAACAAGGTTTTAACCCCCTTCTGGAAGGCCAGGAGAGGGGGGGCCTGCCTTACCTCCGGAGGTAACTTATTCCAAAGGGCGGTTGCCACAGCAGAGAAAAACCTACCTCCTGAAAATCGACACACTCATGGGCAGGGCCCGTAACATGCCCTCTCCGCCTGACCGGGTGGGATGGGTCGATGTAACAGGGGTGAGGCGGTTCCTCAGGTAACCTGGACCCATGCCGTGTAGGGCACAGATGAAACAAAAAATAGTTGAGTTTAAAAGCTGTTAGCTGGTATTGGTATCATAGCTTCCAATAATCTATTAAGGTACATTGAGAAGTTTCAGATAAATGGATCTGCCCCAGGAAATGAAGAACATAGTCTGCCACATATAAAATGACAGTTCTATTGTTTAGGGCGGATGTTTCTTATGAGAAGCAAAGTTCTCAGTACTGGTGTATTAGTGCACAGAAGGAATCTTAATTTCCATTCTTAACAGGATATTGGTGAAGGAAGCTGGGTTGTACCTCAGTCTGACTCTTCCCTTGCTGCTTGTCACACCTACTAGGGGCTCTTGCCAGAAGAAGAGCTAGCCCACCTGGATCAGGCCTCAGCAGTTGCCACAGAGGTCACCAGCTCTCTCCTGCGGCTGAGGTTGGAAGTAGAAGAGAAGAAGAGAGCCATCACTTTACTACAGACAGCACTGGTGGGTGACCAGACCCTGATTCTTGGTAGGTCTGTATATGCTAGAGAGGAGGAGGTCTGTGGGACAGAACCCAATCTTTAGCTCAGTTGTGTGGGAAGATGCATGAAATTAAAATTTGAGCTGCCAAAGAGGCAGTATCTGTCTTTATCTGCCTTTTCAGGCTTCACCAGTGTTGTTGGTGATGAGCAACCCATATGGACAGATGATCTAACTAGGAGTCACAATGGCTACATTTACATGTCCTTTCTTCTCCCCTTTTTTTTGCTTTTTGACTGACCACATAGCCTAACTTTTGGGTTTCCTTAATTGCCCTGCTTTTGCCCTTTGTCCTGGCAGGCTCAGCAGCGGGAGTTAACTGGGCGGCATATTAAAGAGACACAGAAAGAGCTGAATCACCAGCTGGCTGTGCAGAGGGAGCAGTACGAGACTGCAATCCAACGGCACCTGGCCTTCATTGACCAGGTAGTCCTTCCTCCTCCTCCTCTTTTTTTTTTTTAAAGTATATAGGGCTTGGGAATGTGAAAATACTCTATCCCCTATCTTGCAGCGCTTTTAATTTAATTTAATTTAATTTATTTAATTTATCCCTGCCCATCTCCCCAAATAGGGGACTCTGGGCGGTTTACTTTACCTAACATCTCTTGTACTGCTGGCATATCTCTACAGAAATCTGAGTATTAGCTAGCAGTTAGCATCCTGAGATGTAATGTTCAGTTAGAAAGAGGAGGGGAGATTTTGCTTCCATTTCTACCTGGATAAGATGGCAACTTGAGCCCAGGTACTCTCTGCTAGCTAGCTAATGCATCACACTAGTACAAACAATGGGTAGGGTATGCGCTCAGTAATATTCCCTTGCACCCATCTCTACAGCTCATCGATGACAAGAGAGCTCTGAGTGAGAAATGTGAAGCAGTGGTGTCTGAATTGAAGCTTGTGGATCAGAAATACACGAAGAAAATTGCCCAGATGCAAGAGCAGCATGAGTTGGTAAGGAAATGGCATTAGCATAGGGGTTGGGAGAGCTTCAGAGCAACTAGATAAAATATCTGACTGGGCTTCATTTGGACTGAAATTTGCACAGTGCAAAGAAATCAAACAGTGTTTGAGGCCCTTCAGAGAGCATCAGCCAAGAGAATGTTGGAAGCCACTGAATGTTGGTAAAACAGGAAGACTTTGAAATATTAACTTCTATACCATTGTTTTTATTTATATATATATATATATATATATATATATATATATATATATATATAGTTCCCAATCTTCTTTTGTAATCAATATAATTAGAATTGGTCTCCCACCTGCAATAGAATATGTGACTGAAAGAATCACAAGTAAGCCCACCAGAATGTTTTTGTTGCTCATTCGTTAGATCAGTGCTTTCCAAAGTCCTGCCGTTGTGACACTGCGGCGGTGCGCGCAGCGGCCTCGCGCGTCGTGTTAAAACCTGGAAGCGCTGATGGCGTGCCGCTGCTGCTGCGCGCACCGCCACGGGCGGCGATGACGCATCATCAGCACTTCCGGGTTTAGCCACAACACACTAATGTGTCACAACACACAGTTTGCAAAGCTATGCATTAGATGTTCTACAGTTCTTTGTCCTGATCTGCCTGATGGCCTAGCTCAGAGCTTTCCAAACTGTGTGTCGCCACACACAGTCTGGTGTGTCGCCACACAACCCGGAAGCGTTGATCATCATCAGCGCTTCCGGGTTTTTCCACGGCGACACACCAACGGCGGCGCGCAAGAACCTGAAAGCGGCAGCAGCGCTTCCGGGTTTTCCCGCACTGCCGCAATGGCGGCACTTCCAGGTTTTCCCGCGGCGACACACCAACGGCGGTTGGTGTGTCACCGCGGGAAAACTTTGGAAAGCCCTGGCCTAGCTGCTTCTCTGTGGGGTCGTATGGCATGTTACCTTAAGAGCATTCCTACTCCTTCTCTAGCAACCTAAGCTGGGCAAGGGAATTCTTCATCAGCCAAATTGAATAGCATTTGTATTTGGAATAAAAGAAAGAATGTAATGATGATTGGGGTAAGTTAACAAAAATATTGAGCTTAGAGATGCATCCTGGTTCGAAAGGGTAAAGTATATTTTTCTATTTTTGTATTTTAGAAAAATATGTAATGATTGTAGAGCTCTCTCTTCCAGTTTTGTGGATTCATAATAGAAAAATGTTAATGAAATTGGGCTTTGGGCCCAATCCCAGTTCATTTCCCTGTACTGGGTAGCTTTATTCTGATTGAAAGTGGTAAGTGTAGGCTATAAAGCAGAATGCCTAAGATTACTGCATGTTAGATTATCTGTTTTTAATGCTGAATATAATGCGTTTATAATAACAGGGCTCAACACAATAGCATAATATGTTCGGTTCCATTGGAGAAGTAGCATCTCTACTTAGGCAGAGGTTGTACTCCTAAAACTATAGGTTTATCTTGGGTAAACACGTAGAATTAGCACCACACCCCTTTGAACATGCTTCACAGGCAAAATCCATTCAGCTTTTCTATGGTATCCGATTGGCCAGTGTGGGAAGTGGAATGCCCCAGTATGTAGACCTTTGGTTTGACCTAGCAGGGCTTTTCGTGTGTTTCCCGCTCTGGCAGATGGAAGTGGGAGAGTAGGAATGTCATGTTTCCATCTTTCAGTATGACGAACAGCATCACAGATTAAGTTAATTACTTTTGTGGCTTAATTATCCACAGTAAGGAAACTTCAGATAGGGTTTGCTGTAAATATTTATTTGGGCAAAGCAGCCTAAACTAAGGAAGTACTGAGAAGGGTGGTAGCTATTTGTTTTTCTAGCATGACCCTCAGTAAAAATTGGAAGCCCATTAGGATTATTCCTGCCTGAAAAGCACTTTGAACAGATACAATATTCCAACCATGTTAGCTCTTACCATTGGTCAGATGTATTTGAAATACCATCCCTATGCTACAGTTGCAATCGAAATTATTCAACCCCCATTGCAAATCAGGTTTATTGTCAAAATTTACAGACTTTCAGCTGTTTGCAATGAACAAATCAAACAAAAGCAATTGAAATAGCTCAACACAACAAATGCTTCAAGTGGTGTCCCCAAATTCAACTGAAAATGCAACTTATAATGACTTCTCCAGTCTCAAAACTATTCAACCCCCTGAATAGAATCCATCACAACACATACAGTATGCAAACCAGGTGTGCTTGAGCTGGAACACATGAAATACCTGAACTGGCTAGGGGTTTGTTGAGTGTCATGTTTGACTGCATGTTAGAAATATGGCTAAGTCAAAAGAATAGTCCAAAAAGGTAAGAGAAGAGATCATCGCCCTTCACAAACAAGGAACAGGATACAAAAAGATTTATTTATTTATTTATTTATTTATTATTCAAATTTATTCCCCGCCCATCTCCCATGCAAGGGACAGTTAAAGGAACAGTGGTTACACTACCTGGACGGGGCAGAAAAAGGAAGCTGTCAATGGCTGCAACCAGATTTCTGAGAAGGCAGGTTGAGAAAAACCCTCGAGTGACTGCAAAAGACCTGCAGCAAGACTTGGTGGCAACAGGCACTGAGGTTTCAGGGAGCACAGTAGGCGCGTACTAAACACAGAAGGTGTCCATGTCAAAACTCCAAGACGTACACCACTACTGACCCAAAAGCACAAGAAAAGTCAGCTCCAATATGCTCACAATCATATAAATAAGCCACAGAAGTGTTGGGATTCTATTCTGTGGAGCGATGAAACAAAACTGGAACTTTTCGGCCCGATGGATCAGCAGTATGTCTGGAGGAAGAAGAATGAAGTATACGCTGAAAAGAACACTGCCTACAGTTAAACATGGTGGTGGCTCAGTGATGCTCTGGGGCTGCTTTGCATCCTCTGGCACTGGAAACCTGCAGCGTGTGGAAGGCAAGTTGGATTGATTGAAGTATCAGGAAATCCTAGTAGAAAACGTCATGCCGGCTCTAAGGAAGCTGAAGCTTGGGCGTCATTGGACCTTCCAACAGGACAATGATCCCAAGCATACCTCAAATTCCACTAAGGCTTGGATGCAGTAGTAGTCCTGGAAGATTCTACAGTGGCCATCACAGCCACCTGACTTGAACCCCATAGAAAATCTCTGGTGGGATTTGAAGAAGGTGGTTGCAGCATGCAAACCCAAGAATATTACTGAACTGGAGGCCATTGCTCATGAGGAATGGGCTAAGATTCCTCAGGAACGCTGCCAGAAGCTGGTGTCTGGCTATGCATCTCGTTTGCAGCAGGTCATAACAGCAAAAGGGTGCTCTACTAAGTACTGAAGATGCTTGTCATGAAGGGGTTGAATAATTTTGAGACTGGAGAAGTCATTATAAGTTGCATTTTCAGTTGGATTTGGGGAAACCACTTGAAGCATTTGTTGTGTTGAGCTATTTCAATTGCTTTTGTTTGATTTGTTCATTGCAAACAGCTGAAAGTCTGTAAATTTTGACAATAAACCTGATTTGCAATGGGGGTTGAATAATTTTGATTGCAGCTGTAAGAAGTAATCGGTACTCTGCTCAAGCTGTGTCCTTGCTTCTTTCCTCCAACTCTATTTCACACTCCTTCCATTTCCCTCTTTCTCTTACCTTTCCCTCTTTCTCTTTAGGTCTGGCGCACTCTGGGCCCCCTCTGTGAGGTAAACTTTGTGCATGCTGTTAACTTCAGCCTTTGTCCTTTTTGCTGGTCTGGATCCTTTAAATGTGATTTTCCTTGAATTTCTTAAAGGATGCTGTGCCTATATCTCTCTTGGGGTTATATGTATGGCAAATATTGCAATTTGGTGCAAAGTGCTATTCCTTGACTTTGATAATGATGCCCTTTTCAGCTTCCCTACTTAGTGCCCAGCTGAACAGTCTTTTGGTGTTCATGAAGCAAAGCCAACATTCCCTAAATGCTTTAGCATTCATTATTGCCCACACACACATTGTTTCGATTGGTGTAAGAGAGTGGATAGATCCTGAGTCACATACCCACCCATTTCTAAATTTCAGTGGATAGATATGGAGGTAGATTATAGATATTGACAGTTTTGCAGAGCATTGAAGTTGGCTTCAAAGGGGGATATAATGATATAAATTTGCATTATATAAAAGTGCAAGTACTACTAGTACTATGTGTCACTATAACCTTTTGGAATAAAATAGTAGCATTGTCCTTCAGATACAGGCTTAAGAAAGCATCTTACTTTTGATGCCAGTGATAAATGCACTCAAAAATTTCAAGAATTGAAATACTTAACAGGGAAATTCTTATTTTGCATTTAGAATAATTATATACTATATATTTACTTTTCTGTAGAGTTGCTACTAATCAGAACAGAAAATATTTGATACATCCATTCGATTTTTTGAAGTCCGGATTTCAAGAGTGCAATAATTGGGTCTGATCTGTTTTAATTCATGGACTTCAAGGATTTAGCGTAAAACACCATGGTGGGGAAGGGAGTATTGGAATCAATCACTAACAGGTCTGCCCTTAAACCACTTGCTGTCAGACTACCATTCATTATTACCGCGACAGTAATGTTATGGGCAGAGGTATCTTGTCTGTTGAGAGAAATCCTTAGTTTTACCTGTTGTTTCACCTTGTTGTCTTCCAGTCTTTTGTCCTGAATGGCAGTATTATCTTGAGTTAGCTGACCTGACCTAGTAACCATTTATAAAGAAGACCTTTATATTTCTTCATCAGTCTTAAAAGGAACTGGTGAACTGATAAGAAAATACATTAGAATTCCTTATGAATGCCCCTTCCCTTTGCTCAACCCCCCTTCATTTCATACTG
Organism: Charina bottae; assembly: GCA_023362775.1. Lineage (NCBI taxonomy): Eukaryota > Metazoa > Chordata > Lepidosauria > Squamata > Charinaidae > Charina > Charina bottae. The sequence continues at coordinate 133,944,878 of JALMGJ010000002.1, read as the reverse complement.
TACTGCTGCTGCAAGTTATATCACATTCTTTTCCAAAACAGCTTTTAAGAAAACAATCACCTGCACTGAATTTGGCACACTTCATCTCTTCAGAAATGTCCCATTTTCCTTCATATGTAACTCGGCTTTGGTTAAAAAATAACATTACACTTTTTTTGTTTTTGTTTTCAAGGCTAGTCTGTAAGAGAATGGAGCTTCATTTCCATATCTTGCTCCTAATCGGAACATTGATTAATGCTAGACTCTCCAGAGTGATCCAGATCAGACTTTACCATTTCCAGAGCTCCAAGTGTGTTGACCCTTAGAAAATATAAGGCTAGGTGCAATAATTTGAGGCTGCTGTGGCTTGTTCACATGTGCTTTGCCTCCCAAATTTTGTAAGTGAAATGTTTATATTCCTTAATTTTGTTGGCACAAACTATTGTAATGGAGAAAGGAGATTTATATGATCTGAAGAGAAACCAGAGAAAGGAGAACTTCGAATTCCTTTTGCATGATAGGAAATATAAGAGCCCTTACCTTAGGTACTAGAAGATCTGTTGTTTAGTCCCTATTGGTATAATAACTTAGAGCTAAAACCTTTTAACTGCTATTCTGAACCCATGCCTTGAAGTTTGTGTTCTAAAATTGGAGCAGAAGGAAATGCCATTAATTTGGGACTATAAAGAAATGACATCCTGAATCAGGTTTTTATTTATTTGTGTGTGTGTGCAGATAGATATAGATACAGATATGATATAAATAATTAAGTATATAAATTACACACACACATATGATATAAATAAAGTATATAAACTATACCTGTGTGTGTGTGTGTGGTTTTGGGTTAGGGTTCTATAGTTCAGGTGATGTCAACTTGTGCATTGCATATATTCAAATTTACTTCAGAAAATGGTACCAGGAAGTTATAGTTGGCTATCTTACTAGATTCTTTTATCCCTTGCAAAGAATTCTCCTCTTGTAAAGTAGTTTTAATGCATTATAAATGGATTTTGAAGTATTGCTTTCTTCTTTCATAGATGCAAAACATGATGGAATTTAATGAAGTTCTGATATGTGTCTTGCCTTTTTTCCTTTTTATTCACATGAAGGAAATAAAAAAGCTGAAACAGCTGATGACTGCCACAGAAAAAATCCGCCGAGAGAAATGGATTGATGAAAAGACCAAGAAGATCAAAGAGATCACTGTTAAAGGTACTCTTGAACTTTCACTTATTTATTCAGGTTCTTGTACCAATAGCAGGCTTTTCAGTGAGAAGATAGTTTGGTCCACAGAACTGACCCCAGGTAGAACTATTGCATAGGTATTTTGTCTTTGCTTTGACCTACTAGGGTTATAGGTCTGATTACTCTTCACTGTTCCCTTTCCTTGGTTCAGCTCTGATACTTGAATTTTTTTTTTAATTGAGGTAATTGTTACAAGGCAGATCTGCATTAAAGTTGCAAAATTTTTATAACTATAGTTATGGCAGGGAACAATTTACAGTAGGTTTTTTTTTTTCTTGTTAATGTAGTCATACGTGTAGTACATAATACACTATCTGGTCTATCCTATTAATGCTAGAGATAAAGTTTCATTCCAGCTAGGCTTGAGTCTTAGTAACTTCCTGACCATGTCTGTGTACATTTTCTCAGCAGTAACACAAGAGTGATTTGCTTTTGCCTTTGACTTCCTAGTTTTTTTCCTAAAGCTCTGGGGTTTCCTTGTGGTCTCCCATTCAAGTACTAATGAGTTTCAACTCTGCTTAGATATTCAGAATCAGACAAGATTGGCTACATGCTATCACCTAGCTGGGCCTCCTGATGCTACTTCTCCTTTAATAAGCTATTTTTTCCAGACCACCTTTATGAATCGTTCGTTGATAGTTTAGTGTGCTATTGAGTTTCGTATTTTCCAAAATTTTATGGTACTGCAATCTTATTAGTTTGAGTGTCCTCAAAGCTGTGGGACCCTTTACTCAATGTTTTTCCTCAACCTTCATCATGGGAAATGCATTTTCAAGCAAGAAATGGGTGTTTGGTTGCATTGCTCTCTCCTCTGAAGGAGAGGAGCCCTGCATCAGAGAATAACTGCATAATGTTTTTATTTTAAATACATTTAATTTTCAAGCCATTTGAATAGGTACAATTTTAAAATCATACTACATATGTTAATCAGTTGATCAGAATAATGCAAATAATGTCTGTGTTGCACTCAATAACTTGTTTCATGAGTGGCTACTGTTTGTAGGCAATTATTATCTGCACCTCCTATCTGATCTCCTTTTGTTATTCCCTCCCAGAGACCTCCCTTAAGTGCATATTCTCTTGTCTCAAGGAAATACATAATAAATTGAATGAAATATACTTTGTGAAAAGCTGTAAGTCAGAGGTGTACGTTTGTACAACACCTTTAATATATTTTAGTGGCTGCATTGACCTTTTGTCGTATTTGATTATTATAACAATTGAATCTGCAGGAAGGAGAGGATTGTGGTACAGAGTAGAGATTCTTGTTCTGGCAATACGCTGGTTTCATGCAGGCACTTGTAGTATGTAATCTATTTGCTTTCTTTCCCATTCAGGCCTGGAGCCTGAAATCCAGAAGCTTATTGCTAAGCACAAGCTAGAGATCAAAAAGCTGAAAGCACTGCATGAGGCAGAACTACTGCAGTCAGATGAGCGTGCGGCCCAGCGCTACGTACGACAGACGGAAGAGCTGAGAGAGATGCTGGAGCATGAGAAGGAAGAGCAGGGGCAGCGAGAGAGAGAACTGGCAAGGCAGCGGTATGGAGCAAGTAGGAAGATGTGCAGCATAAGAATGAGAAAGTGGGAAAAGCTATTACAGATGTGCAAAGGGGGAGGAAAATGGGCAAAATTACCCAGTGGGGGGATAACAGAAGGAGGGGAAACTGGTGTGATGGTGTTCAGGGAAGGAAAATGTGGTGGCCTAGAAGGGTCTGAGGCACAGTATGTGGCACTCATGCTTTATGACAGGATGAATCCTTGCATTCTGTTGGGTAAGGTAGCAGTCCTGCAAATCTGTGAAGAGTTGACATCAAGATTTGGTTGAAAATATTAACTGTATGTCATTGGCTTTGTAAGGGTAGAATGGAGAGATAGGAGAGTTCTTATGCCCAGAGAGGTATCATAAAGTTGTGTTGGTTTTCTCTGTTTAAAAACAGGATTATAGTGCAGTCCTGACTGCTACTGCTGACATCAGAGGTCTTAAGCAGGTATCTAATATAGTACTGTGGGAGGAAGGCGATAGGCCAGTGCTTTCCAAACTGCTGCCGTTGGCGACACAGCAACGGTGGCCGGGGGGGGGCGCAGCGGCGGCCTCGTGTTTTCCGCTAAGACGCGGAAGCGCTGATGGCGCACCGTTGTCGCTGCCGCCACCGTGCACGCCCCCACCGCCGTTTCCGGGTTGTGTCGCGACACACTAAACTGTGTTGCGACACACTAAAGTGTTGCGACGCAGTTTGGAAAGCTATGTGATAGGCAAACAGTGGGGTTTGGGTACCATTCTCTGAAGTATTTTTTACATGCTGGCTCATGCATTCGTATTTGAGCCTTTACTCGAGTTTACTTCACGCCCTCTGTTGCAGGGCTTCCATTTTGCAACTTCCATATCTCCTACAAGAAATTTGGTTTCTCGTGTTTGAGGTTTTTTATAATACTTTTGTATTCCTCAAAGGGATTTTTTTTATCTCAATCTAAATCTTTGGCTTTATGCTTCCCATAAACATTGGGTCAAGCCAAGGATACTGATGGCTTGGTAAGACTTTCTTTGAAAAGATCCCTCTGAACAGGTATGAGAAGCAGCTGGAGCAGGAGGAGCAGGCTCTGCAGCAACAACGGCGCCGGCTCTACAGTGAAGTGGCTGAGGAGAAGGAGAGACTTAACCAGCAGGCCGCCAGGTGAGAGAAGGCATGTTGGGTTCAGAACTGGTGGGTGTGCTGAGCAAGTATATATTGACCATTTGCTTAGGCAAGGCAGTATTCAGGAAAATAACCTGCAAGGTCTTGAAATCCAAAGGTAGAAGTACATATGTTGTTCCCATCAACAGCATCTTGTTGTTGGGTACCGGGGCCTGGAGAATTTGCAGGTGACCAATTCATGTTGCAGTCCTGTTTTATAGCCTGTTTCAGGAGCATTTTTTCAATCAAGTTGTGCGTAGCATTTTTCAGTCTAAAGGCTGCAGTTATCCTAGCATGCTGGGAACTACACTCCAAGTGGCTAATGCATAAACAGTATTTTATTGGAAGGAAATTAAATTGAAACAATACTATTAACGTGATTACTTCCAGTGTATAGTAAGCATTCTGATTCAATAACTTTAGAGGGTCAGTGGAAGCCACATCAAGACTTTGTGGGAAATGTATGCACTGGTGCCTGAGTTTGAGCAGTCCTGTTCTATGGCATTAATCTCTGATTCCCAGGCAAAGAGCTGAACTGGAGGATTTGCGAAAGCAATTGGAAGAGAACAGTTCAATTGTTACCAAAGCTTTAAAGGAAGAATATGAGAAAGGGAAGGAGGAACAGGAGCGACGTCATCAGGTCTGTGTTATTCTAGGCTTTCTACATCATTTTGCTGTCCTCTTTATTGGCAGCATTTGAGGTGAATTTACATTGAGCCTTTTTTGGCCCTGAGCACCCATAACAATAACATTGAAATATCTCCAAATGTGTATGTTCCTATATGAGATCTTGTGAGATTTTGGAAAAAAATAACTTTATTTGAGTGGGCTGGGGCCTTTCTTAAAGATCTACATCATTGCCTTTGTTGCTCATAAATGTGATAAGGACTCCACAATGTGATATTTATTTATTTAGGTATACAATTATTTGTTTTCTGCCTCCTTGCAAGACTCTAGTTTGATCTCTGGTTTGTGTCATTTGTAGCTGACGATCTGAGTGGTTATTTTTTCACAGTATCTTGAGGTCTTGTTGGTCATGTAGGGCTGCTCTCTGAAGTACTGTGTTATTCACAAAGGTTATGTAACCTGTGCTTATTCTCATTGCTTCAGCACATGTTAGATGGATAGAGTGTAGAAGAGGGATGTGTGTAAGACAGGCAAGATGGAGCTAGATCTTTCCAAAATGGTTTTTTTTTCTCTTTTTTTTTTGCTGAGGAACGTAATTCACATATCCAGTACAGGGCAGAGAAAACCTGTTCTCATAATCAGCGATTGAAATTTGAATCCAGATTAGTTGGTTTGGGGTTTGGACTATCTTTTTTTTTTTTTTACATAAAGAGCTCCAGCCCTTTTCTCCTTGGGTGAGGGAATTGCAGATTGATGAGGCTACTTATGGACTGGCAAAGAATTTGGCATATTACCGTGTCAGTTTGACCATGGGCTCCATGTGACTTTGAAGACTATGGAACTAGAAAGGTGAAGATAGAGATACAACTTTAAGACATTTGAAGTTAGAGCAACAGATACCTCATTTTGTTTGGTTTATTATTCTCATTTATCATTTCTAATCAGAATAAGATTTAAGAAACTTTAAAGGTGATATCTGCCTCATATCAGTGTCAGCTCTGGGGGCGAAACCATACCTAGCTTAAGAAGCAGGTATCTGTTCCCACATAGCTACAGCCCAGAGTTGTTCTCACATTCATGACTCTTGCAGAGTGAAATGCGGAGTGAGCCCAATTCACTATGTGAGAAGTCTGATAACATACTCTGCAGACTTGCAACTTTGATCCATTATGTCCATCAGGCTTTGTGTACTGAAGATTGGAAGGAGGCAGTGGAACTCTAGTCCCCTTTCTTTTCCTTGTTGTACTTTTTTCTTCTTCCTCAAGGCAGAGGTACAGGCCTTGAAGATGCAACTGGGCATAGAGAAGCAAGCCTGGGAGGCCAGTTACCTGAAAAAAGAGGTAATTTTGTAGCTTCCTTTTCTAAGCCACACTCTCATCATCCCTCAGTGGCTCAGGGAATTTTCCTGGTGGTACAAAGTATGCCCATTTATATACATGCACACATGTTAAATGTTGATTTACAAATTGATCTCACACATGCAAGAGCTTGTAACGCTGTATCATGGTTGCTTATAGAAAATCTGAGACCAAAGCTTTGAAACGTTGCTATGATTCATTACAGAAGAACTAAAGCAAGTTCAAAACATATATCAGGGGACTTAGAATCACAGATTATACTGAGAAGAGTTACACATAAAATGCAATAAACATGAAAAAGGCAGTAATATAGTAAGATCCAGTGAAAACAATGTTTTTATCTGAGAGAGTACTACATCTATATCACTTCTTTCAATGGCTGTTTTTGGAAAGGAGAGAATTAGAATGAAGAAAATAGCACAACCAAAACTTGCAGAGTTTTGGGGGAGTGGGGTAGGAAGAGTAGGAGTGACCTAAAAGCAGATTTGGAAACAATTCCCAAGGAAAAGTGCTAACGATAAATGTTGAATTCAAGTTTTAAGAGGCCTTGAGGGATACTGGATTTATGGCAAAAAAAACTTCAAAAAAGATACACAGAGAAGATGTTACTTGGTTTACAGATCAGTTGGAAGGAATAGGAGTTACTGAAAAAATGTATGTGTTCCACTGTGCCGTAGAAGCTGGCTTAGCATTTTTGAAGAAAAGGCGATAGAGTGGTGTCAGAAAGAAGAAAAGGAAACTGCTTTTTCTTTTGGGCTGGGGAAAGGAGAAAGAACAAGGAGAATATTTTAGATATTAATTTGATACAATGTATTCAAGTTCAATCAGTAAGAGACAGGATATCTCAAAGATAATCCTAAACAAAGAGTTTTATTGAGGTGACTGGATTTGACTACATCAGCAGGATGTGAGTTGATTTAGTCTTTCTTTCAAATTTAAAATCAGAAAAGTATAGCTGCACTGGCACAAACTCATGCTTACAATAAAACTAACAACCTAACCCTCCCTTTTGGCTTAAATAAGAAGGTTCAAATCAGCATAAATATAACTTGGTGACTATTTCTATTTCTCCTGCCCTCAAGCAGTGTCTGCAGTTTTACAGGATTTATTAGGGAAGAGTGGAAGCATCGAAGTAAGGCAACAGGACCCATCAAAGGTGCTGGCAGAAGCTTGGGGACATACATCATTCTGCTTGATACGTGTCTTGCCTGACTTTCAGTTGCACCTTTGTCAGAGTGGAATGGGGCCTTTCCTTTCAACAGTAGGCTATTTTTAACAAAAGGGTGGTGGGGGTGGGCTTCTTTTGTGTTCCCTTCAGGAGGCCTGGCTGCTAACTCGAGAACGGGAGCTAAGAGAAGAAGTGCGGAAAGAAAGGGACAAGGAGATTGAGCTGGTCATCCAGAGGCTAGAGGCTGACATGTCCTCTGCCAAGGATGAATGTGAGAGGGTTGCAGAGAACAGGTAAGATGCTGGTAGATGAAAGTCAGAGATGGTGGTCAAAGAGCCAAGTACATTTTGAGAAGGGATACTCAGAATGGCATTTGGTTGAATTTGTAGTGAAGCATTGTAAAGAGGTTCCTTGATGGTGGCGGTATACTTCTGTTTGCACTTGAATCATGGTGTGGATATGCATGAACATCTTGAGTCTATGAAGGTTCTCAGTCATCCAGGTGGAATTGTCTGTAGCTTGAATCATGTCAACTGGATTTCTATTTTCTCAGTGGAAACGTTTCGCTCCTTATCCAAGGAGCTTCTTCAGTCTGAGCAAAGTTAGTAAGGGAATCCTTAAATATGTTTCTAGGTGGCTGTGTGACCTTACACCTGGGGTCATGGTTATTTTGAGATGTTATTTCTAAGTCCCTTTATCATCTAAAGGAGGATCGTTAAGATCACCATGCTGCTGTTGAGCTTGCGAAATGGTCTTAATCTTCCTAGGCACAGAAGACAAAGCAGGAAGGAAAATAGGGGAAAGATTGTGCCTGAGGCCCCCACCTCTATTCAAGGAAGGATTTTCCAAGTTGGCATAAATGGATTCCTTGACCCCTCTCTCAAACCACCTATCTTCTCTGTCTAAAATGTGAACATTAATGTCCTCAAATGAGTGTCCTTTTTCCTTTAGATGAAGATAAACTGCTGACTCTGGTCCTGTGGTGTTACTTCTCCTGTGTTGGGCCATCCTCCTGTACAAAAGTTGTTTGGTTTCTCCAATGTAGAGTTCAGAGCACTGCACTCTGAACTCTACATTGGAGAAACCAAACAACCTTTGTACAGGAGGATGGCCCAACACAGGAGAAGTAACACCACAGGACCAGAGTCAGCAGTTTATCTTCATCTAAAGGAAAAAGGACACTCATTTGAGGACATTAATGTTCACATTTTAGACAGAGAAGATAGGTGGTTTGAGAGAGGGGTCAAGGAATCCATTTATGCCAACTTGGAAAATCCTTCCTTGAATAGAGGTGGGGGCCTCAGGCACAATCTTTCCCCTATTTTCCTTCCTGCTTTGTCTTCTGTGCCTAGGAAGATTAAGACCATTTCGCAAGCTCAACAGCAGCATGGTGATCTTAACGATCCTCCTTTAGATGATAAAGGGACTTAGAAATAACATCTCAAAATAACCATGACCCCAGGTGTAAGGTCACACAGCCACCTAGAAACATATTTAAGGATTCCCTTACTAACTTTGCTCAGACTGAAGAAGCTCCTTGGATAAGGAGCGAAACGTTTCCACTGAGAAAGTAGAAATCCAGTTGACATGATTCAAGCTACAGACATGAACATCTTGAGCTCTTTGCTATAAGACTGTAAAAAAATTAATTGTAAGCAATGGAGGTATGACACGGCAACTCTATTGGAAACTTACCTGGCTGAAAGGAGGAGGAATGATTTACTGAGAGTAAGGAAGACAACCTTGACAGAAATACACAGAAACTGTTACTCAGGCAAAAGGGGCTGAAACATTTTTAAAGCCCAGAACAACAGGATAACATTTGGAAGTGGCTCAGGCAGTCACTTCCCTGATTCATTAGAGTGTAAGAAGGAAGAGAAGGTGCAGTACCATCAGACTTACAGGATTCTCTTATCTCCGTAAAAACAGTTTTAGGCTTTCTGTGGAATTGCTTTCCTGTTCTGGTCTATCTAGTGGGGCTGACATTTTCAGGATTTAAGAAGTTGCAAGTTATGTTGTGACAGCAGCCTTAAGTAAAGCCTCTGATTTCCATACCTCATTTTTCATGCCATGGTAAGTCCTATAAAGAGAAAGTGGCCCGAACCCATGCTGCAACCCAGGTCTGATCCCAGTAACAGAACAGTTTGCCACTCTGCCATTGTATTCTTCACAGTTGATACATTAAGGAAATGGTCATAAAACCCATGCTGTGCATAAAAAGAACCTGGACTCTATTCCTCTCTTGCTCTATGGAGCAATTGATCAAATAGTCTTCCTTTCTCTATTCAGAATAAAGAGAATGCGGGACAAGTATGAAATAGAGCTGCAGGAATTGGAGCGGTCAGAACGGAAGCTTCAAGAGCGCTGCAACGAGCTGAAAGGGCGTTTCCTGGAAGCAGAAAGTGAGACTGTTCGTCTCCAAGGTCTCCTACGGCAGAAGGAACAGGAAGTTGAGGACATCCGAAAGGCGAGTTGATCACAGGAAATGTGACTTCTAAATGTGTATTTTTGTTCTGATGAGTTCCTTCTCTCCCAGTATTCCTAACTGTAAGCCTGGGTGTGGTGTACTAGTTCCTGCTTTAGACAAAGCTTCAGAACCTATTAATCCCATGGTATATCTTTCTGGACAAAGGACAGTTATCTCAGGATTGGTCCATACCTAAGGACAAAAAAAAAATGCTAGAACTGAAAGAAGACAGCATGCGCGCTACTTTCTTTAAGCCTAAGCTTTCTCACAATGACACATCAGCCTCTTCATGTGCTTACTGTAATAGGTGAAGGACCAGTTAGCTCAGGAGCGCAGCAGCCTCTCCGAGGTTATTCGGCAAGAGTTTGCAGACCGACTGGTAAGCACAGAAGACGACAACAAACGTCTCAAGACTGAAATGGCCGAACTTCGTGCCCGCCAGCGCTTGGAACTGGACAGAGTGACCCGAGACAAAGAGGAGGACCTGGAAGAAGTGCATAAAAGGTGATAATGTAATGAAATTATATATTGATTATATATTGAGTTTTATTGTTCAGTTTATATGAATATAAATATATATAAAATCATAGTTTTAATAGAACCATAAACTGTTTATGAACTCCCTGGGGTGTTTACATTGCTGGTATGGATGAAAAAGGAATGTGTGTAGATATTCAGGGTGTCCCCTGCTCCCTGTGGAGAATCTCGCACCTCAAGAGTTTCAATTGCAGGTCATCCCTTTTTTTAGCTGAATATGTTCACGTCACAGTTCATTCTGAATGTTCATTCAGAAATTATGGCAACCAGCTTGATTGATAACTGGCAAATAGAGGGAGAAAATGTGGAGGCAGTGACAGACTTGTATTTCTAGGCGCAAAGATTACTGCAGACGCTGACTGCAGCCAGGAAATCAGAAGGCGTCTACTTCTTGGGAGGAGAGCAGTGACAAATCTCGATAAAATAGTTAAGAGCAGAGACATCACACTGACAACAAAGGTCCGCATAGTTAAAGCAATGGTATTCCCTGTAGTAACCTATGGCTGCGAGAGCTGGACCATAAGGAAGGCTGAGCGAAGGAAGATAGATGCTTTTGAACTGTGGTGTTGGAGGAAAATTCTGAGAGTGCCTTGGACTGCAAGAAGATCAACCCAGTCCATACTCCAGGAAATAAAGCCAGACTGCTCACTTGAGGGAATGATATTAAAGGCAAAATTGAAGTACTTTGGCCACATAATGAGAAGACAGGAGACCCTGGCGAAGATGCTGATGCTAGGGAAAGTGGAAGGCAAAAGGAAGAGGGGCCGACCAAGGGCAAGATGGATGGATGATATTCTGGAGGTTACGGACTCGACCGTGGGGGAGCTGGGGATGGCGACGGCCGACAGGAAGCTCTGGCATGGGCTGGTCCATGAAGTCACAAAGAGTCGGAAGCGACTGAACAAATAAACAACAAAAACTTCCCAATTAATTTAAAATCAAGTGGGTCTGTTTCCCTTGCTTGTTGAACCATCAGTCAATGCAAAGAGCAAAGCTAACTGTTTAACTCCTCCTATTTTAAACACTTTTTGGTTTTTTTGTCTCTCGTGTGAATGCACCCTATTAAAATTATGTGGGAGTGATCCATTCATAGACTTAGGAGGAGTATGAAAACTTTGGCCATGAATGGAGACCCTCTTTCTTCTGAAAGCCTCTTGTTATGTTATGTTCCTAGCTGGAACACCTGCGAATGCGGTTCTATTTAAGCTGCCTTGTACTTCCCCAAAGAAGAAAGACACAAAGCACCCCAAACTACTGAGTTTGGAGAGCTGAGTTGCAAGACTCCTATCTGGAGTGTCTCCAGCCCTGATTTTGACCAAAGACCCCAGTCTTTGTGCGGAGGAGCAAGTCCAGCCAAGAAAAAATCTGCTCAAGGTTATAATAGAGTGTTAGTTTTTGACTCGTTCTTGTAAGCTACATTTAGTGCTTGTATAAGCAGAAAGGTGGGGTATACATTTAATAATTGTGATAATGAAGAAGTTGTTGCTCAGTTATCCAGGTGTCATCTCATTTGACTTTCCATGTAGAGTGAAGACAGCAATTGTGAAAAAAGAGGAGGCCGTGAACAGCTTTCGAAAGCAGTATGAGGTGAGGTTCTGTAAGGGCTGCCAGTCCTTGTGAAGAATAATGATGGTTTTAGGGCATGAGTTCCAAGAAAACAAATGGAGAGCATAGCATAAGGAAGATGGTCTTTGGCTTAATATGAGGAGAAGCAAGCTTGTGAATCTGGCTCATTAAAGAAGGGCAGAAATTGGATGGATTGATTTTTTTCCCTTTCACTATTTTCTGTTGGTGGCCATGTAGGGTTCTTTTTTCCACCACCACCCCCTTTTCCTTCCTTTGCTCTGAATTGGGAAGGAAATCAACTACATTAGTCACAGGAGGACATGGAATGTTGGAGATCTACAATTTCTCCTGATACATTCCTAAGCAGCTCTTTTTTGTCTGTCAGAATGCCAATGTTGGAAAAATACTAACAGTGGACCATTTTCCAGTCCTCAGAAGGATAAAGGCTGCCAGGCTCCCTGTGTAATATACTGTACCGTACCCTGGATGCTGTACCTTTCTCTATAGGGTGAAGGGAGAGCCTGTCAGCCTCGCATTTTCATCTGACATGCTTCTCTGAGTGCTGTATACGTGTAGATTGCTGGCCCTGCATTTCATTGCTTCAAGACGCTAGCTCCCCTCTTGGCATTCCTGCATAGCTTGCCAGGAACTGTGATAAGCACCTGCTCTTTCAACTGACATTCTGTCTGACGGAGGGTTGCTTGGAGTGGGAACTGAATTGTTATGTCTAAACTATGGCTGATGTCAGAGGGATGTTTTGATAATGCAGCTTTATGCACGAAAATCTTTATTCGAGGCTTCGCCTCGCCTGAAGTGTACTAATCCTTAATAAATGAATCTTTTAGGGTAATTGCCTGAGGGATTTCTTGATTGGGAATTCTGACACTGAGGGTTATCACACGGCCCTCTTATTTCTCAGTGGAGGAGAGTGTCCTTAACTTGTTCTCTTCACCCTTTCTGGCAGGCAGGGCCTTTTCTCTTTTCTGAGCACCTCAGACAGTTTCTGTCTGTGACAACGCTTTTGAAAGCCATGATAGGCCCAGATTATCACTGATTTGTCTGAGGGATGGGATTGTCAGCTTCAGGGTTTTACTCCATGTGTGGCTAGGTTCCTAGGAGGCCAATTGCTCACCCAAGGGCTCCCCCCTACATGTCCCAAAGCAGAGACAACAGATGCCATCCATACCGATTCCTTTGGGGCATCTGAATTGCCCTTCACAATGAATTGTGGGGGCAGCCCTCAAATGGTAGATGGCTAATTCCATCAGTGACTGATGGGTGGGTCCTTCCTCCATCCCAAATTGTATGGATGAATTGAGGAGGTATTTCTGGTGGAGATCTCTCCTTTTGGCTCTGGTGCTCCTTTTGCCCCTTTAGGCCTTGAGAGATGCTCTCCACTGCCCATAGAAAGCCTACCTTGGAGCTGGTATGTGGTGGTAGTTATCTTGGGGACAGAAGAAGCATTAGGATTTCTTTCTTGCTGTTAATCCATTGCTTGAACATACAGGCTGGAAATAAGATTTTTTTACTATTAGGTAGTAGTAATTTTTTTAAAAAAAATTTGGAGATTCAATCTGTTCAGCACAACAGATGCTTCATATTCAAAAGTTCCAACTTCCAAAAATAAATTACTGAAATATACAATTTGATTTTATTAGAGTTTGGGGGAAAAATCACTCTCCATTCTTTTTAAAAGTTACTATTTTTGGTCTCTTCTCATCTGCAATGTTTTGACAATGAACCCATTGTCAAAAATGAAAAACTATTGAACTTGAAAATTCATGGAATGCAGAATTCCTTAGGTGATTCAAAAACCAATTGTGTAACAACTCAACAAATAACCAATCCCTTTGGTCTATTAACAATTAACTGACCATTATTTTATATTTGCCAGATAGTTGATAATTCGTTTATTTTTGAAATGATATGTTTTTGTACACTGCTTGTACAAAACACAGATCAAAGTAAGATAACAAAATAACGTCACAAATATTTAGTTTGTTGTTATAGTTTTGTGACTTGCTTTATACCTATTCCTCCTTTGTGCAACATATAAGAATATACATACCTCAAATCAAATTTTAATTTTTGTGTTTTGTAAACCGCCCAGAGTTCCCTTGCGGGGAGATGGAGCGGTATATAAATTGAAACATAAATAAATAAATAAATAAAAAATCTTCAAATATTTCAGTGCTTCTATTTAAAATTCAATTTTTAATTTTCTCTTTAAATTTGCAAGTATTTCCTATTTTATTTTTTCCCCATTACATGAAAAATCTTAGAAATAAGATTTTTATCTTGCTTCTAAGTTTCTCAATAAGCAGAATAATTTTGATCAATGTTTTCATATTCCTGGTTCTGAATGTTTAGGTTCAGTCAGATTATAATCATTCATTGCTTATGCAAATATTGAAAAACTTTTTCTGTTAAACTCTCATTAGACTTGATTTGGTTATTTTCTATTGCTGTCTTTTATTTTGCTACTGTATAACTTACAAGATTCCAGATTCCAGATAATCCTCACTTAACCATTCATTTAGTGACAGTTCTGACTTACAACGGTGCTGGAAAAACCGAGTTGTGACAGGTCCTCACACTTATGACTGTCGCAGCGTCCCCAGTCACATGATCATTATTTCAGTGCTTGCCAACTGGTTCGCATTTATGACCTTCGCAGCGTCCTGTGGACACGTGATCACCATTTTCGACCTTCCTGGCCGGCTTCTGGCAAGCAAAATCAATAGGGAACCGCATGATTCACTTAATGACCACGTGCCTCGCTTAACACCCACAGTGATTCGCTTAATGGCTGCCACAAAAAAGGTCATAAAATCGGATTGGATTTGCTTAATGACCGCTTACTTAGCAACTGAAATTCTGGTCCCAATTTGGGCGTTAAGCGAGGACTACCTATAACATGGCCACAAAAGAGTTTAATCGTACAAAATGTAGTTTGGGTTGAAACATTGGAAGAAGGAAGGACAAATTATGTCTTCTGTATTTGCTAGGGGTTATAATTTCAGCAAAATACACAGCCTGTATCAGTCCATCTTGTCGCTAGGAATTCTCAGAAATGCCAGTTTTGGAAGGGAAACCTAGAAGGGCACCTTTTTCTCTGAGGTGGAGGGCCATTTAGATTAAATAGAGCTCTCAGACTTGTCACCCTTTGAGTGAGCTGTTTTCTCATTGCAGGCAGCCATGAAGAGGGCAGAGCATCTGGAATCCCTCTTGGAGCAGCAGCGTAAGCAATTGCTAGTGGCCAAGTAGCAACTGAACGAACCCCAAACCAGTGGCCCTGCAAGGGCAGAGCCAAATGATGGTGCATAATAGCAAAAGAAAATTGCTTGCTGCAGTCCAGAAAATATGGAGTCAGAATGAACACTAATCTGTTGGTGGGGGTAGGGTTCAGGTCATCTTTCTTTTTCTCTGATCATTATTTTTTTAACTTGTTCTGAGATCTGCTATCTTGAAGAAAATATCTGGAAAAGATGGTATTCCATTTCTTGCCATTGTATTTTAACAGTAAAATACAACTGATTTGTAAAATGACTGTCTAGAAATGTGTTTTTCTCCCTCTTTGGTCAGAATATAATAATACCTTTTTTGAACTCTTAATACTCAAATAGTACTCAGCTTTTCAGATGTTGCTAAATTAAAACCTTGCCAGGTTTGCTGTCCGCAGATTGTTCTTTAATTTTTGGAACAGTGATATCTGATAAATCCCAGTCCATCAGCAGATCACAACAATCATAGTTATTAAGGAATTATGTTCCCTTTGCACCATACAAAAGGAAGATATATCCCATGCAAATTAAGGATTTATTGGAATCAGAGTCTATCACATTATTTTGGATTTCCCTATTCAAAAATAATTGTCCTGAGCTACTGCAACATGTAGTTCATATCAGGGACATGGATAGGATAGGAAGTTATTCACAATTTTGCGGAGTCATTTAGATCAGCGGTCCCCAACCTTTTTGGCACCAGGGATCAGTTTTGTGGAAGACAATTTTTCCATGGACCCGGGGGGGTGGGGTGGATGGTTTCGGGATGAAACCATCAGAAGTGGTAAATAAAATAATGGGCGGGCTATGCGCGGACTAAAATAAGTGTCGGATTCTGACTTCTCATAAGGAGCGTGCAACCTAGATCCCTCGCATGCGCAGTTTACAGTAGGGTTTGCGCTCCTGTGAAAATCTAATGCCGCTGATCTGACAGGAGGCAGAGCTCAGGCGGTAATGCGAGCGATGGGGAGTGGCCGTAAATACAGATGAAGCTTCGCTCGCCCACCGCTCGCCTCCTGCTGTGCGGCCTGGTTCCTAACAGGCCACGGACCAGTAGCGGTCCGTGGCCCAGGGGTTGGGGACCCCTGATTTAGATGGACTGATTGTCCTTTTGGATGATGAAGACTTTAAATTAATGAAATCTGCATAATTTTGAAGAACAACTTAATCAAATTCCACCTGGTTTTACCTATAATTCAGGAAACCACTGGCCTCTTGAAATGCATTTTTCATTCAAATAGAAATAGTTACAGTATATGAAATTAACCAGATTCATGCATTTCAATCAATGAGATGATAATCAGGTGTGAGTATGGGAGGTCCTGCCCTATTTAAAGAACAGAATTCTGGGTAATCACTATCAAAGTGTGATCTTCACAACACAGGTATGTTGAAATGTGTTATGGCTCAAACAAAGATTTTTGAGGACCTCCAAAAAACAGTTGATGCTCATCAGGTTGGAAAAGATTACAAAATTATTTCTAAGGCATTTGGACTCTACCAGTTTACTGTCGGGCAGATCAAATGGAGGCAATCCAGCACCTTTGTTACCCTACCCAGGAGTGGTCGACCAATCAAGATCACACCAAAAGCAAGGCATATAATACTCCACGTGGTCTCAAAGAAGCCCAGGGTAACATCTAAGGAACTAATGGCTTCTCTTGCATTGGCGAATGTCAGTGTGCGTGAGACCACCATTAGGAGAACACTGAACAAAAAGGTGTGCATGGCAGGATTGCAAGGAGAAAGCCACTTCTCTCCAAAAAGAACATCGCTGCCTGTCTACAGTTTGAAAAGATCACATGGATAAGCCAGAAGGCTATTGGAACAATGTTCTGTGGACCTATGAGATTAAAATAAAACCTTTGGGCGTGAATGAAAAGCATTATGTTGGGCAAAAAGCAAACACTACATGCCAGCATAAGAACCTTATCCCATCTGTGAAATGTGGTGGCAGTATCATGCTTTTCTGCCTCTGGACCAGGACGACTTGCAATCATTGATGGAACTATGAATTCTGAATTGTACCAGCAAATTCTACAACAGGGGTGTCGAGCCTTTTGTCTTCCCTGGGCCACACTGAGTGAAGACGAATGGTCTTGGGCCACACATAAAATATATAATATAGTTAATGTATATAAGTAATAAAACATTAATTAATTAAATTATTAATTTAATTTTTAATTTAATTAATTAATTAAAAGCCCATTGTAAATTGTTAGGTAGGCAAATAAAGCAAATGGTGGTGGTGGGTTTTCTGGGCTGTGTGGCCATGTTCTGGCAGTTTTTGTTCCTAACGTTTTGCCAGTAGCTGTGGCTGGCATCTTCAGAGGACAGGAGCACAGCTGGAGGATTCTCTCTGCCCAAGTGGAGGGTGTGTGTTCCTGCTGGTGTTTATAGCTGCTGAGAGGTCATTTGCAAGAGATTGGGAGAGGGTTTTTTGTGGTGATTAGGGGGTGTGGTGCTGTCGTGTGTGGGATTAGCACATCTATTGTGTGAGCTCCTATATTTTCTGTGGTTGAGTAGAGTTCGTTGACCTTTTGCAAGCTGTGTTTTTCAGGACTGGCGGCCAGGTAAACAAAGCAAAATTTAATAAATAAGAATGTAAAACGGGTGAACTTAGGGGCACCCAACACTACATGCACAACTACATTCTGGACCAGTTGTAACTTGTGGGTGGTCCTTAAGGGCAGCCCCATGTAGAGCACATTGCAGTAATCCAAACGAGTTGTAGCTAAAACACCATCATCTGAGCAAAAAAGTGTTGGGAGTAAATTTATATTTCACTGCTGCCATGGTAGATCTCAAAAAACTTCAGCTGCTCTCAGATAAATGTTTATTGTGTAATTGTCCTTCTTCAACATCAGACCCATAATATTGACATCATTGGGTCCCCTTGAAACTTCTTGATTTGGACTGCTAAAGATCCAGCAAAAGCTGTTTTCTAGCACCAAACGAGATGTCAGGGACATAGAGGAGCTAAATTTGTCAAGTGCAATGTGGCTTAGTTCCCCATTTTTCTACTTTTGATATGCACACTTTCACACTTTCCCCCCCCCCCCCGACCTCCAGCGCAGCGTCTCACAAACCCCTCCTTTGGGAGGAGAGGGCTGGGCAGGCAGCCCCCCGCCCTGGCTTCGCAGTGCAGAGATTTATAGGCTAAGCCTCGCCAGCCCCGCCAGGAAAAGAAAGCAGCCCATCTCATGCTTCTTGCCTGTTGTTGCAAACTCCTGATGGCATAGGAGGCCGAGGAAAGTGGGTGTGAGGTGTGTGTGTGCGTGTGCGTGCGCATGCACGCGCTCAGGGAGGCCAGGGAAAGCAGGCGGGTGCATTTGGTCGCAGGGAGGCTGTACAAAGGGTGTGGGGTGCGTGCGTGTGTGCAATCACTAGGAAGCAGAGGAAAGAGGGTGCGGGGTGTGTGTGTGCGCTTGCACGTGCTCAGGGAGGCCAGGGAAAGCAGGTGCAGGTTGCATTTGGTCACAGGGAGGCCGAGGAAAGTGGGTGCGGTGTGTGTGTCCCCTCCGCGCGGGGGGGGGGGGCACGGAGGCGTCCCTTCCTGCCTTGCGTCCCCCTCGTTCCCCCTGTGTGTGGGGGGGGGTCGGCCATGGAGGCGTCCCTTCCTGCCTTGCATCCCTGCCTCTCCCCCTCATTCCCCACCGAGCACTCCATCCAAGCACCGGGTGGGCCTTGGGTTGGATACCCCTGTCATACAAGATGTCAGAGTATCTATCTGAACTGAAGCTCAAGAGAAAGTGGATTATGCAGGAAGACAATGACGCAAAATGCCCAAGTTTTATAACCAAAGAATGGTTAAAGCAGAAGAAAGTTAATGTTTTGGAATGGCCAAGTCAAAGTGCTGACCTTAATACTATAGAAATGTTGTGGAAGGACCTGAAGTAGGCAATTCATGCGAGGAAGCCCTCCAACATCCCTGAGTTGAAGCTGTTCTGTAAGGAGGAATGGACCAAGATTCCTCCAAGCCGATGTGCAGGACTGAACAACAGTTACCAGAAACGTTTAGTTGCATTTATTGCTGCCCAAGGGGGGCACACCAGTAACTAAAAGCAAAGGTTCACATACTTTTGCCACACACAAATACGTAGCTTGGATCATTTTCCTCAATGAATAAATGGCAAGTACAATATTTTGACTCATTTAATTGGGTTCTCTTTTATCTAGTTTTAGGGCTTGTCTGGGGAACAGATCACATTTTAGCTCATATTTATGCAGAAATACAGAAAATTCAAAAGAGTTCACAAACTTTTGAGCACCACTGTGTATTGGTGTTTAAGAGTCCCCTATTTGGGGAGATGGGCGGGGATAAATTAAATAAATAAATATCCCTAGCCTCTGGGATATGGTTTGTTTGCTTTCTGTCTCCCTGTATACCATATGTGTCCTCTTTGGATATAAAATTGATTTATTTACATGATGGTTTAAGATCATAGCAGATACCCAGTTTTTGACACCCATCCAAGCAATTATGGACACAACTAATTTGGCATTATGAAAATAATTTAAATGGAATAGAAATAAAATAGCAGGAGTGTTATAATATAGGGCATTCCAACAATGCTATGATCTCCATAATTTGCACACTTCTTTGTAAGGGGGGGGGAGTTTAATGAGTATTCTACTTCGTGTTTTGAGCAGCTCACAAAATTATGTGATTTTTTTTGTTTTGGGAGGCACTGAGATGCTAGAGAATATTCTGCATCAAAGCACTAACTGAATGTCCTGCCTAGCAACTCTTCTCTCTCCTGAGATTCCAGAAGGGGAAAACACAAGAGCTAGAAGCTACCTCTTAGACGGGATTAAATTAAATAGCTGAGATTTGCAAGACGTAGATTCCATTTCTATTTTTGGCTAACCAAATAGTGAATAAGATGTGAGGCGGGGAAAAATTGGTTCTGGGTAAAGGCACATGAAGAAAAGACACAGACAAGGCCTTACAAGTTTGTTCACCTCACTCTTGTCCTTCGGGATGATTCCTGATTCCTAGCTAGTAAATATTTTATCCCTAAATTCTCCAAGCACTTAAGTTCCATTAATTCAATAATGTATTACTTCAGATTACTTTTAACTTAAAGTCACTAAGGAATTCCAGAGAAGTAGCAACCATTGTGATTCATCTGAGGAGGAGGAGGAGGAGGAGGAGGAGGAGGAGGAGGAGGAGGAGGAGGAGGAGGTTGCATGTGGTGGTTTACAGGGGGTGATTGGCTTTGCCAGCCATCTTGTACCCAAGCCTCTCACAAAAAGAGGATCAGAGGAATTTGGGGACTGAGTTCATCTTTAATAGAGGCCACATACAAGAGGGTCTCTTACCTCAGTTTTGCTGGAGAACAGAGAACCTTCTTAAATGCACACACAGAAAGGAAAATAATGGGGATGTCCCCATCAAGTTCCACTTCTCAGGTCCATTATGCAACCTGCTCTTCATCTTCTGCATTATAATGCTTTAATTTGAACTGATGCTTTAATTCGGATTCTGCCCTAAGCAAGGGGTTGGATTTGATTGTCTTAAGGGTCCCTCCCAACTGTATGATTCTGTGATTCTTCCTTTTCTCCCTCTTCTCAGTCCAGCCAAAGCAGGAGTGAGGATAGGCATATTAAGGTCCTGGAGGAATAGGAAGATTTGGTAGGGAAGGGAACTCCAGTAACAGTAGAACCCTCCCAGACTTCCCCAAGCAACTCCATGGACCCACAATTGTATCTTCATCTCTAGACAAAGCAGGAAAAAAGTCCTCAAAGAGGAGAACTATGACCACCTCTTATACCCAGACAGTGGTCAATTCTAAAAGGAAAAAGGGTGGACCATCTGATGAAGTTCTCCATCTGCAACCTCAGAAACTGTCTAAGGCAGAGCTCTACCGAAACTACTGGCAAGGCAGCACAAGCTTCTCAAACTGGATCGGGCAGGCACTGCAGCAGCTTCCAATCCTACACCCAGAAGAAGTTTCTGAGGCACTCTCAGAACAGCATGGCTTCCCTTTTCCACAGTGTTTTCTAATTTGGTCTTCAAAAAAGCCTAGACTGCTCCAGACAACAAGGTCTAATCACTCCCAAATAACATGGCTGTGTAACCAATTGTTTGGAGTTTATCTTGGGCAGTAGTCCAGGACCTATAACTCTGATGAAGCTTGAGTTGGGATTCACCTTATGGTCAGGCTGGGCCACTATAATCCTAGATGAACTGTAGCTGAACATCAAATTCAGATCAAAATGTTAACTTATCCTCCAGAGATCTGTTGAACTGTACTCTGGCACCATCTGTATTTAAATGCATGATTCAAAGCTACAGTACTTCACAGGATATTGGTTGTTTTTGGTAATTTTGAGGGTAGCAAATTTCCATGGCAACAAACAGTATTCACATGACTTTGGAGGGCTAAAAAAAATGCTGCTCCAGTAGCAATGTTGTCAGTATTTTTAGTACATTCCAAAATATGTGCTATTTCTCTGGCTGGAACAAATGCCCCATAGCTAGAATGCAAGTGGAATATTTCCTGGAGCCTCAGGAACTGCTGGAAGGTAGCAAAACACGATGTGTGCCTTGTCCCTGCCTTCTCTCCCCCCACCCCCCACATTCCCATGGAGGTTATTTGTTGTTCATCATCATGAATGGCCTTCTAATATATGGGCTTATGTTGCCATCATGTGGTCACAGCATTCTGGAAAACTTTCCTAAGAGGCTTTTAGCCACAAGGTGATGAGCTCAGTACACAAGTGAACATTTACAAATACTCATTGCTATATTAAACATCTTCTGAAGAGGTCCAGTGTATGATTTTGTCAACAACCCAACCAATATTTCTTTTGTGCTTGTGCTTGGAATCTTTCTAAGCCAGCTGTAGCATAGCAGGTGATGCTGTTCTGTCTCCTGCAGAAGCTGGATTATTTCTTTGGCTGTGCCACTCATTTGGCTTTGCATGCTCATGGTAGTTCTTGTATTTAACCATTCCCCTCTTCTGTAGCAATTGTATCTTGGTTTCAGCTTGCCAGGAGCCTCTACCAGAACTGACAACTGACAACTTCAGCTGCCTCAGCTCCAGGCTCTTAGGCCACCATGAGATAACCTGCTTGAGTTTTCTCTTCTGAACAGGAAGGTCAAAGTGCTTTCTCCAAATTATCATGAGATGTGGTACACTAACGTTCCTTATCCTGGTCCCCTACAGATGTTGTGCTTTAATTCCATAATCCTCAGCTGAAAGGCAATTATAGGATACACTTGCAGGGTACCTGTTTGGGAAAACTGTAATGTATCCTTTGGTTGCAAGTGCTGTCTGCTTGGCTCTGCAATGTTAGGTCCTTCCCAGAAGTGGGTATCCCCTACTGGGAAGTGAACTTGGTGAAACTATCACACCAGCACCGTTGTAATAAGGTGCTGTGCTGAAAGAGGCTAAAAACCAGCCTTTACTTTCAGTGAAAGAACATGACAATGAGCCTTCCCCAACCTGGTGTCCTCTGAATATATTGGGACTGTAGCTCCCAGAACTAACATGAGACTACCAATAGTTACAGGTACTCCTTGCTTACTGACTGCCTTGTTTAACAACCATTCAAAGTTACGATGGTGTGAAAAACAGCCTTGCGACCATTCCTCGCACTTACAACCAATGCAGCGTGATCACCATTTGGGCACTTTGCAACTGACTTGCAACAAGCAGAGTTAATAGAGAAGGTGGAAGTAAAATCATAAGTTCATGTCATGTTTCACTTAGCAACCGTGGCACTTAGCGACAGAGTTGCCAGTCCCAGCTGTGGTCGCTACGTGAGGACTACCTGTAGTAGAATTCTGGAAATTGTAGCCCAACATTTCCAAAGCATACTGAAGTGCAGAAAATTGAATGCAAAGTTGTATTCAGAACTGGAGGTTTCTTAAGAATGCAAATTGCATCAGCTGCAGGAGTTTTTGCTGTCAAGAATACCAAAGAGGTTTGTCATTATCATCTTCTGGATTTTTTTTTTTACTTCCCAGTCTAGCCTACAACCTTGGTATTCCCGGGAGGTTTCCCATCCAAATATTAACCCATGTTTACTTTCCCAGCTTGCCAGATGCTGTCATTTGCTGAGATACATACCTGTTAGGAGTCTCCAAAATGACTATCTGGAGAGCAACAGGAGATTGGGACAGTGGAAAATAGGGTCAACATCAGCTCCTGGACCAATATGGTCAGGTGAGAGTTGACTACTACTCTTTTTTTAATTATAAGAAACCTTATAATTAATTATAATTTTTAATTATAAGCATAAGGGTTAGCTTAGCATAACCTATGCCATCTTGCTTTTGGAAACTGCTTGCTGTTAGAAACTAGGTGAAAGGAGACGCAGGGATTTGCTGTTGTCTCTAGGGAGATAACGCTCTCCAAGGATTGTTTAGAATACCAGGAGACACGAAGACTGCCCCTGGAGGTCTCTAAGTATGCTTACTGCTAGCAATGCAGATTTAGGAACCTTGCCCTCTGACTGGGAGGAGAGTTCATTATGCTTTCTTACTGAGCTTTGCAAACCCTATATAAGTACTGTACTTGTGTGTGTGTGTGTGTGTGTGTGTGTGTGTGTGTGTGTGTGTGTCTTCCCAGGCATTTTACTGTCATGATGCCTGTGGAGACCTCACCTAGCTCTGTCTTGGCCAAAATAAATGCTGTTATTTTATATCTCCAAGCCTCGACTCAAGACTGTTATTGGTAACTTCAGGAACTTGGGTAAAACAGTGTAAGCAGGGGCCTTACATTCTGGCACCCGAACAGGGACTTGAAGGCTGTGTTCCTTTGGGTCAGCCACCCACGGCTCCCCACAGTGTAACTCCCTTTGTGAGTTATGGCCTTCACAATGGCAGACGGAAGAAACCGATGCAGATCTTTCAATGTTAAGAGCGCTCTTGGTGTGTTTTCACCGGTAACCTTGACTGGATCTGAGATATCGGCAGACTCTGTTCTGACTGGACCTGAACGCCCAGTGTTAGAGGCTTTGAGTATTTGTTTTTGTGGGGGTTTTTTTGTGTGTGGCGCCTTAAGAAATTGGAAAAGTCCACTTCAAAGTACTGGTGAGTATAGTTTTTCCTAGGAGGGGAGTGTTGCCTTGTGTGTGTTGGAATGTGAGTATGTTTAGTCGTGTGGAAGAGAGAGTGCGTGTTGGAATATTTGAGGTTTAGTGGTTTCTAAATATGGGAGGGTAGTGAAATACTAACCCCGACGCCATGGGTATGTAAGGGCCCCGAGAAATCCCTAAGAAACCACTGTAGGCAACAAAGTAAAGTATAAAGTAATTTGGCACCCTGTGATGGGAGGGTGTTTGATCACACCCCGAGTCAAGACCCTGAGTCAAAAGACCCGAGAAATCCCTAGGGGCCATGGGTAACAGTAAGTATGTAAACTGTGCACTCCCTTAGCATGTCTTGACACATTGGGAGGCACTGAAACTTTAAGTGACAGTAAAAATCTCTTTTAAGAAATTAAAGACCCTCTGCAAGCACTATAGCCTACCTATTTATTGGCTCAGAAATGGGATTTGGCTGCCAGAGGGCACCACTAATGATGTTTTTATTAACACCTTCACGAACTTCCTAGCTGCAGGTAGTTTTGCCCTCAGTTTCAGGATGTGGTAAAGGGGAAGAAAACAGTTTAGATGCTTTCCTAAAAAGCTTATACATTGGTAGGGAAATATTTGATGAAGTTCTGTTAGTGCAGATGATCCGTTCCCTTCCCTTAGAGAACTTCCAGGTAGTAAACAAGATAAGATATTGGACAAGCTAGGCAATTTATAAGGCAGGCACTATTAGTAACACACACATAACAACAGAGCCTCTGCCTGCCTGTGGGGTCACTAACCCTAGATTGAGAGAGCTTTTAGAGCAGGGGCTAGAATGGGACCCCCTAAGAATTCAGGGCATGTACAGGTTTCATTATTGGGACCATCAAGAAACAGGAGAAATATTAAAGTAACCATCCAAAATCCCCATCCTCAACAGCTGGAGGGCTGAGGAACAAGTTTTTTTGAGTGTGTTGCTTTATGCATGAAATGTTGTCCCCTAAATCAAGCTGCCTAAGGCAAAAGGGGATACAGTTTTTGTGTTTTGTCAATGTTAAAGCACTTGTGTGTGTCTTCTGTTTTGTTTGTAAACATTTGTCTGTCTGGATTTGTGTCTGCATGTAAGGTTAAGAAACTGTTCTGAATTATGAAGAGAAAGTTTTTTTAAAAAAATTATGTGCGTCTGTCTATGCTAAGAATGGAAATAGGTTCTGGCCAAACCTATATCCAATCTAGTGTGTTTTGTGGAACTTAACTGCATATTGCAAGAAAGTTTTAATTATGTTAATTCTTTGTCATTTATTTTTCATTGTTTGGGGGAAAAATGCTTGTTTCCCTAGTTTTTTTCCTTTTTGCTTAGCTTCGCCCAAAGCCCCCCTCCTCCTTCCTTCAGTCTGCTTCTGAAGGTCTGCCTGGAGGAGGGAGGAAGGGAGGGGGGAGATAAACCCACAAAGGCTGCCGCAATTAAGGCTTGACTAGAAAGAAAAGTTGAGATCAACTGTCTGCCTCCCTGATAGGAGAGAAACTGGATGCAGGTTCTGTTTTGTGCAGTGTGTTTTGTGCATTGTGATTTTTAAATGAAACTCGAATGCAAGGAAAGTTGAGAGGTTTTTGTTAATTCTTTGCTTAGTCTGGCCCAAGCCCTCCCTCCTTTGATCTGCCTCTCGCTTGCTTGCTTGCTTGCCTGAAGGTCACAGAGCGAGGGAAATTCTCTTGCACTTTTTTTTCTCTTTTTTTTCTGTCCTTTGTCCCACCAAAAATTATTTGTGGGTTTAGTGAATTTGAGCAGTTAGAAAGGGGCGGCGGAAACTACTACAGATAACATGCAGATTTAGTTTTGCTTCTCCGTGTGTTTGCTGTCTGCCCAGATCACAGAAAAGAAATAGGTTCGTGATATTAAAATGGAAAGTAAGTGACAAGAGACAGAATGTTGTGGTATGTGTAAAAAGTGAAATGGGGAGTTATGGGATTTTGCGGAAGAGGTGGCCGAGGAGAAAGGGTTCTAGGAAAAGGGAAAAAATGGGTTTCAGAAATGCATAGTGCAGGATTTGGTGGAACAAAGGCAAGTGTTTGCAGCCAGCTGAAAAAAAGATGTTTAAGTGTGAAACCCTGTCCAAGGACATTGGCTTGTGCGGGTTGGAGAGAGGTCTGCTTTCCTGCCTTAATTTACAAGGGGTTTATAATGAATGAACTAAACTTTGAACCCCTTCATTGGAATCCTATCTGAGTTTCAACTTTTTACAAAACATTTTTTTTGGGCTGCTATTAGAGAACAGAGGTTGCATTTTTTTTAGGCAGTAAAGGGGGGCCACCCTCTTGCTCCCTTGCCTACTTGTTTTTATGCTGATCCTTTCAACAGAGAGACAAAGGGAATGTGAATGTGTGTTTGTGTGTCTTCAGTTTGTTTAACTGTATAGCACATGATTAGCAGGTAGAAAGAAAAGGAATTTTTTTTTGATGAAATTCTGGTTGTAGTAGAGCCTCCATGGATTGCCATAATCTATCTGATGACTTTGTGTTGTTTCTTTTTTTTTACAATTTTTTTACTGCAAAAGTAGTCTATTCATTAAAATACATTAAAATACATTGTGCCAATGCTCATTTTTATTTTCTAGCCTTCTAGGCTTGCTTTTGGAAATTCATTGGGAATTTTATAAGTGTTATGTGTCAATGCTTTTGCTCAACATGGCTGTGCTACTTGGCCACAGAGACGAGTGTCACTGTTTAATTGCCTTTCAATTTTTTTTAATTTGGAAATTCAGCATGGTTTTTCAATTCCTTGCCTGTTAGTGGCAGTGCCAAGTCTCAATAGTGGTTTTTTTTTAGTGCATGTTCCGTCTCACACATCTGAAGTTGCTGGTGTGGTGAGTGCATGCGTGGGGGAAAGGAAACATGTACTGGGAGATTTTGTGGTGTAGAAATTTGTCAGTCCAAGCACCTATTAGGATCCCTGGAGAGTGCTTCCAGGGGACACAATTTGTTTATACAATACCTCCTGCAACTGCAGCCCCCTCCCCCACCAGGTTGCTTCTGGAGATGAGCATAAACCCTGGGATTGTCTGTAGCTTGAATCATGTCAACTGGATTTCTATTTTCTTAGTGGAAACGTTTCGCTCCTTATCCAAGGAGCTTCTTCAGTCTGAGCAAAATTGGTAAGGGAATCCTAATATGTTCCTAGGTAGCTGTGTGACCTTACACCTGGGGCTAGGTCATGGTTATATTGAGATGTAATTTTTAAGTCCTTTTATCATCTAATGGAGGGTCGTTAAAATCACCATGCTGCTGTTGAGCTTCTGAAATGGTCTTAATCTTCCTAGGCACAGAAGACAACACGGGGAGGAAGATGGGCGAGAGTTTGTGCCTGAGGCCCCCACCTCTATTCAAGGAAGGATTTTCCAAGTTGGCATAAATGGATTCCTTGACCCCTCTCTCAAACCACCTATCTTCTCTGTCTAAAATGTGAACATTAATGTCCTCAAATGAGTGTCCTTTTTCTTGTAGATGAAGATAAACTGCTGACTCTGGTCCTGTGGTGTTATTTCTCCTGTGTTGGGCCATCCTCCTGTACATAGGTTGTTTGGTTTCTCCAATGTAGAGTTCAGAGCACTCCTCACTGCACTGGATTGCATAAACTACATTGCTTTTCTTATGTTTTGGAGTTTGATCTTTGGGGTGTACAAGCCTCTGTCTCAGTGTGTTGGTGGGTTTGAAATATACAGGTATGTGGTGTTTGCCAAATATCCGTTTTATCTTTTCAGACACGCCAGCCATGTAGGGAATGACCAGGTTCTTTCGTTTACTCTGAGTCTCAGCCCTATCTGTTGCTGTTTTAGGTCTGGTAGATTTAGATTTGGTGAAGGCCCAATTTGGATATCCACAGGGTGGCAGAAATATCTGGCTCAAACCAGATCTGCCATCTTCTGGACCTGTGTCTTAACACCACTTATTTCACATACAGAGGTGACTTTTACAGACAAAAACACGGCTGTGCCATGGGTTCTCCTGTGTCACCCATTGTGGCCAATTTATACATGGAAGAAGTGGAGAAGAAAGCACTCAACACATTCCAGGGAACGGTGCCCACCCACTGGTTTAGGTATGTGGATGACACCTGGGTCAAAATCAAGGCCCAGGAAGTACAGGCCTTCACGGACCATATAAACACTATAGATGCCAACATTAGCTTCACCAGAGAAGACACCAAGGACAACAGACTGGCATTCCTAGACTGTGAAGTCCTCATTGGGACCGGTGGCAAGCTAGAAATAGGGATCTACAGGAAACCCACACACACAGATCAATATCTGATGTTTGACTCCCACCATCCACTGCAGCACAAACTAGGAGTCATCAGGACATTGTCACACAGAGCAGAAACCATCCCCACCTCCATGGATTCCAAAAAGAATGAAAATCAGCACCTGAGAACAGCCCTGAAGGCCTGTGGATATCCAAATTGGGCCTTCACCAAATCTAAATCTACCAGACCTAAAACAGCAACAGATAGGGCTGAGACTCAGAGTAAACGAAAGAACCTGGTCATTCCCTACATGGCTGGCGTGTCTGAAAAGATAAAACGGATATTTGGCAAACACCACATACCTGTATATTTCAAACCCACCAACACACTGAGACAGAGGCTTGTACACCCCAAAGATCAAACTCCAAAACATAAGAAAAGCAATGTAGTTTATGCAATCCAGTGCAGTGAGGAGTGCTCTGAACTCTACATTGGAGAAACCAAACAACCTATGTACAGGAGGATGGCCCAACACAGGAGAAATAACACCACAGGACCAGAGTCAGCAGTTTATCTTCATCTACAAGAAAAAGGACACTCATTTGAGGACATTAATGTTCACATTTTAGACAGAGAAGATAGGTGGTTTGAGAGAGGGGTCAAGGAATCCATTTATGCCAACTTGGAAAATCCTTCCTTGAATAGAGGTGGGGGCCTCAGGCACAAACTTTCGCCCATCTTCCTCCCCGTGTTGTCTTCTGTGCCTAGGAAGATTAAGACCATTTCAGAAGCTCAACAGCAGCATGGTGATTTTAACGACCCTCCATTAGATGATAAAAGGACTTAAAAATTACATCTCAATATAACCATGACCTAGCCCCAGGTGTAAGGTCACACAGCTACCTAGGAACATATTAGGATTCCCTTACCAATTTTGCTCAGACTGAAGAAGCTCCTTGGATAAGGAGCGAAACGTTTCCACTAAGAAAATAGAAATCCAGTTGACATGATTCAAGCTACAGACAATTCCACCTGGATGACTGAGAACCTTCATAGACATAAACCCTGGGAGTTTTTTTTTTTTTTGGAGGTGGCTTTCACAAAGCTCCTCTACCCCCTGATGTGTTCAGGCTCCCATCACTGAAATAGCAGTTGTCTGCGCAAGCTTTGTTCTTATCATCCTTTCTGCAGGAATGCCAACCTTGGCAGGTGGACCAACCGGTGCCCCATTCCAGGCTGAGGAGCTGGGGCTGGTGACGGCTTGGTGCCAGGACGGAGGAGAGTTACGGCCTGAGTGCACGAGGCTGCTCTGAGTCCTGCTGACCACGACTGCTGCCACAGTCACCTGCATACCTTACACGAGGCTGCCATAAATCCCTGAGCCAGTATATCAGGAACTTGGGTAAAACAGTGTAAGCAGGGGCCTTACATAAGAAACCTTTTTAATAATTTGGGACTGTTGTTTTTCCTGGTATGTACATATTATAGATACTCCTTATGTATTACCCATTTCTGTCAGAACATAATGCTAATTCCCAGCTAAATGGTTTAACCTCAGGGTGGCAGAAAGCAAATTCTATCTTATTCTTAAAGTCATTATGTTTTGATGTAAGTCAAATATAAAACTGTATAAGTTCAAAAGTTTTGCTATTTTAAATGGACAGCTGGCATGGCTCCCCCCCCCCAAATCAGGAATATAGATGCTGTGGTAAAGCATGTAGGGGGGGAAGACGTTCATTGTGCGCTTCACAAAGGAAACAATACATACAGGCTTCTAAAGCTGCCCTCCTTAAATCCAGGAGCTAAAAGAGGGGTCCTCAAACGTGTGCATGCTTGGAATTTTGATCCCAATGTACAGGTACTTGAAAAGCTGCCACAAAGTCATTTACTCGCTTCAGTAGCATTTTCTTTTAGTGGAATAAAACCTAAGCGAGCATTTCTAGTTCCCTATTGGAGGGCTAGCAAAGGATTTAGGAGAGAGGAAAACATGGTGTGAGGAGGACATGGGGTTCCAGAACACGCTCATCCAGATGTCATTCAGCCCCATGTTCTCTGTGACTCAGAACTGTCCCCACTGCATATTTTGCACACAGACTGGTCTCCACTCCCCCCCAAAGGCCGGAGCCAAGGAAAACAGAATTTAATCCCTCGAGGCAAAGGGAGCAGTGAGGGCACTGGTAAATTTAATTAATAAAGACTGGCGGGTGTAGGTTGTAAAGAGTAGGGAAGAATAGGGCTTCTGATCATCATTGTTCCAAGAAAAGCTGGTCTTGCTCTGTTACTACAACTAAATGTCTTCCACTGGACAAGTATAGGCCAGGGAAATGAGATTCTGGTTCTCATGTAGCACGGCCAGGAAAGATCCTGTTCGAAAGATAGGACAGGGCGTTTCATAACAGACTGGTTGCCCAAAGAGATGTCACAAAGAGAAATATAGTGAATGCTTTGAATTGTTTCTGGTGCACTACAGAGATCATTCAGCAAGCTGCAGACGCCCCCCCCCCGCCCCGCCCTGAAATCTTCCTGCAGGAAAAAAAAAGGTTCTCCAACAAAAACATCATGATCAGAGATACAGACAAGTACCAGCAGATCTCAAGGACCCCCCAGCCCCAGCACACCACTTCTGAGTAGGGAAGTAGGAGGGGGCTTTGTTTTCCTCTCTCTATTTTTTCTTTGGAATCTTCTCCTTTGTGACCATATCAGAAAACTCTGCAATACAAAAAGATAAATCAGTGTGAGTAGGTCTGGCATTCAAAAGACATTATATAAGGCAGTAATTCCCTGATTTCTTCTCCCCACCCTCCACCCCCGCCCCAATTAAAAGAATAAATATTTTTCATATTGGGGAGTTGGGGAGACCGTTTCCTGTCCCGGAAAGTATGAATGGATACTTTCCTTTCTGCTAGGTGGGAACTTTTGATAGTTTACAGGAGGAGGTAATTTAGAAAGGCAGAACAATGCTTTATTTATGCCTCCACCAACACTGGCAGGTCAGGCTACTGTATACAAACAGGGAGCAAACCCCACACTCCCCAGCACTGATGATGTTACCTAGTCGGGTAATGAAACGTCTGCAAGCAAACAACCAAGCTCGGAGAGCACCAAGGACTCCACAATGCTTTATTGCTACAGAAAATGGCTCCAATTGCGGCAGTTTTACCACTGGATATTGATTATTTGAGGTAGCTGCTTCGGTGGCTTTCAGCTGGTAGCAGTGAGGTATAGCAGCCCTCAACCATCACTCTGGGCTACACTTGGTTTGAGTCTTGTAAGTGAAGAGGGTCTAGGTTGCATGTGGCGTTTAAGTCAATCAGGTTAAAATGTGCCAAGAGATAGATAGGCAACTAGTGCTGCCTCTAACCTAAGGATTTTTAAACAGTATGTAGTAACTGACCATCAAAAGTGGGCATTAATGTCGCCATGCCTCTGGGAAGGTCTGTATTACAGTTCCCAGCTCTATTTGTTTCATGGCAACCTGGGGCATCTGTGTTGGGGGGAGGGGGAGTGACCAGGTGATCAAAGCTCCTCCCCTTTCTTTGGGTGCCCAGGCACACCCACCATTTTGATCTTGTCCTCTTCTGCAGACATCCCGCTTGTCCCATGATCCCTGCTTTTTAATTGAACCAACTTTGTTACCGGCTCTTCTGAATCTCTGGTTCTAATAATCTCCTCAGAACCTGTCCTAGATGTGGAGTTTGGTAGCAGTGGCTACCCTGCTATTTCCTTTATTATTTGCCTCTAAATATTCACATTTTCCTTTAAAATTGTGTTGCGTAACTTGAAGGCCAGAATGGTCCCAGAAAACTTTGTCACATCCCTCCAAAAATTAAATTACTGTTTTTAATATGACAAAGCTGTCTGCTATGGGGAACAATTATATAGATAATATTTAATTCATTTAATTTAATTTCAAGCTAAATCAAATTTAGCTTTTGTTTTGGCCCTGCCCACTTTTTGTGTGGTCTTTTGCCAATAATAATAATAATAATAATAATAATAATAATAATAATAAAAAAATGCACCCTTTCTCTGAAAAAGGTACATAAACTGGACCAACCTACTTCTACTTCTGTTCTTAAGCGCTGCTCTGCCCACCTTGAAAATCGATCCTCCCATCGCCATCCGTGTCTGCTGCCTGGATCACAGCTTCTGCTTCTTCATCTGATAAGGGGACAACTGGCATGTTACTGGGAACTGTGGCTAGGATGTACCTGTGGGCGAGAGGTGGAAATTGAGCCACAGCAAAGACAGGTGCATTGGGCTTAGTAACCCCCAGTGCACATGGCAATCTTATCATCACCAGCATCATCATCATTTCTCTGATCACTCTGATCACTGATTCTTGCCCATTTTTACTGAAATTAGTCAGGAGCAAAGCAGTTCCAAAAATAAATCATCTGGCTTGGCAGGAGAATCTAACTCCATTTTTTTTCCTAGCCTGATGTCCTCTAAGGGTTGAATGATGACTCTTGTTGCCCCCAACTATATTGGTTGGTCAGGATGATGGGAGCTGTAGTCACAAGGAGCATGGGTTTGAGGAATGCTGCATTGTCTTTATGGGGATGTACTATTCCCCCTGCCCTGGGACTCGGCTCTCCTTACTTATCCTTTCCTCTTGACCTTGGGGAAAGGATTTTAGCAAAAATGGGAAAACTAGATTGTTCACAAATGTGGATAGAGTGGGCTTTTGAAAATACATCAAGCCATATGAAATTAGAATTGTGATTCGTAGCTGGACTAAAAATATAACAGATGATTATGATGATGCACAATGCACGAGGTACTTTCTTAGCTGAGAAGGCACACTGGATTTAGTCCTATGTAAGGTAATCAGATGCAACAGAAGACAAAATTTGAATAGGCACGTATAACGGGATTCAACACAGGCAGTGGACATGATGAGTTGGCAAAGGCTGCATCCGTTAACCTTTTCTCCGTAATTGTTACAGCCAGAACTTTGTTTCATTTCATCAACTCTAACACAGGAGGTAGGAATGGTCTTGATGGGAGGTTCCAATTCTGCCTTTAAATCCACTTAATTCTGTGGTTGAGAAATATGAGAGAAGGCACAGGAAACAGGCTTGGTTGTATCCATTCCTTGGTATAAGGATTGATTTGTATGCTGTATGCACTGTCATACTGTAGCTGTATTGTCTCTGGCAAAGCTGTCAAGTTATGGCTCAGACTAATTTCATGTAGCTATTTTTGTAATTTCAAAAGTTCACTGCAGAGAATCAGTTCAAAATTCCGGCAAAAAAGTAGAAAGGGGATATGGCCACTTTTGTTGCCAGCTCCACCATCCCTAACTACACAATTACTCATCCAGTAATGGGACAGTTCTCCACCTAGCTTCTAAACCAGGGTTTCTCAACCTTAGCAACTTTAAGAGGTGTGGACTTCAACTCCCAGAATTGGCTGGCTGGGGAATTCTGGGAGCTGAAGTCCACACATCTTAAAGTTGCTAAGGTTGAGAAACCCTGTTCTAAAAAGTGGTAAGTCCAGGGGTCAGCTGAATCCAGCTGAACCTAGCTCCTCAGAAATTAACAAATTTAGCTTGTGAAGTTAAAAGTGAAATGATGAGGTGAATCCACTCCAACATTTTGCACCTGTACCTGTCTGTGGATAAAGGAAGTATACACGTCTGCCCTTGTTAACTTCCCCCTCATAGCAACAGACAGCAAACGTTATCTTACTTGATTTCATTCCATTCAATGAAACCACTGTCATCCTTGTCAAGCAATTTGAAGGCTTTACGCAAGTTAGTCTCCCTCTCCTCTGATGTCAGAAACTTCTGCATGTATTCAAAGAACTTGGCGTAGTTGAATGAAGCTGCAAAAGAATGGGTAGCTTTTAATTT
This sequence comes from Charina bottae, assembly GCA_023362775.1. Taxonomy (NCBI): domain Eukaryota; kingdom Metazoa; phylum Chordata; class Lepidosauria; order Squamata; family Charinaidae; genus Charina; species Charina bottae. The sequence goes on along the minus strand of JALMGJ010000002.1, from coordinate 133,910,845 downwards.
ATAACTTACATTGTTAACATGACGTAAATATGGGCAGCAGAGCTTTATTGAAATTTTATGCTGAAGCTCTTATTTCCATATATTGGATGTAACTATGGCTCATTTCACACCCCAGACAGACACAAGCCCAGATTTATTTCCGTGTGTGTGTGTATGTATGTATGTGTGTGTGTATGTTTGTGTGTGTGTGTTTGCATGTGTGTGTGTGTGTGTGTGTGTGTGTGTGTATATATATGGAACAGCTGCTAAACACAGCTTTCTTATAAGAAGAGCTGTATGAGGTAGCTACATACATGCATACATTTTGAAGTAAACCATATTTTAGACACAAAAATGTTACATGTTGTGATCTGAAGACTGTTTTCCTACAAGACTCCTTTTTTGTTTTGTTTTCCTTTGCTTCCCCCCACCCCACCAAAGAATAGGAAAAGTTAACAGTGAAAACCATAATATATGCAAATGCAAGTTACAAATTAATTTGAGTATGAATCTTTTAAGTATTTACTGCAAATTCACCAACTTTGGTTTCCTTTGTTCCTTACCATGATGCCTCATTTCTGAGGGCAACAAGTCAAGGTCTTTGTCCGTCAGAGATGCACCTATGGCCAGGGCCATTTTTTTGACTTGGCAAGCAAAATCATCCTCCATGCTGCTATTGATTGTAAAAAAAGAATTGATGTTAGTGTTAAAAAAGTGGCAATACCTCTCTTGCACATCAGCAATGGTAGTCTGACGCATTCCAATCAACTCTAAACAAGATTTCTTTAAAACAGTACTTCCAAAAGACATTGTTCTAGCTCAGTTTTATTTGTAATACCCTTCTAAAATAATAAAGTATTTCTGAAAGTTAGAGGTGAATATTGAAAATGATACTATCCATCTCAGCAGGAGATAACAGTTTATAGAAATTCAAATAACTTCAGGGGGAAAAATTCTCTTTGGGGGAAACTTCCCAAAACAACCCAATGAGAAATAAGTTTGCCCAGGGGCCATATGTTCCTGATGAAAGATGGGCAAGGCAAGATCGAGAAAAATAAATTAAATTGGGATGGAATGGAGTAACAGGGAAGAAGGCATGGCTGGTTGACTAGAACAGGGGTCGGCAAACTTTTTGAGCCGAGAGCCATTTTGGTATGCTCGTGCACATTTTGAAGTGCTCGAGAGCCAGGGGGCGGGGTTTGCGGGCGGGAGCCAATCGCGTGGAAGGGGGCGGGCTTTGCGGGCGGGAGCCAATCGCGTGGAAGGGGGCGGGGCTTGCGGGCGGGAGCCAATCGCGTGGAAGGGGGTGGGGCTTGCGGGCGGGGGCCAATTACGTGGAAGGGGCGGGGTTTGCGGGCGGGAGCCAGTCACGTGGCTTATTGGGGCAGGTGGGAGGGCCCATGTAGCAGTTTACCCCCCCCACCGGCTTCCCGCCCCTCCCTCCTTGCCTGCAGAAGGCGGCCGGCCTTCTCCCCCCACTGTTTCCGGAAGTGATCCAGCGCCGATCTGCGGGCTGCGGGGGCTCCAGCTTCGGAGGGCGCCGGCTGCCAAGCTGTTCCGAACCAAGGAGCCAGGGCGGAGCCGGGGCAGGGGAGGAACGGGGAGCGCCAGGGGACTCACCCGCTGCTGCTCGGCTGCCACCTTCCTCCTCCGCTTCAGCCGCCCGCCCGCCGAGTCCCGGCCCTTCAGCCCCCGCTGGGGGGAGGGGGGCAGGGACTCAGCGCCCGCACGCCCGGATCCCGGCAGAGCTGCGTCTCGCCCCGCCCCGCCCCGCCCTCCCAGAGTGGCCAGCGGAGCGCCCACCTGCTCGGGCAGGTATCAGCCTCTCTGTACGCTCCTTCCGCTGCTGCTGCAGGGAGACGGTGTCCACCCGGCCCAGCTGCCCGGGGTCCAGGGAGATCAGCTCCGGCGGGATCTGTGCCGAAGGAACGGAGGGCATTTTCGGGGTCCCCGGAGCCTGTCCTTTCAAAGGGGCAGTGGTGGCAGCGGACCATCAGCGCTTCCAGGACACCGCTGCTGCAGCATGCGCGATTTTCTCCTCCCTGCCAGAACCAAGGGCATTTTCATCAGAGCTTCCGGGTTGTCACGCGACACACTTGGAAAGCCCTGTCTTAATGTTTCCTTTTCCTCCCCTTCAATACGTTCCAGCAAGCGAGGTGGAAGCGGAGAGCGGAAGAGGCGAGGCGGCCTCCGGCTGCTGCTTCCTGCGCCCGTGGCCTCTCCGCTTCCACCTCGCTTGCTGGAACGTATTGAAGGGGAGGAAAAGGAAACAGTAAGATGAACCAGGAGCTTTGCGGAGAAGCGGAGAGCGGCAGAGGCGGGCCGCTTGCCTGCCTGGTTCCCTCCCTCCGCGAGGTCCCCCGCTGCCTTCCTGGGACCCAAGCCGGAGAGAAAGGGCGGCGGCGGGGCCGCGCTACTGGAGCGCCCGAGTGCCAGACAGGCAGCTCCGCCCGCGCGCCTTCCACGCGATCGGCCCGTGAGGACCAGCCAGGGAAGGCGCGCGGGCGGAGCTCCCGTCCCGCTGCACCCCAGCCGGAGCACCCGAGTGCCAGACAGGCAGCTCCGCCCGCGCGCCTTCCACGCGATCGGCCTGCGAGGACCGGCCAGGGAAGGCGCGCGGGCGGAGCTCCCGTCCCGCTGCACCCCAGCCGGAGCGCCCGAGTGCCAGGCAGGCAGCTCCGCCCGCACGCCTTCCCTGGCCGGTCCTCGCGGGCCGCCGGCGATGCTCCCATCCCGCTGCACCTCTCCAGCTTGTCGGCCACCCGCCGCAGCGTCTCGGCCGTGCGGCTGGGGGGCAGCGCCGCGTCCCCCAGCCGGTGCTGCAGGTAGTCGCCCAGCAGCTGCGCTGTCTCCTCTCGCAGCGCGCCCAGCATGGCGACGCTCTCCTGCCTGCCTGGCGAGTGCTTGGGGGGGGGGGGCGGCGGCAGCCGTTGCAACGCGGGCGGAGGAAGAGGCAGCGGCGGCGGCGACCAACCAACTTCCCCACCCGCCGACCTTGAAGAAGCGCTGCCCGACTCTGGAAGGCTCCCGAGGGCGGGAGGAGGAAGAATCAATCGCCCTCCTCCAGCGCCGGCCATTTGGGGGCGGGATCCAATCGCGTGGAAGGGGCGGGGGTGAGTTCAGCTGCAGAAGAGCCACACTCAAGGGGCCAAAGAGCCGCATCTGGCTCGCGAGCCGCCATTTCCGACCCTTGGACTAGAACATTGGAGCACAACACTTTTCAACATGTGTCACTGTGATTATATGATCTTCAAGAACAACCATAGCTGTGTCCTAATGTGATTCTTTTCACGGAAGCCAAGTGAGCTTGAATTATGCCATGATGATTCAATGAGCATCTCCAGTTTTGGACTTCATGCTAAATCCTGGTAAATCCTGAATGGAAGTTTCCAATCATTTCCTTTCACCCATGCTGAAGACAAGGGAGAGAACAATTCCTTCCTGTAATGCTAATCCATAATTTAGCATTCTGTGTGAACTATTGCCATGGTTTATAATATTGTTTTCATACTCATATAAACGTATCAGGACTCTTCTGACAGAAAGTCGCATAAAATATATTTTCAATTTATCACTAGGATTATAGTACACCAGAGGACAAAGGGATAGAGCTGCAGAGATTTGAGTGCCTTGCTTTCAAGAATGATCAGGGAGTTGAATTCTGTGTCTTAGAGAAGGTGCATAATTTCTGTCACTGATGGTGTTTATGAAGAATGTAGATGCTGCTCATGTTTGCTTGTCTCAAGTCAGATTACATTTAAGACCCTGTTCAGACCTGTTTGTGTCTTCCTATGACAATTCACTAGGTCAGCCTTCCCAACTTGTTTTTTTGGCTTTGTGGCTGGCTGGGATTATTATTTATTTGTTATTTATTTATGGAATCTATACCCCATCTTTCCACCAATGGATGGTTTCAAGGCAGCTAACAAACTAACTTTTAAAAAACAGTTACAGCAATTATAAAAACACATAAAACAACCCCAAAATACTCACTGTGGCCTCAACTTCAACAGCTAAGAGTCTGCTTTTATACCAAAGGCCTCTCTAAATAAAAATATTTTTGCTAAATAAATAGATGGCAGTTTGCCTTACCTCCCTTGATAGGAAGTTCTGAAAACTGGGAGCAACTACTGAGAAGGATTTTTCCAACTTGAAGTACTTCTGTCAGTGGCAGGATTGTGAGAAGAGACTCTGCTGAAGATGTTGATGCTCAAGCAGAATTGTGTGGGGGACACCATTTTCCAGGTAAATGTTGAAAGAGAGCACAGGATAGGGAAGCTTGCACTAGGCACTTCAGCTTTTACTATTCCCACACACAACGGGAATTTCTATCAATTTCCACAGATTAAAATCCAGTCATCCAAAGTAGATTTCAGTCCTAAATGACGGGGCAGTATTGGTTACTAAGATTATCTTCCATTTAATCTGAAAGAAAGAAGCTTTCGGTTGCCCACTAAAACCACAGGCAGATTTCAAATTCCAGTAAACCCTGTTGCACTGAGCTGGCTACTCATCTTGCCACTGGAGCTGCCCAAGAGGCTCAGGCTCCCTGGCTCCCTCCCCATCGCTAGCAGCTGCCAACTGTCTGGCAGCTCAGCTCAGCTCTGAAGTGAGTCACTCTTCCTTCCCAAACTTTCCATCATACTCTTCATCTAACAACGCCAACAAAATTCACACAGAATGCTAAATTATGGATTAGCATTACAGGAAGGAATTGTTCTCTCCCTTGTCTTCAGCATGGGTGAAAGGAAATGATTGGAAACTTCCATTCAGGATTTACCAGGATTTAGCATGAAGTCCAAAACTGGAGATGCTCATTGAATCATCATGGCATAATTCAAGCTCACTTGGCTTCCGTGAAAAGAATCACATTAGGACACAGCTATGGTTGTTCTTGAAGATCATATAATCCCTACAAAATGGTTGGAGGGCAAAGGGACATGAATGATCAAAGGGGAGATTACTAATAAATTTACTGAAAAGGAGATAACAAAAGACCAGGCGGGAGTCTCATCTGTGGGGTGAGACAAGGAATCCAGAAGGCCCGTGCCTAAAGGGGGAGTTTCTCTTGCATTCAAAAATTACAAAGGAAGTATGTCTAACATTTTAATATTGGAGTATTTGGGCTGTTGTGGAGCAGAAAAAATAGTTTATGCGTATCAGTGAGGAAAGTCCTTAATAATGCTACAGTTCTCTTCCAAGCAAAATGGTGGGGAACATCCTGCCACATCTCTGTCTTGTTCTTTGGAGGCCGGATGAAACTGCATGCAGATTCACAAGCTGCCAGCTAGCCCTGCCTTCCATCAATCACTCTCAGTTTAAATTCAAGGATATTTGATAACCAAAGTTGTATATATCTGGGAAAATTCTGAGGATTCCTTTTTAGGATAAATTAAAGACAGGCAAGCTAATTTTAGGTCCCTACTCTTCTCTTCATTGATTAATGCAAGGAATAAGTATTACGATTTTGCGCCTCCTTCTTCTTCCTTTTACACAAAATGAACTACTCTGTTAATAATTCACATTTTCTGGCAACCCTCCTAAGTAGTTCTTATTCTAGATTGCACAGACTTCATTTAAAAAGCTCTTTCAAATTCCCATCTATGGATATGGATATGGATCTATGGATATGGATCTATGGATATGGATCTATGGATATGGATATCTATGGATATGGATATGGATATCTATGGACCTTGGGCCAGTCACTCTCTCTCAGCCCTGGGAAGGAGCCAATAGGAAACCAGGAGACTGAGAGTTCTAGTCCCGCCTTAGGCATGAAAGCCAGCTGGGTGACCTTGGGCCAGTCCCTCTCTCTCAGCCCAATTCACCTCACAGGGTTGTTGTTGTGGGGAAAATAGGAGGAGGAAGGAGTATTAGGTATGTTCACCACCTTGAGTTATTTATAAAAATAATAAAGGCGGGATAAATTCATTCATTCATTCATTCATTCATTCATTCATTCATTCATTCATTCATTCATTCATTCATTCTTTTGATTTCTATCACCGCCCTATCTCCCCTGAAGGGGACTCTGGGCAGTTTACAAAGAGACAATAATTAAAATAGATAAAAAGTAGTACAATACACAATCATCATATAAATACAAATAAATTAAATATAAAATCCAGGAGGTGATCAGATTGTATTTAAAAGGGCTCTATGGCACTAGCCATCCCCAGGAGGAGCTGTTCCCATTCCCATCCCAGGCGAGGCAGCAGAACCAGGTCTTTAGGTTCTTCCGGAAGGCCGGGAGCGATGGGGCCTGCCTCACCTCTGGGGGTAGAGTGTTCCAAAGGGTGGGTGCCACTGCAGAGAAGGCCTGCCTTCTGGACCCCGCCAAGATCCCTTACCAACAGGGTCCGCAGCATGCCCTCTCTGCATGACTGAGTGGGACGGTTTGATGTTATGGAGATGCGACGGTCCCTCAGGTAGCCTGGTCCCATGCCATGTAGGGCTTTGAAGGTGATAACCAACACCTTGAATTGGACCCAGAAGCAAACTGGCACCCAGTGCAGCCGGCGCAGCAGAGGTGTCACATGTGCCAATCTTGGGGCACCAATAACTGCGCGCGCAGCTGCATTCTGGACCAGTTGAAGCTTCCATATACTCTTCAGGGGTAGCCCCATGTAGAGCGCGTTGCAATAGTTTATATGGGAGATGACCAGGGCATGAGTGACTGTATGGAGGGCATCCTGATCCAGGAAAGGGCGTAACTGGCGCACAACGCGAAGTTGCGCAAAGGCCCTTCTGGCCACGTCTGCCACCTGCTCTTTGAGCAGGAGTCGTGAGTCCAGAAGGACCCCCAGATTCTGCACTAAGTCTGAATGGGGTAGTGCAACCCCATCCAGAACTAAAGATGATAACTTCCCGGATCCAGATTAAAATTAATTAAATAAATAAATAATTGGGTTGCATCATATAGGATAAGTTAACATTCTAAAGACAGCAGTACCTATTTTTGAGGCAAACCCACCCATGCAGTCTTCCTCCCAAACTTTCCTAAGCTGCATTTTCAGCGTAATATTACAATCGGAAGATGGGGAGGAGAAGCCAGAAATGCTGAGTTCAGATTTTTATGACATAAGAACTCATCACCTATAGTTTGTTTGATCTAGGCCACCAAGGGTTTTGTTTAGAAGTATAAGCTGTCATTCAGCTTTTGAAGAAATACTGTGCAGGTTGCAAATGCAACTAGGAATAATGGTTGATGCAACCAAAAGCAGTAACAGTTGATTGCAAACATCTTGCCATGCCCACAAAAAAGAGGTTGGAACAGCAACAGACCAGAAGATGCATGTACATAGATCAGAAACAGAGCTGCATCCACTATAGCTTCTCAGATGGAAAAGCGGAGAAACAGTCTGGCAATCAAATGACATTGAGGTGGGAGGCTGCCAAGCTGGCGCAACCATGGCAGCTGTCCCCATGCCGCTCCTTAAAGGGCGCTGAGGTGTTCATAATGGCAGTGAGATCAGTTGGTTTGTTTACAAGAGACCTTTACAGAGTAACCCTCTGCATGAGCTCTTCTGAGAGTCATGGGGGGGGGGGGGGGAAAGATTACCCAATGCTCAGTTGCCTGTCCCAGTTGCCCCTCCCCGCCCCCGTGCTGTGCTCCAGGACAGTGAGATAATTGGAGATTGGCAACAAGCAGCACCTGGACAGCCATCACTCCATTACAATGTAGTGTGGGCCATGAGCCTGCATGTATGGGGTGCACTTAGACTATTTCAGCCTAGCATCATCACGTCCTTCTCCAAATCTTTTGCTTCTGTGCTTATAAAATGGGGATGGGGAAGGCTGAAGCCCTGTCTCAAGCTGACCTTCTTCTTTAATGCCAAAGAAAATGAGCTTGGGTGTCCAATGCTCCTTGCTGGCAAGAATGTTGTTTGGTCCTGGAGCTTGGCTTGTGCTCTGAAGAAAGCTGGCCCTCCTCTCTGCATTGTGACCCTTCCATTCCCTCCTCTTAGGGACTCTTATATTCACAAGGCAACAACTTGTGATGCGAACCTGTTCTAGGATTACACTCCGTCTAAATAACTCAGCTTTCCCCATGGACCCCCCTGATCTGCCTGCCAAGAGTTTATTTAGGAAATGATTCTTCTCCCCTTGAATTTGGAAAGAGCAGGCATTCTCAGAGGAGGCGTTTGCCTTGGAGGCTGTTCCCTGCTCAGAGAAAGGCAGAGGGAAGCAACCCATGTGAAGGCATGACATGGGGATATGGGTGCGATCTGCTATTTGGTCCAATATTTAAATAAAAGTCACTAGTGCTGGTCACCAAAAGAAGACGCCCCACTGAAAGCACTGTTCTATATTGCCCGTGGTTGCCTGCAGGAGGCCGAGGCTCCATTAGGTGTGTGCATCACGTCTAACGTGCATTTTTCAGAATTCTTCATTTTCCTATCCTTTGCTGGAGGTTTGCTGGCTTGAGGGCCATTTGCACAGAACCACATCATGAAAATCGTCTTGCTTGTTGGATCTCGGCTGACACCAACCCACCTCTCGGTCTGTTTGTACTTTCCCTGTACTTTCCCTGTACTTTCTCTCCGTCAAACATTTCCTTCATTATCATAAGCATTTCAGCTGTATTTTCTCCACACCCACATTTTTGCAAATCACCCTCTCCCAAAATTCTTTCAGAGGCAGCATTGACATTTATCTTCACAATAAATATAAAATAGTATTTTCCACCCCCTCACCAGTCTTGATTTATTCTGTCTTAATTAAAAAACTGCACTTAGCAAGCTGTTGGCACAGGATCACCAGAAATAGCAGCCAGAGCTGCAGTAAGCTGAAAGAAAAGACAGATCTGGAGTCTTGAACTCATGGGTATAATCCAGCCTTCCCCAACCTGGTTTCTTCCCAATGTGTTGGATTACAACTCCCATCATCCCAGAAAGCAGAGTTGGGGAAAGCTGGAATCAAAGAATAGGATATACATTAACCTGCTCAAAATTTGAAAATTAAAAATGCAGTATGAATTAAAGGTAAAGGTTCCCCCCGCACATTTGTGCAGTCGTGTCCAACTCTAGGGGCCGGTGCTCATCTCCGTTTGTTAGCCAAAGAGCCAGCGCTGTCCGAAGACGCTTCCGCGGTCATGTGGCCGGCATGACGCGCGTGGAACGCTGTTACCTACCCACCGAAGTGGTACCTATTCATCTACTTGCATTTGCATGCTTTCGAATTGCTAGGTTGGCAAGAGCTGGAGCTAGTGCGGGTGCTCACTCCGCACGCAGGACTAGGGATTCGAACCTCCGAACTTGCGATCTTCCGATCGACAAGACTGGCGTCTTACCCGCTGAGCCACCACGCCCCTGCAGTATGAATTAGCCACTACCTTTTCACATCATGCCATTCCTTCTTATGGCAATGCTACTATTAACACCTGAATTACAGCTTTCAACCAATGGTTTTGGCTGTGAGTAATAGCTGTTTTCTGTTCATTGACTTTCCAAGGAGTTTAGCTTCTAATTTGACTGATTGTCCATAGCCCTGTAAGAGATCTTATGTTGTCACACAGTAAAGGTGTGGGTGTAAACTTTACTGATTTAATTACATCCAACATCTCTCTCTTTTTCGTCCCTGGAACATCCCTAGGATGGTGCTCCTAACCTGTTAACTAAGGATCCAAGCTGTTCTTTCTTCTAGAACTTAACTGGCTGACTTGGTTTCCCCAGTTTCAGAGTTTTCCTTTTCAATGACCAGAAAATCTCCTGAGTATGACTCCAATGCTTTGAGGGAAACTTACCTGCATTGTTCATCTCTAACTAAATGCTCTCTTGGTGACAACCCCATTCAGGTAGTCTCTCTTTAGGCATTGCATATCCCAGAAGGTACTTACCTGCCACAGATGTCCTCTGCTTGAAACTGGCGAGATTCTCTTTGAGAATCTAAACCACGTCCCTGGCTTTTATATGGCCCTTTGCTCAGCTTTGCTATTTAAGGGAAGATGCACCTGTCAGGAATACATCCTGCAATTCTCCTGAGCCCTTTCAGGACACTAATGCATCATCTTGGTGGGTTGTGGTGTTATCAGTTGTCACTGGCGCTTGGATGCCCAGCATCAAATATCATCTTGGGCAGGGCAAAATCTATAGCAGAGACTCCACATGATACAAACAAACAACTTCACTGTTATGCGATGTGGAGGGGCTGCTTCCCAAGAAATGGTCAAGGGAGAGTGGGGTGTCATACTTGTGTTGATTTCCTTTGCTCCTTTGGATAAGGAGCGAAACGTTTCCACTGAGAAAATAGAAATCCAGTTGACATGATTCAAGCTACAGACAATTCCACCTGGATGACTGAGAACCTTCATAGACATATTCCTTTGCACAGTTTCCACAAGTTTTTTAGGCTGGCCAATTTCACAATAAAAGAACAAACAAGTCTCCTTTGCAAATGTTTGTTTCAAAAGGTTTTATTTTCCTGCATGTGTGCTTCATCTTCATCTTCAGACATTCCCAAGAGGCCTGGCAATAGAAAATATTTCCTGTGTATTTATGAATCTAAATCAGAACTTTTAATATTGCCATCTTGGATGCTATTTTATATGTTATATTTATATTTTTATGTAAGATATCTTGTTTTTATTGTATTTTAATCTTTTTTAGCTTTATTGTAAACCACCCAGAGTCCCTCTTTTGAGGGAGATGGGCGGTGACGAAATTTGATAAATAAATAAATAAAAATAAAAACAAACTTTTGAATATGCCCTATGCCAGAGTTGTCCAGTCCTTTAGAGTTGGGTGGGCATCTTTGGAATGTTAAGTGGCTGCCCTGGAAGGCACAGAGCAGAATCTATCTAGCAGAAAGCAAAACTGTTGAGTTACACCCCCCCTCCACCTTGTCTAACCGGCCGCCACCACTGCTTCTTCCTTGTTTTTGTGGCAGATGGTTCCTTTTCCAAAGAAAGCACTGGGATGTGATCTCTTGCCATTTTTATTTTCTAAGAATGCCTTGGGAGCTAGAATGAGGTGGGAAATGCTAGTGCTTTGCTTTGCACCATGCCAGATTTCTGTTTCCTTAATTTAAGCAATCTACAGGCAAGTAGCCTGTAACTGCAATCTATTCACTATTTTTCTGTAGTTTACTGTTGTTGTTGTTGTTGGTTTTTGCCTCAACTTGCTGTGTTCTTTCTGAAACTGATATCCATCCTGGTTTTAAAAATCTTCTACAATACTATTTTGATAATTTGCTTTTCATCTGATCAGTAGCTTGAATCATATTTAGGATTCCCTTACCAACTTTGCTCAGACTGAAGAAGTTCCTTGGATAAGGAGCAAAACGTTTCCACTGAGAAAATAGAAATCCAGTTGACATGATTCAAGCTACAGACAATTCCACCTGGATGACTGAGAACCTTCATCGACATATTTCATCTGATCAGTTTTGCCTAAGAATGGTTAAACGTTAATTTTGTTTAGGGAAATTTTCACTCCATTTTTTATTTGAAATTTGAATGAGTAAAATGATGTCACAGGAGTGATCTTGGGTTTCAGCCAATCTTCTCAAGAAGTGATTGACAGTAACTTGTGAGATTTGGAAAATCAATATGAGACTTCCTGTTCTTCATCATTCTCTGGTTCCTGGAGCTTCCTTATCTACTGAATCATATATTTGAAGGCGGCTTACGTCTACTTTCTATCTCTCTGAATCTTCGCATATTTTCCAAAAATCATCTGTGGTTGGGTTCATGCTACACACTTAATCAGTTGCAAATCTAGCGGTTGCACTCACAAAACATACTAAGTTTGGGTAGAGCTCACCTTGGTTTGTGAGTGTCTGTGTGTGTGTGTGTGTGTGGTTAGTTGTGTGAATCCAGCCTCTTTAGTTAATGTGGTTCAATGTACTGTGCAAACCCAGAGAATACGTTAGTTCCATAACCAGGTTAAATATGCCTGTATGTTTCCCTCATTGTCAGAATATTAAAAGGACACTCATTTCTCCTCCTCACTTCAGGGAAGTCACCTTGAGTAACTAAGCATCATTTCTAAATCTATAAATTAGAGAGGCCTGTTTCTTTGCCTTATATTGCAGCCATGGGGGTTGAGGTGATAACGAAAGTAGGCCATAATTATTACATAACTGTAGGATTTCTGGGGAAAAATATACACAACTAAAAACGTTATATAAATTCCAAGGATGAGCCAAGAGTCCCAATCTTTCCCTATTTAAACCATTTCACATCTTTTGCTAAGGCAAAGCTGTGTGCAGATTCCAGAGAAATCTGCAGCCTGGTGGCAAAAGTGTTTGGTACAGTCTCCCGGTACCTTTCCTGGGCATATTTAAAACAACTTAGGGGTATACTTAAATGTATTGTTTGAAGTGGCACATAGGTTGCTTTTTAATGGGCAGCAATAAATCCTTGCTTTAATAAGGATCATTTAATAATATTTAATTAGAAATAATTACCCTTGATACAGCACACCTCAGGATTTGACATACAATAGCACAGAGCTTTCCAAACTTTTCATGTTGGTGACACACTTTTTAGACATGCATCATTTCGCGACACAGTCTTACAGCAGGGCATCATTTCGCGACACACTCTTACAGCAGGGCACAAGGCAGGCACTAGGACCTGCACGGAATCACGGCAGGTTTGGAGGCAGCAAGGCACAAGGCAGGCACTAGGACCTGCGTGGAATCCTGGCAGGGCTCGGAGGCAGCAGCAGCCGCCGCGACACAACCAGATACTGCAGCCGACACACTAACATGTCCCGACACACAGTTTGGAAAGCTCTGCAATAGCACAATGATTCTGCACCACTGATCAGCTATTCTAGGACAGCAGACCCTAAACTCATTTCAGGACACAGTCCTGAAAACTCAAGGGATGCCTTGCTGTTATCTCTGCAACTATGCCCATTTGCCCGCACAGTGCTGTTCCAGCAAAACCAACTCAAGCAGCATATCCCTTAGACAAGTGTGTTTTTCTGCACCTTTGCTGGGCTGGGTGAATGTAAGAAATGGCAGATGTTCCATCTATCTGATCAGGAGCTCTCATGAGTTTGAATGAACTGAATAGTACTCATGGAGGAATGGGCAAAAGGGAGATGGATCACGGTGTGGAAGAATGGGTCATTCTTCCAGCTATTTTCTAATTAAAATCACCTCTGAAGCTGCTACTGGCCTCTCAGGGGAGGGGAAAATGCAGATCAATCAAAATGTCACACAGGCATCAATAAAGGTTCTAGCCCTCCCAAACTCTTCTTCTGTTGGATAGTCATATCTTTTTTCTAAGGGACAGACAAAAGTCAGCTAAGCAGTAGGGAAGCAACTTGATTTGGGAAAGAGCTGTGGGTGGTGATGGAGGGAGAAGAATAGAATTCTCTTTCCCAGAGCCCTACCTGGATTTCCCATGCCATAGCTGTTATCATTTGAAGGGCAGATGCACATACAGTATATGGATTCTCCATACTATATAGAGCTGTACCTTGAAAACATTGTGATTTACTAAATGTACCCTGAACTCAATGCAGAAGTCTGCTAGGTGCACAGTAAAAGCTTTGCTGCTTTCTGGAACTGCTAAATTCCAGGGCACAATATATGGCCAGTGGGTTCCATTGGCTCAGCCACATGTCCATACAAGTCATGTCTATTTCACTAAACGTGAGCATCGTAAGTATATGTTGAAGGCCTGTGTCTTACAATTGCTTCTGGAAGCAAACAAATTTTTAAAAGTTGCAGCTTGTCAAAAGTATAAGCAGCTTTCATGCCTTTTTATATATAGAAACATGAGATATTGTACTGAAGAGGGTTTATTGTTTTATGGATTATTGTGTTTGGGGAGTCTTTGGTGCTCTCTGAGCCTTGTTGTTTTCATGCAGACGTTTCATTGCCAGGCTAGGCAACATCTTCAGTGCGAAAAGGGAGTGGAACTTGCTGTCTGTTTATATACCCTGGTTTGTCCTGCCTGTGTTGGTGGGGGTCTTGTACTCTCCTTGGTAGTTCCTTGATTGGGCTGTTGTGTGCTGTTTGGGTGATTCACTGAGTTAATAGTTCCTTGATTAAGGTCTATTGTGTTGTTTGATTGCTCCTCTGCTGCTAATCTTGCTGTTAATCTATGCATATCTTGTTGTTGATTGCTTTTGAAGGGCAGATGCACATACAGTATATGGATTCTCCATACCAGACTTAACCATACTTTCAACTGGGAAACTGTGAGCATATTAGACCAGGCCAAATCCAAAAATGCTAGAGAATTCCTGGAAGCTTGGCACTCAGACAAAGCAGCCATCAACAGACACATAGAGGTTAACAACATTTACATACCATTCATAAGAGACAATAGAATAGCCAGAAGACCAGAACACCCCTGGGCCAGCAATCAACAACAAGATATGCATAGATTAACAGCAAGATTAGCAGCAGAGGAGCAATCAAACAACACAATAGACCTTAATCAAGGAACTATTAACTCAGTCAATCACCCAAACAGCACACAACAGCCCAATCAAGGAACTACCAAGGAGAGTACAAGACCCCCACCAACACAGGCAGGACAAACCAGGGTATATAAACAGACAGCAAGTTCCACTCCCTTTTCGCACTGAAGATGTTGCCTAGCCTGGCAATGAAACGTCTGCATGAAAACAACAAGGCTCAGAGAGCACCAAAGACTCCCCAGTTCAACCCTGAGCTACAAATATTCTCTTCGATTGGTTTTATTGTGTTTATGTTATATTGTACATGTTCTTTTCTTACCTTAAATACCACACAAGGGAATTATAAACTGCTCAGAGTCTAATGGGTTGAAATAGTATTGAAGCCTAAGAAAGTAAGTTAGTTAATAGGTATGTAAATTAAAACATGAGTTCAAAACGGCCTATGAGGTTGTTCTCTTTTTAGTGCCTATATATACAGTATAAGCACATCCCACCCCACCATATATATCTTATCTCCTGAATTTGTAATCTGCATTTTTTACTATTGTTATTTTATCTGTATGTTTTATTGTTTTTAGTACTATTAATTCATTGTTTCAGTTCTATGTGCATGTTGTAGGTATATTAACCAGAGAGGTCTAAGCTAAATAGTAATATGAATTTTATGAAGATTAAAAGGATGGGTTGTCTTTGGTACAAGAAAATTCCACGTCTTGAGAAAAACACAGTAACCTGAGAATGACCTCAGACAGTCAACAAAGATATGACTTATGAAATACTTTTGAAAACTGGGTTGATCTAGTTGAGATATAACTGCTATCCCAATTACACACACACACACAAGCACACACACACACTATGCACACCTTATTGTTTTGTAGACTTAAGTAGTAGAACCTGCCCTTCCACCTCACCACTTTACTTCCAGCTCCAATCTTTTTAACTGGAGTTGGGTTTCCAACTTCTTCCATTCAAGTGGGCTGACTGGTCCTATTGGGGTGATTGGGCTTCCTGCCCCAGCCTCTGGCGCAACAGCCTCTAGGCTTTGGCATGCATATCGTGCTTTGAGACGTCTTTGCTAGCTGGACAAGAAAACACGATTTCCCATTCCTCAAGAGCACACAGGAGAGATCTGTCTCCTAATACTAACCTAGCTGTCGTGTCAAACCCAGGAGCTAGAAATAAAAAGAACTTTTGTATGTCTTTTATTTCCCTGCTAAAAAGAATTTAGGGGAAAAAAATTTCCCACCAACCTGCTCAAGGTCAAGCCCCTGCCTGTGTTCCAGGAGCAAAACAACAGTGTCCTTAAGACACGAAAGAAAGAAGAAGAAGAAAAATGTAGCCCTCAGTTGCCCTCTCATGTTCACTTGATTCCACTGCTATCACCATGTGGAGGAAAACAGCTGAAACGGTCAGGTGGAACTCTGGAGGTCTCAAACCTCTTCTCCCAGAAGCATTCTATGTCTTCACCCCATGGCCCTACCTCCTCCTTTGGGATAGCAGCTTGGTAGTTCCTGCGGCTCTCTCTTTTCTTCTGGGGGTTGCCTCAACCGGCATTCTCTCCTTAACCTTGATATGGGAGAGAGAGGGTTTTCACAACCTGTGTTGTCATTCTAGTATGTGAAACATAGTGGGGAGGCTGGGAAAGTAGTGAAAGAGGACAGTGGACATACACAATCAAGAGACAGAAGGCAAATCCATTGGCAGCTTCTATGATAAATAACAACTCCATTCAGGTGGCAAGAAACCTGGGTAGAAGCATTTCAAATCATTTGAAGAGAATTTGTTTTAATGAATTCACTATAAGTGAGGGTTGGAGATGCCTCTTACAGTTTCTTAGATTATTTATCTTAAGACTGGCATTAAAAATACCTTACCAAAGTCTGAGTAGTCCTTGCTTCCTTGGTTTGCCCAGCTGTGTTGGGCTATTAAAAGGTAAGAGTCACTGGGAGTTGGGGGGGAATAATAATAATAATAATAATAATAATAATAATAATAATATCTATAATGCAATTTCCTGGCTATGTAGCATATAGATATGTACCAATCAAAGAGAATATTTGTAGCTCAGAGTTGAACTGTGGAGTCCTTGGTGCTCTCTGAGCCTTGTATTTTTCTTGCAGACGTTTCATTGCCAGGCTAGGCAACTTCTTCAGTGCAAAAAGGGAGTGGGACTTGTTCTCTGTTTATATATCCTGGCTTGTCCTGCCTGTGTTGGTGGGGGTGTTGTACTCTCCTTGGTATTACCTTGATTGGGTTGTTGTTTGCTGCTTGGTTGATTGACTGAGTTAATAGTTCCTTGATTAGGGTCTATTGTGTTGTTTGGTTGCTCCTCTGGTGCTAATCTTGGTGTTAATCTTTGCCTATTTGGGTGTTGATTGCTGGCAAGGAGATGTTCTGGTCTTCTGGCTTTTCTATTGTCTCTTATGAATGGTATGTAAACATTGTTTACCTCTATGTGTCTGTTGATGGCTGCTTTGTCTGAGTGCCAAGCTTCCAGGAATTCTCTAGCGTTTTTGGATTTGGCTTGGTTTAAGATGCTCACAGTTTCCCAGTTGAAAGTATGGTTGAGTCTGTCCATGTGTTGTGAGATTAAGGAGTTTTCATCGTGTCTTCTGACTGAATAAGGAACTATTAACTCAGTCAATCAACCAAGCAGCAAACAACAGTCTAATCAAGGAACTCCTAAGGGGAAAACAACACCTCCACCAACACAAGCAGGACAAGCCATGGTATTTAAACAGAGAGCAAGTCCCACTCCCTTTTCGCACTGAAGATGTTACCTAGCCTGGCAATGAAATGTCTGCAAGAAAAAAACAAGGCTCAGAGAGCACCAAGGACTCCACATATAGATATGTGACCAGAGGTTTCAGCTCTTCTTCCCCTCATGGAAGATAGATCAAACTCACCAGAGCTAACAAAATCAAACTTGGTTTTCAAAAGAAAATAAAAGATAAAGTCCTGTAAATTAAAAAAAGAGGATGCAGTGTTCCAGGCCAACCACAGGTTGGCGTTGGTCTGTTATAAAAAAGACAGATGTTGTTGCAGTTTAATATCACAGACTACCAGACTAATATTTTCCCCACCAACCTGAAGGAAGGAATGCAAGGCTGATATTATAATGCCCTATTTCCTAATTTATACAGAGAAATAGGAACATTAAACACACGCAGCTGAGAAAAGAAAATAATCCTAATACATATCCCTTACCTATTACTCTAAAATAAGAATTCCCTTGAGAACCAGTGTTCTATTTGTCTCAATTACTTGGCCATCTTCCAGATTTCTGGGAAATTCAAACTTTAATCAGAGGCTATATGAAATGATTTTAGTCCTGTCTTTTCCAAGCTTTGTTTCCCATCTTACTATTTAATTTCCCAGTTCTGCCTTCTTCTTCTTCTTTTTTTGAAGGAATCAATTTTCTATCCCTGGAATAAAGGGAGGGGCTGAAGTATCTATAATATGAAACAGAACTATCCTTTACGGGAGTATGTATTTTGCATGTGGGAAGCAGCTTGTGTACTGTGAATGTGGGTTATATCCACAACAAATTGCAAATAAACAAATGTGAGATCTCTCTCTGTATTGCATGCGAAGCTGGTAAATTGATGCATGCAGACTTGATAGATACAGATTTTACAGGCATGCTGAATATCCAGGGCAACAGCCTAAAATACCGGCTGGCTTTGCTGGTGCCTGCCATATTGACAAAATGCATGCATTTGTTTTTCTTCGAGGGCATGAAGACTTGGGTTCCAAAGGGAACAAATTGATGCCAAAGCCATTACCACTTAGCACGTCTTTTTTGTGATTTGGGGTGAGATTTGAAAAATGGGTGCATCAGTGTTACGGACAACAACTGGCTTAGACAAAACTTGTGAACATTGAACGTTATTATTGATTTATTAATTATTTGCCTAAAGGCTGAATAACCATTTCTCTACTAATCCAGAGGGACAATATTTATAAGCTGTTTCCAGGGCAGAAAAGAGAAAGTTAATGAAAAAAAATATTATTAAAGCTACTTTCCTTTGCAGCAGTGCCCCACCATTTGATCTTCTTTATTCCCCTTGGTTCTGGTTCTTGCTCCAGCTCAGCACCATAAACCATTGTTCATCTCTTCCTTTACACATACATCTGACAAGCTATTCCCACCCCCACTCCCCTTCCAACAACCTGCCCTCTGCTTTGGCAGGCAGCACTGATGCCCTGAAAAAAATGTGCTGTCTCAGCTGGAACAGCAAAGGGTTTTCCTTTCCATATCATTATTCCAAAAGGGGTTCAGGTTATTTTGGCACAACATGCATGCAAACTCTTCTCCTTTTCCTAGGGTGAAAAGCACAGTTTTTCAGGATATCCAAAAGAGGCTGTCTGAAACAGCTGCCTACTCAGCTTGATGGGAGGGCAGCTCTGCTGTGAGGACATGACACCCATCACTGCTGTGTCTAGAGCAGGGGTTATGCTTGTATATAGCGTACAGACCAATTCTTAAGTAATGGAGGAGTTCCAATAGAAGAGGATATCTGTAGCTCAGGGTTGAACTGTAGCATTCTTGGTGCTCCCTGAGTTTGGTTGTTTGCTTGCAGACGTTTCATTACCCGGCTAAGTAACATCATCAGTGCTTCCTCTGTGCTCTGATCTATCAGCTGCCCCATTTCTGGACATGGGGTTAGTGCTCCTTCAAAATAGTGCTAAACGTGTATAATCGAGGGCTACATGGGAAGATGCATCTGATGCAGTAATCCCAACTTTCCTGTGGTCCAAGCCAAAATAATAATAATACAAATAGGTAAAGGTTCCCCCCGCACATTTGTGCAGTCGTGTCCGACTCTAGGGGCCGGTGCTCATCTCCGTTTGTTAGCCAAAGAGCCAGCGTTGTCCGAAGACGCTTCCACGGTCATGTGGCCGCATGACACGCGTGGAACGCTGTTACCTACCCACCAAAGTGGTACCTATTCATCTACTTGCATTTGCATGCTTTCGAATTGCTAGGTTGGCAAGAGCTGGAGCTAGTGCGGGAGCTCACTCCGCATGCAGGGCTAGGGATTCGAACCTCCGAACTTGCAATCTTCCGATCAACAAGCCTGGCATCTTACCCACTGAGCCACCACGCCCCAATAATTCAAATACAAATTTAAATAATAAACAAACAAACAAACAAACAAATAAAATGGCTCTGGAGGAAGTTCTCAGCAACCAGAGTAGAGGGGATGTGCCCCCAGTAGCCTAAAGTAGCCAATAGCAGCTGGACAGATCAACACATCATCATCCAAAGTATCCTAGATTATGTCAAGTGCAAAAATGTTGTTGAGTGAGGTAGGAAAACTAGCATTTTAAAACTCAAACAGCAAAATCATGACTCTAATGTGCCTTTGCCTTTGCAGTGGGCTGGGGATGAAATGAAGACAACGTCATAAAGACATGATATTTAAACATGGTTCATGGTGTATTTTCATGTCATGGTCAGAGAGGTGTGACAAAGAGCTTTAGGTGCTGTGGACTGTGCTGGCCAGGACGGAATGTGGAATCAACATCCTTCCCCCGCCCCTCTCTGTAGTGGGAGGGAATTTAGTATGCTTGCTTTTTGGCCAGCTTAGTTTTTGGCTCAGTTTGGGAGGGGGAGTTTTAGAGGGACAAGGGTGGGCTGGATTCTTATGGCAGTTTGCCTGTCTTCAACATGTACCGCAACACTCATATTTTATCCACACTATTTGCAGAAGTCCCTCAGTGGGGCAGGCTCAGGGACAGAAAGTTCCATTATGAACCAGTTGGAGATGGAGGCCTTGAGTCCCCACAGACAACATGGATGGCTCAATAAACCAAATTAAGAATCGGTGCTAGCTTTCTCTGAAGTTGTCAATAGTTTTCTAGGATTCATTCTCCTTTTTTTCCTTGGGGTCTCCAAAGAAGGATGAAATTCATTTTTTCTTAACTTTGAAAAGGCAGTTGCCTTCCTACTGGTGAAAAGGAATATTATTTAAAAGCAGATTGTGTTCTAAGCATTTCAGCTCCCACTCAGGCAAACTGCCTCGTAACCACCCATTAAGAGTTCTCTGATTTTACAAGTGGGAATTGTAGCTGCATACAATGCAATATTATCTTGTGCCCCAGGAAGAAAAAGAATAAGTTTGAAAAGCGTCAGGGGTAGCTTTTCAGAGAACATTTATTCACAAGGAGACCTTTATTTTTTTCCCCCTCTTCTAACGTAAGTTCTATTTATGGTAAGATGACATCTGCAGCATCATGTTCTTTGCAAGCTTGGATCTTCTGAAAAATTAATGGCGTATGCAAGTCCAACTTTAAACATTAAAATGGACCGTGAGAAAATACATCCTCCTTGCTAAATTTTGAAATATTTTCAGCAGCTTTTTGATGTATACTATGCTGAAAACATTCTGGCATTGGGATGCAGTAGAAACTCTAATTAAAATAGCTCTCAGGACAGACAAATCTTAGTCAGCTTTTATATCAGTTTTAATTGTGTATTGAGCCCTTATTTTCTGTTGTGATCATTTCTCATCTCATCTGAGGGCATCCAGTTCTGCAGTCCTGCTTTTACATCAAAATAATACTCCCATCCACAAGGATGAGAGCAGAATGTATGTTCATGATAACATCTATGGAATCTGCCATCAGGCCAGATTCCTTCATGGAAATTCAAAATGGTGACAATTGTATTTTGGTAAATTAGAAGTGTTGTATGTTGATAGCAGGGGCGTGGTGGCTCAATGGGTAAGACACCAGGCTTGTGATCGGAAGATTGCAAGTTCGGAGGTTCAAATCCCTAGCCCCGCGTGACGGAGTGAGCTCCAGCACTTGCCCCAGCTCTTGCCAACCTAGCCATTTGAAAGCATGTAAATGCAAGTAGTTGAATAGGTACCACTTCGGTGGGTAGGTAACAGCGTTCCACGCGCGTCATGCGGCCACATGACCATGGAAGTGTCTTCGGACAACGCTGGCTCTTCGGCTAACAAACGGAGATGAGCACCGGCCCCTAGAGTCGGACACGACTGCACAAATGTGCGGGGGGCAGCTTTACCTTTACCTTATGTTGATAGCATCTTACTGAACCAAAAAGCCTTGGATTTCAGCATCTGAATTATATGATATAGTGTTAGTGGATGTGACTGGATATAGAGACCTGTGTTTAAACCTATTCTATCTTGAAGGTCATTGGAAATCTTCAGTATCTCTAAGCCTCGTCATTGGGTTGTTGGTGAAGATAGGGGAATTATTTCACAGGAGAAACCTTTTTGTTTCCTTTTTAAACTGCCTGCACGTTCACAACTGTCCCACTTATATCAGCATCACAGGTTGCTGGATACACATGACTGAGCACCATACCACATCTTAGCACCTCATCACCTGTATATAAATCCCAGGCCACTGATATGAGGTTGTGTAATTCTTGCTCCTTCCCATGTATTGCTGATGGGAATAACAGTGGAGAAGGGGACTTTGTGCAAGAAGGAAGTGTTTTGTGCAAAATAAGCCTGACCTCTCAATACACACAAAACACTGGACACATCAATAACATTTCCCTGCTCAGGGCTCCAATAGGTATTTTGCCTTGGGCCTCCAGGCACAAGTTCCATTTTCACCCCTTGGCGAAGCCAGGTCAGAGCTCACCCCACACAGGTTAGCCGAGGGGAAGGAAATCATGCTATAAAATAGAAGGGCTGCAGATCTCTTCTCCTTCCCCGCTTCCCCCCTTCTCCTTTTGCTCTATGTGTGAATGCTAGAACTTACTTGAACTGTCTATTGCTCAAAACGCTCGCCCTGATTGGTGGGCCTTCACAGTGTTTCCAGGGACACCGGGGGCGGGGGAATTGCCTGTGTTTTTTAATGCTATTTTTGGATTTTCTGTATATTCTGTGCTTTCTCCTCCATCCTTGTGCTGTCCTGATGGTCTAAACAGCAGATTTTTCTTACCCACCCCCCAATAGTTTTATTGATCTACTCCATTACTATCCTGCCTCTCTGTCCAAGCAGGACAAGTAAGATGACTGATAAAATAAAGATTAAAAATATATCAAAAGCAGTGCAATTAAAGCGTAGCTGAAAATTCTGTATCATTACATCACTTTAAAAAGTTGAGTTACATGCTCCAATATGGACAGCTAGCGAGTTTACCTGCCTGCTTTTCGCAAGCTGGTGAGCTTCCCATAATCCCTAGCTAGCTTGGCCCCTGCGCTGGCTGTGAGCAATGGGAGGTGGATTCTGGCCCATCAGATTGGAAAAGGATGGTGTATGAAGTCTACCCAGTCCCCTTGGTGAAATTGCCATCTGTCACAGAAACGCAGCTGGCTTCTGTGGGTGCACCTTGGCTCAAAGCTTTGGGGTTCCTCACATCATGAATAATAGTAAGAGAGCTGCTTCAACATGACGACTGTGTGCTATGCATGCATCACGCGACAGAAGCAAGAAAGCCCCCAGCTCACTATTATTTCTACCATGGGGTAGGGGGGGTAGGATATGAATACTGGTAGAGGGAGTCGGAGATCGGGCTTGCGATTTTCATGAGAGCCCCATTACCCTTCCCCGGTGTAACTCCTCCTATAAGAGCGCCAGAAATAGGGGCGACCGCGGACTGTGTAGCTCTAATATTCGCAGTGCGCTGACTTTGGAAAAAGCGCCTGGTTAGCCAACATCGCCTGAAAGCTATGCCACTGCCGGACCCGTAGGTGAACACGGAATCAGCAAAAGCGCCTCTTAGGCTGCAAATACCCCTGAGCGCGCAAGCTGACGTGTGGTGGCCACTGCCCAAGCGATTCGGAGTCGCTTAGAGCGGGAAGTCCGTCGCGCTAGCGCGTACGGGAATGAGAAGCGCGTGCGAGCCGGAGGATTGCTGCCCGGCCTTCTGCGTGAATTGGGCAACGTGCGCGCGCAGCCCCACTCGGCTTGAGTGAAGGGCGTGTGCGCGCGCGATCTCCCCCGGGTCACACTTGGCTGCACGTGCAGCGACGCCCCTTCTTCACCCTGGCGCGCGCCAAACCGTGGCACCTGGACAAGCGCTGCCCGGCCGCCTCTTCTCGCTCTCCCCCCTCCCCGCTCCTTTCCTGCTGCTTACTGCAGTGCTGGGGGGAGGGCAGATCTGGACCAAGATGGCGTTGCTGTTGCAGTTTCTCCCAGGGTCAGCACTGGAACAGCTCCTTCCTTTGCTTTCCCATTAGCGCCGGCAGCTGCTCTGAAGTTCTGCAGTCGCTCGGAAGCCTCCTTCCCGCCCGGGCGTTATTGCTGCCTCTAGCCATTTCCTCTCACCGCTCTAGCCTCTCTCTAGAGGCTGCTGTTTTGGTGCAAAGCTTCCCTCTCTGTGGCAGCCGGACTTGAGGTGGGGGGGGAGCAGAGCGTAGGACCATATTTTGAGCTCTTGCAGGCGCTCACTAGGCTGTATGCATTCTTTGGATGGCGGCAGCAGTCCGACCCGGCACAATTTTATTTTGCTGTTGGCATCGTCTTTTGTTTTTATTTTGAATTGCAGCCCCGAATACTAGGGTGATTGCATTTTTCCCCTAAAAAACAACTATTATTGTTGTTGTTGTTGTTATTATTAAAGTGACTCTCTCTAATGCTACCCTTTGCAAGTGTAGCAATTTCTAGCCGAGCCCACTTCATCCCGTGGATACCTGAAGGAGACGCATCGGGATAATAACATGGAGGAAGAGGAGGAGCTGCAGTCTTGAATTCCCTGGCTGTTCTGTCAAGAAGAGAGGAGATGGTGATTTTTAATGTGACACCCGTGCAACTTCTGGAGTTGTGAGAGCTTTTATCTCCCCTGCATCCCACCGCCTCACCCGCCTGGTGCCTACCGCCTTTGCTATTTATTTTTTATCTACTTTTCTTTCTCTCGTCTTCGTACTTCCCACAACCCCCTCCCCACTTTTCTGCTTTTGCCATGGGAATGGTGGCAAATCTCTTGGCTATTGTCATGTCGGCTTCATTTTTCAACCCCAGCTTTGCCTTCAGTTCGCACTTCGACCCTGGTAAGTTGATTTTCTTCGGGAGCTTTGGGGGAAAAAATTCCCCCAGATGCTCAGATGGCTTCTTAGTTTTTCACTTTACAAAATTACTATGTTCCTCTCCCCTTCCTATTTCCTCTCCGGATTTGGTTTTCCTCTTCTTGCTTTCCATCCCTGCTCCCAAAAAGGAGTTGAATTTTGTGGCATGTTGTCCCTTCCTCTTGCAGGTTACCTGCCCCCCCTCCCGCGCCCCCTCCTTGCGGCACTTCTTTGCATTGTTTTAACCCTTTGCTGAAACTTCCAGCTTATATAATAGTTGACGGTAGGCTGGCAGCTAAAGGGAACAAACAACAAACCCCTCGCGCACTGCTTTGGTCTTGGGCAGTGCTTTTAGAAGGGCTCCAGGAGAACAGATTCTTCCTGCAAAGTTACATCACCAATAATCAGCTATTCCACCCTTCCCTTCTCGCCAGCCTTTTGGCACCTGAGAGTATGTAAAAAGAGTTCTTGGGCATTTCAGTATGAGATAAGTGCACCTGGAGACCTAACTGTTCCTGATGGATGTGCGGTATCCTTGCCTGTAACAAGATGTTGACAATACCAGCTGTTTAAACAGGGCATGTTCTGTGTAACAGGCTGTGGGTTTTCTTTCTCCTGCCTGGAAAGTTGCTTTGAATTGCAAAGAGGTGGAATTGTATACAGGTTTGTGATCAGAGATGTGGCTCTGCATTCTTGAGAGGGTTGCTTTGAATAAAGTCAAGAAAAACAAGGGCAGGGGTAGTTATTCACCTGGGACTGGGCCTTCTCTGTGGTGGATGTCACACTGAACTAATGTTCCCTTGGTGGAATGATTGATCTGCCTCCATTCAACCATAAACCTTTTGGCTGGGTAATTGGTAGCTCTTGATTTGTGGAAGAGCAGCATGTTGTCTCTCCAAAGGCCAAATTGTAGCAGTCCCAAAGGGACTTACATCTTCTGGTGATGGGTTTCTCTGCTTTTTACTAGCCAGATATTGTCAAAGGTAGAAACCTATCATTTGTTCAATATTCCAGTTTCTTCCTGGAGTGGTTTTATACCCACCTTCTTAATTCTTTTTGCTTATATTCGTTGAAATGAACTTCAAGGTTCTGTGGTTTTCATTTCTCTCCCTCCCTCCCTCCCGCCCCGGACCCTGGCTCTTCATCTCTGTTCACTGATTCGTTGATTCCATGGACCTTATCTGTATAAGCTGTTCAATTGGCTCAGTGACAGGTGTGAATAAAACACAAACTTGTCTTTTAACACCTTCAAATGTCACTTTTATACCCTCCACTGGAATTGTCAAGTGAAAAAAAACTGCCTTGTTCTGCCCTGATAAAAAGATTTTGGCACGGTTTTCTAGATTCCATTGCAGTTGTATCTGGCAGGCCTGAAGTGAAGTTTTGGGCTCTGTTATGGATGAAAAGATTTCCTTAAAGTAATCAATTGAGTAATAAAAAAAATGTGTCTAGGGGTGGGGGTGGAGGAATAATAAACAAATAGAACTTTATGTTTATTAAATATACTTATTTCCTCTGCCCACTTTTGAGCTGTACTTTGGAATTATCTTTTGTGAGCATCTGTGATAAAATATAGAGTTAGCATCTGAGAATTTGCAAGTCCATCATGAAGGAATAGAAAAACTCTGTGTTATATAGATAACTATTTTTCAGGTTTTGTGTTAAATATGTAGAACAGGCCAAAAATAAAAATGGAACTCTTTCCTTACTTACGTATATTACAATGGCCGCATGTTCCAGTATTATATTCCACCAATCTAGCCACCAAAGGAAGTTGATAAACAGAGCGGGAAATGATTATGTTTTTGTTTTCATCTCTCATGAATTCTAAACATAAGGGTCAACTGGAGTTTCAAAATATCTTTGGCTAGGTCCCTTTGCTAAAAGCAATATAAATATTCAGTCTTTTATAATGGCAAAGGAAGACACATTAAGGAGAAACATTATGATATTATATTCTTTTTCTATATTTTCATACTCAAGACGAAGAAAAATATATCGACATCGTTTTTAAAAAGCATCCAGAAAACATTTGCTCAGTGTGTGTAACCATTAAATGGCAAACGTTGTAGGGATGGTGGGAAAAAGAGGGGAAAAGGCCATATAGAAAAGGTAAGAACAGATGCTTTGGCTATATTTTTTCCTCTTGACATGATCTCTGCTTGCTTCTTGAGTAATAAATAAAACTCTGGGTGCTTTTTTTTAAAAAAAGGATTGGAAAATGGAATGTTTTCTATATTAGGGAGTGAGAGAAAGAGATTTGTTTTCATTTTTTAACCTGTGAATTGAGAAAAAAAATAGGAAACAGTTGCTTATATGTAATCTTTCAAAGAAACAAAAATCAAGAAGTTGCTTTGGAACTTTATCTCTAACTTGCAAAACTCATTCTATATCAAAGCTTGGTAGATATTAGCAACTAGAGATGATGAATGGCCAGGCTGAGTTTGTATAGGAACTTCTGCAAATTAACTTTATTTAGGCCATACACCAACATGCAGATGACCTACATAATCTGTTCTGGACTAGTTGTAATATCAGTTCTGCATTAATTTACAACTCAGGAAATGTATCACATTGTTAACAAAATAAATTTTCTGATTTTTATAGAGCTCCATAAGCAGTGTTGCCCTGGATTTTTCCGTGCTTCATCATTATTGGGGGGATATGGGGCAAATGTGTGGGACAGTTCTTGGATGATATTGACTATTCTCCTCAGTTAAATATCACACGAGGAAATGTGGTGAGTAACATTCTCCAAACCTGACCCACTGGCATTTTTGGATTAGGCAAGATGTCTTCATTGCTAAGAAAACATCTTGAGCTAGTGATTCCTGTTTTTGTTTTTCTTTAAGCATGATTTGAGTCTCTTGCCTGAGTCATCTGGAGATATTTTTCAGTAGTTGCTATTCTGTGATTATAGCACACAATGTGCCCTTGATTATGATTTAGAATCAGAAGACAGAATTGCTTGATATGTGGATGGTCCTGCTTCATGGAAACATGGTTAGACTAGGTAGCTTTTTAGATTCACAGCACTCTCAAGCAAAGTCTGTACAGGTATAGTGCAGCATATAGTAATAATGCTAATCTGTTACTGATCTTATCACTGGGATCATTGCTGAAGGTTTAGGGGTAACCCTAATCCCTAAAAAACTTACAATAAGGTTGCACAATGCCACATTCAAAAGAATGGAAACCATTTATTTATTTATTTATTTATTTATTCATTCATTCATTCATTCATTCATTCATTCAATCAATCAATTAATTTATATATCCGTCCATCTCAGACCAGTGATCTCCCAGGGAATCCCTAGTGACCTCTCGCAGAACCCTGGTTGAGAAACCCTGGGTCAATGAATATATGGAGCTGCCTAGAGTATCAGACTTTAGACAGTATAATCCGCGGTTACTGATTTTGGAGGTTCTCTTGGTTGTTTTTGGTATGTTCAAAGGATAACTTGTCCTGGTAGAAAACATAGATTGTGGCCTTGATGTCATAGCATCTCCTATGTGACAGTGTACCTTTTAATTTGGGGGCCACAAAACCTTCCATGTATGTGCATGTTTATGTGTAACCCCATGCAGAACATTCATTTCCTCATTTGTTAGGTCTCACATTTTAACAACTTGGATTATCTGAATGGGGTTTCAGTTTAGTCTAGGCTCATTAGTCCCTTTCAGGCATCAACTGCTGGGCACCATTTATATATATATTGATAGTACTTCCCCATGATCTCTGTGAATGCTGCAGGTTCATGTAGACAACCAAACTGTCTAAATAGTTGAAAAATCTGAACTGTGTTAAGTCTTTACAGACAGCACTTACGGGGCAGAACAGCAGTGATGTAACATCATCCAGTAGTGATCTAACACTAATAGTAGTATCTAAGACACTGGTGAAAAAGGAGTTAAGGGTGTAAACTTGGAGGATGGGAAGATGCTCAAAACCTGCAGGTTAAGTCTGGAGGCCGATTCTGCTCTCTATCCCAAACTGGCTCTATCAAGCAGCATTGTCAGGCCCACCAGGTGAGGGGCAGCTGATTGCCCTCTTTCTTTAGTTATGATGGCAGCTGCTGCACAGGACAGGATGAGTACAGGGTACTAATGGATTGAGTATGAGTCATCAGCTCCCTCTCTGGCCATTCATTTAGAATTCTTTCTGTCGCAAAGGGAGTGTCTCTGGAGAAATTCAAATGCCTTCTCCTCTGCTACATGCCACTTTTTCCCTGCCAGATCCAAGAAATACTTGATTTGATTGGCCAACGAGAGCCGGTGAGAGGAAGCCTGCCAAAATTTGTCTTTACCTTTGGCTCTTAAACTACATTCATTAGGAGCCATCTGGGATTAGGAACTGAGTTGGAGTTGTAGGGGCACCAGGTTCTCTTTCCCCATAAAGTTAATTCTCAGAGAACCTCATTGTTCAAGTCTTACCATATTGCAGTATGTACCTTTAGTTTCTGCTCACTTCAGTTTCTGCCATTGTGCCAACAACCGTGTGATCAGATGAGAAGGTAGTAACTGGAGCTTATTTCAACAGAGTAGTTATTAAATGCTGGGGTAGCTTTGCTTATCCTTCCTACTTTCTCCAGTGTCTTCCTCTCGTTTGTTGATGTTTCGATCCCTCAGGGGCAGGGGATTTTGTTGTTAGTCCCCCATCCCAATCGAATCTCTCACCTACTTGGGACAATCCTAGCCACCGAAATGGAAAACTTCTTCCTCCAAGCAGGAAGGACTTTTCCTCATGAATGGTAGTTTTCCTCAATGTGCTGTAGGGCTTAGACATGTTAATATCAATATTGGGTGTTTGATATTCCATTCAGCCTTGTTTTCTTCTAATATGTGTGGATGGATGAGTCTCTCCCCAAAAGAATCTCTACCTCCCATCACCCAAAGTTATACATATTGCCCTCTGTGTAGCCTTTCTAGGTGATTACAGCCAATTCCCCACCAGAGCCCACCTCACACTGGGCCCTCCAGATATGTTAGGGCTATAGTTCCCAGACCTCCTAGCCAGTATGTCTTTCGGTCTGGAATTCCAGTCTCTACATATCTGAAGGACACAAGGTTGGAGAAGGTTGCTCAACCGTACTTCTTACTCCAAATCCAAAGTAATGTTTCTTTGCAGATTTTTTTTGAGGGGGGTCTAACCAGGTTAAGAATATTATATAGTTATCTGTCTCTTTTCAAGTTTGCCTGCATTTTGTCTTGTGTACCATGATT
The DNA here is from genome assembly GCA_023362775.1 of Charina bottae. Taxonomy (NCBI): domain Eukaryota; kingdom Metazoa; phylum Chordata; class Lepidosauria; order Squamata; family Charinaidae; genus Charina; species Charina bottae. Next base: position 133,881,258 of record JALMGJ010000002.1, on the reverse strand, counting down.
TAAGCATGTTAGTCCCGCCTGGGTCAGATAGCTGTTGCTTCAGAAGGCAGGCTTTCATCAGTCATTCGGTCCTAGGCTAGGTCTCAAAAGACTCTATACATCTATGCCAGAATGGTTACCTAACTTTCTCCAGATTTGGCCAAGCGTATAGAGTGAAGGCTAGGATACAGATTGCCCAAGGGCCCTACAAGACTGAGCATCCTTAATGTATTGCCTCTTGTGTTAGTCCTGTTGTGTCTTCTGTAAAAGACATGCCAGCATGGGCTGGTCATAGAAATAAATTAAAAAAGTCATATTAAGGTAATACCTGCATTAGGCAGTTGTGAAGCTTTTGAATTTTTATGTAGCTTCATCATACAGTATAGTATAATAATAATAATGATATATCTTCCTTCGACTTCGACTATACATTGATATATCTGCTTTTAAATTACTGTCTTACATGGAATATGAAAGTAGCCTGAAGAAATACAAGTGCAGAGTAAGAGTAAGCACCAAAGGACTTTAGCAAGGCTTACTGCGAGGAAGAAAAAAGTAAATAATTAATAATTTCCCATTTTTGGATATATGAAAAGCAACAATTAAAATTATTTTTCCATGGCCATGATGCTTGGTGGATTATGGGAGTTAAAGTTTAAAATTTTAGAGAGCACCAGACCAGAGATGACTGCTCTAGAAGATTTTCTTGGTTATCCATTTATTTGTATCTCACCATTTTTCCAAGGAGCTGAAGACTTTTCCATACTCATTCATAATCACCAGATGATGGATAGTCATTTGAGAAAGTCTTGGTTGTATGGTGTCCAGGAAGGCAATATTAGGAAATATAATGTCCTGATGACTGGGGAGGGAATGATTCTGATCTGGATAGGCTGTTAGAAGCCCGTGCTGCGAAGCAATCTTACTGATTTTATGAACTGATAAAGGTTGGTGCTATGTCACTATGGTCTCCAAAATCTGATCAGTCTTTTCCCAAAGACAGTAGGATAAGATGGACCAGAACAGTTAGTAAGACAGGTAAAAGAAGGATTCTAGGTTGAGAAAGATTTCTAAAATACTGGTGACAAACCTGAGATGTACTAAGCTTGGAAAAACTTGTATCACGTGCCTTAAACTACAGAGATTGTGCATAGTCTTATTAACATAAGTGGCTTTTGATACCGACGACCACGGTATCCTGTTGGGGCGGCTCAGGGAGTTGGGGGTGGGCGGCGTTGTTTTACGCTGGTTCGCCTCCTTCCTCCGGGACTGCTCCCAATCGGTGGTAATAGGAGAGGAGAGATCTGACCCTCGGCCCCTCTTGTGTGGGGTGCCGCAGGGTTCGGTTCTCTCTCCTCTCCTATTTAACATCTACATGCAGCCGCTGGGCAAGATCATCCGTCACCATGAGATGAGGTATCATCAGTACGCTGATGATACCCAGTTGTACATCTCCGTCCCGGGTGAAGTAAGTGTTGCAGTCGACACCCTTTCTCAGTGTCTGGAGGCTGTAGGGGCCTGGATGGGGAACAACAGGCTTCAGCTGAACCCTGGTAAGACGGAGTGGCTGTGGATTGATGGCCTTTCGATTTCCAGGAAGTTGTCATCTTTAACTCTGGATGGGGTGGCACTGCCCCGTTCAGATTCAGTGCGAAACTTGGGGGTCCTCCTGGACTCACGACTCCTGCTCGAGGAGCAGGTGGCAGTCGTGGCCAGGAGGGCCTTTGCACAGCTTCGGGTTGTGCGCTAGTTGCGCCCCTTCCTGGATCAGGAGGCCCTCCGAACAGTCACTCATGCCCTTGTCATCTCCCATATAGATTACTGCAATGCGCTCTACATTGGGCTACCCTTGAAGAGTATTCGGAAGCTTCAGCTGGTCCAGAATGCGGCTGCACGGGTAGTTCTGGGTGCTATAAGATCAGCACATGTAACACCGCTACTCCGTGAGCTGCATTGGGTCCCAGTTTGCTTCCGGATCCAATTCAAGGTGTTGGTTATTACCTTTAAAGCCCTACATGGCATGGGACCAGGGTATCTGAGGGACCGTCTCGTCCCGATTATATCTACCAGCCCCACCCGATCATGCAGAGAGGGCATGCTCCGGATCCCATCACTAAAAGAATTCCATCTAGCGGGGTCCAGGAGGCGTGCCTTCTCTGCGATAGCACCCGCCCTATGGAATATCTTGCCCCCGAGGCGAGACGGGCACCCTCGCTCCTGGCCTTCAGGAAGTCGTTAAAGACCTGGTTCTGCCGCCTTGCCTGGGACGAAGTACATAATAGTTCCTCCTGGGGGTGGTTAGTGTAATAATATCCTCCTTTTAAGAACATACCATCTTTTTGGATTTTTATTTTTTATTTTTATGGTAGTTTTAAATGTATAAGTTTTTAACTTTTATATTGTGATTGTAAACCGCCCAGAGTCTACCACGGTAGAGATGGGCGGGGATAAATTCAAATAATAAATAACAAACATAAACCAACAGCTGGACACTCGGCTTCCTTCAATGTTAGTACAGTTTTTCCAGGCAGGAAGTTTGATGTATTAATAGCAATAGGATTTGCTTAGCATTCTTTCTGTTTGCTTACAGATCCAGTACCTTAAAAACTTACCATCTGGCTTGGTTTAGGGCTCTAAAAATAATGTTTTTCAAGGCTTCCTTGTTCTTCTTAGAAGGGGACAATAGCTGGAACACAAGGGTGTCACCAAGACATTGATTATGTCAGGAAAGGTTTGGAGCAATGTGTCTGACATGCAGTACAACAACTTACCTTAAAGAAGTCTTTACAGGAGGGGCTTCAATATGGGTAAGGTGTACTTGGCAACACTTCAGTGTTCCTCATGTAGTTTTTCTGCCTATAGAATTATTGCAGGTTTGTTGTATTGGTGTGGGGGGAAATGACAGAGAATGCTAACAGGGAGAAATTTAATTTCAATCCCAAATTAATTCATGAGAAATGCCATCTTTCTTTAAAAGTACAGTCTCAGTGTGCTGTTCATAAAGAGCTTTTGTGGCTTCAGATGCTAAACAAGGGTTGAAATATTAAATATCTAGGAAGAACGTAAAATGTTGTCTTGATTGTCAGCATTCAGAAATACTCCTTATATTGGAATATTAGTGGGATGGAGCTTGAAAACTTGAATTAAAGCATGCCCTACACAAGTATATTAAAAGGAAAAGCAATAATTTACTATCGGTTTGCATGGACATTTTAATGCCCTTTTAATTATGCCCATTGACAGTGATCAGAATTTTTCTTGACTTTTCAATGTATTATTAGATGGTATGTTCCTAATCTGCATTAATGATTGTGAATGTACAACTGAAGGTGGAGTTTGGTTCTAACCAGCATTATTTTTGTCATCCTTGCCATCTCCACTCTTCATTTTTGTTTATCATTGTATTTTTTTTCCTGGTTTTTATTTGAAACCACCCAAAATCGTTGGGAGGGTGGCATATAAATTAGATAGTTGTTGTTGTTGTTGTTAATGTAACAATAACATATGGATATGAAGATTTGCTTCAGTTTAACAAACCTTAATAAGCAACAAACAAACCTTAAAAAAGCACTTTTTGCTTTTTCTTTGATTTCTTCTTTTTCTTTTCTTTTTCTTCCTTACTTTATATTAGCTTGTGTTAGTTTTTATCTTCTTGTTTAAAAGTTTTATTTATTTATTTACTTACACACACACACACACACAAACCTTAATAAGTTTTACCTAGAATATGTTTATTTATATGCATTTTCTTTTTTTAAAGAATCTTATTACATTTAAAGCAAAGATAAAAACTACAAAAAAGAAAAAAACTACAAAAAAGAAAAAAACTAAAAAACTGAGAAACACAAGAAAAAGAATTTTAAAAGATTACATAAGAAGTGACTTCCGACTTTCAACAACAAGAATATATAGCAATTTCCATAATTAATCCCTTAAAAGGTAAAGGTTCCCCCTGCACATTTGTGAAGTCGTGTCCGACTCTAGGGGCCGGTGCTCATCTCCGTTTGTTAGCCGAAGAGCCAGCGTTGTCCAAAGACGCTTCCATGGTCATGTGGCCGCATGACGCGCGCGGAACGCTGTTACCTACCCACCGAAGTGGTACCTATTCATCTATTTGCATTTGCATGCTTTCGAATTGCTAGGTTGGCAAGAGCTGGAGCTAGTGTGGGAGCTCACTCCGCACGCAGGGCTAGGGATTCGAACCTCCAAACTTGCGATCTTCCGATTGACAAGCCTGGTGTCTTACCCGCTGAGCCACCACGCCCCTTAATTTAATCCTTAATTAATCCCTTACTCTATATCAAACCAAGATCACATTATTTCTATATATCAATCCATCAGCACACATAGAAATCACTAAATAATTGCTCCTTCCCCTTATATTAAAAAAGAAAAAAAATGTCTAAATGTCTAAACCAGCTTCCCTCCCCTAAACACAACCTTTATTCAATTATTTCCTCCCTAAAGACTGAAGGCAAAAGGAGAAGGGGACGGCAGAGGATGAGATGGTTAGATAGCATCACCGATGTAATGAACATGAATTTGAGTAAACTCCGAGAGACAGTGGAGGACAGGAAGGCCTGGCGTGCTATGGTCCATGAGGTCACGAAGAGTCGGACACGACTAAACGACTGAACAACAACAACAAAAAACACTATTCTATATATTTCTGTCTACTATAATAAAAATCAAATTCTAAAAACATATAAATTATCTATTTTTATAATTAATAATACTACAACAATCTCAACCCTATTAAACCTAGAACCAAGCAATTATTATTATACCTTATAAATACCTTATAAATCTTAAAAATCAAACAAACCTTATAAAGAAACCACTAAATCTTAATCCAAATCATTTGTTGTTTATTCGTTCAGTCGCTTCCGACTCTTCGTGACTTCATGGACCAGCCCATGCCAGAGCTTCCTGTCGACCGTCGCCATCCCCAGCTCCCCTAAGGTCGAGTCCGTAACCTCCAGAATATCATCCATCCATCTTGCCCTTGGTCGGCCCCTCTTCCTTTTGCCTTCCACTTTCCCTACCATCAGCATCTTCGCCAGGGTCTCCTGTCTTCTCATTATGTGGCCAAAGTACTTCAGTTTTGCCTTTAATATCATTCCCTCAAGTGAGCAGTCTGGCTTTATTTCCTGGAGTATGGACTGGTTTGATCTTCTTGCAGTCCAAGGCACTCTCAGAATTTTCCTCCAACACCACAGTTCAAAAGCATCTATCCTCCTTCGCTCAGCCTTCCTTATGGTCCAGCTCTCACAGCCATAGGTTACTACAGGGAATACCATTGCTTTAACTATGCGGACCTTTGTTGTCAGTGTGATGTCTCTGCTCTTAACTATTTTATCAAGATTTGCCATTGCTCTCCTCCCAAGAAGTAGACATCTTCTGATTTCCTGGTTGCAGTCAGCATCTGCAGTAATCTTTGCGCCTAGAAATACAAAGTCTGTCACTGCCTCCACTTTTTCTCCCTCTATTTGCCAGTTATCAATCAAGCTGGTTGCCATAATCTTGGTTTTTTTGAGGTTTAACTGCAACCCAGCTTTTGCACTCAATCCAATCCAAATCATTTTTAATCCAAATCATTAAAAAGACATAAAATCATAAAAACCTCATTATCAATCCAATTAAGCATTCTTAAATTTTTATCCCACTTCGAAATATGTCAAAACATTTACATACCTCCATTTTACAAACAAGGCATTTTTCATACAGGACTCAAACAGCCCAACTGCCCCCCCCCTATAAACTCAGCCTTCTCAAAACTCCCACAAAGCAAGATCTCTTCTCTCCCATAACATTTCCCCAGAAAACCATAACAATCCCCCAGAAAAACAACTTTCTGTGTAGTCTGCAGCTCAGATTGTCGTTTTAACCTCTTCAACATCAAAATGTAATCTTCACCTGGCGTTACTTCGATCTCATTGTCAGTGGGAGAGAAGAAAACTCCTAAGACATAGACCCAAGGATATACAGTATGCCTTTTTCCTACCATGAAGAATTCATTACCACTCACTAAGTCTTAACTTACCAAATGTTTTGATGTGGAAATTCCCATTTCCCTTATTCCAACTGCATTCTCTTGTAAATATTCCAGACTTAGAAAAAGACACAGTCCAGACAAAATTAAGCCTTTAAGATTCATTGGTTTCAGTAGAAAATGCAAGTCTAGTAATCTCTCTTGTTTAAATCAACAGGACTTAAAAGGGTTTCATTTTGGTTGGACTGCAGTCCAAGCCATAACCAAGGCTATTTTTGTTGCCTCTTGGAGGATCTCAGTATCAGAATTGAATGGATTAGTATTATTTCTTTTATTTGCAAAAAATTGTTGAACGACAGCTTTTGTATTATATGCCACTACTGTTAGCAATGGGAAAATGACGCATCAGTATTGTATCACAAAAAAGTAGCTATATTTACTTGGTCCAGCAAATTAATAAAGGCATTGTTGAGCATGTATAGATGATGATAGATGATAGATAGATAGATGATAGATAGATAGATAGATAGATAGATAGATAGATAGATAGATAGATGATAGATAGATAGATAGATAGATAGATAGATAGATAGATAGATAGATATAGATTTTGTGGAATAGAGCCCACTGTATCAGCTATATGAAGTACTAGCCTAAATAAGCATCATTGCAAACATTCAACATGCTTGAAAATCCACAATTCTTTCTAGTTGCAGTGTTAAATTAAAATGAATATGTCTGAAATATGTAAAGGTCTTTAGAGCAGCCTTTCTCAACCTTTTGTCTCTGGAGGAACCCTTAAAATATTTTTCAGGCCTCAGGGAACCCCTGCACATTCAGGCTCAAATATAGGCCAGAAGTTACAAAATTATAATATTTGTTTCATGTGTAGGCCATTATATGCATTAACAGTGTTCTTAAACTAAAAATAAAGAATGAAACTTACCTCTTTAATGTGAAGTTGCCTGAATTTGAAATAATTTTTTAAATAAATCTTGATCTCCCAGGGAACCCCTAGTGACCTCTTGCAGAACCCCAGGGTTCAACGCAATCCTGGTTGAGAAACCCTGCTTTAGAGAATGTCAAACAGTATTTTTTCAGCAAATGAAAAAACAGGTTTAGCATCTCAAAGGCACAATAGTAGCCTGAGTTCCAACCAGGAAGTTGAAGAACTTCCAGTTAGAGAATAAAACAGTTTTTTAAGAGAAAACCATTGTATTGGTTCTTTCACAATGTAATTCCTCTCTCTATATGAATAGCATAGGAGTTCAAATGTGTTATTGTTTGGATAAACAGAACTAATTATAAGATTAAGAATGAAAAAAGGCAGCAGTTAAAGAGAAGTACATATATTTATTTTACTTATGAAAGTGCTTTTAAAGTATCTTTGCCTTAGAAAACATTGTTGTTTCTTTGCTAGGAAGCAGAAAGTATGTTTCCTCATCAGGAAAAAGGTGGGTTAGTGTACTTCTGTAATTAAATAATACTGGAACAAGTACTGTAGGAAGACATGCAGTTCTGTGGACCAATCTGGAGAAGAATGTTACCATTGTTTGAATCTGGCCCATTTTAAGTTGCCTAATATTCTACTCAGATAACAATATTATCTAATGTTTTAAAAAGAGAAGGTTTTATGTACTTGAACTCCAGTACATACAATGCATTTTTAGCATGGTTGAATGAATATACACATACACATACACATAAACAAATATGCATACATAGCTGCTTATTATTAATCCTTGCAGTGATGATTAGTGATCAAGAACTGCAGAAAGTGAAAATCAGGAAGACGCATGGTAAACTGCGTCCTCACTGCTTTTCTTCATACTTTCTCTGTATGTTCTTGCCAGTAGAAAAGAAGTTTGTTGTTGTTCAGTTGTTTAGTCATGTCTGACTCTTCGTGACCTCATGGACCATAGCACACAAGGCCTTCCTGTCCTCCACTGTCTCTCGGAGTTTACTCAAATTCATGTTCCTTACATCGGTGATGCTATCTGACCATCTCATCCTCTGCCATCCCCTTCTCCTTTTGCCTTCAGTCTTTCCCAGCATCAGGGTCTTTTCCAGTGAGTCCTCTCTTCGCATTAGGTGGCCAAAGTATTTGAGCTTCAGCTTCAGTATCTGTCCTTCCAATGTGCAGTCAGGGTTGATTTCCTTTAGGATTGACTGATTTGACCTCCTTGCAGTCCAAGGGACTCTCAAGAGTCTTCTCCAGCACCACAGTTCGAAAGCATCAATCTCCTTTGTTGTTGTTCAGTCGTTAAGTCATGTCCGACTCTTCGTGACCCCATGGACCATAGCACGCCAGGGACTATGGGACAGGACTTCCTGTCCTACACTGTCTCCCGGAGTTTACTCAAATTCATGTTCGTTACATCGGTGATGCTATCTAACCATCTCATCCTCTTCCGTCCCCTTCTCCTTTTGCCTTCAGTCTTTCCCAGCATCAGGGTCTTTTCCAGTGAGTCCTCTCTTCGCATTAGCTACTAGACTAAATAATTGCAAATATGTTGTCTGCCTGTGACTTCCATGTATCCTTTATTAAAAATATAGGGAGCAGCAAGAGATGTGGACAATATTGTAAGGACTAATTCCAGGTGAAGGTTTATCTTGCCCACCCTTAAAAAGGCAGGAGCATGGAAGAAGTGTGTTGCTGGGCTGCTATGTTGGCTCCACCAAAAGAGGTAATTCCCCTTCATCACCTATTTCTTTTTCACTGCCTGCAAGTAGTGCTATGGAGTTCTGTTTGAGAGCTTCTGAATGTATAGTTCCTGTGGTTACCAGTCAAAAGGCAGAAATCCTGCCTTAATGAATGTTGTCTCTGTGTGTATAAGTAAAAGGCTGAAGAAGCAATAGAAAAATGTGGGAGTGTTAAGGTGAAAGACAAGAAATACTGAACTATAAAAATTTTGGCTGGAAGAATCCATAGGTTTGATACACATGGCACCCTAAGCTGTTATGTGGTTTATTTGATTTTTGGCTTAGTTTGTTAAGAGAACTCTGCTTTTGGTTTTTCATGTTACGTGAACATAGACAATTGTGGTTTGTAAATCAGTGTTCATAGCTTTGTGTAATATATGAATACAGATGGTTGTGCCTTAATGAACAAACCATGTCTTAGTGCAATGTGAGGTTTTCAACATCATGAGTATGACTGAGATAGTCAAAAGCTAAGCTCTCCAGGTACAAGGTAGATTCGAACAAGTGATGCCAGATCCCCAAAGGGCTTTATTGGAACATTGGATAAGTGAGAATGGAATGTCACTGTAAACATAACATTTTTAAAACATGCACCTTTAAAAGTTGGTGAAAGTACTAATATTTTGAAGGAATATATGTTTTATACAAATAAAAAAGATAGGGGGATGAGGAATGGGGTGTACTGTAGGTAATAAATGGCTCTGAGCCTCAGTTGTCAAAGAGTATCTGCAGACAGACCAGCAGGACAAGGGTCAATAAGTCTGCGTCTGGGGAGGATGGTGGCAGCTTGGTGGTATGTTTTTCCAAACACTGCACTGAAGCTATACAAGATTAATTCTGTTGGACAGTTCTTGGCCTTAGAAATTAAAGCAGTGACTGGTTAAGAAGAAGAAAGATCCATACTGTATGCTTGTTCTGGCCGTGCTTTTTTAAAGCTGTCTTTTTTCCAACCCTTGCTGGTTTCCTTTGCTCTTCTGCCTGGCACGGGTGATTACCTTTTCGATGATGACAATGCAAATTCCTGTCAAAGTAAATTAAGAGAAATTTAATACAGAAGGTTTGAAATGGCTCAAATCTCTGGAATTGTTCAGAGTACAAATTATGACACCCTGCTTTCCTTGTTGCTTTCAGTGAACTGAAAAGGTTCGGGTGCTAAAGTGAGAACAAGATTCTTTGGTCTACTGCATTTATGAAAGAGAGGAAAAAGTGTTTGGATATATGACATTTGCAAGCTTTGAAAGGGAATAATTTCAAGTATGAATGGAAACCCTACTTTGATTTCAATTGTATCTCTTATACCTGCATTCCTGTACCACCCATCAACTTTTCCCAGCAAAACCATGAAATGAGCATTTTATGTTTCTATATATTTCTGGGGGGAAAATAGCAAAACAAAAAAATGAAAAACTCGACAACCTTTGTGAACAAATTTTCCATTTACTGTTTTATGAAAAGGATTGTACATTTGAAAATTCTGATACTTTATAGATTCTGAATAATATGTGTTATATTTTCTTCTTTGTTTTCATTTTAAATCTGAAGTTTATTGGATTTAACTCCTAATTTGCAGCTATCACATTTTCAACATTTACATCAGCTTTTTTAAGCACTGTGTGTAGCTGGAAAGGGAAATAATAATATTAAATATTTTTGCTTATTTGTACAGATTTTTATAACATATAGCAGAAAATGACCACCACCACCAACAAAAAAGAAATCTCCTGCATCATTCAAAGCAACATACGTCAAATAAATAAGCTTCTTTCTTTTGCTTTGTATCTTTTATACCAGAGGTGCAATACCTAACGTTCCAAAGATCTCCAAAACATGTTACCAAATTAAACTTGTTTACTTGACAGAATGAGATAATTATTGAATGGAGTATTATCCTCCAGCAAAGGAGATCATTACTTTGTCATGGTGCTGGAGCTTGAGTACCTCAATGACGCCATGAGCTAAACCGTGAAGGGACACCCAAGACGGGAAGCTCATGGCAGAGAGGTCAGACTAAATACGATCCCTGAGGAAGGAAACGGCAACCCACCCCAGTATCCTTGCCGTGAAAACTAAATGGATCAGTATAGCCAGAGATATGTCGGTATACCAGAGCTTTCCAAACTGTGTGTTGGGACACGTTAGTGTGTCGGCTGAAGTGTCTGGGTGTGTCGCGGCTGCTGCTGCCTCCGAGCCCTGCCAGGATTCCGCGCAGGTCCTACGGCCTGCCTTGTGCCTTGCTGCCTCCAAACCTGCTGTGATTCCACACAGGTCTTAGTGCCTGCCTTGTGCCCTGCTGTAAGAGTGTGTTGTGAAACGATGGTCTGCTGTAAGAGTGTGTCGCAAAATGATGCATGTCTAAAAAGTATGTCACCAACATGAAAAGTTTGGAAAGCTCTGCGGTATACCATCGGAAGATGGGACTCCCAGGTCGAAAGATGGTCAAAATGCTACTGGGGAGGAACAGAGGATAAGTTCAACTAGCCCCAGATGTGATGACACAGCTAGCTCAAAGCCAAAAGGACGGCTAACGGCCAACAGTGCTGGTGGTGAATGACGAATCTGATGTCCTAAAGATCAACACACGATAGGAATCTGGAATGTAAGATCTATGAGCCAGGGCAAATTAGATGTGGTTATTGGTGAGATGGCAATATTAAATATAGACATTTTGGGTGTCAGTGAACTGAAATGGACTGGAATGGGCCACTTCACATCACATGACCACCAGATCTACTACTGTGGACAAGAGGACCACAGACAAACTGGAGTAGCCTTCATAATTAATAATAAAGTGGCTAAAGCAGTGCTTGGATACAATCCAAAAAACGATAGAATTATCTCAATTCGAATTCAGGGTAAGCCATTTTACATCACAGTGATCCAAATATATGCCCCAACCACAGATGCTGAAGAAGCAGAAGTAGGTCTGTTCTATGAGGAACTGCAGCACCTACTGGATAATACACCAAAAAGAGATGTTATTTTCATTACAGGAGACTGGAATGCTAAGGTGGGTAGTTAAATGACAGCTGGAATTACAGGTAAGCATGGTCTGGGAGAACAAAATGAAGCGGGACATAGGCTGATAGAATTTTGCCAAGACAACTCACTGTGCATAACAAACACTCTCTTCCAACAACCTAAAAGACGACTTTATACATGGACTTCACCAGATGGTTGACACCGAAATCAAATTGACTACACCCTTTGCAGCCAAAGGTGGCGGACATCTGTACAGACCTGGAGCTGACTGTAGTTCAGATCACGAACTTCTTATTGCACAATTTAGAATCAGACTAAAGAGAATAGGGAAGACGCACAGATCAGTTAGATATGAGCTCACTAATATTCCTAATGAATATGCAGCGGAGGTGAAGAATAGATTTAAGGGACTAGATTTAGTAGATAGGGTCCCGGAAGAACTATGGACAGAAGTTCACAACATTGTTCAGGAGGTGGCAACAAAACATGTCCCAAAGAAAAAGAAAACCAAGAAAGCAAGATGGCTGTCTGCTGAGACACTGGAAGTAGCCCAAGAAAGAAGGAAAGCAAAAGGCAACAGTGATAGGAGGAGATAAGCCCAATTAAATGCAAAACTCCAGAGGTTAGCCAGAAGAGATAAGGAATTAATTTTAAACAAGCAATGCACGGAAGTGGAAGAAGACAATAGAATAGGAAGGACAAGAGACCTCTTCCAGAAAATTAGAAACATCGGAGGTAAATACCAGGCAAAACTGGGTATGATCAAAAACAAAGATGGCAAGGACCTAACAGAAGCAGAAGAGATCAAGAAAAGAGTCCCCTTGTGGGGGGAGACGGGCGGTGATATAAATCAAACAATAAATAAATAAAAAAAATTAAAAGGTGGCAAGAATATACGGAAGATCTGTATAGGAAGGATAATAATATTGGGGATAGCTTTGACGGTGTGGTCAGTGAGTTAGAGCCAGACATCCTGAAGAGTGAGGTTGAATGGGCCTTAATAAGCATTGCTAATAACAAGGCAGCAGGAGACGACAGTATCTCAGCTGAACCGTTTAAAATCTTGCAAGATGATGCTGTCAAGGTGATGCATGCCATATGCCAGCAAATTTGTAAAACACAACAATGGCCCTCAGATTGGAAAAAAATCAACTTATATCCCCATACCAAAAAAGGGAAACACTAAAGAATGTTCAAACTATCGAACAATGGCACTTATTTCATATGCCAGTAAGGTAATGCTCAAGATCCTGCAAGGTAGACTCCAGCAATTCATGGAGCGACAATTGCCAGATGTACAAGCTGGGTTTAGAAAAGGCAGAGGAACTAGAGACCAAATTGCCAATATCTGCTGGATAATGGAGAAAGCCAAGGAGTTTCAAAAAAACATATATTTCTGTTTTATTGACTATTCTAAAGCCTTTGACTGTGTGGATCATAACAAATTGTGGCAAGTCCTTGGTGGTATGGGGATACCAAGTCATCTTGTCTGCCTCCTGAGGAATCTGTATAACGACCAAGTAGCAACGGTAAGAACAGACCACGGAACAACGGACAGGTTTAAGATTGGGAAAGGAGTACGGCAGGGTTGTATACTCTCACCCTACCTATTCAACTTGTACGCAAAACACATCATGTGACGTGATGGGCTTGATGAATCCAAGGCTGGAGTTAAAATTGCTGGAAGAAACATTAACAATCTCAGATATGCAGATGATACCACTTTGATGGCTGAAAGCGAGGAGGAGCTGAGGAGCCTTATGAGGAAGGTGAAAGAAGAAAGTGCAAAAGCTGGGTTGCAGTTAAACCTCAAAAAAAACCAAGATTATGGCAACCAGCTTGATTGATAACTGGCAAATAGAGGGAGAAGAAGTGGAGGCAGTGACAGACTTTGTATTTCTAGGCGCAAAGATTACTGCAGACGCTGACTGCAGCCAGGAAATCAGAAGACGTTTACTTCTTGGAAGGAGAGCAATGACAAATCTCGATAAAATAGTTAAGAGCAGAGACATCACACTGACAACAAAGGTCCGCATAGTTAAAGCAATGGTATTCCCTGTAGTAACCTATGGCTGTGAGAGCTGGACCATAAGGAAGGCTGAGCGAAGGAAGATAGATGCTTTTGAACTGTGGTGTTGGAGGAAAATTCTGAGAGTGCCTTGGACTGCAAGAAGATCAAACCAGTCCATACTCCAGGAAATAAAGCCAGACTGCTCACTTGAGGGAATGATATTAAAGGCAAAATTGAAGTACTTTGGCCACATAATGAGAAGACAGGATACCCTGGAAAAGATGCTGATGCTAGGGAAAGTGGAAGGCAAATGGAAGAGACCTGGAGGGCAAGATGGATGGATGATATTCTGGAGGTTGCGGACTCGACCTTAGGGGAGCTGGGGGTGGCGACAGCCGACAGGAAGCTCTGGCGTGGGCTGGTCCATGAAGTCACGAAGGGTTGGAAGCGACTGAACGAATAAACAACAAAATAATCTCATCAATCTTATTTCATTAAGATTAACTGTAAATCAGTATTATTTTTTGTCCTCACCCAATCTAGTACATTTTGGAATGAGGCCTGCAGTGCTGAAAAAGTTGTACACTTTGATTTACACCAGGGGTGGGCAATATCAGGCCCGCGGGCTGTATAAGGCCCGCGGGGCTCCCACCTAAGGCCCGCGGGGCTCCCGCCTGCAAACCCCGCTCCTTCCACGCGATTGGCTCCTGCCCGCAAACCCCGCCCCCCAGTGCTTGTGATTGGATCCCGCCCGCAAACTCCGGCCCCAGTCCGCAGAAATCCCAGAAACCCCACCCCCCGCCCCCCGGTCCCTGGTTATAAATATCCAAATAGCCCTTGGCAGAAAAAAGGTTCCCCACCCCTGATTTACACCATAGTTACAATCTGCTTCACTTAGTCTCCAAAGTAAATAACTGTGATGGAATTACTAGACTGTGTTAATGCTCTGGCATGTTCCTGAGCATGCTGTTTCCCTATGACACATAAAGATGAAGAGTAATAGATGCATTGCATTCTTAAGCTTATGTGGATCAGAGCTCACTTTGTCATGTGCATGAAGTGTTAGTTGTGGGAATGGCAGTGTCAAATGGCCATTGCTCTAATAAAGCTATCATTTTAGCTGTGTTATGCTAACTGAGCCACAGTTCTCCCAACTGTATTAGGAGAAGAAACCCAGGGTTCTGATTAAGCACTAATACCAATAGTACTCCTCCTACAGGGGTCACAATTAGGTAGCAATGTGTATTTGAAAATGGCCATTTCTGAATAATGTTATTTCCTGTCCCTCTTTTAGCATCATCAGAGACTTTTACAATTCCTATTGTTACCTTCCTCTGGACATCTTTTTTCTTGGCCACAATACACATCAGTATTTTTTTTAAAAAATGTTGGCTTTATTTATTTAAACAGACCAGAAAAAAATTGAAAAATAAAAAGCAAAACAAAAATTATGTATATAAGACCGTCATAAATGTGTGTGTGTGTGTGTGTGTGTGTGTGTGTGTGTGTATTTAAAGTTTTACACAGTTTCAATAAAGGCTGATCACATTTCATTATAATCATCCACTGAGAATCTGCATCTATAAGCAACTTGTTCATAAGTCACAAGTGACATTATGTGTTCAAGCCACTGATTAATCGGAACCATACATTACCTTTCCAATGTTGAAGGACTAGATAAGAAGCACATGGAGAATCCATTACTGTTGTCTAGCCCTCACTTTCCATGTACTCACCACAATTTATGATGTGTCATTGTGTTCATAGGGATATATTTCTGATATAAATAACTTTTACCCATTCAGATATGGATATTAATTAATTCTATATAACTGCTAGACAGACTAAAATGTAATTACATGAATGAGAAGAAGAACAGTGACAGTGACAATAAAAAACTCATTTTTTTTCAGCTTCCCTTCCTCCCCAAGGACATTTTATCTAATAAAATATTTTATTTTTTATAATGCATCAAATGCTTTAAAGAAAAAAAAAAGCCCAATCTTCTAGTAAAGCTCCACTGCTACTGATTTCATGGACACATCCATGCAGTTTTCTTGGCAACAAGGTGTAAGTGCTTTGCCAGTTTCTTTTTCCAGAATGCTTCCCTGTGTTTCCAGTCTAGCCTACAGTCCTGGTGTTCCCTGGTGATCTCTCATCCAAATACAAAGCAGGCCTGACCCTTTTTAGCTTCTGAGACCAGACTAGATTGCCCAGGTATAATTTATGCAATAAATTGTTTAATTTGAGCAGACCAGTGATAGCTGGTTCTGCATCTTGCCTCCAAGTTACGGTCCAACAAAGCAGAGGTGTTCATCAATGTTTGATGAGTAAGGAAGTAGTTGGTATGGAATGCCTAGCCTAGCCTTTGTAATGAAGAGGTTCACCTGTGTGGGAAATTCTGTTACGCAGAGTCTTAAGCAGTGTGAGACAGTATTTGCATGCAAGAAAGGCTAGGAGGAGACATTGGAGACAGAAGGTATAGATCAGAGCTTTCCAAACTGTGTGCTGGGACACGTTAGTGTGTCTGCTGCAGTGTCTGGGTGTGTCACGGCTGCTGCTGCCTCCGAGCCCTGCCAGGATTCCGCGTAGGTCCTTGTGCCTGCCTTGTGCCTTGCTGCCTCCAAACCTGCTGTGATTCCGCACAGGTCCTAGTGCCTGCCTTGTGCCCTGCTGTAAGAGTGTGTCGTGAAACGATGCTCTGCTGTAAGAGTGTGTCGCAAAATGATGCATGTCTAAAAAGTGTGTCACCAACATGAAAAGTTTGGAAAGCTCTGGTATAGATATAGGAATAAAGTATGGTTGCCCTCTTCCCTCGCCTAGCACTCTGAAATGCTGAATTCTGACACTCCAGTTACTGGAGTTGAATGTTAAATTTGAAGTCCCAAGGATGAGACACAGTGTAGGGTTGCAATCTCATCTTTTAAATACTCTGCCTTATGTACGCTCCTTATTCAGGACCATATTGGGAACATATTTATGAAATATTTGTACAAATTCCATTTTGTCCAGTTAGCATAAATTGAATCCATTTATTCTTGAGTGGCAAAAGTATCCAAGTCATGATTAGGTGAATATATATTATGTACATTTGATTCTTAATCTAGTGTTCTTAATTCCAAAATGTAGAGAAATTAGTATCAACTTCTAAAAATACTTTTAAAAGGTTGAAGAAAAATGATGTATAGAAAATGTTTTATTTTATGTACTTATTTATCTGAAAATATTTTTACTTTATGTCCCCAGGACATTAAACAAATCCAGTTAAATATAAAAAAGTAATAAAGTCCCATTAAAAATTAAAACATTACAGTTCTACAGAATTAAACTCTGCATGTTATACATTTCAGTGTCTTTACTTGCCTTTTTATTTTATGTATTCACCTGAAAATATTTTATGCTATGTCTCTAACTTTAAACAAAACTACTTTAACTATTAAAAAATACTGAATTTCTTATTTAAAATTAAAACTGCAGTTCCAGCAAAATGGAACAATTTGGTTATCTTTGCTTTGCTTTTTTACATTCAGTCATTGATTTTGGGAAATGGTGATCAATGCAAAAGTAGTGCAGGCCTACATGTCTGTCCTCAGACATCAGCCTCACTGAGTTCAGTGGGACAGGAAGTGTCGCTTGGTAGGTAAAGTCTCCGTTTCTGCAGAGATTTAACACTAACTGGACTGAGAAGGAAGGAAAGACAGACAGATACACCCTGTTTAGGCATCACATCAGGGGTTATTTTCACTAGGCAAACAGCTCCTCCCAAGTCCCGGTTAATTTTCAGAGGCATCTAGACAACCATCAACCATCAATGTTAACTCTTTTGTTTTCAATAAATGCTTTGGTTCTTATCAGAGAACATAAGATGATTTCATTTTTTTGTGGAGAAGTCTTGTCCATACCTGTCATAGGTAACCTCTTTGATCCATCTTCGTGCATGTTGCTTTGTCTTTTGTGTAGGTCTTCTCCATACTAAACTGTTGTTGCCAAAGTTTTCCTGATTCTTTTTTTCCTTCTTGACATTTCTTTAAACATGGGGGAAACCTTCAAATTCATTATAACAACAAAATACTAAGCATATATGAAAATGTGTATTCAAATCACTCAATACAGACACACACACACACACTATACTTGATCTTAGTCAAAAGTCTGAGAAGTGATTTAAGTTGTTAAATTTTAGCTCTTTATATTTATTAGAAAAATAGTAAATAAATGTATAAAAACATATAAACAAGTAATACATAATTAATGGCATAACACTCCCTATTATTGATACTGACTGATATTCTGAAATTTTAAGATAGAAAGACAGCTAAATTTTACTTGGAAAGTAGGTATTTCTCATCTTATCCCCAATGAAAGAGCACTCACCATCAGTTGATAAAAGTTAAATTCATGAAAAACAAATTTATGAAAAATGCACAGTTCCTTAGGTTCAGCAAAGAGAAAAGAGACTGTTTCATATTATTAAATATAATCATTTAAGAATATTCTTACTTTCAACCTGGGATGAAACAGCAAACCTGGAAGAATAAATTCCAGTGGAATGTTTGCTTCACTAGTACCAAAGGAATGTGTCCCTCAGTTAGCATCCTTGTAAGATATATTAGTCTGAGCATTAGGACTGCACCTTTTTCAGGCTCAGGTGTATGGAAGTCTGAAAAAAAGGGGCTGTCTTAATGAATAGCAGACAGGTATATGCACATGTGAGATCGAAAGCACTTCTTCTGAATCATTTTTGAAGGGTGCACAGCTCTCACAAGGGCATCTAGTGAGATTTGGCTAAGGCGAGACATTATCTAGCTTCCATATTTTGATACTGTATGGCCAGCCTTCCTGTGAAAATCTGAGATCCCATACTACCAAACAGAGACTTCAGACAGAGGTTTCAAAGGTGAACAGCTTTTATTATTTGGCCAAAAAGCTGGGTGTGACACACACCCAACATGGAGTCTAATAGCAGATTATATAGTTACAGACAACAAATAAATTTACATTTTTAGCATAGGGACCAATCACACAATGTACAGGCAATTTGAATTTTATTATCACCTCCCCTTCTGACATCTTCTCGTCTGTGTTTTCTCCTGTATGTTTCCTCCCTTGGCAGTTTCAGGCAAAAGATAATGAGCATGCCTTTATCAGAAGCAGAGAGAGATCCTCCCAAATGGCTATGCTTTTGATCTTTCAAGGGAAGTTAGAAAACCTTGGCTCATCCTGTTCTTAACACATTCCATTCCTGTTCTATCTCCCTGTTTTATGGCTCATGAGGCCCCTTCCTCTCCAAACAAACAAGACACTCACAATCCCATCCAGGAAACCTTACTAGAGTGAAACAGAGCACACACACTTGTGTTATAGAAACTATATAAAGGTGTTTAAAACTACACAGATAAAACTATACATGCTAAATATTAAACCTATGAGGGGAGGGCCATATGTCCCCCCAGGGCCCTACAATACCACCATTTCATGATCATGGAAAGTGGAGGCCCATTTTGCTATTTGGTATATAGTTGAAAGGGGAATCTTTTGTACAGAAAATATGCTAATCTTGTGCTTATGTTTTAAATTTTATCTAGAGTTTGGGAATTTTGAATCAGAACAGAATGATAAAAGCAAATAGATTTGGGATTTATTTATTTATTTATTTATTTATTTATTTATTATTTGGATTTATCCCCACCCATCTCTACCGTGGTAGACTCTGGGCGGTTTACAATCACAATATAAAAGTTAAAAACTTATACATTTAAAACTACCATAAAAATAAAAAATAGAAATCCAAAAAGATGGTATGTTCTTAAAAGGAGGATATTATTACGCTAACCAACCCCAGGAGGAACTATTATGTCCTTCGTTCCAGGCAAGGCAGCAGAACCAGGTTTTTAACGACTTCCTGAAGGTCAGGAGCGAGGGTGCCCGTCTCGCTTCAGCGGGCAAGATATTCGATAGGGCGGGTGCTATCGCAGAGAAGGCACGCCTCCTGGACCCCGCTAGATGGAATTCTTTTAGTGATGGGATCCGGAGCATGCCCTCTCTGCATGATCGAGTGGGGCGGGTAGATATAATCGGGACGAGACGGTCCCTCAGCCATGTAGGGCTTTAAAGGTAATAACCAACACCTTGAATTGGATTCGGAAGCAAACTGGGACCCAATGTAGCTCACGGAGTAGCGGTGTTACATGTGCTGATATTATGGCACCCAGAACTACACGTGCAGCCACATTCTGGACCAGCTGAAGCTTCCGAATACTCTTCAAGGGTAGCCCCATGTAAAGCACGTTGCAGTAATCTATATGGGAGATGACAAGGGCATGAGTGACTGTTCGGAGGGCCTCCTGATCCAGGAAGGGGCGCAACTGGCACACAACCCGAAGCTGTGCAAAGGCCCTCCTGGCCACGACTGCCACCTGCTCTTCGAGCAGGAGTCGTGAGTCCAGGAGGACCCCCAAGTTTCGCACTGAATCTGAACAGGGCAGTGCCACCCCATCCAGAGTTAAAGATGACAACTTCCTGGAAATCGAGAGGCCATCAATCCACAGCTACTCCATCTTACCAGGGTTCAGCTGAAGCCTGTTGTTCCCCATCCAGGCCCCTACAGCCTCCAGACACTGAGAAAGGGTGTCGACTGCAACACTTACTTCACCCGGGACGGAGATGTACAACGGGGTATCATCAGCGTACTGATGATACCTCATCCCATGGTGACGGATGATCTTGCCCAGCGGCTGCATGTAGATGTTAAATAGGAGAGGAGAGAGAACCGAACCCTGTGGCACCCCACACAAGAGGGGCCGAGGGTCAGATCTCTCCTCTCCTATTACCACCGATTGGGAGCGGTCCCGGAGGAAGGAGGCGAACCAGCGTAAAACAACGCTGCCCACCCCCAACTCCCTGAGCCTCCCCAACAGGATACCGTGGTCAACGGTATCAAAAGCCGCGGAGAGATCCAAGAGAGCGAGAATGGATGCACTCCCTCCATCTCGCTCCCGCCAAAGATCATCCATAAGCGTGACCAATGCAGTCTCTGTCCCATATCCCGGCCTGAAACCTGACTGAAAGGGGTCTAGATAATCCGTTTCATCCAGAATCCTCTGGAGTTGAAGTGCCACCACCTTCTCAACCACCTTTCCCAAAAAGGGAAGGTGGGAGACAGGACGAAAGTTGTTTAAAACAGTAGGGTCCAGGGAAGGCTTCTTGAGGAGGGGATGAACCAACGCCTTCTTAAAGACCGCTGGAAACACCCCCTCCCCCAAAGATGTATTAATCATCGCCTGGACCCAACCACATGTAACCTCCCAGGCTGACTTAACCATCCAGGAGGGACACGGGTCTAGATGGCAAGTGGTGGCGTTTACAATCCGGAGGATTCTGTCTACTTCATCAGGCCCAACAGGATCAAACTGTTCCCAGATAACAGGGTAAGTACGTGCCTCTGGCATCTCCCCAGATTGTGCCTCACGCTTAGAGTTTAACTTGGAATGAATCTGAGCGATTTTGTCCTGCAGATGCTCAGCAAACTCTTCCGACCGGCCCTGTAAATGGGTCACTAAGTCCGTCCGACCCAAAAGAGATCTAGTAATCTTAAACAGGGCCATTGGGTGGCATTCTGCGGATGCAATAAGAGCGGAGAAATAATCACGTTTCGCCGCTCTTACCGCCACAAGGTAGGCCCTAATAGCGGCTCTAGATTGTGTCCGGTCAGATTCAGTCCTCGTTTTCCTCCAGCGGCGCTCCAGACGTCTCTTAACCCTCTTCAAGAGCCTCAACTCCTCCGTGAACCACGGGGAGTGACGGGTTGAACGAGGCAAGAGAGGTCGCATAGGCGCGATCCTGTCCAAGGCCCCGGCCGCCTCTTTATTCCAAGCTGCGGCTAAGACCTCTTCTGGATCATGCTGCAGATCTTCAGGTATAACCCCCAGCTCCCTCTGAAACCTCATTGGGTCCATAAGTCGCTTTTCTTGTCGCACATGTTCTTTTCAGTGCAGTCTCCTGCAGTTTCCTGCTTGATAAATTTAGCAAAATAGATGCTTGCATTTTTGCTTGCTGAAATTATTTTTGGTTTCAAAAATGTGTTCCTTCTGTTCTTCTCTCTGAAATAGATTGCTTTGCATTGAAGCATATTCTCTAAAGGATGTGCATGTACATCCTGCTGTTGAGAACAGCCAGCAGAGCCGTAGAAGGCATAATCTTTTATGTCTTTCTGAATGCAATGTTAATAAGACCAACTTAAGAATTACTTCTGATACATGCCTTTATAAGATTATGCATCTGAGTGTTACATAATAATTAATAAGGTATTTGAACTATGCTGAGGAAATATTAGTCTCTATATGTTGATTGTTGGGATTATCAGGAGTCAACTCAGCATTGTCTCATGTGGATGATTTGATGATCTGCCATAATAACAAAGGAGACTTTGATGAAATCATGTCCAACCTGAACAAAGAAGTAGAAGTCAAGCATCTGGGCAATGCCAGCTACTACTTGGGGATACAGATTGAAAAGGAAGAAGATGGAAGCTTTCTTCTAAGCCAGAAGCAAAAGATCCTAGAACTGTTGGAAAGCTTAGGACTGCAAAATGCCAATCTTATGTCAACACCAATGGAAACAGGTTTCCACAAGCAACGGGAACCTAGTGAACTCTTACCAGAGAACAATGGCTATAAAAGTGCCATAGGTAAGCTATTATATCTAGCCACTACCACTAGGCCAGACATAGCAGCTGCAGTAAACATTCTATGCAGAAAAACTAGCACACCCACACAGAGAGACTGGACCAGTATTAAGCGGGTGGGAAGGTACCTGAAGGGGACTATACACCTAAAACTAAAGATACCAGCCACTGACAATCCAAAACTAGTGGGGTTTACAGATGTGGATTGGGCAGAAGATGTTACTGACTGTAAATCTGCTAGTGGGCATGTATTTTTCTATGGGGGTGGGGCAGTAAGCTGGGGAAGCCGTAAGCAAGATACAGTCGCACATTCCTCCACAGAGGCGGAGTATGTGTCAGCAGCAGAAACATGCAAAGAGGTTTCATGGCTCAATCTACTGCTTGAAGACATGGGGATAGAGGAATCTACCCCTATTCAGGTCTATGAAGACAACCAAAGTTGTGTTAGGCTCTCACAGTCAGAAAGGATTAATGGGAGAACTAAACACATTGATGTTAAGTATCATGCAGTAAGAAACGTGCAAGAGCAAGGAATAGTCAGACTAGACTATTGTCCCACAAGGAACATGACTGCGGACATTCTCATGAAGCCGTTGCCAAGGAGCAGTTACCAAGAACTGCGGAAGAAGTTGAACCTTGTGGACTTTGAGACATGCTAACTTGAGAAGGGGTGTTGGGATTATCAGGAGTCAACTCAGCATTGTCTCATAAGCATAATAGGGTGTCTTTCTAGTAAACGCATCTCTACTGTTCTTGTGGGATGTTACCTGGGTCACCTGATTTCCTCTTCCTCCTCCTCCTTGGTTTGGGGATTCTCATTCTCCATTACGCTTTGGGCACACCTGCAAGCAGGAGGGCTGCACCATGCAGCTCTCGTCCATTTCATCTTGCTTGCACGCAGATCTACTATGAATCTACTCATATCCAGATCTACTGAATAAATGTAAGCTATCTCTATTTTTCTTCATCTAACTAATTTGTGAAGACTGAATTTATTTCTGAACGCAATTAAGCTTAAAGTGCAAGTTTCCTGCTGGTTCATGCTTCTACTCTGCAAGATTGTTGTTAGCTGCTTGGTGTTCTTTTATTAACCTTCAAGACTCCATCATTGATAAGCTAATGTGTTGCCATTCTTTATAGAAGGAAGAATCTTTGCTGCAGAATAGGGAGTATTGCTGTCATCTCCCCAAGTCTTCCATGACTTTTTAATCTGAGCCACCCTCATTTCTCTGGTTAGACTTTTTATTTTTCAGGGGTTGTCTTAAACAACATTATTTGGACTTATTAAAATGTGATGTTTATAGAGCACTGATATCTTATAATACCTTGTTTGCTATTGTGGCTAGTAATGATTGGTGTTACAGAGCAGATGTACAGTGAAATGCACAAAACATAAACGTCTAGAAAAGCAATTCCCATCCTTTTACTTTATGTGGATCAGACTTTATCACTGAAAACTGAATATGTTTAAGGACCACCACCTAAGTGAGAAACCAGCCATGTGTCTGCATCATCAAGGCCTGCATGATCTGTCTGCCTCAAATGGCATCTGTGGAACACCCAAATTAAATGTTAGTTAATTAAAGGGTTTAAATGGCTGAGATATTGCAACACTTCCAAATCACTTGAGATTTTGGTGTTCCTGCCTGAAATCTTGTATATTAGAAAAAAAACATGCCAAAACTCTTAATCTGAGGAGAAGGGGGAGATTTTGGAAAATGGTGGTGATCGTGGCATTCTGTACAGGACTTCGGCAAAAATGGTTTAAGGACCCTATCCTCTATTGCCACAATTATACCCACAGACTCCCTGAGGCTATTTTCAGCTGTAAACAGCAGTATCTTCATTAGAAAATTCTTCAACCCTAAGGACAACCCAGAGGATGATAGTGTAGAGGGCAGAAGTTTTGAACAAATAAAACTAGAGTAGTATAATTAAGATAGTAATTTTACTTGATTTTTCACCTTTCTGTTGCTGTTTCATATAGCTTCATAGTATATCTGATGTTATGTTTATGAATACAGACTAATTCTGTAAATGTTTGTTCAGGAATTAAACCTATGAATTCAGTGGGGCTCGTGCTCAATTGTGTGTCCATAATAGTCTCCTCTTTTCAAAGTTCTGCATCATCTAGATTTTGATTTTTTTAATTTCTTTATTTACAATCCCAGACCAGTAAAGCTGCATCAGATAAACCTTATAAGCCCTTAAATCATTGATGATTTGAGTTTCTGGAAGAAAGATGGGAACATCAATGTAACTAACAAATTGCCAAATAAGTTCAATAACAGGAGTATCTGATTTGGATTAGAGAAGTAGTGTATGTTCCCATTTACATATTTTTCTCCTTTCCTTGTGGCTAATACCTTTAGGAGAAGGTCATTTTCATTAGAGAATTAATGTGGAAAGGCTTTCACCAGTTTCACCCAGCTCCTTCATACAATTCTTTCTAGATCTGTGAACAAGTTGAACCTTGTGGACTTTGAGACATGCTAACTTGAGAAGGGGTGTTGGGATTATCAGGAGTCAACTCAGCATTGTCTCATAAGCATATATGAGAACACTGAGAACTCCTGCCACAAAATCCGAGATTTGGATCTAATTCGGCTTTTGCTGTCATTTATTGCCATAGCATAGTAATTTGGACGCCCTAGCGCTTACCATTTATATTGTATGCTCTGCATTTATGGTGCCACCTTCTTTTTCTTCTGTGGCAACTTTTTAGATTTCCTAGGACCCTTTTCAGTTCCTATCTTCTAAGCTAATATAACTCATTCCTCTTGGATGGGTTCTGATCAATCTGCTTATCAGCAGAGTAGAACAAAGAATTGCCCATTTCCTGAAAGATTCTAGAAACAGAGCCTGCCTTACTCAGTTGCAACAAGAACAATTAAGAATGTGGTCCTTCTTAAAAACAGCACCCAATGAAATTGACTGTTTTCCACAAAATGTGCTTTGAAGCATAAGACTTGTTATTTTGTTGTCCCTCTGTATTTGATCATAGTCACACTTACTGAAGTTCATCTTGTGTCACTCTGTCTTTAAGGAGGAGGCTAATTGTGTCAAAGGTTCAGGACAGAGATAAGTATAATTTCTGCAATCAAAGCAGCAAAGGCGTTTTGGGGGTTGGAGTGGTTTTATCGTTGGAAGATTTTATGGCAATTTATAGGGTGTCTTTTGCTTGCTCATGTAATTGTTCTTAAAAGCTCACCAAAATGGTGCGGTAATAAAAGTTGAAGTATAAATAAATAAATGTTACAGTCTCTTTTTTTCTTTCAATTTAGTTTTTAAAATTATAACCTATCTTTTCTTGTGCTTTTTTCCCTTCTTGGTAGAAGAAGTTAGAGTTTGAAGCACAGCACAGTAATTTGAACTGTATAGTGTTATCTGGTTTAAAGATGTGGCTTGTGACACTTGCTTGGGTGTGTTGTAATCCTACTTCTTACTCTCCCTGATGCAGATCGCTATTGTTTTCCTATAATGCATGTTTCTTGCTGTGGAATTCTTGGAGTTGAAATTTCCATTCCATACTGATATAAAAATGCAATGTAAGTGGCAATTTAGTTTAACAAAAACAAAATGTGCATAACTTTCTTCCCTAGGTCATTCTTAATCTTAAGAAAAATTTGAGATTGGTAAGGTTTTTCTCCTTTCACCTCCACAGAAGTTTGAAGATACTGACAGATTTCAACCTGCATTTGAAATTTCGCCTCGTTTTCAAATAATGAGTGAGATTAAAAGATTTGGAAGCTCTTAGTAGGAAAGGGTTAGACAGGGGAATTCATACAGCAGAAATTGTGGCAGGAACATGAGTTAAGGGGAGAATTATTGTGCCCCTTCCTACAAGTATGTTTGTGCCATATCAGGAAAGCAGATGCTTAATTAATTCACTCTTTAGCAATAGAGGTGATGGTTATTCTAGCTAAGGGTATAAAATGGAAAGTAACAGACAGAATAAATTTAATCTGACTATTTTTTGTGAAGATGTTCCTTTTTGTGGGGACTTCATATTATGCAGTTTTTAGCACTAAATTGGCTATTTTTTGCAAAGAGAGAGAGGCAGAGAAAGAAAGAAAGAAAGAAAGAAAGAAAGAAAGAAAGAAAGAAAGAAAGAAAGAAAGAAAGAAAGAAAGAAAAGAAGGAAGGAAGGAAGGAAGGAAGGAAGGAAGGAAGGAAGGAAGGAAGGAAGGAAGGAAGGAAGGAAAGAAGCTTTGTTTATTACTGGAATCAGTTGTGATAAAGACTTTTCAATGCTTACATGTCTTGATTCTGTGCAAAACAGAAGAAGCTTTCTTTCAATTAAAGGGATCATAACTCTCTCTTTAAAATGAGTACTCTACTTGTAAGGCAAATGAGTACTCCAAACTGTAAGGCAGTGGCCAGCAATTACTTTTAGTCACCACAGTTACCTTCACATGGATCATTAGACCATTAAAATTCCTAATCCATTTAAGAAGAAAGGTGGTTTACTAGGAAATTGGGATAGTCTTCCTTCCTATACATCCAGACAAACATGATAGCCAACATGTTTACTGGATTATAGTTACTTATGTTTACTTCCAGATAGTTACTTCATAGTTAGAGAACATTTGGTGCAGCCCAATTGCTTCAGAGGCCATACTCCAGTTTTGCTAGGCCAAAGTTGAAGTAAAAAAAAAAGTACAGACATCAGTTTTTATAAACCACATCAACTATACTGTATATACATCTTCCTGCATGCCTGTTCAGAAGTAAACAAGAGCATCATTTGAAAAGCTGCTCCTCAGAAGTGAGTCTCACTAGATAATGTGACTTACTGGAAAATAAGCTTATTTGGCTTATTTCCAGATAAGCATGTATAAGATTGCAGCCCTCTTATAGTGAATTAAACAATAAACTTGCCACACAAATAACATAGTAGCAGATTCTTCCAACCCCTTTTTTTCTGACCAAATAAGAAAACGTATGAAAGGGTTTCTTTTTCCTATAAAAAGGTTTTAATAAACTATCTTTGTGCAGTGCATTCGTATATGTGACTATTTAGATTTTATTTCAGTGAGGCTCATTGCCGAGTAAGAGAGGAATAGGGTGGCAGCCTTCCTCATAGTGAAGACTTCTTAGAGTCAAGGTTGACTCCTAGTGATTTCACAGACACCTTCCCCATGGTTTCATTGGAATAATATGGAAGTGGTTTGCCATTAGCTTCTAAACTATAGAGGGAGGCAATTGACTAGGACTGTTACATTATCAGGTTGCCTTTGCCCCTATTTGGAGGCAAAAGCTTATTTTCAACAACCGGTGAAGATAAATCATCCAGTGAAAAATAGGGTATCAAATTATGTCCAGAAGAAGCCCCCAAGAAGATAGACAAAATATACAGTATGTGTGTGTGTGTGTGCACACAAACAAACAAGCAGAGTCTAGGAGAAAAAAACATGATGCTGTTCAAAGTCAGTTTGTGGTTTCAGCTGTTTTGGGCCCAAGAATTTTCCAAGGCAGAGTTCTGCTGTGGCCCCAGATACTGAAAGATGTAATGATCCTGGAAAATTTCTGGCAGTGGATAGTTAGGTAATTAGAGGCAAACTAAATACTTTTGTTGTCCAGCTTCCAGAGCAGTTTTAGTCATGTTGCTTAACTCCTGATTTGGCTCCTACTCGTGGATGCATTAATTCTGTGCATGCAGTGACCTTCTACCTTATGTGCTGACAATGAAACTGGGTCAAGATTGTAAAGTTGTTTGCATAATGAAACTGTGTCTAGCAATTACACCAAGGCAAAATAATAAATTGGCTGCAAGCTATCCAGGATTGTTTACTTCAACTATAACATCAGAAGCTGGTTATTTTATTCTTTGTTAGAAATTGTGGTTTGCTCAAAGGGATGAATGTTGAGCTAGCCACAATTTCTTGCTTTATAGCTAACTGATATGTATATGTGCATGTGTGTATTTGAGCAAGGAATGAAGGGTTGAATTATCACATACATACACAACAGCAGAAGTAATCTCATCAATTGTAGATGAGATCAAATGAGATGTGGGTCTTCAGTGTAATATGGAAATCTGGGAATTTCTTCCCTGTGTATTCTCTACTGTGTTGGCTTGCTAGTACAGTTTAGTGAGATGACAGCTAAGGAATAGCCTCCTTTCTCTTCTTAAATGCAACAATTTAGTGACAGACCTAACAACATCTGCTCTGGAACGTGTAGGTAACCAGGAGACAAGCAGTCTACACTATGTTGAGTAGTGATTCGTTGACCAGGTGACCCCTTTCCCACCAGCAAGCCTGCCTTATTAAAACTTGGTTTCCTACACAAACTCCTTAGAATATATAATGCATACAAGAGGTATTAACTGGCTATCTGACAGACCTGGATCTCCTGCTGTTTAACACAAAAGGGTAGGACTGGGACAAGGAAGACAGGAGAATGCTGAATATGAATGCAACATGGTCAGTACCCCTCTTTTCAGTATTCAAATTACTTATGCAAGAATAATGCCTGTCTTGTTAAAATTATATACTATTTTAAAAAGTGAGACAAGAATAACTAACGTGAATATGAGAATATCCAACCTGAATCCAGCCCATGCTGTCTGGGACTTACGAGAGTTTTAACCAGACACATCTTCAGGACATCAGATAGGATCCCTGTTGGGTTCTCCCAGGGAATAATTCAGTGTACCACGTTTTGGTTTGCTTATAGAATTATTCTCAGATAATGGCTCTTTTATCATGAACAAATAATTCCAATGCATTTCAGTTGCTCTGTTGCTTGGTGACCAGTTTGGCTCATTTGTGGATCATACTATTCCTCAGTGGAATTGTTGCCATGAGAAGTATTCATTTTGATGTGGTTATATGTGATATCTCCCCCTACCAGATTGAAAGAGAAATGGGTTAAAGAGCTCCTGGTCTTCTCAATCTGATGATTGAGTCACTTTTCCTGGATGAATGATGAACCAGAAGTTGAATTTAATTCAATATTTGAATATCTTATATTAATGGATTTCAGTAACAGACTCTTTAAGAGCTGAGGTGACCTTGGACTTAATTTTATTAGTAGGTGTAGGGGCTCAATAGCACAATGGAAAGCCAGAACAAACCTTGACGGGTGACCACTTTGAGTCATTGATGAAACCACATTCAAGCCATATGCTACTGAGCAGGAAGTCTGCATTTCCAAGAGTATAATGGTAATAGGGATTCTTTGCTTTGATGTGACTGTTTGCTACATGTTTATAAACTGAATATGACCTGCTACATCCATTCCCAGATGGGATTTTGATATCTTCCAGACCCAGTATCTGGAGACACAATAGCATGCTACAGCGATATACATTAGGGACTTAAGTGAAGGAGTCAGCGAGGACATTGCCATTGCAATTATCTGTAGTAGTAAAACACCAATTAGGTTTAAGAAGTTTCCTTTATGGAATGTCCTTAATACAGATGCTTGGCTAGGACCCATTCCATTAAGTTTTAGGTTGCTAAGTTAAAACGATTTGTTCAAGCTTTTAATGAACATTTATGTTGATTTCAGTGCTGAGATTTTATTGACTTTATCATTTTCCTTTTGCTACATTCTGATGTTAATTAATTTTATGGATTTTACAGTCTGTAGATTTTTTAAGTTGCAGTGATTGTGGTGTTTTGTTATCTGACTTTCTAGAAGCCGCTTAGTAAACGCCTTTGATATTTAAAGCTGAGATATAAATATTTTAAGCACATACACTTCTTGAAAAAAACCTACAACATAATATTCTGTGGTGTATGTATCATTTCTCTAATTAATTTTCAGCATATAAAGCTATTCATAAAGTACTGTCAGATTGTGATGGACGACAATTTTGTTTTATTTAATTTTTTTTACATTATATGTTTCTATTGCATCTACTTTCTTTACAGTGATATACTGTATATTTTATTATAAAAAACTGAAGAAATGGGTGTTGGGGGAGGAGGTGGTGTTTAAAAAATAGGCAGAGTCTCAGCTGCCAATCAGTAGAATCAAATGGAAGATCCAGTCTCTTTTTTCTGGTAATATTCTTTATGAGTAGAGTGGATGCCTCCTGAGTTGTAAAATTCTGTGAGATTAACATAAATCTTGGCTTTTTGCCTCTGTGAGCATTGAGATATTATTTTGTTCTGTGGCTATGTTCATTCTAGAACAGCATTACCCAACCTTTTTTGACCCAACACCCTTTTCCAAAATCTTTTTCAGCCCAACACCCCCCTCATGTTCCGTATTTTCAGTTAACATTCGCTATTTCCAAATCTTGACACAGTAATCAGGTTAGTCTTCTTAGTTAGAAGCAGCCAGAATTCATGTGATCTGAGATTGTTATGTGATCTATGATCCACAACAACCTATCACCAGTGTGGGAATTTTGTAGAGCCCTGAGGCACAGCATCATTGCAATCACATCCGACTTCCAAGGTATAGAAAGTAAAGAAGATGACCTTGACAGAAATATGCAAGAACCTTTACCTAGGCCAGGGCTTTCCAAAGTTTTTCCCGCGGCGACACACCAACCGGCGTTGGTGTGTCTCCGCGGGAAAACCCGGAAGTGCCGTCCTTGCGGCAGCGCGCAAAAACCCGGAAGCGCTGCTGCCGCTTTCGGGTTTTGCGCGCTGCAGTTGGTGTGTCGCCACGGGAAAACCCGGAAGCGCTGATGATGATCAGCGCTTCCGGGTTGTGTGGCGACACACAGTTTGGAAAGCTCTGACCTAGGCAAAGGGACCTGAAACATTTTTTTAGCCCTGGGAAATATTTGAAAGTGGCTCAGGCAGATGCCTCCCTGATTCACTGGGGTATAAGAAAGGGGGGGGGGAGGTATAGTACAAACAGACTTTCAAGATTCTGTATTATAGTCCATCTCAATAAAGGTAGTTCTAGTCTTCCTGTGGAGTT
Organism: Charina bottae; assembly: GCA_023362775.1. Lineage (NCBI taxonomy): Eukaryota > Metazoa > Chordata > Lepidosauria > Squamata > Charinaidae > Charina > Charina bottae. The sequence goes on along the minus strand of JALMGJ010000002.1, from coordinate 133,850,022 downwards.
GATTTCTTGGTCTGGCTTACCTAGTGGGGTTGACAGAATGTCAACAACCCCTAATAGCGCCCAATGTCCCCCTAAAGATTATAGTCGCATCAGTGCACCCCTGAAAGACTGTAGCCTGGTGGACTTGACTGCCCACCTTGTAAACACTGTTCTAAGGAGACCCAGGTTAGATTGTTGAGCTGGAAAGTTGTTCCTGATGCAGTTTCTTGATTCTGACACCAGAACCCCATGGAATGGTTTGAATTTCCCACTTTGAACTTGACTGGGATTGTTATAGGCATAAAATGGAGAAGGTATTGAAAGGATGTGGTATCAGATTTAGCACACTGGGTTTGTATTTAGCACATTATCATAGAAACCCAAGGCAGATCAGTACTGCTCCTCTGGATGAGTCTTGACTTGTAGGATTTTAATTGTATGCAAAGTCTGGCTGAGGTAAATATAGTCTAGCTGCTAGATTGACTGGAAATACTGAGCTGGTGCAAGGCAGCCCTCTTGACAATTAATTAAAGTGCCCAAGCACTGGAAACATTTCCCGAGGAAAGGTGGTGGTGGCGGCTTTCTGTGAGGCCACTGGAATGAAGTAAATTCCTCCATTCTGAAGTTCCATAAAACTCCAGGCAAATCCTTGGGGAACTGTACATAAAATATCATATCATTTTAAAATATCAACCTTCTACCCCTTAGTCAAAATTCCCCTTAGTCATTCTCATAAGGCCCTTTCCCAAAAGAAAGTACGTATTTATTGAATCAATTTGTTAGCCACCTCAATGGCTAAAGCAACTCTAGGTGGCCTTGTGTTTTGTAGATCAGGGAATGGAGCAGCACAGGCAAGCATTAAAAAGCCAAGTGGTACACTGAGTGAAAAGAAAAGGGAATAAAGGAAAACACGTAAATATATCTATATTAAATCCACCTATACATTAAATGTGCTAAAGCAACAGAAAAGTCTAACGTCATAGTTTCTGATACCACTGCAGAAGATGCTTGGCCAATAGTACCATGAGCTGAAGTAGCGTTTTGAATAAATGAAATGATGAAAAGCTAAATGTAATAGAAATGGCAAAAAATTATGTTCTAGGGTGTGGCTGGGTGGTTGTGTTTGCTTATATGTCCCTTGCACCCAGGGGGGCATGTTCTAGTATTCTGTCTTCCTCTACATCCTATTGATTGATGCTCTGGAAAAGGACCACTTTTGTCCAACTTCTCTGGGGAGCGGGAAGGAACCCCCCAGTGATCCCAATCATAAAGAAAATAAATGTCTATGCAAGCCAGCCAGTTAGTGCTGAAGCTGCAGCCATGCGTGTATCATTTTAAAAATTGTGTATTTTTATTACATAATTGGCAATTAGCAATTTTTGGACACTTTCTTAGGGTGGTCCTTTATTGAACAGTTGCAGTAGGCAAGATGGGTTATAAGCAAGGTGCTGTCACTAGTATCACCAAGTCCAAACTCAGGAAAAGTTGCAGTTGGCACACAAGCCATAGTTGTATAAGCAGCCACCACCTGTAAATCCAGTGTTAGCTGGAGGTCAAAGCGCACTCCCACACTATGAACCTGTTCATTCCAGAGGAGTGCAGCTCTATCAAAAACATGCTTCATTTCACTCCCCAAGTCCAGTTTTGGTAGTTGGTAATTTTATCCTGATCAACTTCTTTCTTATCTAGCATAATAATGGCACCCCACTCCAAAGGTCTGAATTATCTCCCCCAGTAGTTTCATATAGATGTCAAACAGCATGGGGGACAAGGTAGTACCCTGTGAGGTACCATACTGTCTAGGGGTTGAACAGTAATACTGCAACACCACCTTCTGAACATGTCCTGACAGGAAGAACTAGAGCCACTACAAAGAAGTGTACCCAAGACTCAACCCTACTAGATGACCCAGAAGGGTACATTGGCTGATAATATTGAAAGCCACTGAGAGGATCAATCAAACTAGCAGGGTTGCATTTCCTCTGTCTGGTTTCCAGCATAGGCCATCCACCAAGGTAACCAGAATAGTCTCAGTACCATAATCTGGATGAAATCCCTATTGAAATAGCTCCCAATCGGTTACATACAGATGGATTTGGAGTTGTGAGGCCACAATTATGCCAATCAACCTGCACAGAGAATGCAATATTTGAGGCTGACCTATAATTACAAAGATTGTCCCTTCCAGGTTGGGGGGAGGCACTATGTAATGGTTGATTCCCAGACTGATAAGGATTCGGGAGACTATTTCTTTTTTTGTCAATGAACAAGCCCCTCAGTTTGCCAATTCACAAAAAAAAGTAAGAAAGAAAATGAAGAAGAATCTGCCCTAATGTATGTTGGGGCACCTCACAGAGTTGTAGTTGTGGGGAAAACGGGGGAAAATAGGAGGAGGAAGGAGTATTAGGTATGTTTGCCGCCTTGAGTTATTTATAAAAACAATAAAGGCAGGATAGAATATATATATATGTATGTATGTATGTATGTATGTATGTATGTATGTATGTATAGGTTCCCCCCGCACATTTGTGCAGTCGTGTCCGACTCTAGGGGCCGGTGCTCATCTCCGTTTGTTAGCCGAAGAGCCAGCATTGTCCGAAGACGCTTCCGCGGTCATGTGGCCGCATGACACGCGCGGAACGCTGTTACCTACCCACCGAAGTGGTACCTATTCATCTACTTGCATTTGCATGCTTTCGAATTGCTAGGTTGGCAAGAGCTGGAGCTAGTGCAGGAGCTCGCTCTGCATGCAGGGCTAGGGATTTGAACCTCCGAACTTGCGATCTTCCGATCGACAAGCCTGGCGTCTTACCCGCTGAGCCACCACGCCCCCATATATATATATATATATATATATATATATATATATATATATTGAATATATATATATATATATATATATATTCAATATATATATATATATATATATATATATTCAATATATATATATATATATATATATATATTCAATATATATATTCTCTCTCTCTCTCTCTCTCTCTCTCTCTATATATATATATATATATATATATATATATATATATATATATTGAAAGATTTATACGATCTGAAGGGAAACCAGAATATATATATATTGTATATTGGTTGTATGTTGGAAAATAGTTCAGTTGGAATTCTTGTAGCCCCATTCCTTTTTTCTTAATAATGTTTTGCAAAAAAACACTGTGAGAATCATGCTTGGAAAAAGAATAACTTTCAGTTTTGGGCAGAGGCTTTTTCATTACACGAAAACATTACATAACTGGCTCTTTTAAGCAGGGAGGCATCCATCTCACATTCAAGGAGGCATTAATAACCTCTCTTAACAATGGAGCCAGTACCAGCCTGGCCCATTTAATCAGCCAGGAGGAGCAAGGGTTAGCAAGAAGCTGGTAGATACCCTGTTCACGTATGTGAGATCTTCAAGCTGAAAAGAATCCATAAATGCAGCAGTTACCAGAGTTATTTCCTTATGACCTATCCCAACAATCAAATCCAAATTAAAATGAAACCCAAGAACAATGTAAATTGCTCACAGCGAATCTCTGACTGTTCTAGCTACTCTCCCACAACATCTTGATAGAGGAGATGCTAACTATCAAGTATGGAATGGCATCTCATTCCTGCTCTATGCAGATGGCAGAGAACTAAGCACCTTTCTCTGCAACCACTGCCATGGAGTAAAGATTTCAGATGGGCCTTAAAAAGAGTCTCACTCTGTGTTTGATTTGATCCATGCTAAGAGCTCCTCCATCTGTCTCCACCCACTGCTTGTTTGCTTCATTCCTCTCACCATTTTGTCAATCAAAGTCCTGATTACAGGGCACTTAGGAACGATAGTGAAAACCTCCAAAGCCATATCATTGTTCTGCAGAATTGGCTAGGGTTTCAGTAGTATCCCTGATGGATGAGGTGGGAAATTGCTCAAGAACATTCAGAAAACCCTCTGATCCATTTTAATTGATCCTCCACTCTTGCAGAGATCTATAACAACTGCCAATCTAAAACTGACCAGCTGTAAGGAGCCAGGAGCCTGAGACAGGACTATTATCAAAACACTGTGCAGGTTCATTCCACGTCTAAGGCCAAAAAAGTGAATGGCAAGACATCTAAGAAAGAGGTACAGAATTTAAATGCCTTGTTTGATAGAAATATCCTGCAATAATTGATCTTCTTTGTTATTAACGTTTCTTTGGTATCTGCAAAAAGTCTTATCCTTGACTTTTTGCTACTAGTTTCTGAATTCAGATTTGGGTTTCTAGAGAGAGTGGGAGGCAGAGGGAGATTGCTTTGCTCTGTGTGCAGCTCTGTCACAGAGAGTGATTTGTTCATGACAATAGAATTATAGAAAGCTTCTCCACTTTCAGCTCACCAGTACCAGCTGGACAGAATTCCAGGTCCAGGGTGTGCCCTGCTGCATGTATGTATGGGGCCAGGTACCAATTGGGACTCATGAAATTGTGAGACATTCCTGTTTCCGCATGTTCAGCATAAACATTTATGTATTTGTTAGATCGTATCCCACTGTTCCTTTAGGAGCTCAAGGCAGCATACACAGTACTCCCTCCTCCAGTTTCCCCACAACAACAGGTTGGTTGGACTGAGAAAAAGCTATTGGCCTTTAGTCACCTAGTGAGCTTCCATGGCTAAGGGTAGACTTGAACCTGGATGGTTCCATCCAACATTTTAACCATTACAACAGACTGGCTCACATTGAAGTCCGCCAAGATAAGAAGACTAGTGTAGTCCAGTGTCATACCAGAGATGACTTCACCTAGTTCAGGAAGACTGATTGTTGTGAAATGGGGTAATTCAATATACAATATCTAGCAGCTGCTTCTTCCTCCAGTTGCATGCCTTCCCTTCTCTCCTATCCACTCTTTCAACTGCATCTGCATCTGCATCTGCATGGCTCCAGTGTTTTCCCAATATGTGATGTGCTAAGACGCTTCCTGTTTTCTCTTGATGACAAGTCTTCTCTTTTCAGACACTGAGACAGGCAGTCCCTCAAATAGCTAGGCTCTATGCCATGTAGGGATTTATAGGTGATAAACAGCACCTTGACTTTGCACCAGGAAGCCAACTGATAACCACATAGCAGGGGTGTTATATGGGCATAGAGGCCTGCCCATCACTGCCTAGTACTGCCGTATCCTGGATTATCTGTAGTTTCCACATGGTCTCCAAGGGCAGTCCCAAGCTGAATGCAAGACTTATTTGGCATACACTCAGCTCCTGGTGATTTCATGGATGTGTCCATGTAATTTTCTTGGCAATAATTCAAATTGATTTACTATTACCTTCTTCTGGAATTTTTCTTAATCTTCCCATTCTATTTTTATTATTATTATTAAATTTATATTACCACCCATCTCCCCCATCGGGGACCCTGGGTGGTTAGACTATTCTAGTCTGCAGCCCTGAGTTTTTCTGGTGTTTTCACATCCAACTCTAACCAGGTCCAACTTTGCTTAGCCTTTTTTGAGATCAGCCAAGGTTGGTTAAGTACAACCATCCACTGAAGATGTTACGTACTTACAAAACAGCCAGGGTGGAGCAGGGGTTAAAGTGTTGGACTGGGATCTGGGATATCTAGATTCAAGTCCCCCCTCAGCTTTGGAAGATCACTGGGATGACTTGGGGCCAGTCACTAGCTCTCAGCCCAACCTACCCCACACTATCCCATTTGTTGTGGGGAAAAAATGGATGTCTGTCTGTTGCCCTGAACTCCTGGAAAAAGTGTAGGATAGAAATCCAACAAATTAAATGCAAATATTTAAATTTTAAAACACAAGCTATTGTCTCTCAACTTTCTTCCCTTCCTTTCTCCCTTTTCCTTATTTTTTAACTTGTTCTCTATATTCTCTCCTTCTCCCTCTGACACTCTGCTTTTGCCAGTTCCCTGGCATTTTGTCAGGCACCTGTGACTTTTAGCAATACAGCTTCTGAGATGAGGATGTAAGTGAGAGAGCAGAAAGCAGCTGTGTGTCCCAACCCAGCAAGGATGCAGGATAGAGAGGTGTCCTTTGGGAGGACACTCTAGCTGACAGTTCTGGGGTTGGGCCTCTAAGTCTGCAGGTCTGCATTTTCTTCCTATTATGTCTCTTGATCCCCTCCCAGCTGTAGTATGGGAGGGCATTGGATATGCAGGGGGAAGTCTAGTGAACCACAGAAAGTCAGGCCAAACTTGTTAGCTTGCTGACTTCTGTTCTGTAATATAAAGTATATATTGCAATCAAGGGCACACTGGTAAAACACAGGAATTTGCTTACTATTTTTATTTTTGCTTCCAAAGCAGCACCAGAATGGCAAGACTGGATCCTATGGTTTGGAAAAAAACAATGAATATGTCCCCTGTATCAATTTCACGTTCTATTTACTCTTGATTAAAAAACATGGTTACCTGTATACTTTCTCCAGTGGGCACACAGAATCCTTTTGCAAGAGGTAGGTTAAGGATGCAGGCTAGAAACCAGGAGACTGAGAGTTCTAGTCCCGCCTTAGGCATGAAAGCCGGCTGGGTGACCTTGGGCCAGTCACACTCTCTCTCAGCCCTAGGAAGGAACCAATAGCAAACCAGGAGACTGAGAGTTCTAGTCCCACCTTAGGCATGAAAGCTGGCTGGGTGACCTTGGGCCAGTCACTCTCTCTCAGCTCATGATGTCAGGCTCTGGTGACAAGCTGGTTGGTCAATTCCTGTCGCAACCAATGGATGAACATTTGGTTGATCCAAAAAGCAGACCCTGCACCCATGGGAAAATGTTAGGAAGAAGGGGGGGAAGGCTATTTAACAAAGAGAGAAAATATTAAAATAAGCTATCTTGATCTAATATAGGAAAGGAAACAGTTGCTCTGAAGTAAAAAAAAAGTTTCAGGAGACTCAGTGATGGATCTTCTACGTCAGCGTTCCATACATATTTTCAACCCGTTTGACAGACATCAGATTCAGGAAAATATTTCTTTAACTTGACTCTCAGTTCACACAAAATTGACATCGGTTCTTGTCCATGGTGCTGATTTTGATTCCTTTAACAATCTCACATTTTCAGAACTGGGTATGTGAAAAATATTGCATGCATTAACTCTTCCATGCCTGGATTTGGTTTCAGGTGCCCTGTCTTAGTGCGTTCACAGACCAGAGTGCTACACCATGCTGGGACATCAGCGGCAGCTGAGGAAGAGAAGGCACTGGGGAAATGGGGCGATAGGTAGGCTGGTGGGGCATGCCACACTAGAGCTATGGAGGAGAGAAAGGCTTTGCCCTACTTGCCCAGTCTATATTTTGTTTTATCTGAAACATGGAATAATCAAAGCATTTGGTAGCTGACTCAAAATGGGACAGCAAAACTTCCTGAATATATGTTTGTTCTGGGGCTTCAAACAAAACATTTCCCATGTGGTTCTAATATAGATTGGCCTTATGGTGCAAGTGCTTTTCCAGTTTCTTCCCCCCAGATTAGTCCACAAACCGAAGCCATTTGAATCTAGTATGTTTCTTCTTCATTGTTTGTTTACTGTTATCACCATCATCATCATCATGATCATCATCATTAGATTTTTATCCCATAAAATATTTTTATGGGATATTTGGTCCCATTTTTTTTTAACATTTGGTCAACTCAAGGTGGTGAACATACTTAATACTCCTGCCTCCTATTTTCATATGATAATGCTGTATCATATTTGGCTGGAGATTTTATGAGAATATCTTACATACATCAAAAGTGTGCATGCTTCAAAAATTATTCAGAATAAGTACTTCACATCTCATGATAGTACACCTTTCTGCTATTTTTAAAGCTGCTGAGTCTTTTTCCAGGCTTCCACACAAGTCTGAGGAAAATATACCACTGCTTTGAAAAGTCCATCCCATAAAGTTAATGTGATTCCTAAAACATCAGCAGCTTTTTTTTTCCAGGCTTGCACAGGAACCTTTAAAAACTTGGGCTGCTTTAATGAATAGCAGAGAAGTACCGTACGTGCACAAGGTTCAAAGCTCTTTTTCAGAATCACTTTTAAAATGTATGCATCATGCATCCCAGCAGCTGGCCAGTACCTAACTGACTTTGTCTCAGCTTGGCAGTAGCTAAGTAAAATTAGACCTGGTTTAGAACTTGGACGGGAGACCAGGAGGGGATTCCTGGTCTGTTGGCTAGACTGGGAAGTTGGAAAACATCCCTGGAAAAGGAAATTGCAAACCAGTTTTAGAGTGTCACCAAGAAAACAGCGTGAAAATGGCAAGACTAGCATTGCTTGATGGCATCTTTACCTTTACTTTCTTGTTATAGGCCTGTCTCATAATGGGACAGGTCTTCGGCCTCTGTTCCTTTACTGATTTTGTATGACACCATGAATAATACTTATTCAATATAAAGAAACCTGGTTCTGTTTATTGAGCTGCAGTAGAAATGCCGTGTTGGGCTTTATCAGTTACATTGACCACCAGGAGATACCACGTGACCCGTTTTGTCCTTTATTGGGAGTCTTCAGACACAGGTAGCCAGGAATTGGACTCATGGATCTTTGAACTTGAGATGACTATACACAATGCATTCGCTTTAGGAGTTATCCAGGTCCTGGGACTCAGTGAAGCTCTCAGAGCGGAGAAATACAAATGTTATATTATGTCATGCCTCATGTATGAGATTTTACTAGACCTCCCCACCCCTGCCATGGGAGGGGGGAATTTCTCTGTTTTTGCAAAGTTTTTGCAAAATCCTGTGTGGCATTTTTCAGTTACAGGAGTTCTATTAAATTGACTCAGAAGAGCCACTGAGGCAAATGGATCTTTAGCTATTACAAATAGGCCCATGTTGGATAGAGAGGAAGCAATATACTAATGCAGCTGTGCTCTTGGTTATGCACTGCATCTACTGTAGAGAAACAGCTGAGATCAGTTAGTTTCTTCCAATGGCAGTATGGATATACTAAGTTTAAAACAATTAAAACAATCCTCTTGGACTCGCGACTCCTGCTCGAAGAGCAGGTGGCAGTCGTGGCCAGGAGGGCCTTCGCACAACTTTCTGTTGTGCGCCAGTTACGACCTTTCCTGGAACGACAGGACCTTCGAACGGTCACTCATGCCCTGGTTATCTCACATATAGACTACTGTAATGCGCTCTACATGGGGCTACCCTTGAAGAGTATCTGGAAGCTTCAGCTGATCCAGAATGCGGCCGCACGAACTATCTTGGAAGTCCCTTATTGGACTCATGTAACACCATTGTTACGCGAGCTGCACTGGGTTCCAGTTTGCTTCTGGGTGCAATTCAAGGTGTTGGTTATGACCTTTAAAGCCCTTCATGGCATGGGACCAGGTTACCTAAGGGACCGTCTTATCCCCATTACATTGTCCCGTCCCATCCGGTCATGGGAGGTTGAATGAAATCTCTGCAATGGGAGAGGGAGGGCATGCTACGGACCCCATCGGTCAAAGAATTCCATCTAACGGGGTCACGGAAGCGTGCCTTCTCTGCAGTAGCGCCTGCTCTGTGGAATATTCTTCCCCCAGAGTTAAGACAGTCCGCCTCGCTCCTGGACTTCCGGAAAAAACTCAAGACTTGGCTTTGCCAACAGGCCTGCGGCGGGAAGAAGAGTATAAACTCTTGGGGATGGCCAACACCTTAGGATGGCCCTAGAATTGCCCTTCCAATGTTTTAAGAAGATACCACCATCTTGATTTTATTATATTTATTGTATTTTTAAATTGTCTATTTTAATGTTTAATGTTTATTCAACTTTATATTGGATTGTAAACTGCCCAGAGTCCCTTTGAGGGAGTTGGGTGGTGATAAATCAAATAAATAAATAAATAAATAAATAAATTTCTCTTCAGAGTAATTCTGCACTCATTTAAACTCCCAGGCTATACGTCTTTATTCAGTTCTTTCTGTTTCCAGCATTTATTTATGTTGGTATTTGAAGTAATACAACTAAGCTGGAATAGATACACTCTTTATTCTGTAACACTAAATGCATTCACGTTTTTTTTTTAAAAAAATAGATTTTTAATGATAACTCTACAGCATCTATATCCTTTTAAAAAATAAAACTCCAAAAACCTTCTGGCACTTTAAAGATGACCAGATTGATTCTGGCATAAGCAAATCTGAATATTTTCAAACTTTTCTGCGCAGAAAAGTTTTTGAAAAAAAAAATTTCAAGAAGTGTTCAACCCCTGATTTTAAAACATGGGATTGGAATGTAAAGGAAGCCACATTTTGTTCCAGACCTCATATTCTATACTGTATAGCAGAAATAATAAGTGTATTAAATAACCAGGAGCTCTGCATGGCTTTTATCTGCTTTTGTGATTTGTTGTCATGGTGACAACAGCCCTTGAGTAGCCAAATAAAAACATGTCTCCCCTTGCAGAGATTTCATTCAACTATGCTGAAATTACCTTCTTCTGGGACATATTTTGACTTTCCAGACTAACTTATGGCCCTGGAATTCCATGAGAGTCTTCCATCCAAGTACTAACTGGACCCAACTCAGCTTACCTTCCAGAGCCAGACAAGGTCAGTGAGGTGATGTCGAGACATTTGGCAATAAGAACTCCTTATTGTTTATGTCTAGATGTTCACCTGAAACCCCTTTAAACAGAAATGAAACTTGCTTTTGTATGGAATAGCTTTGATATTGCTCAAAGCTCAAATCAAACCAGGAGCTACTATAATATTATTGCAGTTCCCTTCTGCTACATTATTAAAAACATGCCCTATCCAGTATGGTTGCACATAGTTTGTACTAGTATGTGCCTATAATACCCTTAGTAGATGGCAGCACCTAGCCAATCTTGGCTGACCTTGAAAAAGTTAAGCAGGGTCAGACCTGGTTATTACTTGGATGGAAGAGCATCAGCAAACTAAAAAAAAGGAAAAAAAAAAACAGTGGGAGAAGCAGAGTATCATGCCCTCAAGCATATTTTCCCAGGAGTTGGATATGTGTCAGTAAGACTGCACAAGAATCCTAACTGTTGGCTTCATTAAAAGCATAATTTAAGATTTAAGTCAAATGGAGGAAAACATATTTATAAAATTACCAATATTATATCATTCTCTATGCAACCAGTTTAGAATAATCTCCCTGAGTTTAAGAGAACTTCAGTAAAACACTACACAGTGCAAGTGTCTTGACTCAATTGAGGGGCAAGTTCCAATCTTTATTATTCGGGTAGCGAAAGGCCAAACAATAAGTTACACCTCTGGTTCAATTCTACCAAATATGTTCTACCTGAATCATCTCAAGGAATTTAAAGCACATATTATTATTAACTAGAATTAAAATAATTCCTTCTTGTAATTTTACGTACAGTTATTACCAAAAAGATTTTTTAAAAATTAGTGACTGATTTCTTTCTATACCTGGTGGTTCAGTGAACATGAACCTTCAGAATTTCCAGATTGCTGGAATTCTAAGCATTCTTGATAATCAAAAATATGTACTGTATAATGAGTAAGGAAACTTTCTAGAGATGCAAGAACAACAGCGTTTTTCTGACAGCTGGAAGCTGATCCTTAGTGGAAGTCCTATAGGTTTTCCTGCAGCATACCACTTCTAGATTTCCTGCCAATGATAATTGTTAGAACATTCCACAACAAACAAAAATTAATTACCATTTTAGCACCAGTGCAGTTTCCATTAGCAGAAACACTAGTCATTTTCCAGCAGGAATGCCCAGTGGTATTGTTCCCATGCTACTGACAGTATTAGATCATGGAGATGGAATGCTATTTTACGGAAAGGTACAATAGCATGCAAGTGATGGAGAACACAACTGCTAACTTTCTACACTGAATTACAGGCTGACATTTCTTTAAGGACTTCCAGACAGGCAGCCCCAGCCTTAGACAATTCAATACAGTGGTCTCTGGTGTAGGTTGCTGGGAGAAAGTTGCTGGAGCAAGATATTTGTACATAGAATGAGAAGTCCATCTTGTCCTTTTTCTTTTTTAGGCCACAAACTAACTGCTTCCAGGTGAGGCTTGCATTATGCATTTACCCTACAGTACTTGAAAATTTTGCAGAGGGTTCCAGACAGAAATATTTTCCATTTGTAATTGGAGTTCTTCTTCCCTATGATTTCTTACTACAGGAAATATTCTCGGGGAGAGAGATGAAGCAATACTGCATAGAGCAGTGTTTCTCAACCTTGGCAGCTTGAAGATGGGTGGACTTCAACTCCCAGAATTCCCCAGCCAGCATGCTGGCTGGGGAATTCTGGGAGTTGAAGTCCACCCATCTTCAAGCTGCCAAGGTTGAGAAACACTGGCATAGTGTCTCTTAACTGACAGCACTGGGAACCTTCTGTCTGGAAGTTTTCCTTGCCTAAAGCAAATGCCCGCTGCTCGAGTCCACAGAGAGGGCTTCCTCCAGAGTAGCCTTATCTTCCGGAATCTCCCTGTCACGGTGCTGACCATCCAGATGCCACTGGCTCTTGAAAAATTCTGACAGTCCACCAGTTGCCTGTGATCTGAGTGCTGAGAAAGTCAGCAATGTTCATTTTGTATCTCACCAATTTCTTTTGAAAAAAACCTCACTGAGTTCAGTGGGTCAGTTGTGACTCCTGTGTGAGATGTGGTTTGATAGCTACAGGCTCAGTAATCAGCCCTTTGTCTCCACAAATGCCTTAAACATTATAAAAACAATTTCCTTAAGAGATTGGAGTGGTAGACAGTTTCCTTTCTGTATTAAACTCAAGTATTCCCACTATTATTATTTTTTTTTGGCAGAGTTACTATTTTGGTCCTTACTGTGATATTTATAGTGTCATCTGTCTTTTCATTCGTAGCTCCAACAACCTTTGCAGATTAAGACCAGTTCACCTCCCTTGGCAAGCCTGCAGATTATCTGTCCTGGCCAGCCTGGGTTTATCTCCTTATGTTGGAGAGAGGAAATGGGATTGGGATTCCTCCGCTGTTTCTCCCTTCCTGAGAGGCTTCTGTAGAATTCAAACTGACATCCTCCTGAGCAGTTGCCTCCCCCATCTTTGCCCTCCTGCTTCCTCCCACTCTAAACACTTCATGTATTCTGAGAGGCTCTGGAACTGCACTCTGATAGCCCAGCTGCAGCTTCGAAGCCAGGGATCTGTGAGCAGAAGCGGCCCAATCAATGGCTCATAAAGCAGACACACAGCTGAGCCATAGAATCCCTGGATTGCTGCTCTCACTGCAGGTGCCCCTTAAACATGGTGTATGAAGGCCCTTTTTGTCAGAGATCTGTGAGCGCAGCCCTCCCCAAGCCGCCTCTTCCTCCTGGAGCGCAGATCCTCTCAGCTAGCTCTGCTCAGAAAAGGCCCAGCAATTTAACCCAGGAAGGGTTTGCTAACCACAGCGGCTGCCAAAAAAATAGCGTCAGGCCTTTCTAGAGGAATGGTTACTAGCACAACAAATGGGCAGGTGTTCTGTGGAAAACTGGATCCCAGTGTTTATGCATGAAGAATTGTTTCTCGGAATGAGAGTATTATATTTTTCAGAATATCATAGCTGGGAAAAATAGGATTCTGTTTCAACTCCTACAAATATTGCTGCGTGAGTCCTCACCTAGGATGCCTTGACGCTACAATTGTGGCAGTTCTGAGCAAGCACCGATATGGGGTTGAGATGACACCCATTATATAGTCTTCTTTAGATGAATAGGAGTTATCTAACCCATATCTATGATCCTACCATGTGTGCTCTGTTGCCATAAGATACGGTAATGGAAGGACTGAAACAGACTCACCTCCCAGAAAGAATGCAGAGACCTTGGGTAGTTCCAAGAAAGAGAGAGCTGTATGTCTCACTTGTGCACGTAAGCAACAGCGGAGAGAAGCAAAGGAGAGAAAATGGCAACACATCTGTTGCACCATTGTGATGCAAATTCCATCCTTTTGGCACACATGTCCTACACAAGTATGTAAAAGGCAGACGGAGCTTTCATCATGACATTGCAATCCACGTTTCTTCATTCTGACAAGATTGTGGCTTGCTCTGGATACCTCTGCTTGTGCACTAACGTTTTCTTACTGCAAAAGAGGAATGTTTGCATGTGTTCAGTGATCAAATGAATACTTTCCTCTTGTCTAAAATTCATGCATTTGACCACAAAGGAGAGTCTCTGTAAATGTTACCTAATAAGAAGAAAAAATGAATGCACCTCTTTTCCTTATTCTTCTCAGAATTAGAGAAAATAGATCAGGTAGCTCACATTTTCCCTCCTGCAGTGATTTTTCAGATCAGCCTTGCAACTTAGATTGACTCAAAAGTCCCCCCAAGTTGTTTGGCCTCAAATGGCTTGTTCTGGCCCTCATAATGGATTTGCATTTTGCAAACCTGAAATCTCCTGAGTCATATAGGCTGAATACTTGGAAAAAAAGTATCTCCTATAGTACTTCAATGTATATTATCTAATCACAAATTCCTGAATGATATTTTCATCAGCTGTTTTGGCTCATTGGGTTATAGTTTTACTGTTACTATTCCAAATCTGATACAGGTAGTCCTAGTTTAGCAACTGCCTCATTTAGCAACTGTTCGCAGTTACGATGGTGATGAAAAAGTAACTTTATGACCAATCCTTGCATGTATGACCTTCGCAGGTTTGTAAAGCAAAGGAAAGCTGAAGTAAGATCATAAGCACAGTTGCTGTTTCACTTAGCGATGGCTTCACTTAATGATTGAGTAGCTGGTCCCAACTGTGGTCATTAAATGAGGACTACCTCATTATTGCATTTACAATTCTAAAATGTAACATGCATCGCCCAATTTAAGATCCAACCCAGCTTTTTTTAACCTGTTGTCGAGATGCGTTGAACTAAAACTTCCAGCCATGGTGTCGCCTGATATACTGAGTGATCCTCAGGCTTCAAAAATGTTTTAAGAGTTGCCCATGGCCACCAACAGTTTGCTTCCCCTTCAACTACCCTTCTTTTCTATTCACCTTGTCCTATTAAAAACAAAGACAGTACTGGATCTCCAACAATCTTATCTAGTTGTGTCTTAAATTAGAAAAGAAGTGAAGAAATTCTTCTTTACACTTGGCATAATCCACTGGGATTTTTTTACTCACTTCATTGAAACAGCTGAGTCCTTTGTGTTGAATAAGTATGATTTCTGAAACTCCAGCGGAGGAGGAAGACGGGGGATGTTCAGTGCTTGCCCCCAATCACATTCCTCTTTCCAGCTGCTGTTTGGCCTGCTGAAAAAGAAAAAAAATATTGCATCTGGGAGAGGCCAGTATTAATCAAGGAAATAATATGCAGAAAAAGAGTTTTCCTTCCCCTCTCCCACTGAACAGATTGCCTTCTTCTTCCAGTTGCACTTTAAAAAAGAAGAAAAGCAAAGCAAAGCAGAAGAGCCTCTTGCATAAGATGTAGCTCAGCCTAAGCACTGAAAGCAAAAACCTATTTTTTTAAATACTAATAGCAACATTGCTCAAGAAACTGGTTTAGTCTAAGCCAGGGCTTCTCTACCAGGGTTCCGTGGAACCCTAGGGTTCCTCAAGAGGTCACTAGGGGTTCCCTGGGAGATCACGATTTATTTAAAAAAATATTTTCAAATTTGGGCAAATTCACATTAAAGAGGTAAGTTTCATTCTTTAATTTTAGTTTAAGAACCCTGTTAATGCATATACAGTATACGGGCCTACCCATGAAACGAATATAATAACGTTGTAACTTCTGGCCTACATTTGAGCCTGAACGTGCAGGGGTTCCCTGAGGCCTGAAAAATATTTCAAGGGTTCCTCCAGGGTCAGAAGGTTGAGAAAGGCTGATCTGAGCAGATTCATCAGGAAGGAAAGAAATTTGGAAATGGAGTGAAGCAAAGGCCGGTCCTAATGCAGGTGCTACAGGACAGCAAGTAACTTTGGAGAGCTCATGTGGGAGGTGTAATGAATAAAGCTACAAGGCGGGGAGTGGACCCTGTTGTGGAATTTGCCAAAGTAAGGAGCACAACACTGAGGAAAAGAACCATGTTTATTGCAACATTCATTGAGTGACTGCTTTACAAGAAAGAGGGACACTGAGCAATGGAAAAGCGAAGATTTTTATAGGAGTTGAGGGCCACAGGGTGGGAAATCCTAGGGATCTGATTGACTGGTCAGTTTGGGGAAGCTAGGCAGGTCCCTTGTCGGTGTACCTGGGGCAAGTTCTATTGTTAGGCAAAATGGACGTTTCAGGAGGGCAGCAGTGCTGAGGCAGGTCATTGTTAAGGAGATGGAATGTTGAGGTCATCAGCTGATGGAGGATGAGAGGTTGGGGTTTCTCTATGTTGCAATTCCCTTGTAAGGGTTGCCCTTGGGCTGGGCTGTGAGCTGGTGAGGAGGCTTCTATTCTTTTGTTTAGATGGGACTGCTGGAAGTGGGGCTTTGTCTGGGGCAGGGAGGGTCAATTTGGGTCTGATGGGATTAGGCAAAGAGAAGAACTGGGTTTGACCCTGGTCATATCTAAAAGATAGGGGGAGGGGTGCAGTCTCCTTTTTGTTTGTTATGTTTATTTTTTCCATTACAGGTAGTCCTCGTTTAATGACCACAATTGGGACTGGCAACTCGGTCATTAAATGAAGCAATCACTAAGTGAAACCATGACTATGCTTATGATCTTACTTCAGCTTTCCAAACCTGTGAAGGTCATAAATGCGAGGATTGGTCAAAAAGTTACTTTTTCATCACCGTCGTAACTGTGAATGGTTGCTGAACGAGGCAGTCACTAAACGAGGACTACCTGTACAGACACCAGGAGGGCATCTGTGTTCTGCTCTTTTGTTCTGAGCTGCTGCCCTACATATTCAGTAGAAACATGTGGTACAATACCTCACTGCACAGAAAGTGTCAGGAGGACTACAAGGGTGGGATGCTGTTGCTGCTGTTCCTGACATGCTGGTTTTCCAAATGTGGAGGATGTTTTGCAAAAGGAACCATATCATTAAACCCTAACCCTAAACCCTAACCCTTCCATTTTAAAGGGCTACTATCTAAGCAGGGCCTATAAAGCTATAGATCAGCAGTGAGGTCAGGCAGTTAGAGCTAAGTGGTTCTCTCTCTATTCCATTCAGTGACTTTGATTGTATGCTTTGTTCTGCCTATTAGAACAATCAGTTTTACATTAGATTAGTCAGTGTGGCATTCCTTCCTTCTCGGAGTCACGAACTTAGTTTCTGGGATGTCCCCTTCAAAAACAGCATGCTGTTTCAGGCGTTTCCCACTGTGCTGTCACTTCCCACTCAGCATGCATGTCTTTTGTGTCATTAATTTATCCCTGAGCTGACCTCCCTCGAAAGAGCAGCTGCATGGCTTCAGAAGGGCTTGGTACTTGCTAGAGCTAAATTACAGCCATCTATTAAAATTAAATTATCCCAGTGGGCCATAGATTAGGAATAAGGGAGTAAAACACCCTGCTGGAGTTGTTCCCTTTAAGACCTTCATCCAATCACGGGCATTTTCAGTTCCTGACTGGGAGATCCCACCTGGACAATGGGCCAGAAGAATTTCAGTTTCCTTGTGGCCTGGGCATCTAAAAATTTTCTATTCAAAATGCATGTGCACCTCTGTGTGTGTGTGAATAAATTAAATACTTTGCAAGATTAGTGCTTTAAACACAACTTTTGGGGCCAAGGAATTCCAAATATTTCCTCCATATGGCATAGAATTGTCCTAGACCATAGCAGTAGATTTCTAATGCATCAGCAGTATTACAAATGCCAGCATGCAAATGAATTGCCAGTTTCTGGCCTCAGAAGGAACAGCGCCAACCATGGAATGTAGTTCCCATACCCCTGGGCTTCTCTCTTGGCTGACAGAAGCAAGGATGCGTTCTTGCAGAAAGGGTAGAATTCCCCTACTGAGGATAAGCAAGGAGGGAAGAGATACTCATTACTATGGTGATGCTGTCATAAGAAGTTTTTCTGTTCCATGTTTTAGTATGTGTGGAATTAGACTAGAGCACAAACATTTATGACTGCTGTGCATGTGTTTTAGCATCTATTGTCTAATATGCCTAAAACCGGTGAAGGGTTTTCACTTATAGTACATTACAGTATATCCTTCATCCTCCCACTTAAGCATGCTGTCATGACCTCCATATGTATGTTTTTCCTTACATCCAGGCGACTTATTTATCAACTCAATGGAGCAACCAGTTAAATCATTTTCCTGGCACTACATTAATTAGTTTAAATGCCAGATTAATTATTTTGCATTACAAAGCATTCTGGACACTGTGATTGTGCTGCCTTTAATCTTTCTGCTGCTTACTGACCTCCCCTTTCTCCCATGCTGTGAGGTTAATTTTTATCTCTTCTGTTTTCTCATCTCCTCTTTAGTCTTTTGAAAGCCAGCATGCCCATTATTTAAAAGGAATGGATATAGTACACATTCAGGACAGAGCATATGCTTCCCCTCTTTCCTCCTTTTCCTCCTTTTGAAATCTGTGCAATTTTCCCACGATCCTTCATGTTTCAGGAGAAAAAGCACTCTTACCACCTTTTTCTCCCAAAGTGAGGCCTTTGTTCAAAGCCATTGCTCAATAAGTCAGCCAGTTGGCTGGCCACAGGTTGAAACTTGCCCGCTGCATTTTCTGCATTTGTTGCTTTTCAGCGATGTGCATATTGACAAAATGATGTGCCTCAGACAGGCTCTGAAGTATACCTAGGCTGTATGTATACACATAACAACTACGAATTGGGGGACTGCAGAATAGACTAG
Source organism: Charina bottae (assembly GCA_023362775.1). Classification (NCBI taxonomy): domain Eukaryota; kingdom Metazoa; phylum Chordata; class Lepidosauria; order Squamata; family Charinaidae; genus Charina; species Charina bottae. The sequence continues at coordinate 133,831,359 of JALMGJ010000002.1, read as the reverse complement.
ATTAATGGGAATCATCAGAGCTGTGGGAAGTGGGAGGTAAGGTTACTCAGAGACTTGACAGTGTTAAGCCATCAGCATTGATGATTACTGTTGCATGGATAAAACCACAGGATATGGCAGGATTTCTGTCTTGCAGGGATCCCATGCCTTTCCAAGCTGGGAGACCATGAGGTCACAACAAGCCTTGTTCCCTTCATAGATGGAAAAGCCGGGTTGGCTCTGTGCTTCTTCTGTGTCTCTGGTTCTAAATTAGCCCATTTCTGGGAGCTGGTAGGAGAGCAGTTGGGAGAACAGGACGACATCTTTCCTTTTCTTTCCAGCAGGATTTGAGGGATAGTGGATTTGTCAGAGGCAAGTGGGTGTAAGACAGCAGGGGTGCAGGAAGAGGGAATCTTTGACTTCTGAATTAGCTTTGAGTCTGCAAGAAAGGAAAACCAAAGCTGTGCAAGATGTAGACTGGAGGCTTCCTGCTGGGCTCTGTCCCAGCTCTATCCTCTCTGGTTCCTCTTTCCAAATATTGGCTCCTCCCCCATCAACCTTTCCTGAACCTCCCTTTCTCACCTTTTCCCTCTTGCTTATCTCCCTACAGATGGCACTCCCTTGAGTGAGCTCTCCTGGTCCTCCTCTCTGGTGGTTGTGGCCGTTTCCTTCTCAGGACTCTTCACCTTTATCTTCCTCATGTTGGCCTGTCTGTGCTGCAAGAAAGGGGGCATTGGCTTCAAGGTAAGCCCAGGGGGAGGTCCAAAGCTCTCCGGCTGCCAACAGTATAGCAGGGCTGCAGTGCATAAGGGTGTCTTCTGCTGAGTCCGTGACATTAACACAGCTTTTGCCATCCTGGTGGCTTCTGGATACATAGCTGGGATTTCTCAAGTTTGTCGTCTGGTCAGTCTAAAGGCCACCAGGCTGGGGAAGGTTACACTAACATGAGATATTGTTTGCAAGGAGAAGGAAGTAATGCTCAGGGTGAAGACAAGGCTGGAACCTGCTTTGACCATTAAGTTACTGTGGGAGTAGGAGACAAGATTCCTGAAGAAGCAGCTTGGGCCACCCTGGAGTATAAAGTACAGGCAGAAAGTATTTTGTCAGAGGAACAACATGGTGCGTGTATGTGTCAGACATGAGAAGCATGAATCAAGCAATCTCAGCAGCAGGGGTTGCAGCAGGAGGGCATTCAGTGGGATAAGGAGGAGATGTGGGCTGGGACATCAGAATAAAGCCTTGCGGCAGGGGCTTGCTGAGAAGCAAGTCTCAGAGCACGACAGGGGATGGCTGTCTGGCAGCGTGATGGAAATAAAAAGGCCTAATGAGCCTTCACAAGCCAGAGGCAGAAGCAGATGAATGAGAACATAAGAAGCCGTCTTATCCAGGTCCAACTCTTGCATGTCTAGGTGTGATCAGCAGCATCCCTCATGGGTCTCAGGCAGAGAAAGGTCCTTTCCATGACCTGATACTTCATCCAGCTTAGTGGAAGGTGCCAGGGTGTACATGCCAAGACTGGGTTCCTAGTATCTCCCTACAGAAGCATCGTGAGACAAAATGTTGGATGCTATTTTCACTCTTTCTGAAATGTTGTATAGAGGCTTAGGCCTGGCTCTGCGTTCCAGGAACATGGATATTGTAGAGAAACTTTCTTTCTACACATTGAACACTTTGGCTCAGTATGCAGGTACCCTTCTAGTTCTGCTCTTGTATGGTTTTAAAGGTCTCCTCCAGTATGGAGTGAGAGGGAGTCCTTGTTCAGGAAAAGTTTAGGAATTCAGTAGGGAAAGCAAGATCTTTGTCAACATCCTGGGGGTCGTGCTGTGCTGTGAGGTGCAGATAAGAGCCCTGGAAAAAATAAAGTGAAGAGGCATCAGTAGAGAAATGTAGAGAGGAGGAAAGAATCAAAAGGTACACTTGAAATAGCAAAGGGGTATTTTTGAGGGTGATAACTGAATCGAGTTGCATCAAGAGATGATGCTCAAGGTTTCCTGCCTGTGACCTGTTTTAGGTGCTTCTCTTGCAGATGAGGGCTCCAGCGTAGCCCTCCACACCTTCACAGAGTGGGTTTATGTGCTCCATTGACTTCATCTGGAGCTAGAGGAACTGTGCACACTGTGTTACATATTGCTTAACAGAGAGACAAGAGGTTAATACTCTGAGCCAGGAGTAATTCTCTGTCCCTTCTTATCTAAGTACTTGCCTTTTAGTCCTTAGGAAAGTCCTTACTTTAAGTTAAGTAAGTACTTCTTATTTTAAGTTTAAAGATACAAGTACTTGTTACTTAAGTACTTCCCAATCCAGCAAGCATCTCCCAGTGTGGTTGGTTGCCCTGTGCTCTAGAAAGACCCAAAGGAAGTGGGCAGCGATGTGATTTCAGAGGCAGAGAATGCGCTGGAAAATGCTGCCCCCGTTGCTGGCATTCTTGTGGAGGCTCTTGGCCAGCCACAGAGGAGGTGGGGGGCGGGGGTTCGGCATGGAGTGATGGACAGTTCTGTGGGGTCACAGCTTATAGAGGTAGCCAGGTTCTGCAGTGGGAACAATGAAGCACTTCAGAATCCTCCTACACTGCCTATATAGGGACGTGAAAAAAAGTTTGTGAGCAGCCTCTGCGCTTTCCTCTTGGAACGGCCACAGATGCAGCAGCTCGAGGGCACCCAAGCTTAAGATGCTCACTGGGAATGCTCACCCTTTCCTACCTGATTGCTGGGGCAGCCTTCAGGGGGAAAAAGTTCATCCAGGTAATTAGAAAAACCGACTGGTCTTGCTCTGCAGGAGGACTGACTGAGAGTGAAGTCAAAGCCTGAGGCAGGGATGGGCGGGTGGGGTGGGGTGGGGTGGGGTGGGGTGGATGGATGATGGATGGGCAGGGTCGATGGGGGTGCATTGAACTTTGCACGCAGTAGTGAAGGGAGCAGAGCACTGAGGGATGGTGCACTTATTAACACTCTTTCTCTGGGCACTCTTGCCTAGAGCTGGAGAAGCCAATCCCGGGAGAAGAGGCTGAGGATGGTTTTGAGGTGTCTGCCCTGCACGGGGGCCAGCACAGTGCCCAAAACAGCCTGTAATGTAGAACTGGGGAACCCTGGGCAGCCCTCCCCCTGCCCCCTGACCAAGGTGAGGCTGCTTCTCCCACAACTGTGCTTATGACTCTGTCTTTCACTGGCGGGCAGGGGGAGGGAGCAGAGCAGCCGCCGCTGACCACACGTGAAGAACCGGGGGATCAACTTGGGGTGACAGGAGAAGGCTACTAGGCGGGGCGATGCATCTGGATCCCCTGACGCTTGCCCACTCCCCACGCAAAGGTGAGGCTGGGGCGGGGGCTGGAAGCAGCAGCCCCGGGCTATGACCTGCCCCATGGACCTGCAGAGAGCCTGGGCAGGGGATGCTTTGTTTATTTTGGCTTTGTCCTCCCTTTCAAACTTTGTCTCCAGCCATCGTTTCATGGAGCATCTTTTTTCTTTTGGAGAAAAATTGAAATTGGCTGTCACGAAAAACATTAGAATCTATCACCCTGGGCTTCATCCTGGACCCTCCTCTGCATTCCCCCACATGCACAGATCTGTGGGTGGAAATATTTTTTTTAAAAAAAGAAGAAGAAGAAAGAGCGACCGAGTGCACGGCTGTCTCTGTTACCCCCCCAATTGCAGTGGGGCATGCTTGTAGCTGGATGGGAAAGAGCGACCGCATACTCTTATGGGCCTCTGTTGTGGTCTGCACATATCCTCTGCTGGGGAGGTGGGGATCTGAAATGGAACTGTACAGATGGCAACCTGTTTGTGTGAACCAGCTCTCCACGTGGCTCCCTTCTTGCCCGCAGGGGCAACGAAGGTGGCAGTAGTTTTATTGAACATGCCCAAATAGTGTGTGGGATGTGCGTCACACAAATGGCTTGCTACTCCTGGAAGGGGTATGCTCTGCAATTCCATCTCAAGCAGCTCTATCCATGTAGTAGGATTGAATGCGGTGTACGTGTGAAAGTATATGTTCATTGGGCTGTGTCTACTCCTTTCCCGGTCTGTTGTGGGTATTCATTAAACCATATTATTTGGATAGTTACAGTGCTGTTCAACTAATCCATGTGGAGATTGGGCATATACATGTGAGGACTGTAGATTGATTTCTTCTCCCAAGTGTGTAACACAACTGTGCAGGCACATAGATTTCTCCGCTAGTGCTTTATGGCAATGAAGGGACATCTGGTACCTTTTCTTCCCCATCAATGTGATTATTTACACATTTGTTACATGTGCGAAAGAATGGATGTGAGTTCTTTGCACCCCTTCACGTGTATTTAGGAACACAGTAAATTGCCTTGTATTGAATTGGCCCATTGATCCATCTGGTTTGAGATTTAGTAAAGATTTCAGGGCTTCAGGTAAAGGGTCATTCCCAGCCCTTCCTGCAGATAGCAAGCATTGAGTCAGGGACTCTTTGCATGCAAAACTTGTGCTCTGTCACTGAGCTACAGTCCTTTTCTTATTTATGTATTGCTGTGGAATATCTACGAAAGGTCATCTGTGTGTGAGAACATAACTGCTGGTGGTAGTGAGGATGATATTTCAAAGCAGCCTTCATCAATCCAATGCCTGCCTGACGTTTGTTCTGCAACCTTCCTGGTTCCCAGTTACTATGGAAATAACTGGGATTTTTAGGGATTGTAGTCCATCACAACTGGAGGGCAGCAGGTTGGGGAAGGCTGCTTGAATGAGTCATAGTTGCTTTGCATGCATTATTGCCATAATCCTTCCAAGGAGAGGAGGATTATGTGTCTAGAGATGACCAAATGCATGTCTCAACCCTTCTCCTCTGCCCATGCATAATATTGCTCCCCTGCCCCGTGCTAGACTCTTTTTTTCTCCTTATCCTCCTTGCCCCAGGAATTCAGTAATGCTGACGGGGAAGAATATCCTAGTGAATTCTCAGCCCAAGGCTCACCAGCCACACAGAATGGCCCTGAAGTTTACATTCTGCCTCTCACCGAAGTCTCTTTGCCAATGTCTAGGCAACCTGGGCGCTCAGGTAAGCTAGTGAAGCCTCTGTATTAAAGCTTACTTCATTAAACCTTCTTTCTGTGGATACTTGCAGCAGTGATTTGCGTGTTCAGTGTGTACAGCAGCATCGTCCAATTTATGCTATCCAGATGTGTAGGACTACAACTCCCAGGGTCCCAGAACTCCTGGCCAGCATGCCTAGCAAGTCCCACAAATCTGGAGGGCCCCATCTTGGAGAGAAGTAACACCTGGATGGCATCTGTTTGGAAAAGGGGGACAGTAGAACCTTGAATTCTTCTGCTGCTGACTGTCTTGGAATTATCACCTAGATTTGTGCTCCCGATAAGGAACAAGGAGTCCAATTTCCCACAACTATCAAAAGAAATCCTCCCTTTATTGTTGTTGTGCTGTAATGGGCTGTGAGAATAACCTTGAGGAAGAGGAGGAAGTGAACGTACAAATAACCAATTTACAAAGTGCAACAATGTCAGCCCTTTGAGGTAGACCAAACTTGAACACCAAAGTCATGAATACTAAAACTACTTTTATTACAGGGTCACAGTAACAAGATCTTGCAACTCTGAATGTGCCTTCCTCCTCCTTGCCTTTATCCTAAAGAGAACCAAGGAGGGTCCAGTCTGAGATGCTTTCTCAAATTCCATTTCTGCTTTGGGCTCAGGTTTCTCTTATCTGACCATTGCCTTGGCTGTGGCTCTTCCTCCTCTTCCTCAAGGTTGTACTCACAGCCCATTACATATGCAGATCCAAGTTGATTACAAAGTGGGAGGGCAGCATTTTTGCACCCAAAATAGCATAGTGCTTTTTAGGACTTTGACTACTAATATAATTTTAAAGATGTATGTGCGTAGAGTAGTGTAGAGTCCATTTTTGTACACTTTTACAGTGTAGAGTCCACTTCACCAAGTGCTTATCTCACAATAGAATGAGCCAGACTGTCTGAACTTAACACCCTCCAGATGTATGGGGACTAAACTCACAGAGTTCTCAGAGGTTGACTGGACATTCTGGGAATGTAACTCAGATGCTTTTAGAGGGCACAAGCTTGTTGAAGTTTTTTTTTCTTTTTGGTGCCTGTGAGACAGTCTTGATTCCTGGTGACTCCTAAGGACAGTAAAAATGCTTAGAACAGAGCTTTCCAAACTTTTCATGTTGGTGACATACTTTTTAGACATGCATCATTTTGTGACACACTTACAACAGGGCATCATTTTGTGACACACTCTTACAGCAGGGCACAAGGCAGGCACTAGGACCTGCGTGGAATCACAGCAGGTTTGGAGGCAGCCAGGCACAAGGCAGGCACTAGGACCTGCAAGGAATCCTGGCAGGGCTTGGAGGCAGCAGCAGCCTTGACACACCCAGACACTGCAGCCGACACACTAACGTGTCCCGACACACAGTTTGGAAAGCTCTGGCTTAGAATATCTATGTTACTAAGGAGAGTAGAAAAGAGCAAAAGAGATAATAAGAATATCCCTACCTATCTTTAGAGTTAGTTTTAACAAATAATTAGGATAGTTTCTGCTCAATATTCTTAATAGTTTCAATCCATATAAAATATTAAGAACTACATTCTATTATATGAGATAAATAAGCTGTCATTCCTTCTCATGTGCTCTATTCATCATCCAAGGTCTTGCTCTGAGTATCTTTTGCGTGTGTGTGTGGTTTTTTTTTGGTAGTGGTCTTTCTACCTCGTAAAACATAGATTTGATTTTGATCTCACAAACCCCAGTGCTTTAGGTATTTGCTTAAAAAACTCTTTTTTAATGGAACCTTTTGTTGACAAAATACCCCTTAATGCTACCATGGTCATTTTGTTGTGTGTGTCAGTTTTGAATTATCATGGTAGTACTTTTTTCAATGTTCTGGTTTTTATTTTAATACTTCATTGCTATAGCCTATGAGGCTGAAATAATGTAGCCTTCTTCAGTCAGAAAGCTCTCCAGATGTGTGGATTTCGATTCTCAGAATCCTGTAGCCTGCATGACCATGGCCAAAAATCTTGAAAGCTGAAGTCCACTACACCTGGAGTGTGGGCAGGTTGATGAAGGCTGGTATAGTGAGATGGAAGCTCCTCAACTTCAGTTTTAGACTCTTAATTCAGTAGAGGGAATTATAGCTAATGTAACAGGAGTTGCCTGCACTGAACCAACCATCTAAAGTGAGACTATACTAGGCTCATAAGGGTAAGTATCCAAAATTCTTGGTTTATTCTCCAAAGACCCTGTTGTGTAGACAGGCTGCTTAGATGTCTTCTGTCCTTTTTGCCTCAGCTGTCTTTTGTATATTGCAAGTCTCCAGACTTCATATCCTCCATCCCACCTTTGTCAAGGGAATGGATGAGCTTGGCTGTGTTCCCCACAACCCACTTGCAGCTGCTTGATAGAGAATATGTTGAGGTGGATCAAATCCTCATCTAATCATGGAGTTTGTTTCCTGTATGCCCACCTCTGTCCCGTGATGTCAATGCTTTGTTGCCATTGGAAGCAGTTGAGGAGAAAAGGATTTTTGTCCATCTGTTTTTTCCCTGGCAGTTTGCTTGCAGCACCTAATGAGTTGGCTCTTGGGTCCCATCCCTCTATATGTTAGTCATGCTTTGTCATACATCTTCTCACATCTAAGAATGTATTTGCTACTTGTGTTGCATATATCCATGAATGAGCTGAGGTGAAGGCCATGTATTCCTCCTTCCCCACCTTCTACTTCAATATCCTGTGGATTGCCCCTAAAGAAAGAGATTCCAAATCTTGCTTTAATCATTTTGGTGCCAAAGTGCCAGGTATGAACAGAAGAGGAAAGCTAGTGGCGGTTGATCTTTCTTTAATAAGTGCTTGTTGCTCAGTTTTTGGGTGCTAGAACTTTGTACCTATCTATTGCTGCACAGCATATTTGTGGTGATATTTCAATCTCCCCCTCTCTCCCCCAGTAACTAGTATCTTCCAGATTATTCTGGTTTCTCACATAAGTAGGCTGTAGTGTGTGCTGCCAATGCCACCTTGTGGGCTCAAAGTGGCAGGGCATTCTGATTTAGGGGACATGGGAATTTGTAGGGCACCTTCCCTAAGTTGCATATACCTGGGGAACAGGCATAGAGCCTGAGCAGCCAACTCCCTCCATTAGCTAGCTGGGAAGCAAGCAAGGCAAGAAATAGTAAAGAACAGACTTCCACACAGGGCATTTGACCTTAATCTTTTCACCTCAGCAGAGGCTGCTGCTTGTCCTGCCTGAAGGTTTGTTCTCCCCCACTACATCAGAGACAAAAGGCTTTTTGATCCCAGATCCCACGGGCCCTGCATTCCTTCCCATGTGAAGCAACTGAGGAATCCGAGACTTGTTCTACTGGGTAGGATGGAGAGGGGATGAGCCAGTTAGCCGTGCGATAGCTCCGCTCTGCTCTGCCCACACCGTTTAGCCCAGTAGAGCATTGTGTGATCTGAACAGACCCCGTAAAGAATGGATTCAATGTTTAGCTGTAGCCACCACTGCTGAGGACAACAATAAAGCCTTTGCTTCTTGTGATGGGAACAGTGGTGTCTGGCACTGAGGGAATGAATGAAGGGTGGCGTTGCTGCATTTGGGACATGGGAGAGCCCGACTGAGTAGACCCTGAACAGCTGCTTTCTAATGCCTGGAAGCTTGGGCAGACATCTGACTGTAGCAGAAGGCTCCTTGTTTCTTCCTGTGCTTGGGAAAAAACCTTAATCCCCAGCTTGATTCTGCCAATGTAGCAAAGAACTACAACATACTTGGTTCCAGGAGTTGAGATCTCCACTTTTCACTGAGGATTTTCCTATATCTGAACCTGCATGCGGCTGTTGCCCCAGGCCTCTTTTTCTGCAGAAAGCTAGAATGAGACAGCATGGGGTCAAGCTGGCACAGCGACCAACTTATCAGAAAGAGGGTGCAGAAATTCAGACTGCTCTATGTGTTCCTTCACAGTGCAGTTGCTCAAATCCACTGACCTGGGACGCCACAGTCTGCTATACCTCAAAGAAATTGGCCATGGATGGTTTGGCAAGGTAAGTTGGGAGATCCCCAATCTGCAGTTAACACAGCTGGGGTGGAAGGATGGGAAGGAAGAGAGGATAAAAAGAAAGAGCCAGTGCCAAATGGAGTGAAACTAGTAAGTTGAAAGAATAGATTAGATTTGATTCCTAGGCATTGCTGCTGCCCCTTTGAGTACTGCTTTTGAGCCTTTGGTAGCAGAGGAGTGAGATTATGGAACAATATATATCGATTTACAGGTTATAAATGGAAATGTCAATTCTGGCATTAGATCCCAGAAAGTGAAATGAGTGATTTAGTGGAAAGAACAAAAGGGTATCATTGTTCAACTCAATGCAGGGAAATTGCCAGAAGAGGAGAGGCACGGGGTTCAAAAGTAAGGATAACTCTGGAAGTAATAGGTTAGAGCTGGCACTTCCCACAGAGACAATACAGCACCATTGATCTTTCCTGTATTTACTTCTCTTGCCTCCTATTTGGGATTTTATAGAAAGTTTGCCTGGCTTCCCATCAAATTGCCGCAGAAAGCCAGCTGAAGAACTGGTAGCAGAGTGACCTTAAGACTCTGGAGCCTAAGAGCAGGTTAAACAAGTATATATGCCTAGGGAGGTGGAGTGTAGGACATGGAAATTGAATGCCTCTTTTATGGTGCATTACAATCTTCTGCAAACTACTTGAGAGCTAGACAGTGGAATAAATATTACAAAATAAATACATGAATTAACTTATGTGGTACATAAAAACATAAGCCCAATGTATAAAGATAATTCATACTAGCTCATCCTGAATCACTAGTTGCTGAGTGGACTTTTGCAGAAGGCTTGGGTTGTGATTGCTGGTGGAACATTGGCTTGGTCCTTTGGATGGATAATGGCACTTATCCATGAAAGTTTCCCAGGATTGTGTAAGAATGGCCATAAATGAAACACTGAGGGTGAGAAGAGTTAGCAAATTTCTTATTCTTGCTGGATTATCAAGTTGCAGTAAGTTTTGAGGTGGAGCTCTGGTGACTACTTAAGAGGATACTCATCTAGCACTTTAATATGACAACTGTCATGGCTCTGCCTAGCTCATAAAATGATTATCTTCCTAAATCAGAAGTGCAAGATCCCAGATCAAGGTGACTGCATATATCTCTCTTTCATTTTAGGTGTTCCTCGGTGAGGTAAACGCAGGGTTGAGCAGCACTCAAGTGGTGGTGAAAGAGCTCAAGGCCAGTGCCAGTGTGCAGGATCAGATGCAGTTCTTGGAAGAGGCACAGCCTTACAGGTAGGTTCTCTTACGCCTTTCAGCAGCAGGCAATAGACCGTCTATTATTGTTTCCTTAGCATTCAGACAAAATTTCTGTGGAGCTGTACCTGTGAGCATACGACTGCTAGAATTGTTCTTCTATTTCTGGCCATTACAGTCCCAGCCAGGAGAGGTACTGTATATGAGGTATGGGACATCAGGTTCATTTGAATGGAGACTGTCAGCTTTCCCACATTGACAGAACAGTGGGTGGATCATAAGAGATGGTGATGAAAATATCTCTAGATCAAAGCATCAGTATCAGGAAGCAGCTTCAGAACTGTCTGTAATTAGATCTGACGTTGACAAAGAAGTAAAGGAGAGGCTGCTGAACTTCAGAGCTTCCTGAATATAGTGCTTTCCCCTCATAAAAAAAATGTAAATGTTGAGTTTAAAAATTAAATTACTCAAATATCATAAGATTTTTATATTATCTTGAGAACTGGCAAATTCCAGCTTTCTTACCCAGTATATTATGAAACCTCAATTAAGATTATTTATTTATTTATCTATTTTCTATCCCGCCTTTATTATTTTTATAAATAACTCAAGGCGGAGAACATACCTAATACTCCTTCCTCCTCCTATTTTCCCCACAACAACAACCCTGTGAGGTGAGTTGGGCTGAGAGAGAGTGACTGGCCCAAGGTCACCCAGCCGGCTTTCATGCCTAAGGCGGGACTAGAACTCTGTCTCCTGGTTTCCCATTGGTTCCTTCCTAGGGCTGAGAGAGAGACTGGCCCAAGGTCACCCAGCCGGCTTTCATGTCTCAGGCGGGACTAGAACTCACAGTCTCCTGGTTTCTAGCCCCGAGCCTTAACCACTAGACCAAACTGGCTCAAAATCTTGCAAGGATTGAGGACTCCCAAAATTTGGGTCCCTTGTGGTATTCCCCCCCCCCCAATAAATGATATTGAGAAGTTATGAGAGGATCTACATGCCTATAATCCTTAAAGGAACGCTAGAGATAAAATTAAAAATAAAGGTGCCCTTGAGTTGAGCTTCACTCCTGGTGATGGCATCCATGATGTTTTTATGGTAGCTTTACAAAAAGTGGTTTGCTGTTGTCTCCCTTCAGGATGGTTCTTTCAACTTGCTAGTCAAATCTACAGGTGCTTCCGAATCTAAGTACTAACCAGGGCTGGTCCTGTTTAGTTTCTGAGATGTCAAGTTTGCTGACTCTGTATTACATGTTTTCTCCCAGTATGGATCCTGGAGTAGCAACGAAGTCTCCCGTTGGGTCCAGAGAGACCGACCAAGATGCACAGAAGGGGAGGGACAGTGCTGGGGAAGCAATGAATTACTTTACTGACTCATGAACAAACAGCCCTTATTGTTCGTGGGGTAGCTGGCACAGCTTAGGACCCATTTATTCAGTGCCAGTTCATGGTTGTGTCATAGCAGCCCTTCCCTGTCCCCATTTAAACTGTTGTGAAAGCTGCTTGAAAGCGTCAAGAGAAAAGAAGTATCTTCAAACAAAGTCCTTTCTCAGCTAACTTAGTTGAGGTGTCACCTGTAAGCCTAGCATACTGCCTCTTAGCTCTGATCATTCTGCTCCTTGCTTCCTCTCTGCTCCTTAGCTGCTCCCCACTGCTTTAGCTTCTGAGCCCTTTAATTTCTCTCACTCTGTAATGCTGATGCACCTCAACCCATCATGAGCCAAATCCCCTGCCAGGTCTGCAAATTTTCCCAAGCTCTCTCTGGTTTCGCTCTGGACTCTGCCACCTGCTTGTTTCCTTGCGGTCTCACTTGTACCTCTTACCCCTGCTGCACAGGGCACTCCAGCATACCAATCTCCTGCAGTGCCTGGCTCAGTGTGCGGAGGTGACCCCCTATCTGCTGGTGATGGAATTTTGTCCACTGGTAAGTCATTAATGGGGGGGGGAATACAATTTCCCCTCTTTTTCCCCTTCAGCTTTGGGACAGGAAAATGACAAAACTGTAGTTGGTTAAAGAGCTGTTCCTTTTATTGAGTTGTCTTGTCTCCTGATTCTTGCTGGGGTCACCTGAAACCATTGGTTCAGCAGGTATGTTTCTAGTATAGTGTACCTTTTCATTCTCTCTGCAATGAGCTACTTTTATCTGTTAACAATGGGTGGAGAGATATCCCTCTTTTACCTATGGGACTGAAAGAAGAGACTTTCTTCTGTCTCCCCAGATGTACAGACTTCCAATAGCTGGCTAGAAATTCTTGAACACCCACACATCTTGAGGGCCCAAATCTGAACCTATATGGTCCCATCCTTTGACCACATTGCAGAGACACCTTTTTTTCTCTTATTCTTCTTCAACCACTCACACCTCACAGAGAGATCTTTAGGCAGTTATAGCTGTGGGTAATGCTACTGCTACTGCCACCCTGACAGGGTGACCTGAAGGGCTACCTGCGAAGCTGCCATGCAGCGGAGGCTCTGGCACCTGATCCTTTGACGTTGCAGCGCATGGCCTGCGAGGTATCCTGTGGCTTGCTGCATCTTCATCGCAACAACTATGTCCATAGGTAAGTTGAGAAGGTTTGTTTGCTTGCCGTGCTTTAAGTTTAGGGCACAAAAAGAAAGTTGAACACAGTTCTCTTCAAGAGTTAGCGGAGTGAAGATGGTTAGCCAGAGAACTTAGGAAATAAGGAAGAAGCAGCAGATGCTGTTCTGTGGAAGCTACCCATACATCCATGGATCTTTGGATATACTAGCTTAGCATCACACATAAACTGGCCTAATCTTTTTGCACAATTTGAGAAAGGAGTCTTTCCCAGTCTTAGTTGGAGACTCCGGGGCTGCATCTGCTTCATCTTCTGCCATGGAACTGTGGTCCCTTCCCATAGCAGCGCTGCTCTGATTATGAGAGTTTAGTGTGGTATTACCTGAGGCCTGGCGACTGGGAGTGGAAGTGGTGATAATCCAGGGACAAGTCTTTTTCTGAAAACAAATGTTCAAAAGCATGAATGGGCAATTTGTGGGCTGTGCGTAGGTCCCCACCCCATTTGCCACCAAATGATGGAGTCTGCTGCCGAAATTTGGAAAACCGACTCTCTAAAACGATTGGGGTTAGAAAATAGAAGGCAACAAACATAAAATATTGAGGAGGGTATGTATGTCATTTATATAAAATTAAACTTCAGAAATATGTTGGAATTTACTTTCTAAATACACCATTTTCATACTTTCAGATGCATTTCTTAATGACTAAATGTGTTTGTGCATGTAAAAATTACAGAATTTTGGCACTGAACTTTTCCCATCAGGGCTTTTTAAAATTTGACAAAGATAGTAAAAGTATATACAGGAGTATTCTGTCCTGCTGCTAAGGCTCTCATGCCCCCTTTCTGGATTTTTTTTACAAGCATCTGGCTGACTGCAGTCAAACTCAAGAGTTTTTTTTTATTCATTTATCATATGTATTAAATATTAATTTGTTCCCTATCTTTTTTATTCTGCCCCTCCCTCTTTTTCTTTTGGGTTCCACTTACTTTTCCTGAATGTGATGATTCTTTGAATGCAGCCTTTGGCTTAAGAAGAACTGGCAAGGGGCTGGGAATAAGAAACTGAGTTTCTTGGATGGGAGTTATGTCCAAAAGGAGAATTTGAGCCCTGATCTATTTGTGTGTGGTAACTGAAGTTCTATGTGCTTTAGGCAGGGATACACAGAGTATGCTATCTGTAGCATGAACTATTGACTTTCCAACAACCTTTTCCCTCTCCTGTTGGGTTCCAGCAGTTGGCTTACAGCAAGAAACCAGACAAGCATGGATAACTCTGCAGCTCCTGCTCTCTTCTTATCACCCGTTCCTCCTCGTCAACAATATCCTGGTGCTGAGTGAGTGGCACTCAGAGACTCCAGCATCAGTGATTTTGTTGAAGAGGGGGTGCTTTGTCATCTCCTGGACCATCTTTTATGGACAGAAGACAGGGATGTCCTAGATGACTCAGCTTACTCAGCTGGAATAGAATAGTGCCTAGAAGATAAACCACTTGCTGCTTTGGCAAAACACTCTCTCTCTCTCTCTCTCCCGCCCTCCTTTATCTCTTCATCTTTAACATGGGTATAAAAACTTTGGCACTACCTTTCAGAGTTGATATAAAAATTCGATTGAGTAATGTGTGTAAGAGTTTAAATGTTACATAGCCTTGCAAAGGAAGAGAAACAGGCCCATGAGTGCTATGCTGGACTTCCCTGCTGCTACAATGAAAAAGACATGTCTATGAAGGTTCTCAGTCATCCAGGTGGAATTGTCTGTAGCTTGAATCATGTCAACTGGATTTCTATTTTCTCAGTGGAAACGTTTCGCTCCTTATCCAAGGAGCTTCTTCAGTCTGAGCAAAGTTGGTAAGGGAATCCTAAATATGTTTCTAGGTAGCTGTGTGACCTTACACCTGGGGCTAGGTCATGGTTATATTGAGATGTTATTTTAAGTCCTTTTATCATCTAAAGGAGGATCGTTAAGATCACCATGCTGCTGTTGAGCTTGTGAAATGGTCTTAAGAAGATTAAGGAAGATTAAGACCATTTCACAAGCTCAACAGCAGCATGGTGATCTTAACGATCCTCCTTTAGATGATAAAAGGACTTAAAATAACATCTCAAAATAACCATGACCTAGCCCCAGGTGTAAGGTCACACAGCTACCTAGAAACATATTTAAGGATTCCCTTACTAACTTTGCTCAGACTGAAGAAGCTCCTTGGATAAGGAGCGAAACGTTTCCACTGAGAAAATAGAAATCCAGTTGACATGATTCAAGCTACAGACAATGAAAAAGACAGTTCTGGTGATTGTCGGGATCAGCAGTTCTCCTGGAATTGCAAAAGATGCAAAAGTATATGTTGAATAAACATGATCAATGGAAGTCCTACCATGGTTTGGTTACATGCAGCTATAACCACCACCATGATCACTGATAGAAAACTATGTGCCAGCAGTGAGCAGGAAAGGCTGAAATACCTCTGCCATTTTCCAAAAATGCCCTCTGTTGCCTGGCCATTTACTACATTTTTTCAAGGAGACATTTTCTCTTGAGGAAGGTAGCTAAGATAGAGGATAGAACAAGGGTGCAAGCGGAATCAAGGTGGGCAGCTGCTTGATTCAGCTCACAAAAATTAGAGTCAGTGTGCTTACTTAGGGGAGCATCTCTGCTTTGAATTCTCAACCCATGTTAAAGAATGGTATTCAGGATTTTGGGATACGCATGCAGCTGTTTTGTTTTAAAACTATTGGAATCAGAAACAGAGATTTTATGTGGCATAGCTTGTTGTTAAATCCTGCAGAGAGCAGATTCATTAGTAGAGTGGGAGGTGGATTCTCTCATTACTATTGATATCTGACACAATCCTGCTTTCCGTGTCACTCTTAAAGTTGCTAGACCATTCTCAGGGCTGGCCTTGAAAACTCTACAGATGATCAGTTGCACCCATCTGTCAATCAAAATGGTACATCCCTTAAACACATGGTTTTATGGTAGGAGTATCTTGCTGGAAAATCAAGAGGAGAGAAGCTGATAGAAAGTTGACCAAAGCATAAGCAGAACTTATTGTATCCCTGCTGATACACTGCTGTAAGGTGGCTTGGCCTTCAAACTCTGCTTCTTTCTGAGGATTTGTTTGTTGACACATTTCCAGGGCTAATCAAGATATATTCCTTGTTGCCCTTGATAGGCTAAGTAAAAGTAATAAAAGCAGATTAGCAATTCTGTCCCACACATCTGCTCTCACTCCCTAGTTTAGGGGTTCTGCTGCTAATCTGATCTGCATCATAATGGCCATTTGATGCTTCATGTATAAACTCTGTTGGCTATTTCTTTTGTCTAGTGACTTGGCCTTGCGGAACTGCTTACTCACAGCTGACCTGACCGTCAAAATTGGTGACTATGGCCTTTCTCACTGCAAATACAAAGTAAGTGTATTTGGGGGCAGGGAGCTAGGGGGACAGGGAGTGGGAGCACTTGCTATTGGCAGGGTTTGTACAGAGGACTTGAAAGGCTGACAATGAAAGCAGCTGTCTTTCAGTGATGGGGGTGAAAAAGATCAGGTAAGAGGCAAGTACGGGACACTGAGGCAAGTCAGAAGCTAATACACATCCATGCACAGGATTTTATGCATTTACATTAGGAATACATTCCTCTCATCCATACATAAATATTTTATATGTGGCTGCCTTTAAAGGTGGCTTAGAAATTTTGGCTGATGCAGAAGATGGCTGGGCCAGTACTGTTGGAAATGAGGTGAATCTGTATTACTAATAGCACTGGTTGCCAGTGCATTTCCAAGCTGCATTTTACCATTTAGTATTATGGGGTAATACTTTGGCCACCTAATGCGAAGAGAGGACTCACTGGAAAAGACCCTGATGCTGGGAAAGACTGAAGGCAAAAGGAGAAGGGGACGGCAGAGGATGAGATGGTTAGATAGCATCACCGATGTAATGAACATGAATTTGAGTAAACTCCGGGAGATGGTGGAGGACAGGAAGACCTGGCGTGCTATGGTCCATGGGGTCACAAAGAGTCGGACACGACTAAACGACTGAACAACAACAACAATTATGGGGTGGGATGTTTGCTTTATCATCACTAATTTTCATTAAATTGTATACTTATTGTTTGCTTATTCCATAAGATGCTTTGGGAAGATCTGTATTCTGAAAGGCAGACTAGAAGTATTTTAAATAAAATAAAAATTAATAAACCAGGGTCAAATGGCTAAGTTGGAGAGGTGAAAGGGCTAGGAGCAATTGGTGGAGAAGCTGAGTGGAGGTGGCCATATTTTTCACTGGCAAAAGGTTTGGGATGTTCCCACTTATGACCAGGAATGGGGCTGGCATGAGGGTGAGGGGGCAGGTTGTATTGTTTCTGGTTTGATTGACATGCTCTCCCTTTGGCCCTGCATGCCTGCCAGGATGACTACTTTGTGACAGCTGACCAACTGTGGGTTCCATTGCGCTGGGTAGCCCCTGAATTGATTGATGAGGTTCACGGCAACCTGCTTATCGTCGACCAGACTAAGACTAGCAACATCTGGTGAGAAGAATCTGGGTTGATGTGATGCAATCCATTTGTCCTGGGAATGGAATACTGTAAAGCAGGGTTGGATATGTTGAAGATGCAACTGCTCTAGAATACGGCAGTAAAACTAATCCTATAGAAGCATATAATGTTAATTATATGTAAACTTCACTGATCATCTGTTTATTTCTGGGCTAAATTCAAAATTCTGGTGCTTATTTTGGAAGACCTCTATAGTTTAGGACTGAGATATATAAAAGAATCTGCCCCCCCCCCCCATGTATCTTCTTGCTCATTAAGAAAGTAGGACTTTTTTTATGACAGCCTTTGAAGTATGGAATTAACCTAACGGGGTTTGCAAGACTTAGGATCTTGTTTCTTGTATTTAGTTTTATTGATTGGAGTATTGAGTGGGTGGCGTGTGCATGTGTTTCACTGAAGTGTCTCTATTTCATCATGTTATTAGAATTTTTCCTATAAATTGGTTTCATTTCTGTTTTCCATGTCTAGATTTTCTCTCTTGATGGTGAATTATAAAGGGTGCTTCTAGATGAGAGTTTAATTGGGCAATTGTCCTGCCTCAGTCACAGAATTGTGTGGAGAATCCAGCTATTGTCTTCTTTTACTTGCATCCTTTCCATTTGCTCCTACTGCTTCTTTCCATAGAGGAAAAGACATGGTACACTGTCTTCTCATCTGGAAGCACCTGGATATTTCAGTAACTAAAATTGGCTATTCTGGCATCAAAGAATGTGATCTTGTGTGTTGATCTTGCATTCTGGCTATAGTGTTCTCTACTGCTCTGGGCATTTTCATCTTCCCTCTCTTGGCAGGTCTTTGGGTGTGACTATCTGGGAGCTGTTTGAGCTGGGTGGCCAGCCCTACTGCCATTATTCAGATCGGCAAGTCCTCACTTATGCCATCAAAGAGCAGCAGCTTAAACTTCCCAAACCACAGCTTCCGCTCTCACTGTCTGATCGCTGGTGAGTGACTGGGTGGGGACAAGGATTTTTTAGGAGAGCAAAGAATAGAAATGGGTGATCGGAATACAGGGACAAACATGGTGGAAGGAAGTAAAACTTCCTCTTGAGTATAGTGTTCAACCTACTTGAACATGTAAGCATTCATCTTACTTGAATAAGCAAATAACATGTTTGATGGTGAATGTGTTAAGTCATATGCAATTGAATGAATGAAGAATGGATGGACAGATACTTGCCTAAGCCGTACAGTACTACATATGAGAAGGAACTAGATGTCTTGAATATGAGCCAGTAGGGTAGCACAACTCCTAAAAAGCCTGAGACAGTCCTAAGCTGCATCTATAGAAGCATGGTATCTAGCCCACAATAACATTTTGTCCAGGCCATATCTGGATGACCATGTTAAGCTTTGACAAAGCTTTTCATAGTGGTGATGGGGCCAGGATGCTGATGGAGCTGGGTAGATTTAGAAGAAAGTATTAGGAGGAGATGTTAGTGGTCATCAAATATCTGAAGGGCTGTCATGGAATAGACTTATTCCAAATGGCACAATGGAGTCAGTGGATACAAATTACAGTGTTTTTGTTCTTGCCTTCTTTTGGTCCTCTTTTCTCTGACCTCTTTCTTCTTACCCAGGCCACTTTTTTTTGTGAAGCCCTCAGTATTGCCTGTGCTTGGCTTAAAGTGTATCTGTGAGGATGGAATAATAGTGTTGAGAAGAGAGGACTATATCATACAAATGGATGTACTGTACTCTAGAGTGAATTGTGCACTAATGGGGGAGGGTAAGCTCTTCACAGGGGTGCAGAATGGCCACTTCCTTGGCAGCAAAGGGACACTTGGCTCACTGCTGCTCTGTTTTCGCTATCCACAGGTATGAAGTGATGCAATTTTGCTGGCTCCAGCCAGAGCAGCGCCCCACCGCGGAGGAGGTACACCTCTTGCTGTCATACCTCTGTGCCAAGGGGGCTTCAGAAGCTGAGGAGGAGTTTGAGCGGCGCTGGAATTCCATGAAACCCGGAGGCGGTGGAGATTCAGGCTCTGGCTCCAACCATATGGGTGTTGAGCTTTCCTCCTTTCCCCTTCTGGAACATTTCTCCAATGATGGTGATGATGTTCTAACTGTTATGGAGACAAGCCATGGCCTCAACTTTGAATACAAGTGGGACCAAGGGAAAGCTGAGCATCTCCCAGCCTCAGCTATGAGCCCTGGTGGTGCTGCACGCTATCATGAGCTCTACTATTCGGCTAGCAGCAGCAGTGGAGGTGGTGGTGGGCACCTCAGCCTGGGTGTGTCACCATCTTGCTATGAATGTAAAATGCAGGGGTGCCCTGGTTTGCACACACCAGGGGTGGTGCCTGTGCTGAGTGCCCACAGCCCCTCTCTGAACAGTGAGTACTATATTCGCATTGAAGAGGTGGCATCTGAAGGCAGTGGGAATGACCTTGATTATACTGTGTGCTCCTACAGCCCAGAGTTTAGCCATTCTTCACACTGGCAAACCAAGGAGGACCACTATGAATCCAACAACAGTCCCACCATCTCACTCACCATGGAACCCCTCCTGGGCCACTCAGCACACACTGAAAGCCACTGGGAACCCTCTGACTATTACTCCTATGGAGAACAAGACAATAAAGAGGCCCCATACTATGAGGAGTCCCTGAAGGATAGTGCTGAGAACTACCTGCTCAAGGAGCCCAGTGCTTCTGAGTGGCCTGTTCTAGCTTTGCAGAAAAGCATTTTTGCTGATCCGCTTGGTGTATCACCATCAGTGAATTACACCTGTAAGGAGGCTGTGTCAGATTCGGTCACTCTGGACGTGGCAGAGGAGGAGCACTTGTGTGACAGCCCTAGGAGTGAAGGAAATGAAAATTCTGAATCCCCCTCTTCAGGCAAGCATTGGACATTGAACACCTCAGCCAAAAGTAATAGTGATCACCTACTGCCACCATGTGAACCACTTGCCAAAGATAGCTGGTGCTACCGGCACATGATCACCTTCCAGGGGCTAATGGCACAGCCACTGTGCACAGTGCCACGGGATGAGCCAACATTAGGGATCAAAGATCTGCGAGCAGCTCTGCTAGGTGGGGAGCACTTGACATCATCTCATATAGGCTCCCCATGTCCAGACAGTGATTTGCCTGCAGAGGAAAAAATATCAGTTGAAGTTGCTGCTACATTGTCTGGCACAGAAAGCTCTACAGATCACTTGATGGACAACAGAGTGGAGTGCCCACAAGCCACCACTCCACCATCAGGGGAAGCAGTTTTGATGGGACTGTCGTCATCATCATCATCATCATCATCATCATCCAAGGAAGATTCTGCCAGCAGTATGGATGCTATAGATCCAACTATGCCGGGTGAATCAATAGCTGAGGTGCCAAACATAGAGGAAGACCCTATGGAAGAGACCTCCACTGGATGCTCACCTAAGTTGCCACAGGAGATCAATATAGAAAGTGGCAAGAACACCAGTAGTGAACAAGATAGAACACCAGACAAGACTGTTTCAAGTACCAGTTTCCCTGAGTTGGATGAGGCCAGTGATGAGGACTCAGCTGATCTGACATCTGGTATTTTTATTGACTTCCCAGTTGATTGTCTTGAGCGTCAGGATGTAATCCCCACTTTAAAAACCTTACAGAAACAGGTAGGGACTCCTGATTCACTAGATTCATTGGATATCCCCTCTACCACCAGCTCCTGTGAAGCATTCAGTCCCACAGCTTATATACCCTCAAGCCAGCCTAAAGCTCTGGATAGTGGCTATGATACAGAGAACTATGAGTCACCTGAATTTGTCCTCAGGGAGCCTCATGAGTCACGGGAATCTGAAGGTTCTGATAAACTGGGAACATCTGAAGATGATAAGGATGACCAAGCCAAAGAGCAGAGTCTTTCTGATTCCTTTACTGCTGAGCTGCAGGCCTTGAATGAGAAGAATCCCTACCGTGACTCCGCCTACTTCTCTGACTATGATACAGAAGGTGGAACTCGGGAGGATGGGGAAGAGGACAGTGATGCTTCTGAGGAACATGAACTGGAGGTCTCCCAATCACACACTGAAGAACTGAAGGAGGACCCTGAACAGATTGGCAAGACAGGCAAGCCTCTGTCTTCTGGTCCTGAACCCATTTGTCCACATGGAGACTGTGTGGGTTGCATCTCTCCAGGAACTGAGGACCAGGACACAGGGGAAGACAGAGATATTAATTTGTTACAGGAACTATTGATGAATGAAGGGACTGTTGATGAGTTGGACTCAAACTTATTCCAAGATAAGAATAATGGGACCGTTGTGGAATCCCAGACACCAGTCCCTGCCACCAGATCTTTCTTCTTGTCCCCTGTAATCACCAATCTAGACGTACCCACTATAGGTGGTGAAGAACATGGAGTAAAGGATGCAGGGCAGGAGAGTGTGACAAGGAACACTGAACAGCATGAGGAAGGACAGGTAATTGGCCATCCCAAGGAACCTCAGAGCAACCCTGGGCTCTCACTGGAACTGTCAGTAGTACCATCCCAGCTCTCATCTATCCCCACTGATCTTGAAGAGGAAGAAGATGACACCGAGGACAGTGATGAGTCAGATGAGGAGCTGCGGTGCTACAACATTCAGGACCAGAGCGAGGAAAGCGAGGAGGAATCACCTGCTGTGCCCATTGTAGTGGCTGAGAGCCACAGTGCTCGCAACCTGCGCAGTCTGCTTAAAATGCCCAGCCTATTGGTGGAGACCTTTTGTGATGATCTTGAGCGCAAGAAGAAAGCTGTTTCCTTCACTGAAGATGTCACTGTCTACCTCTTTGACCAGGTAACTTGTTTGGGGAGAGGCTGGAGAGACAACCTAAAGTAACTCAGAGAAGGACTCAGGGAACAGAATGTATCCTGTGCTAAACATCCTCATATCAGCAAGCCAAAATATGCAACCTGATTCCTTCTAGATGTTTTTGACTATACCCTCTTGCCATTGCAAAGCTGGTGAGGGCTAATGGGAGTCCAAAGCACCTAGAAGACACCACGTTCTTTATACCTTACAGCTACCACTATATTTTTTTGTGGGTCTGCTGGATCTTTGCAGTGGAGATCTGATTGTTCTACCTACATCAACCGATTATTTACTGGCTTCTGATTGTAATGTTCCATCATCTTAGCCATAACATTATCAGCCAGTCTCCTCTAACCTCCTGCCCTCATGATGAGTTGGAATACAAGTCCCGTCACCCTAGCTAACATGGTTAAGGCCTTCCTAGCTGAGCAAGAGGTTGGGAGGGCTCCAAGTGCATGACTATAAATAGGGCTACCAGAACTGGGCTTCATACGAATACTAGATAGCAGCATAGGCATACAGAAAACTCTTAACTCTTGGCTGTCAGTGGCTGTCTGGAATTTTGCAATCTGGATTTAGTAGCCCTACATAGCCCAGACTAATACTAAAATGAACCACATGTTCAGGCTATGCCTAAACCTAAAGTTGGACATCGCTTTTTTAATTAGCATAGAAATGAGCCATGGAAGAGGGAGGACGTTGTTATGGTTACATCTTCTTGGGAGTTGAAGGCAATAAATAAGAGAGAAGTTCTGTTTTTTCAGAAGGTGTCCTGGATAATACCAGAGTAGAGGTTTTTTCCCCTCAGGATGTGAACTAATTGTATCCATTGCATGTTTTACATGCAGGAAAGCCCCACGAAGGAACTTGCAGAGCAGCCTTTCCCAGGAGTGACAGAAGCTTCCCCAACGCCACCTGTGCAGGTGGAGAGCAAAAGTTCCCCAGGCTTAGCAGATGGGACAAATACACCCAGCATCACCTCAGAAGGGAGCACCTCTGAAGAGAATAAAAGTATGAATCAAACGAGGGACTGAGACCTAGGGGATCACATTACACCTCCATCACTACATTTATGGTCTTGTGAACTCAGCGCACTTGGCCGTTTTTCTTGGCAAGATTAACTACTATCATCTGTTCCATAAGTAGTTGAGATTAGAATTGAATTTGACCTGTTTGGATTGGCAGAATGCACATACTTATTTTGACTAAATTGACATGTTTCACATCAAAAGTGATCATACCCTGTATTTGGAGTTTGTTGCTGCTTGTCCCGTATGTGTATTGTCTCAGAAGAATCCTGCAGGTTCAGATAATCTGTACCATTTCCATAAACTCCATCTAACTTGGAAAAAAGATCAGAAGGGATATGGACTCGTAGAGTTTTGCATGCCAGCATACTGTAGTGACTACTGGTCAGCGATATACCTGGTCTCTCTCAATGTATGCTCTATTTCAGGTTCAGCATTTGACTTGGGGAACCAAAAGACATTTTTAGTTTTCTCGTATCACAGAATTATAAAGTTTATGAGCAGGAGTTTCCAGCCTGTAAGTTTGGCTGCTGAACGCAACTTGCTTAGCAGTTTATGACGGCCATCATAGGACCATAGAGAGTGACACTGTAGTAGTGTATACTGCATAGCAATTATTTCTTTTTCAGCCTCAAGCCCTCCAAATGTGTTGTGAAATGTGTTGTGCTTAAACTCCCAGGCAGCATGGCCAACGTCCAACATATCTGGAAGGCATCAGATTGGAGAAGGCTGATACAGGAAGTCCTGTTGGACTTTAGGAAACTTTGTTGTATATAGTGGGTGCAAGCAGTGGAAGGAGTAGTATTCACATCAATCTCTGTCTCTTCTCCTATATCTATCTTTTCCACTCCAGGTGGTGGCTTTGGGTGGGATGATGACTTTTCTCTCATGTCTATGAAATCGCCTGTCCTGTCATCATTGACTTCAGAGGCACCTGAGGACAGTCTCCCCAGACTGCCACCCACACTAGGACCTGCTCAGAAGCAGGTGCTACCCATCCAGTTTTCACGCTTCACAGTCTCACCTGCTGCAGTATCACGGTTCTCCATCACACATGTCACCGACCCAGATGTTGAGCCCGTAGGAGGTAAGGTCCATTCTGACATAACAATAACTGCAGGACAGAGTGACCTTAATGAGGAACGGTAAGCCCAAAAGTCTCCAGAAGTTTCCTATTCTTGGGGCAAGCATTAGGGAGTTCATATGACCCGGTGTAAGGATCTCATGATTAAAGCCAGGAAATGAAAAATAATATTGAAACTCTGGATAGGAAATGGAGAATTGTTCTGAACTGGCAACTTTTATCCCTTGCATTTCACCCTGCCCTAAGCAGGGTCCTCTTCCAATTTTTGGCCAGATGTGTTGGGAAAGCTAAGAACGCTACGAGGAGAAGGGCCTCCAAGGCCTCTTGCTTGTGCTGTTGCAGTTTCTAACAGCTTCTTCCCTTTTCCAGGCAACAGTGAAAGTGGCAACAGAGAGTGAACTTGGCTATCTCTTCCTTTTGGACTTCCCACCTTGCCCCCGCGGCACGGGTTTCTGCATCAGGGCACAGGAGTACAGACTGAGGCCCAGGACCTGGCTGGAGCAGAACTCTACAGGGCCTCATTCGGTTTTTTAAGAGGCAGATCTTATGGGACAGATCTTGACTGCTGCTAGGCTGGAGCCACCCTACCATGAGGTGGCTTGTGATGGTTGTGCAAACATGTGTGTGTGTGCTTGCGTGCATACACAAGGAAGTGTTTGTGTACAGATAGACATATATAGACATATAGAACCTATAGCATTTAAAGGGTAGATCTGTGACCTTGCTAACATTGCCACATAAGCCATTTTAATACTCCTGTCCCTAGCTCATGCCTCTTGATGTTCTGACCCACGTTGGCTTCCCCAGTTGGGGCGCTGCCATGAGACATCCTCTCCCTGCCTGTTCTGTGAGCTTGTCATGTCTTCTTTCCACACCCTGCAGGGGATATTGAGAGAGCACGTAGCCTTGCGCCTTGTGCCATTCAGACATGCTTCAGGGGGGTCCTCACGCACTGGCACTTGTGTCTTGCCCACAGGAGGCAGGCGCTCCTTGTCCTTCCTTCAGTGTGCTGTGTCTGAAGATCAGGTGGAGCTGATGGCCCAGGTGACAGAATAAATTACCGGAAAAGCCGGAGAAAAGGGTAGGTCAAAGACCCAAAGCAGGTAGGGGAGCCAGCTGAAGTGAGGGTCACATTTAATGTTTTGAGCAGGGAAGGCTCCTGCACTCAGCAGCCATTCCCCCTTCTTGCTTGTGCTTTTCACTGACCCTGTGTTGCGATTGCTCAGCTGCATCATGGTTGGGGAGTTTGCTGTTTGAAGTTGCTGCCCCCCCCCCCACTTTTGGGAATCATAGCCTTGCCCCAGCTACTCAGCTCTACTAAAGACCCTGCCTCCTGTTATGGGCAATATCAATTTGAGCAGCCCAGAAGCGGTGCCTTGATGGCCTTCAGCACTTCCCGTTTCTCCTTCTTACCCTTGGGAGAACCGTGTCCTGCAGCCTGTCTCACAGGAGGTGGGATGGGAGGAAGTACAGGAAATAAGAAGCAAACTTATATAAATGCTTTGCCGGCTGGGAGAGACTGTGGTGCTGAGATCTACCAACGCCACCTTCCCATTTTCTGTCTTCACCCTTTTCCTGCTACAGCATTATTTGGGTAGTGCCCCCTTAGAGAGCCATGGTGTGACCTGCTGGGGATGTGAGAGAAATGCCAAGTCTTGGGGGTGGTTTTTTCCCCCCAACTTCCCTTTGTGACCCTTCCAGTAATTCATCTGCAGGAAGGGACTCCTGGCAGATGTACAGCAAAAGCAGATCAAACTGCCACTGAGACTATTTTTGTACAAAGTTCACCCATTGCTGTATTGCCTGCCCTAACAGAGTGGCAGATTTAAGTTATTGTTGCCAAAGAGATGTAAAGAGTTAACTTTTATCAAGGTGTCTTGGGGAGGGTGGGGGGGGGAGAAGGAAAATAATACGTTTTGGGATTATTTTGTTAGATTTTGATTAGTTCAAGGTTTAGGATAATTGTGCAATTTGGACTATGGGGAAAAACGGAAATGAGTCAGAGGCATGTTGCGCTTAGGAGTTGTGGCTTTTGGGGACTATAGACCAGTCATGGCTTTGGAAATTGAGGGGCAGGCAGACAAGTGCAAAAGGCAGCTGCCAGCTACTGGGCCATTTCCTCATTGAGTCAGAGGAAACACATAGAAGGAGAGCCTGCAGAACGCCCGTGCATTATGCTTCATTGTGCTTTCCAGTTTGGGGTCTGTTGTGACTACAGGTGGCAAGCTTGGCACTGGTGCTGATGCCCGCCTCTCTTCTTTGGCTCATGAGCACAGCTCTCATTTTCATGTATACCTAAACATAGCCATGCGTAAGGCAATGATTCACCATCCCTCTATCAGGCAGTATTTAGGTGATAGTGATATTCAATTTTTCTTGCTTACTTCCTCCTGCCACTGCCACTCGTCCCTCCATCCACATCAGTCCTAGCCAGCTGGAGATATGCTTAATAAGGTGCAATTCTAAGCATAGACTTGGTGGAACAAGAAATCTTTGAGTTGCTGTACGCTTTGAGCCAGTTATGTCTTTTCCCATAGTCAGAATACTTTGTGTGTCTGACATTTCTTGCTAAGATCCCTTTTTGAGTTCTATTATCCTTGCTCAAAGTGGTACTGGATGTGAAAGGTTACCACGATCTGTTCGCAGCCTCCTTGGGTGGTGGAGACGTACGTGCATTTTGCTGCACTCCTTCTGAAGCCCACCACGGGCAATACAGATGCTGCAGTCTCATTTTTCCTGCTGCTGGTTGGTGAACCCAAATGAATAGCCCTTGTCCTTCCTTGGACTACCATATATTTCCTTACCGTTAGCATGATCAGAACGCAACAACCTGCTTGTGGGTTTAGCCCAATGACAGGGCAATCCTACCTGCTTTTTTGGGGAGCCCCTGAATCAAAGTCTCTGAGAAAACGAATACCTTGCCAGGCTCCAGCATGGAGCTGGAGTTAGGGACAGCACTCCCATTCCTTCCTGGCCTTTTCCCCTTCTTTGTTTAAGGGCTGGTTTACATTTGATGCCGACGTGGGACGGAGGCAATGCTGAAGAGCTATGGGGACCCACACCAGCAGATACTGAACCCAGAAGCCAGGGAATGCTGAAGGCAACCTCTGCATATTTTGCTGTCTGCATGTTGCCCACTAACATCAAAGGAGAGAGAGGATCACTTCTCCAACCTGAACTGTGCACGTTCCAAAATTTCGACCCAAGCAAGTCCTTCTGTCCAATTGCTTTGGAAAGAAACGTGTGTGCGAACTGTAGTTGTTTTCCAGAGAAAGTGTCATTTGTTGGCCTCTGTGGGCTGGAGGCCCTTTCAAAATACTTCTCTGTTAAAAGTTAAAATCAATTTGGGAGCAGCTCAGACATATGCCATGGCACAGGGTTCAATGGAGCTCTCCTTCTTTCTCCCCTCCTTGGGTGAGGAGCACATTGGCATTGTCCAGAAATGGAAACTGGTGGTCTACATTTCCCCATCCAGTCTCTGTCCTTCTGCAAGCCAAAGTGGTGGCATATAATTCTCTTGAGCATTCAAAGACTGGAGCCTGGGATGGTTAGGACAGGCTGAATGAGGAGCAGATATGGTCATGGCCTCTTGTCTTGGTAATGGATCTGAGTGAAGAATAAGGGTATACTGGACCCCGGGTAATTCTTCTTCAAACATGCAGCTCACTACTTGACTATCCCCTTTATGGTGGGTAAATACTGTGGTCAGAAATACCGTAGCCACTGAAATTCTTAACTATACAAAGATTAGCCAATGAATGGAATTCTTGATTTCCTAGAATATACCCAGAGTTCCACTTCCCTACTCATTACAGTTTAGAAAAATCCACAGGTGTTTGGGAAGACCAGGCTTGTAATAAATCCCAAACCCCAGTAAATCCAACAACAGCACACAATTAAGGTGCATATAAGTGATTCCTGCTCGTGTCTTTTTGTTTCTTATTGGTAAAATTTGATATATATTGTATATGAAATTGTTATGTTACTATTAGCAGCACTTTGCAAAGTGGATTCCAGCCACAGCAGAGCTACCACTGTGCAAAAAATTAGGACAAACAGAATTACATTTGATTATCCCTTTGTTTCTGGCTCAGGAATTCTCCGTAATGACGACAGATGCAAAAATGGCAACCTGGAGAAAGTCTGCTTTTCTTGCTGGGTCAATTGGTTTAACTGCTGAAATGTGTAATCTGCTACTGTCAGGGGAACAGGGGAATCTGTGGCTTTCATAGGCTACTGAACTACAGCTCCCAGCATTCCTCATCATGGGGTATGCTGTTTGAGGCTGCCAGGGCTTGTAGTTCAGCAGCATCTGGGAGGCTACAGGTTTCCCCCACCTTGCCTGAGGAGCTAGTATATTGCCCTCTACAGTACAGCAGCCTGCTAAAAACCAAGGTGCTTTTGGGGGGGGGGGCAATCAACTGCGTTTTCCAATGGGATTATTCTGTTTCCATAGCCACAGTAATCTAGCATAAAGCTCCCACTGATAAAAAAAAGGAGAGATTATTATAATTAATTTCTTCCTTTCTTTGCATTCTCAGATCCATTTTCAGAACCTGAAATGGGAAGAAGAGTTGGGGACTTCACAGGCAGAGGAACTGGGGAATAAAAGCTGGATCCATCCATAGGATGAATCTTTGCTCACTCATTTTATACAGGGCATCTCTGTGATGCTGTCACAACCCACCCACCTCCGCTCTTTTTCCCCATTTCTTCCATTTCTATTTGGACTTTACAAACATCACGAAGTTTATGCGAACTTCAACTTTTTAATGGTTTTGACATGTGCTGTCACTGCACTGATCTGTTTGGCACCATACTATTCACTTCCATAGATGGATAGATGAAAAATTGCACTAAAATGCACTTTCCCTGAAAATGAATAAAAATTGAGCAATAACTTGAATTAAAAAGCACTTTATTCCCAATTTTAAAAAGACGAAAGGGGGAGGATGCATTTTTGTTCTCCTATCCATATAGCTTTGTGTACATGTACCTCCTTGTACATGTGAAGTACCGCAGAATGTGCACAGGCTGATAAAGTAGGGTATCAGTCAAAGGGTGGATTACTTTTTCTCCCTTCAGGTATTTTGAGGAATGCACCAGTGACTTCAAACTGGTCGGAGGAAAGTTGACCATCTGTTTGCACTGGATCAAGTGGAGAGCTCTACTTGAGCTCAGACCCAGCTAGAGCTTTCCTTCCTTCAGGCTGAATCTGTGGTCAGAGGAAAAGGTGTGATGTGGGCGCACCCCTTTGTCTACAGGGTGAAGCTTTCCATACTTTGAGCTGAACACCTGAAAAGGGGTGTTCTTGTCCGAGTTATTTTTGCATGCAGCAACAACTGATTAGTACCGGAAGCCTGCAGTCTTCTGGGAGTACTCTATGTATTTGGGAACATAGTCCTCATAGTTCTGCATACTTCCCACCATTCATCTTACATACCTGGAGAACCAGTAGAATGTTATTGCCAAATGCAGAACTCCGTTCTGCAGTTGGGGAATGTGAGCGATATGCCAGTATCCATCTGCCCTGATGTAGCTAGTGAAAATGTGCCCCCTGCCCCCACAGGTGAGGGATCCCAGGGCTTTACAGATATTGTCATTCCAACTCACCCTTGCATTTGGACATAAAATCTACCTTAGAGTTGCAAGGATAAGCTTAAATATGCTTCAGCAATACCTGGTAAAACTGAAGACAGAGCAGTTGCAACTTTGTCTGCTAAGATTTCCAGTGGCTATTTCTGTCTTGAAACAATGTGCATGTACTGTACATGCCAATTAACATACATTTACAATCAGTTTGTGTTATATTCAAATCAAGCAAACATTTATGGTGCACGTACAGCTTGGGCTTCTCTGATACTCTGAAGAATGCAAAAGACTCATTAATCCTTGCTGCTCTGGGGTTTCTTGTTTCCCCTTTTGGCATACTCAGCCTATTGTTTCCTAGCCTTGGCTTTTCCCTCTGCAGAGGGCCATTAATTAACCCCAAACTAGCATAATTTGTGGACGGCAAACAAGGCTGTACTACATAAGCAGCCAAGATAGCTTGGGGTGGTGAGTGGGTAGAGGTGCCTGGGAATGCTCATGTCCAATATCAATTAGCTGTGCTGGAGAGCTCCGGAATGCTCTGAGCCATGGCAGGCAACAGTTGTAGAACAGAAACAGAAGAAGCTGCAGTATTTGCTGGGTTCTCCCCCCCCCCCCAACACACACCTTTTAAAATAAATGTGGAAAAGGTGCATCCTGTAAGCTACAGACAATCCCCCTATCACTTGCTTGGGAGCTTTCTAAGCTCCATCAGAGCAGATGCACCCAGCCTCCCGAACTGGAGCCCCTTTGGTTCCTAGTCGCACTCACTTTTAGAGAGCAGGTCTCAGCAAGCCACACAATGCCTGGAGCACCAAGGAAAGCTGCATGTCTCAACTTCAAAATAATTGTGGATAACAAGGGAATCTCCCCCCAGTTCATGAGCGTGATGGAGAAGAGGGAAGACTTGGATTCTGTTTTTGAAGTATTCCAATGTCAGAAAGAGCCAGCTGCAAAGACTAACAGGGAGTGTTAGTCTCTTCGATTGGTACTAATGGAGGCAGGAGGAGGAATCTGACCGAGAGTATAAAATCCATTTCTGAATTCAAGAGGGGGAAAATTGCCATACTATGCGGCAGGGTGCTGTCACTTGGTCAATACTGATCTCTCACAGTGGTGCCATACATGTATGGTGGGGACTGGAAAGAAAGAGTAGGATGCCCACGTGCCAATCTTCCTTTCCATGATACATAGAAAGTGAATTTTGCCAAGTATAGGGTATGCAAGTTGCATAATTCACACAAATACAGGACTTAGTTTTGTTTCAAAGAGTGCAAAATACTCTGTGGTCCGTTCTGTTGCTGTGATGAACAAGAGATTAGAGCATAAGATGCCTTTAGGGAAAGATGGTAAGAAGCAAGTGGGGCATACTAGATCTTACAGCCTCAAAACCCGAATAACAGTCCTCCAGTGATATATCTTAACTTGCCACAAAAATAAGACTTTTGCAGCAAGAGACTCACCTAAACAGGTGCGTGCAAGTGCCTCAAGACCAAGCAGGCAAGGCTCTAAAAACCTCCTTAAGTTGGAAGATGCTGTCCATTACAGCACTGCATTATTAACTGTAAAGCAACAGCTTGGAAAAGTGGTTGGAAATCAAATAATGTTGGCTACAGAGCTGTGCAGTTATTTACCTCTTGGGCATGTTGATCAAATCCAACATTAATTTGAAAAATTAAAAGAAAACTATCCTCCAAACAGATACTTTTATCTGTGAATAAGAGGCCTCTTGAGAAAATAGCAAATTTAATGCTGGGGGCACTGTTATTCCTTATTTTACCATGGGGAGATATTTGGGAATGAGAATTGAGAAGGAAAGCAGCCACGGGTAGAACTGCTCCTCCTTGTAGCATTAACTAGTATACATTTGAGGCAAAGCTCAAGGAGATTTTTACCAAGAAAAGGTAGGTTACTGTTGAGTATTTCCAGACTGTGAGTACTGCTGAGTGTTTCCAGATTGATAGGACCTCTCTGAGTAAATCTCATTGGTTCTCACATCCTCCTGAAATACTCTGCATAAATGTCCTGCATCTGCCTGGATTTTTGGCAACTATTAGATGTCATTGCTCCAAATTGATACATGCAGGAGTGATGGTTCTGGCATTGGGTAGTTGAATGCTGCACCTGGAGGGTTTGTGTGTGTGTGTGTGTGTGTGTGTGTATTCTCATCCCTCCACATTAGATGAAATGTGAATCTGTCAGCTACACAGTGTGATTCTAGCTTGCCACTGCCATATTCCAGTTTCAAAGGCAAAGACAGAGCCACTACCATGACAAAGGAGTAGGTTCAGGAAATGGTAAGTAGCTACAGCCCAGCTTGCTCTCTAGTTTCATTTCCTTATATATTTACATTTGAAAAGGCAGCCCCTATAGGTATATGGTCTATAGTAACAGACAGCTGTCAACCCCTGAGAGACTGCATGAGGTCAGATCTAGAACTACGTTTTGGGTTATGATTTTCTTTGAAACAGAGAGAAATGGAGAGGGGTGGGCTATTTACAGTGTATATTTTATTGATACGGGTCATAATTGCTGTATTTTTTATCAGTGCTGATTTCCATACAGCTCCCAGCATGTGTGTCAAATACCATTGGTCCAATAACTATAAAAATAAAACATTTTTAAAATAACGTAACTTTTGCTTGCTCTCCTCCTCCATCTGTGCTTTGAAAACAGCAGGAAATACTGAAATGATGGATGGTACTGATTCACCCAGAAGCCTTGAGAGGCAGTGAATGGATCAACCATGCAGTACAGTAATGGTTTGGATATAAAGTGACCAACCCATTCTTGGGAAAGGCTCTTATGCCTCAGGTAGCTGCTGGAGCAGAAACTGAAAGAAAATGGAGAGATTCAGGAAAACTGGCACCTGCTGGACAATGTTATGCCTGTGCTGCAAAAGGGGGGCCAATTTACTGCTGTGAAAAAGCTGAGACTGGGCTATACAGATTGAGCTTTGTGGAGGAAAAGGAAACTCCAAGCGGGCATCGGTGTTTGTGTTACGTCGGTGGGCACCTCCTTAAATCAAATGCTGCTGACTTAGGAGCCCAAGAGAAGAGGCAGCTTCTTGGAACAGCTGCCAAGAGGGGCAACACCCTTGCCCAGGAATAGTTGCGATCTCCTTTTCCTCTTCAAAGCCAAATTGCTACACAACTCTAATAGCTATTACTTTTGTGGATGGGGGTGACTGAATAGAAACAAGTTATTTTCCTTCGGCCGTTAATAACAATGTCATAAGAGGCGAGAATGTTCAGTGGGAAAAACCTGTAGTTATTTTCAAGAATTCATGGAGGCATGTCCTGAAACCTATTTAGCAGTCAGGCTTAAAAACTAAAAACAAAACTAGGTTGGTCGAACATATTAACCTAAGGCTACCTCGAATTCTCAACTGGGTAGGAATAAAACATGGATTACAGTCAGCGGATGGGAATTATACAAGGACTAATTTTTAAGACGGGGCAGCCTTGACTTTCGTGACTTCCAACTAAGAAAAAAAATTCTTTCCTACAGCTATGTAGTTAGGCACTGAGACTTGGGCTCGAGCATTATTTGGAGCTTGGTGTGGAGGCTCTTTAACACCTCCCCTTGACATTTGGTGTAATAGAAAATAAAAGGGTTGTACTTCACTTACCTAGTTTCTTACCACAATTTCCTCTGATGCCAAGAACCAACCCTTGTTAAAATGTCCAATCCTTCTCTGATTTTAATGCAAGTTTATGGGTAACTGACCAGGGGATGGGGGGTGTTCAGTATTTTGCATTTTGGAATTACGATTAAAAATGCAGCCATGCTCATCTGTAACCACAAAAAGACACTGCTGCGGCATTTTTGAAGGCTAACTTCTCTGCAGGAGGCCAAGGCATTGTAATTATAAAACAGCTCTTGCACTGTAAAAGGTAAAGGTAAAGGTTCCCCCCGCACATTTGTGCAGTCGTGTCCGACTCTAGGAGCCGGTGCTCATCTCCGTTTGTTAGCCGAAGAGCCAGCGTTGTCCGAAGACGTTTCCACAGTCATGTGGCCGGCATGATGCATGCGGAACGCTGTTACCTACCCACCGAAGTGGTACCTATTCATCTACTTGCATTTGCATGCTTTCAAATTGCTACTGTTGTTTCTTCTAGCACAAATATTGAGAAGTCACAGGGTACTTTCCCACATCATGAAATAGGCTGTGGCTGTGACTATAGTTTTGTCTGCCTATTTCCAAGATCCACTACATATACCAACTTGCTCCATTTTTTAATTTATTTATTTGGATTGATAAATCACCCAACTCCAATGGACTCTGAATTCCCATTTTAACTGAAAGTGGAAGGTGTACACTGCACCTTTATCACACCACACTACAAATGAAAGTCTTAGGCAGAGATCGTTTCAAACCTTAATTTCACACAGTCAACTTGAGGGTAATATTGTTCATCTAGTAACCAAGAAATGAGGTATAGGCAGCACAAAAACAACGTAACACCAACTCTGTCCAGGAGAAACCTCTTTTAATCTCCAAGCCCTAACAAAAGGGACTCTTGAAGAGCATAAGCAGATCTAGTGACGCTATCTAAACCAGCTTTCCCAACCTGCTGCTCCCCACATGCACTGGGATTACAATTTCCAAAATTCCCAGCCACATTATATGATTCAGTTGAATTGCTCAGGTGCATTCTCAGCTATGTTATCCCCGTGCCAGCTCTTGCGTATAGTACAGTAACAGCTTCCCATTCATTACATGCTCCCGGACCTACTTGGGATAAATTATTTAAATAGTTCAAAGAGGAAGATGTCGCAATTAGGGCAGGGAGAAGGGTATCAAAAAAACAGTGAATTTTAAAAGTGATTATGGTCAACCTTCCCTTGAAAAACACTTGCATGTGGACCCTCTCCCTCATTTGTTACTGCCAGTCTCTACCCTCCCTGGGAATGAAAGAAGAAAGGCAATATTAGGCTCCATTTTATGGCCTCTCCTACAGAACATCTGTTCCCACAAACGGTCCCATTGTCATATAGCACGGGGCACTTAAAAGACTGAGGCAACGTAAGGCAAGCCTCAGCTAGCCTACTCTACTTTCTGATCCTTGTGATAGTCCATCTTGCAAGAGCCAATGTTTGTTTGGAAATCTTTACCTGTTATCCTTCCTCCCACATTCAATCCAGGAGCTGACAGATACACCCCACCCCCCCCCGTTAATGTTGTGAGCCCCATTTGGCAAGCTAGGGTTCCTATTTTCCTTGAGTCATCTAAATCAGAGTTTCTCAACCTTAGCAACTTTAAGATGTGTAGACTTCAACTTGCCAAGGTTGAGAAACACGGATCTAAATAATTCCACAGCAAGGCTACACTGCTGAAAATAGTACATAAGGAAGGAGATGGTTTGAGACTGGAGCAAAAAAAGAAGGAGCTAAAAGTCCATCTTCCTCCTTAAAGAAAAAAAAAACTCAAAGTAGTTTGGCAAAGTTTGACTTTTTAAGTGTGTGTGTGTGTGTGTGTGTGTGTGTGTGTGTGTATAGAGAGAGAGAGACTCACTGCCATTTTTCAAAACAGTACAGTGTGGCTGAGAAACCTCATTATACTTATGTGAACAAAGACCATGAGGTAAATTATTCAACAACAGGAAAAATGATTCTCAAGAAAGGAATGTAATAGAAGAAAGATGCAATCCAGCAAAAAAAAATTGCAATTGTAGCACATGCTGTTGTGTGACTCAAAAACAAGGCCAGTGAGCTTTATCTTTTAAATAATTTTCCTTAGGATTGCAGCTTTAGTTAAGACCAGCTACTGGCAGGTTATCTGAACTATCAAGGTTAAGGATTTTCTGTAATTGGTTTTAGCTAAATTTCTTTATATAAAAATATAGATTTTGAGACATCTATAGGAGTGCATAATAAGCCAGAGGGAAATGTACAAGTCATGATGGAAGTGCTCACCAACAGAAAACTACAGAAGTCTCCAAGCTTGCATGGGAGACTTAAACTGGATACACACAGCATGCTAAGCCACAGTTGTTTAACTTTGGTTTATTGAATAAACCACAATGGTTGGGACACTCAACACATTAAGCCAGACAATACATTCTGGGCTAAGTGTATCATAGAAAACCAGCCGTAATGTTTTTCAGAAACTGAGAACAGAGGGCACAGAAGCTAACTATGATCAAGTTTGAACTTGAATGATTATTTTAACGGTGGGACTGGGAAACTTATATTCCAGACAGCTGTGACTGCTTTTTAAAAGTCATTGGAAAAAGCAAAGCCACTGCAAATGACTTTAGGTTAAGCAAAGGACCACATGGGAGAGGTTGTTTAATATTTGGCCAAAGATCACACCAAAAGCTTTGCCACTTTTAGAGGAAAAAAAATACCAAGTTATTATCATATTTTCTCTCTGGGGGGAAAAAGCAGCAGCTAGATATAGATTTTGCACAGTCAGCTGGGGCTACTTTATGTAGAACGAGGTGGAAGCTGCATCCAGCAGAATTCACTAGGGTTTGATCAGTAAGAATTTAAAAGACAGAACGGGCAATGGCATAGGAACAGAACATACAGTAGGTCTACAAATGTGACTGTTAATTTGCCTCTATCACTCCATATTTGAAGTCAATTGTATTTTAGGAATTATTTTTGCGTTGCCCATTATTGCCAGACTCTGGTGCTGTAACTGGAATTCAAACAGTAATAGCACTCCAAGTGGTGGATGGCTTCTGTTCCATTTTGATAACTACTGCTTCCAAGAACTATTCATTGACCTTGGGTTGCATAAATATATGTACAGAGCTGAATGGTCTACCCTACAACTTAACAGACCTTGACAGCCAATAGGACAGAACATAAGAAGAAAGCTTATCCATGACTGAATTAACATCTACTTTAGAAGGTTAGATTAAAAAAATAGGAATACAGTCATAAAATAAGGACCTTAGTCATAAAACAAGGACCTTTCAAACAGCACGGACCCAATACCAAGGCAGAGGTCAGGCTGTCTACACTAACTTGTTTTGGCAGCAGAGGACACACCTGCACCAGTCAAGATGTGTCAATAAGAAGACATTGCAAGGGGAGTCTGGGCACGGTAGGAATTAAGCTAGCTTTGTAATGAGGAGTGGGGGGAAGAGTCCCTCCCTGGTTTATTTAAAGCTACAGTGAAATGAAACAAATGCTCAAGCAACAGATGGTGCTAGTTGCACACAGAAAATATTCCTTTCCTGCATAACACTCCCCAACCATCTTAATATGGTAGAAAATCTACGCACAATAACTTGGCCATCATTGGGCCTTGCCACTTACGGATCATCACAGGCAAGCAGGATGGATGCATTTGAGGAGAGATGGACCATTAATAAAAATTAAAGTGTCAAATTGAGACAATTGCTTTGAGGAGCCCAGCTCTTCTAAACATTGATACAGTAAAACTTTTACTTTACTTTTATCCAGCAAAAGTCCAACACGAGGTAAAGAGGGAGCTACCAGGGAGCCCTTAAGAGGTTCAAGTCCATGTCATAGGCAGTCCTGGGGGTTGAGTGAGCAGGACTAGGGTCATGCATTTCATTTGATGGTACTAGGCAGCCCCAAAGCTCTTCTTGACAAGTCTGAAGTCCTATTCAAATCCACATGCTTTGATAGAAGATGAAAAAGGACTTCCAGGAGAAATTTTAACTGGCAAATATAGGACATGCAAAACAGCAAGGTTCATCTATCTCCTTGGCTATTCTTAAAATGTTTATGAATGGTGCATATAGCTGTAGAGGCGAAGAAGGCAGGGCCTGCTTTTCGGTCTATCTAGGTCTCCACTCAGTATAGCAGCGTAGCATCACTCTCAAGATTCATCTCTCTCCAAGGGCCAAGTCTGTCTTCTGTTTCTAATGAGCGAAAGAAAAAGCACACCAGCACCTGCTTTTCAAGCAGGGGGCTAAAACGCCATCTAACTACCAAAACAGAGTTGTGGGGAAAGACATGTAAAATGTACAAGGACATCACAGAAACACAACACGGGTGAAAGCGAAATAAAAAGGTGCAAGGTTCCCGCCGTAACCCAACTTTTCTGGATCAGCTGATGAGAGGAGCTGAACGATCATTTGTCACGGTTGGTTTGAGCTGGACATTGGCAAAAGGATTCCTGTAGAGAGAAAGTGAGGCATGGTTTTAGCAAGAACAGTTTCAGGACACAAGTGGTCTGTACCGACAAAGACAACAAAACAGTGTGGAATGCATGGATGATGCAAACACAAAACAAAGATCACTACAAACATAGTTCCCACCACAGCCAAAGAAACATCCATGTCTTCAAGCACAAAACAAACAACACTATGAATCTTTAAACAATGGCTTTGCTTGGAAAATACTGTATCTTTGGCCTAAATGCCAAGTCTCAGTGACAAACTATTTCAGTGTTTGCCTTCTCCAGCTCCATGCTTAAATGCATGGAAGACTATCCAGGACAAGGACAGATGAATAGACACTGCTTTGTGTCATGCAGAAAGCAACACACACACACACACACACACACAGAGCTGTAAGTAAAAGCTGCCTACGTCACCCTTCCCTGATCACTCACCCACAAATATGTTGGACTACAACCACCATTATCCCAAACAAGTTAGAGTGATGTACATTGTAGCCAAATGTGCTGGGAGGCATTGGCCTCAGGTCAAGGAAGATGGTTCTATTCTCTGACAAGTGGTGGGGTTGGAGCATAGGTCACAGTTGCCATGGGCATGTCACCAGAATATCCCCTCCTCTTACTGAAACAAAGTAGGTAAACTGCTTTCTGAGAGATGGCAGGAAAACAGTATAGCTCTTCTTTAGGGGAAGGTGTATTTTACAAATAAAATACTATCTGATGTTTTGTCTTTATTTCCTGATCATACCCCATTCCCCCTTCCTCTCATCACATGATCTCCACTGTGACTGTAATCAATACGAGTATGTACCCTATGGATTTGGGGATCACCTTGTCATGTTCCACATTCTTGGAATGTAGGAGAGTCACAGGGTACTATGCTGGCTCTGGACTATAAAGTCAGTATTCCTATAGATTACAGCTAGTTTATGATGATGATCAAGTATTGGGACTCTTTGATGGTATTCCCATGGCAGTGGCAGCATGCCCCAGATCCAAGTTTAGATGCAAGGAAACACAAACAGCTTACAGCCCATGAAGTCTGGTACAAAAATACAACAACAGTTAAAGAGCTTAAGAGTCCGTACCTTCAAGACACAGGCTGGTATTAAAAAACCTACTGATCAAAATATGCAACATTCATTTTAATCTTCTTTTTATGGATTCCTTTCTCAAAGAAAAAAGGTGCTCATCTATTTTAAGACAGGCAATGTAAAACAATTCATCCACAATATTTCTGATATTTACTGAGGAGTGTGAATACTTATGCAGCCAAAGTAGCATCACCCATACCCAGAAGGGACATTTCAGAAAGCTGGATAGGATTCTGAGCTTTGTGGAAGCACTCCATGTCCAATAGGATCAGAAAAATCCTGGAATTCCATTCCCACATATCCTCAGGAGGACCGAATACACTTGGTGGATAGGAATAATGGCTGACTGGCAGAAGGAAGGAGGAATGGAATGGCTCGTCTTGAAAGAAGGCTTAGTTGGTTGACCTCTAGCCAGGAATATTCTAGAGAGCCACATTCTGTTGCAGCTCCAGCTTCTTCTTCCATAAATTCAAGTCATATGAAAGTAGAGTTCCATCTCCCAGTTAGAATTCTAGCTCTTCTACCAGTTGGTCAACCTTCAAGTAATGGAGCAGCCTGTAATTTCTTTCCAGGTCTCCTGAACAATCAGACTATTGCCAGATTATTCTTCTCCCCTCACCCCAGCAAAATGTCACCTGTTATTGATATGTATATTGCACCCACATACAAAGCATTGCTTCCTCCAGAACATCTGGCATCTATTCAGGGCAAGCTGCTGCTCTCCCAATCCTTGTTAATAAGTAACTATTGTGGGTCTACTACACTCTCAGGGCAGGCAGGCTGTTCCACCATGGACAAATCTAGAACCTGGCTGAGATTACAGAGTGATGTGGGGGAGGCACTTCCAGCCAATTGCAAATTACATTCCTGATCTTTCCTGGCTCAGAGAGACTGGAGGGGGCGTTGCATCAGCTGTTCCTCGACAAGCAATACAGTAATTCACAGAGTGTGGCTCAGCTGCAGAGAAATTGTGTTTGAAGACTGTCCAGACTGGTTGGCCTTTGGCCAAGGAGAACAGATTTCAGATCCTACAGTCTTTTCTCTTAAAATAACAAGCAGCCTACTTTCTCTTTAACAGAGACAGCTTATCTGAGGGATAGGCAATGCACTACACACACAAGCAATTTGCCCCTTTGTAATTTCTGCTCTTTTGCTCCATAGAAATT
Organism: Charina bottae; assembly: GCA_023362775.1. NCBI lineage: Eukaryota > Metazoa > Chordata > Lepidosauria > Squamata > Charinaidae > Charina > Charina bottae. The sequence goes on along the minus strand of JALMGJ010000002.1, from coordinate 133,791,183 downwards.
TTCTTCTCTCAAGACACTGGCAAAGGGAATACTGTATACAGCACCTGAAGAAAACGGACAGTCCTCATTTGCCAGCTCACTGACTGGGATCTGAAGACTTTCTGGGGACATTAGATGGACCCTCTTCAGAGTCATTCATCAAGACAAGATTCAAATGGTTTATACTGTACCACTCTTTGTGAAAGCCACATGTACACTTTGAGTAAAATGTTCCTAGAATAATCAAATTATTTTACTTTGGTTGTAGCATCATCATTTCATTTGATTTACTTTAGTTATTTTATTTTCTTATTTTTTGCTCTGTTTCAAGGGCCTGCAGAATGTAAGATTTTCCTTTGTCCTATAGATATCCATGACAGGGAAGCAATTGGCTTGAATGTCTCTGCAATCCTGTATGTATCCACTGAGAAAAAGTTCCATTGAATTCAATTAGGCTCACTCCCATGTAAGTCAGGATAGAGGTTTGCCATAAAAACAGGCAAAACGCACTTTCCACACAGCAAGTTCAACCTGAAGCCGACTGAAAGGAGCTTGTGTGTTCAGAGAAAACAGGTGGCCCACAATTAGTTGCAGAGGAAAGAAAGGCTCAGGGGATTCATAATGTAGAATACAAATGGACGCTTAGCGTAGCAGCTATAAAGTCTGGGTGGGGAGCTGGATTACAATTCCTAGCAGCTCCTGCCCGCATGGCCAATAAACTGGGATGCTGGGAGATACAGTTCGGCAATGTCTGGAAACTCTAGTTTCCCCATTCCTGGCAACTGATACTTGGTGCATGAAATAGGCAATTCCTTATTGGAGGGGTGGTGGTGGCATCACTTTCTTTAACGCTGTTGTGGATTTTAAAATCAGTGATGCATTCTCTCTCTCTCTCTCTAAACCAACTGTAGGCACTAATATGCCCAGGACGCCTACCTTGGTATCTGCCATACTCCCTGACTTATCTTCAATTTTAAAAAATAAATAGGAAAATGGCAAAGCAGCAGTCTTCTGCATTATTTTTATTTCCAAGAATGCCTCTGAAGACCAACAACAAAAACAAAAAAATGTAAACTAGGTAGTATAGTACATCCAGCAAGAAGCAAGAACTTTACCAGTTTGCTACACCCACTTTGTGAACAGACCATTCACCTCATGGCAGCCCTTTAAATATGCCCTTGACCTCTCAAAATGTCAATGTGCCTATCAGCTGAAGAAAAATCGCCTACTGCTGGCCCAAGTGTTTCATATATTTCTTCTGAATGCAAGCCTGATAGCATCCCCTTTTTGCCAAGACTGCCTCAAGCAACAGCCTATACTTGTGTAAGTTTTATACAGCATTATTCTGTGAGATAAAGAGAAAATTCAGCCCACGTATGTGCTCTTTTGTGGGTTCAGAAGGGCACCGGGCAAAGGATGATCAGAGCCTGGGACTGTTTGTTCTAAATGATCAACAAAGAAATAGAAAACAGTAAATGACCTGGCCTCCTCTTAGATTCAGCTGATGTATGGAAATTTAGCATCTAATTCTCACGAGAATCAACCTTTATCAGATGCTATAAGGGAACTTAAAAATGAGCAATTTCGTCCACAGATCTTCAACATCAAAACCAACTTGTCTACCAGTGCTGTCTCAATCATAAACCCTCTATGATGGGGGAAGGGCGGTGGGGTGGGGAAACGTTCAAGTCTAAGCTAAGTTACAGAAGAAATTGGTTGGTGGCATGCTTTGTGCTTCAACTCTATCAGCAGAAAATCTAAGAAAAGAAAACAATGTTATTCAGATAAATCCACGATATCCTTAAAAATCCAAGTGCAAGAGGGTAGGAATGCACTTTATTCAGGAAAGACTGAAGCCTCCTCCATCACCCTCCCGCCACAGAATGCCAGCGTATGCCTATGGTGGCGACGCAGTGGAAGCACCAGGCTGTGTGCTTAACCGAGAGGGCTTGGTAACTCTCTGTCCTATCTAAAGCAGGGCTGGGTACTCCGTAGCCCACCTGCAGCTCCTCACGCCTCTTTTCTGTGGCTCTGCAATTCACAAAACCACATTGCCAAGTAATAGCGATTGGACTTCCTCCCATGAAGTTTTGGTGCAAAACCGAAGGAAAAAAAGTTCCTTAAGTCTAGTGAACTTACCGTGCTATTATTAAAAAAAATACCCTCCCCAAAGGCTAAAAAATATGCCCCAACTCATTCTGATGACATCTTCACATCCCATTACTGCCAAGTTTCCTGTAGTTCTTGGCTGATGAAAAGATAATGTTAAAAGAAAAAAAAGCAGCTTATATCACATAAAGATTTATCTAAATGAAGAAAAACTGAGCCTGAAGCCAAAGAAGGAACAAGGCTTCAATTCCATGTTTGGCTGTTGTCAGAGGCCCATTTTTCTGGCCTCCTGCTGTGTTACTCCCAGGTTGCAGAATATAAGCTGTATTGGGAGCTTCATTTCCTCCACACTACCTCTGTGTTTAGAAAACCCAGAAAATACATTTCTTTCATCAGGTTTTTGATTGTTAATTGCGATTAGCATCAATTTTAAGATTAATACTGTTTTATGTTATGTTAATTTGTGTTTTAAACTCGTTATATTTGCCTTTTAACATTATTGTTAGCTCCCTTAACTATATGCTAGAATAAAAGGCAGAGGGTCTACAGCTAGCCACCGTGACGCCAAAATGACCAAACGGCGTCTTGGGATGTCATGATGCAACTTCGGCAAAGCAAGTGCAAAAGGGGTGGAGTTTGCCTCATGACATCCCAAGAAACGTTTTACCACTTGCCCCTCATTCTGCAGATGCTCATGAAAACATGCTGGGGTATAAATCAATTGATTAAATAATGGTCATAGAAGAATAGCAATCCACTTCAGTGTTCCTGCCCAGATCAATGAATTCTATCCAGTAACATTTTATTGATAAAACAACCATGGACAGGCACTCCCTGAAGCAATGTTTTATAATACTGTATCAAGAGATTTGGGCTTGACTTCGATTCAGTTCAAGGTATTCATCTGACTGAGGTGGTACTTACGTTGCATAAAATTGCACAGCATTTCCAAACAAGTGCTTTCATTATACAGAATCAAGTACCTGTGGGCTAAGAAGCTCTAGAAACCAGAGTAACTGACAAGAGAAAGTATTTCCTACAGAAGCATTTGCAGCACAAGAAAGTGTAAGCTTGAGAATGCTTACTAATCCCACAGGAACTGGTCAACGGTTTGCTTTGTAACGTGATGGTTCTGCACATCAATACAATAGCTAAATATAAACTCCAAATAGCACATGGGATATGCACAAACAAAATAATTGTTCATGTGCCTTCTTCTTTTAAAGAGGCCATTGCTGATAAATTGATGCATGCTTTAATCTGGAGGGATCCACATGCATCTTATGTTGTACCTAACTCTATTGCATGTGGTCCCAACGCAGGTGGCTGCAGCTAGCCAACCTTGGCTGATCTCCAAAGAAGCTAAGAATCGTCAACTCAGATTAGTACTTGGATAAAAGACCCCCAAACTGTAGGCTATACTGGGAAGTTTTTTAAAAAATCCTGGAAGAAGATATTGTAAACGACTTAGTCTTATTGCCAAGAACAATATAGGGATCGTCCCGTGTGGTCAGCAGGAGTCTTTACTTTTTACAGCAGAGCTTTCCAAACTGTGTGTCGGGACACGTTAGTGTGTCGGCTGCAGTGTCTGGGTGTGTCGCGGCTGCTGCTGCCTCCGAGCCCTGCCAGGATTCCACGCAGGTCCTAGTGCCTGCCTTGTGCCTTGCTGCCTCCAAACCTGCTGTGATTCCGCACAGGTCCTAGTACCTGCCTTGTGCCCTGCTGTAAGAGTGTGTTGCGAAATGATGCATGTCTAAAAAGTGTGTCACCAACATGAAAAGTTTGGAAAGCTCTGTTTTACAGTATGAAGTAGCCCAAACTCTGTTCGGAGAGAGAGAAAGAGAAGCCGGGCTTGCTGTCACCCCAATTTTGGTCACAAGCACCCATTTGCAACCAGGACAGGTAATTTAAAAGGGGCTGCTCAGCTCACAGCAGCAAGATTAATTATTCTATTTTTAAAGCACAGGGAATTAATATTTCCTACTTAATTAATGCAGAAGATTAAGATGACTCCCCCCCCCCCGATGCTAAAATAGATTCTTGAAGCTGAGAGAGAGAGAAAGTATTGAAAATTGTTCACACTGTGACTCACCAAGGAATAATTAACTATTTTTGTAATGGCAAATGGGAAGGGAGGGGAAATGTAAGAAAGAGCCTGGCAGAAATAATAAAATAAAATAAAAAATCTGTGTATCGCTTTTGAGCAGAGATGGAAGCCAAGATGGAGGAGAGTGGGCTAAATCTATTTCATTACCACAACCCTTAAGCCCTACCCTGTGTTTCCCTCTATTGCCCTAAGTGGTATAAAAGTAGATGATTGCCAATGTGACTTCCATGCAGGTCTAAAATTGCAGAGACCATCTTTTTAAAAGAAAGCATTCCTTATAATTTTTTTTTGGTCACACACTGAGTTGTCCCTAAAAGTAATGAGGCAAAACAAATAAAATGTCTGAAAGTAGAAGCAGTCCAGAAGAAAAGTTGGCTGATTACCTTGTTGGCACTGTCCAGCATCCCCTCATGTACAATGGGAGCTTTCGTGTGTGTGTGTGGGGGAAGCCATTTGACAATTCCAAGCTTACATTCCCATCACTGACAAAGGTGGCGATGGGAAATCTGCAAGCGCAACGTGTCTTTCCTCACAAACTGACACTGCAACTGGAGCTGCACTGTCCTAGGACAAAGTCCGGGCATAAAAGACATGAAGTCAAACAGAACCACTAGGGAAGGGAAGAAAGCCAAGGACCCAAGCCTAGTGGATTTGCCAACAATATTGCAGTAATTGTGCAAAAGCTTCAACACACCTGCTGGAAACCAGAAACCCCAGTGCCCATATTTAGAAGCTCGATGAAAATTCAAACCCAGGAGCAATGTAGCAAAAAGAAAAGGGACGGGGGGGAAAAAAGAATCAGGGAAGAGAAGATGCTGAGATTGGTGTGGATATAAGTGTGGATTGCAAAGATGGAAGCAGGGAGATTTACTCCCAAGGTCAGAGGAGCAAAAGGAATCATTTCCATTAGCCAAAGGAAGGCAATGAAATTCCAATATGGGTTGTGCTGCAAGCAAATTGAGCCACACTCTGAACTGACCAATTATCTGCAGAGAATGGAATCCTTCAACAGAGTGTCTGTAAATGTTCAGCCATGCTAAGTTTTCTATGACCAGTGGCGCCCTCCATCTCCACCTGTGGTTCCATACGTACCAGCATTTAAGAAGTCAGTCCAGAGCACTCTTAGGAGTGAAGTGTGGGGCAGAGGGAGAGGAGTGGGCACACGGGAAAAAAAAGATGGTAAACTTACAACTATACACAGTCAGGGACACATCTCAAAACCTGGCCACTTCAACATCCGGGCTGTAATGGAAAAATAGAGAGGCTGTTTGTAGACCAGTACGTGGCAAACATGTATAGTCCATCACTAACGGAGAGGGGACAAGGGTTGGTTAATTTGACTGATGAGGCCCCTTAAAGGCAGGGCATCCAATGGAGAGACATTTCTTGATTAGGTGTCAGCCAGTTCAGACCCAAGATGCAAGGAAGCTGGGAAAGTTGACTTTTTTTTACCTTTGGCAATTTTAATTCTTTGCCCCCAAAGTCAACGGCAAGAGAATTAAAGGGAAGGAGGAAATAAGCTTTGTTTCTTTCTCAATTGCCGCAGGTTTAAAAAGAAACCACTATGTCCTGGCTCCCTGCTAGGGAATATATTTCATTGAACACTCCCTCATAGATATAAAAATTTCAGAGACATTCTTTGAAGCAGCAACCACCTTTTACCTGGGTCTTTGTAACTTTCCAGGCACTTGGAAAAATATTTTAAATGTCTGGAATGACATTATGCTAGAACAGTAGCCATGTGAGGAAAATTGCACAGAGCCTCTACAAAGTGAAACTTTAAGCCAGGGGTGGGGAACCTTTTTTCTGCCAAGGGCCATTTGGATATTTATAACCGGGGACCGGGGGGGTGGGGGGCGGGGTTTCTGGGATTTCCGCAGACCAGGGGCCGGAGTTTGCGGGTGGGAGCCAATCACAAGCACTGGGGGGCGAGGTTTGCACGCGGGAGCCAATCGTGTGGAAGGGGCGGGGTTTGCAGGCGGGAGCCCTGCGGGCCTTAGGCGGGAGTCCCGCGGGCCGTATAAGGCCTGACGTTGCCCACCCCTGCTTTAAGCCAACCAGGCTGCTGTGGGATTTTTGATTACCACATGGACAGCATCGTAGTGGGAAGAAAACAAAAGGCTAGATTGTCCCAATATTATTTCAGGATAACAGAGACACAGCTGAGCGTACTGTATCTTTAGGAATCCCCAAGATGCTCTGCCCTAACTCTTGCAGCCTTCCCAGTCTGGTGCCCTCCAAATATCTCAGATTTCAAACTCTACATACCCAGCCAGAATGACCGAAGGCTGGATATTAGCAGAGTTGTGGCCCAAAGGACTAGGAGGGTATGCTCAACAGAACTGTGACAGTTTAATTGGGCATATGATCCCTATGCATTGGTTCAAGCAACAACAACTATTAGTTGTGGCTTAAATTCCCCTGTAACAAATTCCCGATTTCTAATGGTCCAATTCTTGACAAACACTCTGACAAATTTCATACCTGAGCACTTGACCAAAGGGGTTTATTTGAAAGAGTTTTCCATCAGATTTTGGTGATCCGAATAAAACAGGAACAACCAGTTAACCTATAGATTCCTGGCCCAGCTTTGAGCAGGTCTCTCTTTCAGCCTCACTTTTTAATATGTAGAATGGGAATAACAACAACTTTCCATTTAACAGTGATGAAAAGGTGTCTTGGCACTAAAGGGAAATTGAGAAGTTGGGGCCAAGAGCCTTTTGTATTACAAATATGTTAAACAATCTGACTGTGAGTGTATAATCTGCCCAAGTTAAAGTCAGCTAAACAAACAAACAAACTTAAAAAAAAACCTGAAGAAAATCACCCAAGCCCAACTCAATGGAGGAAGTAAAACTTTTATTCAAATATCATAGTACAGGGCACATTTCTTTTCAGCTTGTTTTTGTTGTTTTGTTTTTGTATTTGCTTCACTTAGCTTTTTTTAAAAAAGAAAAAGAAAAAGGAACACAACTCCCCTCCCCACCAGCACTTTTACAGTGTTCACACAATATTTGTGCATTTTCTGTTTTGCTTTGTTTTCTGTATTCTACAGCGTATCCTTGATGTAAAGGTCGTTTGAGCAAAGTTATGACAAGGAGGATCTTACTACATATGTCCCAAGTCTATTATATAAAACAAGAGCTTTGTTATATGTGTAGAGATAGAACTTTCATATATACAATTAGTCAATATAATATTGCCAGCTGCTTCCTATACAGATCAAATATTTTGACTGTTTTTCATTTAACTCACATTGGGGTCATACCAGGGCATCCACAGGTGTGGCTGAAAACGTCAATATGGTGGTCGGGACAGTGAAATCAAAGCTTGGTCTCTTTTTTAATGTGTGTCACCTGTGCAACACACATGAAACACAGATGGAGCTTCGACTGCACCATTACGGTCACCATCTTGACTTTTTGGACCATATCCTGGGGACACCCTTGGGTCATAACAGTAATACAGCTTTCCAATGTAGATTGTAACCCAAAGCTGAAAGCGTTCAGTCTTTAGCACGGGTCATGTCTCTGACCTCCTAGAATTTGGTAACGGAAGAAGCAGCCCCAGTAGCCATTAATTTCAATCCTATTTTGTTTGCCCTTGAAATTAGTCAAGACACACAGAGAAGACTGACAGCTTTTTTAGGAAATGAAAGTAGTTGAAATTTCAGCAAAAAAGAAAAAAAACCCACCAAGTTCAGAACTGGAACTTCAAAACACAGGCGGTTTGGCCCTCCCTCTCTACCAAGAAGACAAAAAAAAAAACCCTCCAGTTTTATAAAGAGAAAGTCTTTGGATTGATTTGGCAAACTGCATAATACGACGGAAGAGGCCCTTCCCCTCCCCTCCATTCTAATACCCTATTCCAGCACTAACCGTGAGGTAACAATACCTTCCTACAAAATATATATTATAATAGAATAGAATAATAATATAATATGCTCGTGTCTGTCATATATATAAAACAAAATACTTTACAAAATGGATACTGGGTTGGTGCTCAGTTTAACAGTCCAATTCTTGCTAAAACCAACACAGAGGTGGCCGAGCATCCCAGCGCCCCTTTCCTTTTGACACAGAAAACTGACTTTGTGATAAAGTTGGAAAAAGGATAGTTGAAATAACAGTACGTACACCATATGCCATGCATATTTGTTTCCAGATTGGTGTTTTTTTTTTAAAAAAGGGGGGAATCTTGCACTCATTTTGTTATAAATGTGCAGCTCGCATAAACATCTCTGAAAAGAGAGAGTGCATTAAGAAAGTAAAAGTAAAATAATTTATAAATCAGAGAGAGAGATGCAGCATTTCTATCTAGTTTAGTTTATCTCAATTGCATCCAGTAGGCGACGACTGTGAAAACTAACATTCCCTATTTGGACATTTTCTGCTCCAAAATGGGTGGTTGCAGATACCAGGGAATGGGGAAGTAGCAACTCCAAGGGTCCTTAATGAGTGGTCCTCAGAGTCCCAAGGGTGAGAGGAAGAGCTGGCACTGTTGCTTTGAAAAGAGGACAGGTGGGAGGAAAAATGTGCATCTCAGAAGAAAGAAGGAAATGGAGGGGACAGAGAAGCAAAACAAGGAAATCTTCCCAGCAGCAGCTGCCATTTCTAGTCAAGGTTCCTTCTCTCACACTGTAGATACCAAAGTGCCACTGCCACTGTGGAACAGAAAGAAAAAGCACACAATTCGGCCAAAACTCACTTCACCAGAAAGAGAGAGAGAGAGAGAGAGAGAGAGAGAGAGAGAGAGAGAGAGAGAGAGAGAGAGAGAGAGAGAGAGAGAGAGAGACTAGATGGAAGAGCACCTAGTAGCCTGCAATACATTGGTATGAAACTAGGGAGCAAGGGCAGAAAGAGAGTGTGCAGGAAGCAATGATTAGACTATTTGTAGCTTCCTTGCAGCTCAAAAAAAGGCAGCTTCACTGGGACTCCATCTAGTAGCAGAATCCACTTCATTAGAAGTGGTTGCTATACTGAGAGAACAACAGGAATGAAGACCTATTCATCTTTAGGTTGCTGTTCTGTCACCTCCTTGCTGCTTCCAATTGCTTGGGCATTGATTTTGCATTCTATGGGAATCCTGGTTTTGTGAGGGGTATTTCAATCACTGTTTCCCAGTTTGAAGGTCACAGAAAAAATGTAGTCTAACAAATTGGAAAAATATGCAGCCGGAGATGCAAGAAGAGCAAAGTGTGGAATCTACTATTCATTCCTGCTTCAACAAATCATAGTCTATCGAACTGGGAATATTGCATTTAAAATTGGACTTGTGTCCCACTGAGCAAAAGACTCATGAATGCACTGCAGGAAACTGAGACATGTTGTACAGTGCACATTCAGTTAATTCAATCCATCAACTATGTCTGTCAGGCATGCCCACTGCCCTACATGAGTTGCAATGCAACATAAAGAATAGTCATATTTTCCTATCACTGCACACTGCAGGGGAAATTCTGTACTGATTGACATACTGACATTCAGTAAAGCTCATCTTCCATTTTAGTCTTACTAACAGGAAGTATGAAAAAGGATATTTTATGGAATGATGATGTGAAAGAGGTTGTGCGTGAGAAAAAATGCATGTGAGAATGACTGCTGAAAAAAATGAGGAGAAACTGATATTGTATAATGTACAGAGAAAAAGATGGTTACAAAGAATGCAGTCAAAGAGAGCAAGGAAAAGTTTAACAAGAGAAAATGCAAAGCAATTTTGAGGGGAATAAAAATTGTTTTGGAAGTAGATGAAAAGGAGCCTCCAGTAGAGTGAATGAAATTAAAAACAAAAATGATTATATGATTTGCAATGAAACTGAAGCAAGGGAATGCAACATGAATGTGGAAAAATTGTTAATTGGTTAATTTAGAGAAAGCATATGATGAAGTGAACAAGCTTGAATAATGGAATATTCTGTGTGAAAATGGAATTGAAGATTAGTTGCTGAATGTGGTAAGAGCCTTATGTAATGGAAGTAAAGCATCCATGAGAATAAATGAAATAATTAATGAATGGGTCAACATTTAACAGGGAGTAAGATGTGGATGTGTGATGTCCCCTTGGTTGTTTAATGTATTTATGGATAAATGTATAAGGAATGCTTGTGGTGACATTAGAGGTGTCCTGATTGAAGATGTCAATGGGCACATACTGTGTTTGCAGATGATGCCACGCTGTTGGCTAAGGACCCAAATGATATGTTAGTGAATTGAAACACATTATATGATGCAAACAAGAAGTATGAGTCTGAAAATTAATGTATCAAAGATCAATGCAATTTTGTTTGACAGGGAAGATGGAATGAATGAACTCAAGTTATTCATAAACAACAACAACAACAACCCCTGCAAAAGTATATGAATTTGTGCATCTTGGTAGAATGTTTCCTAAAGATGGGGAAATGGATGAAGGAATTTTAAGTTGTGCAAATGTTGATTAAAAAACTAATGGGTAATACGTAGTCTGTCTTGAGGAATGAATGTCAAATGAAACTATAATGGCTGTTTATAAGATGTCCTTTCATCTATTCAGTTATATGGAAATGAGAGTTGGGAATGTCAGGAGAAACATAAAAGTCAGTTGAATACAATGGGTATACAGCAGTTATTTAGGAAGTCTGGAAAAACAAGAAGAGATAGGGTCAAGAATGTATGAATATAAATGTGAACTAACTATAAAAAAGGTAACCAGTAGGAAAGAAATGTGTTGAAATAGTTTGTTTATATAAAGAGACAATGAACAAGAATTATAAAACAAACATTTAAAGGAAGAGTGAATGGGTCAAAAGGAAGAAGACGACCAAGAAAGTTGTGGTTGGATACAGTTGATGAGATCCTCCAAAAGAGAGGTGAGAAGTTTAAAGAATGAAGGCAATGTATGAAGCAAGGTATACAGTAGATGTAGCAGAAGTGATGGCCACAAGGATAGGAAGGTATAATGAGGTTTAGTTATTCCTTGTTATTGTTTGCAGCATTTTTATACTGTTCACTCAAATGAGTCTGAGCAAGGTGCATAAGCTTTTTCTGTTACCTTGAAAGGGAAAAACATGTTGGATATATATGTATGAGAAGCATCTCAGTTCAAGAAAAAATTAGACTCACAGTTCCTCTGTGCTTTAAAAACACATGATTCTGTGGGAATTAGTTTCATGCAAATGTCTGCCAGGCTAGGTGGCTGATCTAAGAAAGCTAAGTAAGATTGGACTTTGGAGGGACCTGGGAGGTTGGATTTTAATGGGGAAAATTGCAGGGCTGTAGGCTAGACCAGGAAGAAACAAAAATCCCACCTCTGTATAGTTTCCAAAAGTCCTATATGGAACATGTCAATGAAACCACCAGAAATTGCATTTGCCATCACTTTTAAACTTTTGCCCAAACTTTAGCTTCTCATATTGAAACTAATTTTGTAGATCCACAATGGATTTGAAAATAAAGTATCTTACCTGCTTGAGGATCTTGCCCCATAGTCATCCAGTCCCTGTAGAAAAGAGGGGAGAAAAAAGGACATCAGCTATGGAATCATAATGCATTTGCCAAAAAAGAAGGCAATGGAAGTTAAATACTGTACATATGCATTGTCCCAATATTCTTCAAAGACATACAGTAGTTAAAGTACTTGGTCTCAAAAATACGACAAAATACATTGGCAAAAAGTTACATTTGTTTCACCAGAGTGTGATTTTGGATAGCAGAGCTGTAAGATTAAAAATAGTGTCCAACTTAAAGACATGCATTGCAGGATGCTAAAAGGGACTGTGCAAAATGCTAGGCACACTGCAAAAACACCCTGTGGTAAATGCAGATTGATAGCATTGCAGTTTCTGATGGAAGAAGGCACCAGACGCTGTATCCTCCATCTCTTTTGCACATTATCTTCTCTTCAAAGGTGAAATCAACAGATGAAATCAAATCAGCCATGCACAGTGAAATGCAGCCTGCTACTTTCATTGCTGTTCTCTGATATATCCAGAGAAGAGAAGAAAAAGTAAACATGCTTATTTTTCCCTTTTTTGGTGAAGTCAAATCATACAGCTACTGGAGATGGTGTGAATCATTTTTAAGTCCTACTATGTTGTATAACACAGTACTGAATGTGTGAGCCTTCAAACATTGCTGACCTACAACTCTCAGCAGTCACAGCCAGCATCATCCAGTGATGAAAACGTTGGGAACTGAAGATCAGCAATATCAGAAATGCCACAGGTTCCCTGTTCTTGATATAAAAGGAGTTGTAATCTTGGACAGTTCTAGGGATTTTCTTCCAGCCTGAACTAATATACCCATACTCCTGTTCAGACCTATGAAGATCTTTTGGCTCAACTAAAGGTAAAAGTTAAAGGTTCCCCCTGCACATTTGTGCAGTCGTGTCCGACTCTAGGGGCCGGTGCTCATCTCCGTTTGTTAGCCGAAGAGCCAGCACTGTCCGAAGACGCTTCCACGGTCATGTGGCCGGCATGACACACGCGGAACGCTGTTACCTACCCACCGAAGTGGTACCTATTCATCTACTTGCATTTGCATGCTTTCGAATTGCTAGGTTGGCAAGAGCTGGGGCGAGTGCGGGAGCTCACTCCGCACGCAGGGCTAGGGATTCAAACCTCCGAACTTGCAGGGCTCAATTACAGTACTTCTAATCAGTTTTCACCTGATTCATGGCAATAAGTATTCTAGAAAAAAATATAAAATTTTAGATCACAGTTGTCAGCTGTTCACGGCTGACAGCCTGTAGTTGAAATGGAAGGACCATGCTCAAATATATGTAAACAGCACCATGGTAACCTCTTAATTTGGGGGGCGGGAAGGATAAGTCACAGACTCCTTTTGCTGTGATCATTTTCTCTGACATGTTTATGGCCAGGAAAAAGTGGCTTCTGAATGAAAATCCCTGAGAATCAAAACTAGCCATTAAAGAAACCCAACATTTTTCTAGCCAAAGCCACAAAGCTACTATTATTTTGCAACTTATCTCTTCACAGCATACTCTGACATAGACCTTTAATTCTAAAGTACCTGAGAAAAGGGAGGACCCTTGTGCTCGGAAAGTCTCAGGTAGCTTAGCCTCTTCACAACCAAAAATTGTGCCTTTATTCTAATTCTAAGTGCTCTTGGACTGACACCATTCTTCTCAGTTTGCCACCCTTGATAGGAGATAATATTTTTAATGTGGTTTTCCAACAAAATTAAATTCAAAGTGATTTACCTCCCACCTACCCCCCTTTGCCTACTAAAGTGCACATTCCCTTTCTAGGTCTCTCAGCTTATTTTCCTTGTCTCCATCCACCCACTAGCTGGCATCAGTCTTCTCAAACCTCTAAAGACAGTTTCCATGTGGAAGGTCTGAAAATCCAAGGGGGAGGGGGAGAAATAAGCATTGTTGGCCTAAGAGCCACTGAATTCTGCAGTTAGATACTCATAGAACAGCCACATGTTACCAGTTGGGTATTTACACTGCCCTTTACTGCCAGTCTTTCTGCCTTACCCATCACTCATTTGCCAATCAATTAATTCTTTATCTCTACTCATGTTTGCTTTTCTGTCAGCTGTTTTCATTTTTTTTAAGGAGCCTTTCATCTCACCGGCTTCTTCAGATTGAGGAGGATGGGAAGATGAGTGGAGCCAGGATACATATGTTGGGTAAGCCACAAAGATGCCTGAGGCAGAAAACAGGCCTTTGAAACCCCAATGGAAACATTGTGTTCTTAGGACTTACGGCTGTTGACCTAGAGTAAGGCTGGTAGGAGGCAGGTGACACTGGGAAGAGGCCACGGGAATATTCATTAATTGCACAACTGTAGGGCATAAGGTACTCCTATAAATAATGAACACAAGCAACTGTTGGCAAGAAAGCCCCACCTACTTGTAAGAACACCCATGTTATGAAACAGAAACTTGAGGAATGTTCACTTCAGCAATGGTGCAACCAGAACTACTTTTAGCAAGACAGCCTCCTACCTACCCACGATGTACACAACATATCTCTGACCTCTGGCCCAGGTTTACTTCTGTTGATCGGCTTCAAAAAATAATGGCAACAGTAATTTCATTTGATTGTTGTGTGCCAGATAGAAGACACTGCAGCTTACCACAAAGGAGGCAGAATAACTGCTACATCAAAAGAAGTGGTTTGCTGACTTCCCATCCTAGCTTTCAACTTTGCAGAAGACATTTCCAAACAATTTGCAGGCAATAGGAAAGACTTATCAGGGTTACAGCAATGACATTATCAAGAAGAAGCACCACAAGTATCCAACCAACTCAAATAGATATAAACTCCAAGGATCAAGGTGGGGTTTGGAAATCTTGTTGCTCGTGGCCCAATGAACATTCCACAGTATCAAGCATTTCACCCAAAAGGCTTCCCACAGGGGAGAGTAATGAGTCCAAACAGGTATTGCAAGTTGGCTTAGCTGAAAACAAGAACTGGCAGTCCATTGGTGGGCTAACCTCACGTTTCTTCCATTCAACCACAGTTTCACTCACACACTGTGCTGAGCCATGCTTGGATTGATTTTGGGGAACCCTAGTCACTGTGATTTGAAAATCATAGCGTATGGCTTAGTATTCTGTGAACCGGGCTTCTATGGCTTGTTACCCAAATCATGGTTAAAATAAAGTGTGGCTCAGTGTCTTGCAGGATATCTTCCAGCTGGAACCCCCTCTTTTTGTTGTACCAGCTATAGGAAAAGCTGCAGTGCCAGTTCCTTCTTTTTACTCTTATTAATCACAGCAGCTATATTTAAATGATCTAAAGCCCATCTAATACTCACCAACCCATACACCCATTTGGCTTAAGCCATTTTTCTACAGCAATTACCATTTCAAACTTTTAGTAAAAATAAAGATAAATCACAAGAAGAAGAAATGTGCCATTGTTACCCACAGAACGCTGGCTATCTGAGAATCCACATTCCCGCTCCACCAACGGAGCCCTAGAATCTGTGTCTGGCAGAACCCCTCCTGCTCGGTGCATTCATTCCCAATGACTACACCACCCCTCATCCGAGCTGAAAACGTGTCTCACCTGGGCGAACGGTGGCACTGCCACGCTGTACGGCCTCTGTTTGAAAGTGCTGACATTCTGTGACTGGAAAGTTCGGGAGGACATGCTGTAATCTGGAGGGGGGATATCATCTTTGTCCAACAGGTTGCCTGTACTGCTGCTTTTCCCCTGGCTGAAGACATAAATACACTTGGTCAGCATGTGTATTTAAATGTGGCCAAATTTCCAAACAGAGCACACTTTATTAGCCATTAAGTCTTGCTTCATTCCTTCCATGCAGACAAAGCCAGGACCCCTCAGATTCTCTTACTCCCACATGTCTTTCTGGAAGGAGGCCCTATGGAACCTGCTCAGGATCTCTAAGGGAACCTCCTCCTCCTGTCACCTCCAAGGCCTGGAGTCTTTCCATCTGGGGCCATATGCGTTCACTACATTTACCACATGAAACACTGTCATAGGACTCCTTCTACCAAACACATTCACACTGGCTTGCTCCAGACCATACAGGCATGCACACATATATGCATCTGTGTGTGTACAAACACACGTGCACATATAGGCACGGATACAAAGGGACACCATATATTTTCACAGCAAAGTCTGAAATCTTAGTTCAAGAAACATGAAGCCAGTAGAGCAGAGCTTTCCAAACTGTGTGTCGGGACATATTAGTGTGTCGGCTGCAGTGTCTGGGTGTGTCGCGGCTGCTGCTGCCTCGGAGCCCTCCCAGGATTCCATGCAGGTCCTAGTGCCTGCCTTGTGCCTTGCTGCCTCCAAACCTGCCCTGCCAGGATTCTGCGCAGGTCCTAGTGCCTGCCTTGTGCCTGGCTGCCTCCAAACCTGCTGTGATTCCGCGCAGGTCCTAGTGCCTGCCTTGTGCCCTGCTGTAAGAGTGTGTCGCGAAATGATGCATGTCTAAAAGGTGTGTCGCCAACATGAAAAGTTTGGAAAGCTCTGCAGTAGAGTAAAACTCCTGATGAAAGATAAGCCAGAAGAGGGCAATGCATGACAGGCACTGCTTCCAGCTGAGCAAACATAGGGCTCCTCTGTTTGAACATAAACATGATTCAGATGTCAGATGTTTGCACTGCGTCCATCAACACAACTTTCTTACCTCGTATGTAATCTATCGCTCCCATCACTATCCAGCACACGTGTGTAGGAGAAAGGAAACCAGCCTCTCCTACAACATAGAGAGAGAAAAAGAAAGAAGTTCCAAGTTCTTTTCCCATTCAATGAGGGGGATAGGAATATACTGAAGAAGGGATGTTAAGCTATTAGAATGTCAGTATTCTATAGCCAAAGTAGAGATGGCTATTGTTGAATTCCAGCTATGGATAGCCCACTTCTCTCAGCACACTGTGCAAATCTCCAGGGCGTGTAAGCCTCAAAGCCTAGCTGTGGGGTGAAAATGAACCAATCTTGCCTGTGTTCCCGCTGCATCCCTCAGCCTGCATTTTTGGCAAATGCATGATCTTAGACAAGAGGACAGCAGAAGCAGAAGGCAGAATCCGTCAGAGAAACAGATACTAAGGGGCACAACAGGTACTATCTGTAGTATTCAAAAGCCCTGCTCACTGAACTACCTTTAGAGCACCCACAAAGCTTTCTCCATGCATTCCACACGGGAAAAATCCAGAATGCCTCTTGCATTTTAAATCATATAATCTTACACTTGAATAAACCAAATATCCTCCAGTTCAAAGAAAGAAATTTTTTTAAAAAATCCAAATGAAGAAATTGTCACTTCAGAATGCTTACATAGGTCACTTGCTCTCCATTCTATGACATGACAAAGTTTGTGAGCCAGTAACATGGTTGGGGGCCATCCTTTCTTCCTAAAATTCTTTTTGTCTCCAGTGGCTGCAGGAAGAATGGTGATGATGCCGTGGAGGTCTGGGATGAAGTGTTTGGCTACTTCTTTCAACACTTAGGGGATCGGGGAGAGCTTTTTAGAAATATGGCCCCTTCCATACACATAAGTTGCTCTGATCTGGAATGTGTGCCCTTGACTCGGTCAGTCTTGGAAGGTCTTTGGCAGGTGAGCAATTTACTTCCAACTCAGCTGCCCTTTCGGAAGAAAGACTGTCAAGACAGTTGTTTCCCACTGGTGGAAACTCCGGCCTCATCTTGTCTTCCAGTCCCTTGAATCCCTCCCACTCCTCCCAAAGGCAGGGACCCATTACACCTGGCTGCTCTTCCCCATCCTGCCGGTGGGATAGCTTTGCTGCTTCAATGCACTGACTTTGTGGTTTTTTTCCTTGCCAGAAGACAAATGCAGGGAGGCAAAGACAAGGAGGGAGGAGGGGGTAGGACACCAGATGAGCACCCATTTTGCACTCCTCTCCCACTGGCCAGCTGGGCATGAAGTTAACTTCATGGCAGCCGAGAAGTGTGAGGGCAACTCTAAGAATTTGGGGCGTAAAAGCACCAGCTATTGAAAGTGTCTTCAGAAAGATTGATAAGGAACTGAATCTATATTTGACCTGTTAATGGTTTTTTTTAAATGTTCAAAATACCACATTCCTGAATGTTGGTGGTTTGCCAGTAAACTTCAGCAGAGCGACTTTGGGGATATATAGCAGGGTGATGATGCAAAAAAAGGGCTGGAGGCACATTCAGCATGTGCGTTGCTCACCCTGGTTGTAAAATGGTGTTACAGTAAGAGGGGGCACATTATAACAGAGCATAGTATTTGAGTATCTGGAATGATTTAGTCCTGGATCTTTTAAAGGAAAGCTGCTAATATATGTAGCAGTTCCCCAGATGGTCACAAGCCATATTACTGCCACCTGGGCTTTTACTTTGTGAAGTTGCTGGCAAGACGATCCTGCTCTCCAAATTCATTGTGCACAGCCTCACCAGCCACCTACTTTCCCACCTCACCCCATGGACGTTCGCTTGGGCTAAAAAAGGAACGACCAGGTCAGCAGACTTCCACCTTCATGACTGCCCCCCAGTTCTAAGGCTTCATAATCTTCTTCTGCTAATTAAGCCAGCCATTTGCTTGGCAACTGGCATCTGTTGTCAAGCCAGTCACAAAGTACATGGAGGAAGGAGTAAAGGTATGGCTATATTTAGCGGACAATGGAAAAAGACGGCAGCTCCAGATTTAGAGCTTTAAATATTGAGATGTTGGGAATGAGAGAGGAAAAAAACTGATAAATATTCAGTATCTATGAAGGAGCTTACCTACACAATCGTTGCCAAGGAAGACTCCCCCCCCCCTAATCCTAAGCAAGTATATTATGCCAAATCAAACCTGCTGGAGCAGTCCACCCCAGCGACAGCTTTTGTTCCTAGTTACACTACAGACTCTCCAGGAATTAAATGCCTGCAATTTCTGCCCTCCCTCTTCATTTTTTTTTCTGGCATTCCCCAGCGTGGGAGCTGTGATGTTGAGGGCAGAACTGTTTATTATACATTCCACTTCTTGGCACACCAACTTCAGTATTGGCTACCAGAGTAAAGATTTTCCAAATCAGGGTAAGGAAAAAGTTCGTTGGAAAGTCATACTATGTTTTAAGCATAGAGAGTACAAAACAATAATCCGTTTTAGGCTCAAAGTTCATCAGAGTTCCCTAATACAAAATATTGACTTGCAGTGTTTTGGAATTTCTCTTCTCTCTCTCTTTGGTTTATCAGCATCAGCTTTTTAATACAGATGCAAAATGCTGGAACTCTCATTGCAATTTCTGCAGCAATGCGTCCAGCTATGCTGGGAAAAAGATCAATATGACAGAGAGGATCACAGATGACACAGCCCACGCTTTGTTCCATCTACAGCACCCCAGCACGCCCAGATTGTACCACTGAATTTTGGGGGCAAAAGGCAGCCTGGCTTTGACTGTCTGGGGGTGGCTCAGAGTAGGGAAATTGGCTCTACCCTTTCTGTGCCCTCCGGAAGGCTGAGAAGCCAAGTTACAGCCCATCACATTGACACTGCCCATCCCTGCACTAAGAAAGCAACTGAATCCTGAAGAACACAACTTAAGATGACAATATCTTAAAAAACAATTGAGGCCCAGAAACAAACAAGCATACTCACAGTTTTGTCTTTTCACTCTCTCCATAGTGCCACCCATCTCGGGCCTCAGGCACGAGCAACGTAATCAGGTCTCCCTCCTTGAAGCTCAGAAGGGTGCTGTTATCCCCAGCAGCGTGAGAGAAGATGGCTCGCACCCTGGTTCTTCCGTTCTTTTCTAGCCCTGCTGCCATGGAGCTGGAACGGGGAAGAGTCTTGTTTTCAGCTGAAAGACAGACAGAGAGAGATTGAATTCACCATTTTCAATAAATAAACATTTTCCTGTTACTTTATTTTCTGGGCTAATATTTCAGTTTTTATTTATTTATTTATTTATTTATTTATTTATTTATTTATTTATTTATTTAATTTTTATCCCGCCTTTATTTTATTTTTTTTATAAATAACTCAAGGCGGCGAACATACCTAATACTCCTTCCTCCTCCTATTTTCCCCACAACAGCCACCCTGTGAGGTGAGTTGGGCTGAGAGGGGGGGACTGGCCCAAGGTCACCCAGCCGGCTTTCATGCCTAAGGCAGGACTAGAACTCTCTGTCTCCTGGTTTGCTATTGGCTCCTTCCTAGGGCTGAGAGACAGGGACTGGCCCAAGGTCACCCAGCCGGCTTTCATGCCTAAGGCGGGACTAGAACTCACAGACTCCTGGTTTCTAGCCCAGCACCTTAACCACTAGACCAAACTGGCTCTATTATTTATTTATTTAATTAATTTTTATCCCACCTTTATTATTTTTATAAATAACTCAAGGCGGTGAACATACCTAATACTCCTTCCTCCTCCTATTTTCCCCAGAACAGCAACCCTGTGAGGTGAGTTGGGCTGAGAGAGAGTGACTGGTCCAAGGTCACCCAGCCGGCTTTCATGCCTAAGGCGGGACTAGAACTCACAGACTCCTGGTTTCTAGCCCGTTGCCTTAATCACTAGACCAAACTGGCTACCGGAGAAAGTTACTTACTGAATGTAACTCCTTTGTGAACATCAGTTTCCAAGAAATAATGAAGGCTGAGGCTCCACTAAGAAATAAAGGGACAGACTAAAGCAGCATTGGCTGACTTGGAATGAACTGAGATATTCAGAAAAGCTTAACATTTCAATCTGCATCTCTCATAATTATGTGATACAAACTTAAGGAAAATATTAAGATCCATCACTTAATGGACTACTGCCTATAGCCTCCTTGTTTTGCAGGTGTTGCAGGCAAGATGACATTTCTTATTTTGTTTTGTACAATAATCTCCCTATAACGCTTGCATCCAAGGTTTAAACATTTATCTCTTGGTCATAAATGCCAATGAATTTGAAAAACCAAAGAAAATACTGACTGAATTTCCTGGCAAAACACCCACACAGGTATGGTGCACTGAGCAACCTCCTCTGAAAAACAAACATTAGGTAGTGATCGATACCTGTGCATTATGCATAATTATGGCATAAAAGGAAACAATGAAAAATATTTTTTTGTTATTATAGTTTTTAAACTGTTTTTAATGGTTGTGTTTGAATTATGTTGATTGTTTAGCTGTGTTTTAACTGTGTATGCCACCCAGAGTCACATGCGTGAGATGGGGGGCTATATAAATTCGATAAATAATAACACAGTACCATAACCTCATCATCATGTTCCATGCTGTAAGTACTTCCTCCTCTCTTGCTGCAACCATGCAATAATAGTATCGGGGTCCACGTAGTCCCAGTAGGTGGTAACATCTGGCTAACCTTCTCTAAGCTGCAAGCTAAACAGGGTCAGCCTGGCAAGTACTTGGATGAGAGACTCCCATGGAATACTTGTGCAACTGGCTAGACTGGGAAGCTGAAACACATCCCAGGAGATGGCAGTGGAAAACTACTTCCATGTTGCTATCAAGAATGCCGCACAATTGTGTCCATGAAGTTGAGCCTGACTCAAATGCATTTTTACCTTAGTCAGAAGATTATTTATATATAAATATAAAATTTATATGGCTGCCCATCTCACGAGAAGTGACTCTGGGTGGTGTACAACATGTATAATAAACATTGCAGAGTGATGTCAGTCGAAAGGAGGCTTTGTTCACCACTGTTTCCAATATGATGCAAAAGAGTCAAGAGGGCTGTAGCACTTTAGAGGAACAGCTTTACTGTTCGTAGCTTTTGTAGGAAAAAGCCTTCTTCAGGTATATGCAAACATCTGACTCATCCACTTCTATTGTGCAAGTACTTGCAATAAGAAACAAGCAAATCTAATTAATTTCTGACAAAGCCCTGCCCACATGACAGCTATGTCAGCAAGCCTGATGCAATTTCTGAGCTATTTTAGCCCCCAAATTTTCAGTGCTTTTTCAATGCTTGTTCTTGTCCCTACCAGCAGAAAGATGCCGTTCTAGCTGGACATTTTAAAGGACTCAAAATGAGAAATGCTTTAGCAGTGGGTGCCATCCTTGTGTTTCTGTGCCAGCTTTCTCCAAGCTGGGGAACTCCAGATGTCTTGGGATTGCTGTGATGGCTGGGGATTTAGGGAGCTATAGTCTTTTCATATATGGAAAGCCTCTCCATACAGAAAGTTGTTTTAGGCCCCCTCTCCCACTTTGTTCGTCTGCCCAACACTGTGAGAGCACGGTGGCCATCTCACCCAGAATCTGACAGATGCTGTCCTCCAAAATGGAGGGGAGAGGAAAGGGAATGATCTCTTACGAGAATGACTTACTGGCTGCATAGCTGTTTTTCGGCATTACGCTTTTGCGCACAGGGAGAGTATTGGAGTAAGAGTCACTCAGTTGCTTCTGAGTTTGTGGTGGGGTTAAGGACTTCGGCTGAGGAGGTTTTCGGTCGGGCCAATGACTGTAATCTTCACCTTCCGAGCCTGAGACGCCATTCATCACTGGGATGGTCTCTTGTGCAGACATTCGCTGAAGAAAGAGTGGAGATGGGGAGAGGGAGAAAGAAACACAGACAGGGAGCTCCAGACACAAGCTTTTGTTTTGCACAACCATTCTGCCTTGTTCACAGAATATTACAGATAGTCTACATAATGCTGCCCTCTCATTTTTTTCCCACCACTTCCTCCCTTATTTTTTCTCTTTCCAGCAGAAAACTGATTAAGGAGGAAAAGGTGGAACACAGTGTCTTTTGACTGGCAGACTGGGGAAATAGATGGTCCCATCAAATTGCTCAAATCTGTAATGTAACATCAAACTATGGCTCTTCTTTAAATTAGCTAGTTTTAAGATATTCAACTCTGTCCAGAAGGACATGCCAAAATAAAACCAATCTTACCATGGTATACCACATTTTATAATAGCTGTTGGAGTACTGTGAGTTCAGCTTCTTTGTGCTCAGGTTTGCAAATCTGTGTTACTTAGATATGTCTATGAAGGTTCTCAGTCATCCAGGTGGAATTGTCTGTAGCTTGAATCATGTCAACTGGATTTCTATTTTCTCAGTGGAAACGTTTCGCTCCTTATCCAAGGAGCTTCTTCAGTCTGAGCAAAGTTAGTAAGGGAATCCTTAAATATGTTTCTAGGCGGCTGTGTGACCTTGCACCTGGGGCTAGGTCATGGTTATTTTGAGATGTTATTTCTAAGTCCCTTTATCATCTAAAGGAGGATCGTTAAGATTACCATGCTGCTGTTGAGCTTGCGAAATGGTCTTAATCTTCCTAGGCACAGAAGACAAAGCAGGAAGGAAAATAGGGGAAAGATTGTGCCTGAGGCCCCCACCTCTATTCAAGGAAGGATTTTCCAAGTTGGCATAAATGGATTCCTTGACCCCCCTCTCAAACCACCTATCTTCTCTGTCTAAAATGTGAACATTTTTGTCCTCAAATGAGTGTCCTTTTTCCTTTAGATGAAGATAAACTGCTGACTCTGGTCCTGTGGTGTTACTTCTCCTGTGTTGGGCCATCCTCCTGTACAAAGTTTGTTTGGTTTCTCCAATGTAGAGTTCAGAGCACTCCTCACTGCACTGGATTGCATAAACTACATTGCTTTTCTTGTGTTTTGGAGTTTGATCTTTGGGGTGTACAAGCCTCTGTCTCAGTGTGTTGGTGGGTTTGAAATATACAGGTATGTGGTGTTTGCCAAATATCCTTTTTATCTTTTCAGACACGCCAGCCATGTAAGGAATGACCAGGTTCTTCCGTTTACTCTGAGTCTCAGCCCTATCTGTCGCTGTTTTAGGTCTGGTAGATTTACTGTAGATTTAGTGAAGGCCCAATTTGGATATCCACAGGCCTTCAGGGCTGTTCTCAGGTGCTGATTTTCATTCTTTTTGGAATCCATGGAGGTGGGGATGGTTTCTGCTCTGTGTGACAATGTCCTGATGACTCCTAGTTTGTGCTGCAGTGGATGGTGGGAGTCAAACATCAGATATTGATCTGTGTGTGTGGGTTTCCTGTAGATCCCTATTTCTAGCTTGCCACCGGTCCCAATGAGGACTTCACAGTCTAGGAATGCCAGTCTGTTGTCCTTGGTGTCTTCTCTGGTGAACCTAATGTTGGCATCTATAGTGTTTATATGGTCCGTGAAGGCCTGTACTTCCTGGGCCTTGATTTTGACCCAGGTGTCATCCACATACCTAAACCAGTGGGTGGGCACCGTTCCCTGGAATGTGTTGAGTGCTTTCTTCTCCACTTCTTCCATGTATAAATTGGCCACAATGGGTGACACAGGAGAACCCATGGCACAGCCGTGTTTTTGTCTGTAAAAGTCACCTCTGTATGAGAAATAAGTGGTGTTAAGACACAGGTCCAGAAGATGGCAGATCTGGTTTGGGTTGAGATGGTTTCTCCTTTCAAGGGTGCTGTCCTCTTCTAGTCTCTTCCTGACAGCGGATAGAGCATGAGTGGTGGGGATGCTGGTGAAAAGGGAGGACACATCGAAGGAGACCATAGTTTCATCTGTATCCAGTTTCAGGATCTTTGCTTTGGAAACAAATTCTTCCGAATTATGGATGTGGTGTTCAGAGTGTCCAACTAGAGGTGCTAGTATGGTAGAGAGGTGTTTGGCAATGTTGTATGTTACCGAATTAATGCTGCTGACTATGGGTCGGAGGGGTGTTCCTTCCTTGTGGGTCTTAGGAAGTCCGTAGATGCAGGGGATGGCTTCTCCAGGATACAGACGGTGGTAGGTAATCCTATCGATGGAGCCATCATGTTCCAATTGTTTCAAACTGTCTATTACCTTTTTCTTGTAATTGTTGGTGGGGTCTCTTTTCAGTTTTTCATATGTATGGTGATCCTCCAAAAGTGAGGTAATTTTATTGTGGTAGTCTGCAGTGTTTAGAACCACTGTACATCTTCCTTTGTCAGCAGGTAAAATGGTGATGTGTTACTTAGAATTTCTTCACACAATTCATGGCCAATTTTGTTTTGAACAGCAGCCGGGAAGATCATTAATGCAAGCTAATGAAAAAAACAAATAGCCCTGAATTGTTTAAGAGCAAACCCATATACTTCAGCAGAAGGAAGCATAAGTTCTCTTAATCACCCAATTTTCCTATCACCACTGGATCCAGCTTTTAAAGACTGGTGTAAATTTGGAACATGGTCAATTACTGACTTGTGTAAGTTTATCAGCAATGTATCAACTGATTTCAGTCCCCGTGCCTTGTTTTTCAAGAATGTCCAAAAAAGGCTGAGGCGCCTCAGCCTTGTGAAAATACATTTTAAAACGTATTTTAATTATTTATTGTAACTTAATATACTGCTTTCAGTTTACACTTAAACATTAAAATTGAGACATAAAAACAGTTAAAATACCAATTAAAAATCTCCCCCCAAATCCTAACAGTAGGTTGCTAAACTCCAATGCCCAGCAAAATAAGACTGCCTTTGTCACCTTCCTAAAAATAGACCAGGTGGGGCCAATCTTGGTCTCAAGGGTGATAAAGCTGTTCCAAAGTGATGGGAGCCACCAACATGAAAGCCTTCTTTGGGTCTCCACCTGTCTTTTCTCTTGAAGGGAAAGTAATTAAAGCATTCCCTCTTGGCTTAAGCATGCAGGATGGGCCAATTCTTTCCAAAGGATATGGTCCTGGAACTAATCCATGTACGTAAACACCATCAACAACTGGGTTAATACCAGGACTCTGAAGTGTACTTGGAAACCTACTGGCAACCAATACAGCTCTTGCAGAACTGGTGTGACACTGCTATGGTGGTTCTCATCTGCCAGCAAGTGGGCAGCTGCATTCTGTACTTTCTGTAGTTTCTTGGTAGTTTTGAAAGGCAGCATCAAGTAGAGCTCATTACACTAGTCCAACCTTGAAGTGATGAAGGCATGAGTTGCCAGGGTTGCTACTCCAAAAGAGGCCATTTTAAAATCTAATGATGCTGTTAGCACCCTCAACTCTGTGGGGAGTACTTTCCAAAGACTGGGGCAGCCACAGAGAAGGCTTGAACCCAAGATGCCACCAGATGAGTTTGCTTCCTTAGATGACCACAAACTACCTCAGATGATCTTAGGTTCATCTCAGATGATCTTAGGTTCATCTCAGATGATCTTAGGTTCATGGAGGTTCATACAGAAAAAGGGCTTTTCTCCAATATCTTTGTTAGGCTTTGATGGTAATGACCAGCACTTCATATTTTGCCCAGAATAGAATTGGCATGTTTGTATTCTATAGGACAAGTGCAGTGGAACCTATTTGACTTGCAAAAATTGTCTTTCAAAGATGCAATCCTAAATCAGAAACACTCCGCTTTTTGTATCTGAGCAAAATAAGACGGTACACCCAAAACTGCATGGAAATTCTTAAATGTACAAGTAACAGTCATTTTAACTGGTTTAAATTAAATCAAAACTTAAATCAGTTTTAATTCTGGTTCCTTTACCTTTAGAAGTATGTGGTCCCCAACATGCCAGTGAAAGGCCCACTGAGCCTTGACTTAGAAAAAGTTGCACACCCCAGCCCCAAGCCTACATCTTCCTGCTGAAAGATGAATTATGACATCGCTCCACAATTTATCAATCCATGCTATACTTACTCCTACAAAAGGTGCCAGCTCTGGTGGGACTGGGAGAGGTTTGGCACCAGGTATAGGGTCCGAGATGATGAGGTTTGACTTGGATGTTGACAGAGGTGTGGCCATAATAGAACCATTGCTGCTGAGGGCCATCTGCTGCATAAGCTGAAGAGCACGGTCTGGGATCTTGTTGGGATCAGAACAAGATTGTTGCCATAACGGGAGCTTCTGTGTCAAGATATCTTTTCCCTGAAAGTTGTCAAAAAGAGAGAGAGGGAGCACAGAGTGTAAGAAAAATACAGACAAGATTTCAGCCCAAAGATGTGGCTAAGAAGGAAGGAAACCAACAAATTCCCAAACATACTTTCCTGGAGAATGGAACTGCTACACCAACTGGCCAATGATTTTTTTACTTCTAGGAGAAATTAAAATATTGCAACTTTGTAATTTACAGAGATTGACTAGGTTTATTTGCCAGTTACTCAGTCAGAGCAGGAAAAAAGATTCATCCGGTGCTTGTGTGCTGTGAACAATATACAGTCCACTGCCTTGAAACGGTTCTCTGAGGTAACTTCTCAGATAAAGCATATCTGAGAAATACAGACAGAATGAGGCTGGGTAAGATTCCATTTCCCCCCCTTTAGGTCCACTGTAAAAGGAGGGAAATCATAAAAGGGGAGAAACAATATTTTCCATGCTCAATCAGCCAGTTTTCTCTGTTCAAGGTTGGAGGTGCCTCTGTGATTGCCACATGGATTCAAAGGCAGAAGTTCAGAACAAGAAAAGAAAAGAAAAGAAAAGAAAAGAAAAGAAAAGAAAAGAAAAGAAAAGAAAAGAAAAGAAAAGAAAAGAAAAGAAAAGAATCTCTGATCTGGTCAAAGAGATTCATATATATTAGGCGTTACTAGTTAGGACACCAAAAATATTAATAGAGCCAAAGAAACGGACTAGACCCAGTAGTGGTCATTTAGTAAAGAAAGAAAATATTATTTCACAGGAGATATTTGTCATCCTCAGGGAATTGCAAGATCCCTTTCTTTTATTTAAATTCACCACAGTTTTGCATTAAACTAAGAAACACAGTAAAAGCCACCTCAGTCATCACCTACTTACGGACCAGATAAACATTTAGCTCTTTTTAAAGGCAGCTTATTTTCTTTAGGGTAGAAGAAGTGTTAAATATAAAGCATGAAAAGAGAACAGGGAGAATGAGGAGCTTCTGTTTGTGTCACTGGGCTTCAGTGGCCTCCCTTCCAACTTCATTCCCAAAAAACGATTCAGCTTGTTTCCCCTCAAGGAGCTGTGACCTGATTAGGGAAGTTGGAAACTGGGAAGCCTCCATTCGCATAAAAAGCACTTTAGCACATGCAGCCTTCTTTTTTTCTTTTTTTTTTTTTGCACAACTGCAAAGGCACAGACACAATGAACCATGTGATAACAAGGAAAATACTCCAATCCTCACAAGATGCGGCTGAGCAAAATTAAGATCCCTCCCAAGTGCAAAAGCAGCCAGCTCCATTTTTTAAAACAAGTAATACAGGTACCATGCCTTCACCTAGAAAAGAAACTCAGAGTAGTGCATATCCCAAAATAATCACAGATGAGAACCTCCCTTCTGTAGAGGATGTACTCTTTCCTTCTTGAAGGAATACAGGAAAATGTTGTAACTAAACAACTTGAAAAAGGAAAAGTAACTGGAAACCCAGGACTTGCACAATACACCTCCATACATTTCTCCAGCTAGGAATTACCACCCATCTTCCTACCTCTGCAAAGAGGTGCTTCACTCCAGTGGCTGTTCTTTTTTTTTATATATATATATATAGTAAATTTTATTAGGTTTCAAGAGAAGAATAAAAACTACAAAAAAAAAACTACAAAGAAAGAAAAAAAACTAAAAAAGTGCAGAAACACAAGAGAAAATTTTTTCAAATTTACAAAAAGATGTGGCTTCTGACTTTTAACAGCAAGGATATACAAAAAATTCCATAATCTATCTCTTACTCTATATTAAACCAAAACACCACATTATTTCTATAAGTCATTCCACTTTAACACATAATAAAAATCACAAAGTACAGTTGCTCCTCCCCTTTATATTAAAATAAAGAAAAAAAAGTTCATATAAACCTCCTAAACCTCTTTCTCCCCTCCAAAAGATAAAACATATTTAATTATTCCCTTCCTACCACTATTCTATACATTTCTGTCTACTACAATAAGAATCAAATTAAAAAAGCACATAAGTTGTCTGCTATTATACTTAATAGTACAACAATTTTAATAATCCCAATCTTAATAGACCCAAAAAACAAAGACAATTCAAAACAGCAATTCCATATCTTTAAAGGCCAATAGCATCAATCAAATCCTTAAAGCAAACCAGATGAACATTCTTCAACCCTTATCCCACTTCAAAATAAACCAAAGCAGTTACATATCTCTACAATGTGCACAGAGCACTGATTCTCTTGAAAGAATCAGACAGCCCAACTACCCCCCTCAAAGATTCCAGGTTCTTTTCATGGCATTCCACCAGGAGATCGATTTTACTTATGGCTTGGAGATCACTCTCTCCCTTAGATTTCCAACTCCATTATCCAATCTTCATCCAGAATCTCGATAAAAATCCCAATCTCAGTCTTAAAAAAAACCTTTCTAGCACTCTTAAATTCCTCAATTTCATCCACCACATCCCCAACCTGATGGCACATTTTAGATCTCATATTTTCCACAATGTCCTGGATATCTTGCATAAAAAGTTTGATAGAGGTCAGAAGAAATCTGTTTAAAATCCTGGTGAAAGTCAGAAAGAATCTGTTTGAAGTCCTCCATGTCTCACGCAGTAGATTATGGCGCCCCCTAGGAGCTTAACCAGTGAAAGTTGAAGATATGGAAGAGCTCCAAAGTGTGTTTACATAAAGTGAGAGTGAGATAGCAGACAGTTCTCAAAGGAAAGTGAGAACAGAAAACTGAAGGTTCAAATCAGCCGATTCAACGTGTAGGAAAATGCTAATATCTTCAAATTTAATACAAAAATAATAACAGGAAGACAATTGTTTACTCTCAAACTTTGGAATTTCCTTTGGAAGGAAAAAAAAATCCAAAACTTAAAAGAATTTTTTTAAAAAAAAAAGTAATCCCAAAAATAACGCTAAGCACCAAGAGAACCAGCTTCTCCTCACTGTAGAAAGCCTCTCTTGGGGTACATCTACTTAAAAAAAATACAAATTGGTGATTTAGAAATGGGGTGGCCGGACTTAGTGTCCCTTTAAGGCAACAGCGTGGCTTGGAAAGTGATGGTCCCCACCTCCCAGCTGGCTCTTACCAGTCGAGTGTGAAACGCTGTTTGCGATCTTCTGGCTGCAAGCAGCCGTCTGGAGGACAGATGGGATGATTCCAGGTATTCTCCTTTTTCCGGAGAACATTTCTGGGCTTCAGGAAAACCTGCCTGAGCCCGAAAAAAGTTACCGCGTTGTCAGCTCTGCCCGCTGAACCAGTGGGCACAGCCGTTCAGTCCACCATTCCCACCAGAAGCCTCTCCAGTGGCTGTTCAGAAGCTGTTGTTCCAGACTCTTTTTCCTTAATTAACAGAGTACGAGTGCTGTCGAAAGAGAGCGGTCTGACCTGACACTGCTTTCAGGAGCATGTAATGCTGACACATGCCAGAAGACCCCACGCAGCACTCTCCTGGAGGAAAACATTTAGTACTGAGGTTCAAGTGGGAGATCCCTGGGGAAAATGAACGAGCCAGGATGTAAGAATTTGCCCAGATTTCCACATCCCTTAATTTCCCTTCTATTGCTCTCTTCTGCTTCTCTGGATGGAAATCGAACGTACATGTCTTCCTCAGCGGCAGGCTGTTGGTGTCTCCTTCCAAATATACACATTCAAACCAGGTTGCAAGCTTTGATCATCCCCCATTCCAATCAGCAAAATCTCTGTAAGTTGTCCTGGAAAAACTGTTTCAAAGAGAAGCATACAAAACATGTGTGTCCCCATTTCCAAGCCGCGCTACAGCTTTAAAGGGACATTAAGTCCAGCCACCCCATTTCTAAAGCACCCAATTTATTTTTTCTTTAAACATCCGTACCCTAAGAGAGGCTTTCTACATTAAGGAGAAATGATCTCTCTTGGTACTTATCGTTATTTTTGTGATTAATTTAAAAAAAAAAATTTTTTTTTAAAGCTTTGGATTTTGCTTTCCATCCAATACTAAGGAGGGTTGAGAGTGTGTTATCATCTCCCTGTTATTATTTTTGCGCTAATTTTGAAGATTTTAGCATTTTTCCTACACGTTGAATCTGCCGTTCCGAACTTTTACTTTCCTACCGCTACTTTCCCTTGGAACTGTCTGTGATCTTATCTTAACTCAGTTCAGAAATTTTCCATTACCTTTCACTTCTGCCGGTAAAGTATCTAGGGGGCGCCATAATTTACTGCTTCAGAAATGGAGGATCTTGACCAGGCTTTCTCTGACTTTTGCCAAGATATTAAAGCAGATATTAAGCATTTTTTTTTTTAATTCCTGCCAAGCTATTGGGAATAATTAAGTAATTGGTTTTTTTTTTTTGGGGGGGTGGAAGTTGATTAGGTGATTTATACTTTTTTTCTTCTTTAAATATAAAGGGAGGGAGCAATGGTATTTAGTGATTTTTATAATGTGCTAAGGGGTTAACCTGTAGAAATAATGTGATTTTGGTTTAATATAGAGTAAGGGATTGATTATGGGAAATTGCTGTATATCCAAAAAGAAGTCGGAAGTCACTTCTTTTTGTAATCTATCTAAAAAAAATTTCTCTTGTGTTTTCACACTTTTTTCATTCTTTTTTTTTTTTGGTAGTTTTTTTGGTAGTTTTTTGTTTTTCTGTATTTTTTATCTTTTTTTTTGAAATTTAATAAAATTCTTTTAAAAAAAAACAAAAAAAACATGGGTGTCCCGGGGAGCTGCAAAAGGAATGTTGGGGAACCACATGCAGCTTAGGGGACACGTCGTCATGGAAACATTTACATCGATCAATAAATAAACCAGCTCTTTCTCAGCATCACTGCCCAAGCAGAGTGGCTCACGGTCTCCTTTCCGCTCTCTTAGCAGCTTCATGTTCAGCTAACAGTTAGGGGCAGAAGGTAAGCAGGAACCCGTGCCCATGGGCTACTTCTTCAGGAAAAAAACAAAACAGTTTGCTTAGTGCTGCACGTCCCCAGGATGCCCTCAAGGTTACTAAGCTGCACAGACCAGCTGCTCCATGGCAACAATACTCTCTGAAAGGCGGTCTGAGAATAGCCTTTGGCAGCCTCCAGGTAAGCACAGGTCAGCTGCAGGATGGGAGACTGCAGCATAATGGCTGTTCTGTTATTTGGGTCTTTGAACAGGAACATGAAAAAAAGTTGCTTTTCGCAGAGCAAGCTGGTAACCGCTAACGTCAGATAAGTGGAGGAAGCGGCTTCCCGTGAAATGTCAATAGTGGCTCCAGGGATCTCTCCCTTTCCTCTCCTCCCATGAAAGCACATTAATGGTGCGCATGCAAATAATCCTGGCTATCAGGGTGAGTGGCATGAGCAGAAGCTTCTTAGGTTCCACCAAAAGAAGAGCTGGCATTCCGGAAACTCTTGCTGCTTCAGCCAAGACTTAATTCCCTGCATCAGTTTCAGTTTTCAAAAAACCCAGTCAGTCTGGAATCTCTGGGACCAGTCCCAAATGGCACAAGTAGGAAAGCAGTAAAAATAGTCCCGGGGATTCAAAAATAGCAAATTGTAGGCACACTTCCCAGCATTCTTGGTAAAACGCTAATTGGGGGCAAAAGGAGAACATCAAATACTTCTCACTTGAGAGCAGGAACTTTCAGGTAGTCCTTGTTGAACGACCACTCATTCAGCAAACATTCAAAGTTACGACGGCGCTGAACGAGGGGGACCTACAACAGGTCCTCGTAACTGTGGCCATCGCAGCGTTCCCACGGTCACATGATTGCAATTTGGACACTTGGCAACCGGCTTGCAATTATGATGTTACAGCATCCCACAGTCACGTGTTTACCATTTGTGACCTTCACTGCCGCTTCCAACAAGCAAAGTCAATGGGGAAGACAGCAGGAGGTTGCAAATGGCGATCACGTGACCACGGGACACTGCGACCATGCAGGATTCGCCTAACAATGGCAACTGGAACGGCCGCATCTGCTATCATGTGACATCATGCTTTACAACCACATCGCTTAGTGACTGAGTTGCCAGTCCCAATTACAATTGTTAAGCAAGGACTACCTGTATTTGAGTTCAGACAAGAAAAACAGAGACACAAAAAGCAGCACTGCAGCTTCTTGATTTCTCCTGTTCTGTTGGAAGCAATGCACTTCATATTTATAGACTTCAGATTGAAGAGTACACAGGGGCCATTGTGCCGTTCATACATCATCTGCCAGAAAGCAGGCAGACCTGCCCAGTTGGTTGCCTAACTATTATGGAAGGTGGAAGAGAGGGTGAAGGTATGGTAAACATTTGTGCTGATGTCTTCAGGCAGAATATGCGATGCTTCCTGCATGCATAATATATGGTTTCTGATGGAAGGCTACTTCACAGAAAATTTGTTATATAGAAAGAATGATGATGATGGCTTGCCATGTATCTTGTATGAATGGCAAAATGTACTTTGGTCCCTTCACTGGGGTAAAGGAACTAACAGCACTGATTGATTGATTGATCGATTGATTGATTGATTGATTATGTTCCATCAAGGCGTTGTTGGCTCTTAGCAACCACATAGATAGATTTTCTCCATGACAATCTGTCCCTAACTTGGTCCTTCAGGTCTTCCAACTGTGCACCCATTGCCACTGCAACTGAGTCCCCTTGCTGCTGGTTGTCCTCCTTCATTTCCTTCCACTTTTCCCAGCATTAGAGCTTTCTCCAGAGAGCTTGGTCTTTGGATAATAGAATAACTAAACTAGAAGCTCATGCTTCCAGGAAGATTTTGATGACACTTTGAAGTGTCTGTGCGGGTGTGTATATGTATAAACCAACACATCCCAGAATCCAAATGGTTTTGATTTGGAATCTAAGAATATGTACTCACCTTTCTTGAACAGGTCAAAAAAAAAGCCACACATGCTTATTTCAGCACAACTCCCCATGATCTCAGTGTCTAACTGTAAATACCACTAAGATAACCTACTTAATAAAAATGTAAATAAAAGAATAAATTTTTAAAAGCTGAAAAAGAAGAGTTTATTTACCTTCATTGGAGTATTGTGACAAAATAACAGTAAGAAAAAAAAATAACCCATCAATTCCTGATGAGAGAAAAGAGTGTTGTTCTTCTATTTCTTCACATATGTTAGTAAGTGGCTTGGCATATAATTCTACTTGAAGGGTGTTTATGACTCACTGAGATTTTACAGTTCATCCCTTTATTACCTAACTTTTCAGTCTAACCAGATGGATACTGTAGATGAGTTGAGTGATATATGGAGAAAATGGAGAGACAATAATTATAATATATATAACTGAGCAATAAAGCACAGAGTTGGTTTGTTCAAAACAATGCCAGCAGGAGCCTGTTGACACTAACGCAACAAATTATTTCACCATTAAGGTCCCAGAATAATTAATATTTACACTTCCATGTGGTACCCTCCATATATTTTCAACTTGATCCTTCTACTGATATCACAGCCATGAAGATAAAACACAACTGCTATATTAGACTGACTGAATTTGCATGGATTGGCATCTTGCCTCCAGGTCCAGCAGTGAGATATTCTTCCCCAAGGATTTGCCACTAGGCTTTTCTACAACAGCAATGGTTGCATTTGAGTTGAATGGGTACATTGCATTTTCCAGCCCAATTAGATTTGAAGGCCAAGAACAGCTTCAAATAAAGGGCTTTGAACGTGGCTGCCCAAGAGGATGTAGCATCCCTTAAACATGTTAAATCCTTGAAGTGGCTGGCCCAACACAAATCAGTCTTTCAACTAGAAAAGTATTTAACAACTTTCTTGCCCCAACATCTCAGAAGAGCTTTTACTAGAGCTTGTTTCGACCAATTAGACTCCATGGTGAGATATGGGAGGTTCCAAGGAGTTCCTTATGAAGACAGATTATGTATTTGTGGCGCCCCAGCTGTTGAAGATACCGCACATATCTTATCTGATTGCAAATTATACTCTGTAGAAAGAACTGGCCACTTAGATTTATATTTAAAAAACAAAAAATACTGGAGCAGCCAGCAGAAACTTTCTTATTTTTCACAGGGAAAGAACCAGCTCATTACTAGTAAGACTGCACTCTTCATATCAAAGGCAATCTTAAAGAGGACAGATTATTTAGACCAGATTGGAGTTGACCGTAGGGATGACGGTTTGATATGAATTTGTATTACAGTTTTACTTGTATCTACTTGTATTTACTTGTATATTTATAACGGCTTCTTATTTTATTTTATTTTATTCTTGATATGGTCAAAATACTAAATCAATAAAGTATCTATCTCTAGGATACATTACAAATTATGCAGGGCCACCTCCCAACCCTTTGACCATAATGTACTAGTTTCCTTTGTTTACAAACACAGGGTGCTATGGAAACCTTTTTGTTTTAATTACAATAGAAAGTACTACTGGTATTCACTCCTCCTACACTTATGGCAGTCTACTACAGTAACTATGAGGTGCATGAGATCAAGATAACATGGCTATGAAAAAGTAGGAAACATATGCAGCCCGGAAGCAGAGGGATCCAAAGGAATGAAGCAGAGAACTGAGGGATTGCATTTCTCCTATGTCATCCCTCCTCTTGGACCTTTCAGGAATCTATGCAAATAACATGTGAAGTGAAATATCCAAGATGAGCTATGCACCATTTTCTATAGAAGCAGGATATATGGTGTGTCTGTGAGTTCTTCCAGAGTAACAACCATGTGCGCTTAAGGCAGAGCTAGTAGTGAGCCAGTAGTTACTGATCCTATAAACTGCAGTAAGTCAAGTCATATTGCAGCTGATCTTGATTCATAAGTGATTTTGTAAGTGATTTTCCTCAGGAATCTAAAGCCAAGACAGGATAGAAATATTGCCCTTACATAGTTTTCTAAGGATAAATATATCCCTGGAGGACTTCTGGGGAAGAAATGGCGAACTGAAAAGGGCTCTGCAAAAAGCGGGGGCGATGACCACGGTGGAATGAAGAGCCAGCGAGTAGACCGGCTCTTTGTAATTCCTCTCCGGACAAGGAGAGGACTTGAGATCACCCACAAATGCTCCGGACAGTCGCTCCTCACGAGGAGACCACAAGACACCGGTCTCCGGCAGGTTTAGAGGTCTGGGAGACGAGGGAATAGCCATCTTGCTCAAACTGCCAGTGTCTTCAAAAGGACACTGTCAGTGTCTTCAAAAGGACACTGGTTTCACGTATGTCCTTTTCTAATCACTTTTGGAAATTGCCTGTTAACTGCTTTTCAGCTATTAGGAACCTTTGGATCTACAAGTTTTACAGCACCGGGTGAGTTTCCTTCAATCATTAGCAAAAGAATATTTTAAATACAAGTGTATGGACTTTATAATATTTTTCTGGAATAAACAGCAAAAGGGTGATTAAAACTGATTTTAGAAAGGTACAAACAAACTAAGCATCCCGATAAATTTGAAATAAGATTTTGGAATTATTTACAAAGAATGCTCCCCATGGGAAAATGCTTTTGTTTTGAATTCTTAAACAAACATAATAAGATAAGACTTTAAAAATTTGACTAGAAGGAACTAAAGATTACAATTAAGGGAGAAGAACACTCAAACTCGACTTACTAATACAGAATGAAGCAAAATATTTTAACATTGGACATACTGAAGGATATTTTTGAACAATGGACCCAGAAGTTAATTTTAAGAGTGTCTGCCTCTAACGATAGACTATGTTTGATTTGAAAGTGGATTTAAAAATGACGGGCTACAAGAATGATATGGAAAAAGATGCTACACTGGACATACAAAAGAAACCGGCTGATGTCTTAATAATTAAAAGGGATTTACAAATAACAAACCAAGAGAGTGACCTGGATAACTTTCCTATATTGGATTTACAAAAGAGGCTTGTTAAAGCTTTGAAGAGTTTTGTGATAAGGGACAAAGAAAAAATAAAAAGAAATCAAGTTCTAGGACATTATTTGAAGGGACTCAAGATCGAGATTGTTAGAAGTAAAAGGAAGTAATATAAAGTTGGTTTATTTGAACAAGGTTAAAATAGATATGTTATCTCTGGTAATCCTTAATGAACTTTTGCTGACATCAGAACTGAAATGATGAGGCTTTATGGATTTGTTTATAAATGAGAGATGGGATATGGGAAGAAGAGATCATTGCTTGTATTTTAAGAGAAGGTGATAAGTTACTAAAATTGTTATACTTGTGATGAAGGGGGAAGTCACTTATTTATATATTTCTTTTCTTTTTCTTTACTATATTCTTATTTTTTCTTTCTTTTCTATTTTTTTCTTTCTACTTTTTCTCTTTTCTTTTCTGCACCTATTTTTTCTTTTTTTTCTTTTCTTTTTTTAGTTTGCATTAGTTTTTATTGTAAACTGTAATCTTTAATAAAATTACCATATATAAAAAAAGGAAAAACAGGTCCCTGGAGTGGTTTGGTCCAGCTACCTGGTGCTTCTGCTTACCTTGGAGTGGTACGTAAGGGAATTTTTGGCCACAGCACACTGCTTCTCCACCAGGAAACAGAATCGCCGCCTCTCTTCAGTGAGTGCTGTTTTGTAACCATCAGATACATAGTTCTCCAGCTCACTTTGTTTGTTGGTCATTGCTTCAATAAACTGGGAGGAAAGAGAGAACATAAAGTATTATAGGCTAATAGAAACTACCACATTAATCACAATAGGAGCCCACCAGCCTAAGGGCATTCTGAATACAGCAGATTCCTTTGCAAATCTAACATCTATCCCAGTCCCTTCAGAGAAAAGAACCAGAGAGTCAGCTGTTGCCTCTTCCTCATTACTGTACAGAATTTCTGAGATTCCTTATCCCATGTTCAGCTGAAGCCTGGGCAGCAGGGGGCACTAGGCAACAGAGCATAAGCCTACTGAGAGAATATCTATCCTTCCCCCTCAGCAACCATCCATCCTTAGTCATCTGACTTCCCTCACACAAAAGCTCCTGACTCAGTACGTGGGCTTCAGATGTTGTGTGGGTGGAAGAAGAGCAGAGAGATTCTTAGTCTCCCTCCTACTTCATCTGCACCTGGATAGTGCAAATTCTCTACTGCCTATTGCTACAAATTGACTTCTGTGGCTCGCATAAGTCTAAAAGGGCTGTAGAAGGGCTCTTACACTTGCTCCTTTGACCTCTCCTTACTGGGCTGCTGAGAATGAGCTTCACATAATATTTCCCAAAACCCGAGAGGACAGAGGTCCTCCTGAAATGTCCGTAGGTGATGCATAGAGGCTTCACGTTGTACATCTGAACTCACAACTCCCCTCCTGTGAGAAGATGCACCAAAAAAAAAGGAAGACACCCTCTCCCAGAGCCCCATGTTCCCCTTGCAGTCTTTAGCCAAACAGCACCTCCCTATACCAGGTCTTCAAAGTTTGATATAAAGTCACCCACTTAATTCTCCAACTAATGGCCAGAGAAATCCAGAGTGACATCTCCACTGCACTAGACTTCCTTTCTCACACTCAGAGGTTTCTGGGCACTCAGCGCTTCCATCTGATGCTCAGTTTCAACAGCATAAAAGTCTGGTATATCCTAAAGCATTTTAGATTTAAACCTTGATGACTGTAAAGGCCATTACCAAAACACTAAACTGCAAAAGAGTTAATAGAGCCCCTTCTTCACTGCACACACAAGCCCCTAGAGCAAGCACTTCTGCCTGCTTTCTGGACATCCTCCCTCCCCACCCCCCCAAAAGGCTCTGCAGGCAGGCTGCTGATGCTATTTCAGCAAAGGCTACTGTGAGAAAGGAAAATGACTTTTCTAAGATGATGCCTGTTGCAGGATAAATACATATTAAGGAGAAGCATGCTTTCCTGTCCTGCATTAGTATCTATTCAGATGCCACATTTATACAGATTTGAACAAGTACTGTAATCAATTAAAATAAATATAACAACCATGAATCCTTTAATTAGATGATGGTCCATTTCTATCCAAGGACAAAAGCAACAAATGCAATCCCCAAAAGAAAAAATAGCTCCAGGCTAGTTTCCTCTGATCATATACAGTACAAACAAACCACACTTTTAATCGCCTTTCAAAATCCTTTTCTGTCCTCAACCATTCCCTGCAGAAGGTGGGTTCCATTCTGAACTGACAAAGAGTGACTTTCCTTTCTGCCACCCCTCCTTTATGATACTAGCCCAACTTGGCTTCTTTCCACACTACAGACCTAGCTATCCTTGGGTGGAAGATCCTGCTACAATATACAAGCTTTTTATCTTTATGTAGAAGAGAGAACAATGGGGAACTCAGCTTCCTTCCCATGCACCTATGATCAAGCCACTTAAAGCTTCTTTATACAGACTTAAATCAGTTTGTCATAGTTTCTGTTTAATTACATACATTCATTTATATTCATGCTGAGTGCTTTTGGACAATTCTTATCATTCATTGTATCAGTGGCTTGCAGCAGCAAGAGAAAGGGAGAAACCATGATCTTTTCTTTCTTAATTTATGGGTAAATATATTTAGGATATTTTCCATTTGTATTTAGAACAACATTTACCTAAGCCAAGGGTGCTAATTCAGTAGTAGAGCCTCTGTTGGGCCTGCAAAAAATCCCAGGTTCAAGCCTCTCCTGGTAATGCTGAAAACACAGCCAGTCAGTGGAGACAATACTGTGCTGGACAAACTGACTCAGGATAAGATACATTATTCCTCAAAGTTTGAAACAGCCTGCTTCACAGATATGGAACAGCTATTTCAAATAGATTGTGCTGAATTCAAGGCCATTTGAATTTAAAAGTTTTGCACACCACGGGTAAGACGCCAGGCTTGTTGATCGGAAGGTCGCAAGTTCGGAGGTTCGAATCCCTAGCCCCGCGTGACCGAGTGAGCTCCCGTTCTCGCCCAGCTCTTGCCAACCTAGCAATTCGAAAGCATGCAAATGCAAGTAGATGAATAGGTACCACTTCGGTGGGAAGGTAACAGCGTTCCGCACGTGTCATGCGGCCACATGACCGTGGAAGTGTCTTCGGACAACGCTGGCTCTTCGGCTAACAAACAGAGATGAGCACCAGCCCCTAGAGTCGGACACGACTGCACAAATGTGCGGGGGGAACCTTTAACCTTTTTATCACTTCCTACATTTCAAATGCCCTCTCCTTAACTTTGCAACACAAGCTTTGCTGGCACTGACTGCTAGGTAAATTTGGCCCATAAGAAATATTCTAAAATTCCATTTTTTTCAAGGAACAAGAAGGATACATGCTTCATCAACTGGATTCCAAAGATTTTATTTCAGAAAGGAATTAACTTCAGCAACCATCTCGCTCTAGGCATCTGTCCATGAGCTAGTGTGCCTACTTTTCAGCTGCAGGAATCCAAGTCTGCCATTTGTCTCTTCCTGCAATGGCTTACTAGTACAGATTCTTTGGAACATAACTTTTAATGTCTCTGCAACCACATTAGCAACTTTAATACCTGGGGGAAAATGGCAGAATTGCAAATAAATGTTCCATTTTTAAAGATTTATTGGGGTATATGAATAAATATTCTATTTTGTCAGTGGAGAACAGAAACGGGAATGAAATTAAACTATAAAGCTGGAGATGTTCTCCCCCAAATTCCTAGCAGACACAGCAGCACACAAACACATGCTACCTTAACGTATTTAAAATAGATGCAATAATTACAATATCAGCCTAAACGTGAGAGGTCTGTGAACTGCAGCCAACAATACCCTGGTTGTTTGCTTTCTGTGCCACTTGTCTAAACTTGAGAAAATATCTCTGGCAACCAGATAATGCACTGAGGTAAGATTTCTTTAAATCCAAGCAGTATGTTTTGTTCCTTTCTTCAGCAGCGTCTTTGTTCCAGAAAGAAAGTAGCTCAAGGTGTCATCACCCAATAATCACACCCTCCCCCTCTGTTTGAAAAGGTCTCAGCTCACTGCTACCAGTGCATACATGGCAGGCATGGAAAGAGTGACTGAAAGGCAGCTGCTAAGCCTGCGCCCAGCTGCCCCAAGAGCAGCCCTCTTTCCAAAGTTTTACTCAGATGGAATAAGATGCCCTATTATGCCTTCTTTCTCCCAAGGAGGAACGATAACTAGATGCTACCCTCATCTACTTCCCATATAGTTTTGCTTTCCCCAACCTTGATTTTTTTTTTTTGGAACTACAAACCTGAAAACTCCCAGCCAGTATGATGGGGGCCACGTTGGCTGAGCATTCTGGGTATTACAGTCCTATGGATCTGGATTATATTATATTGGAGAAGGCTTGACCACTCCCTCTGCTGTTAGGTATTCTCCTTCTACTCATTGGTCTTCCCTGTGGGATATTACAATGACTAATTTTATTTTTCCTTCCTTCCTTCCTTCCTTCCTTCCTTCCTTCCTTCCTTCCTTCCTTCCTTCCTTCCTTCCTTCCTTCCTTCCTTCCTTTCCTTCCCTCCTTCCTTCCTTCCTTCCTTCCTTCCTTCCTTCCTTCCTTCCTTCCTTCCAATTTATATTACCGCTCCATCTCCCCCAAAGAGGGATTATAGCTTGGGTTGGTGAAGCAGTATCACCACTTTGAAATAAATGCAAGCAGTTTGAATCCTGAAACATTAGAAACATTTCCTTCTCCCTGCAGATCTCCAGATCTTAAGGAATTTTTGATTTTGAGTTCTGTATTGACAACTTCTGTATTAACAAGGAACTGCTGCTGCAGAAGCTACTGGGATATGAAGTTAGCTTCTCTAGCAGCCATATCAAACCACAACTTCCAAAAACATCGAAATTGACATAAAACAAAAGGAGCTACCAGGGATTTTAAATAAACAAATAAAATTAAATAAATAAATGAATGAATGAATATTAATGAAGCCTCACATAATACAAAGTGCATTGGCAACAACACGGAGGTGGCTTGCCATTGCCTTCTTCGAGTTTTGTTTTTGTTTTACTTCCAAGTAGAGATGTGCAAAGTGTTGATGGAACAGCTGGTTTTGGGTTGCCTGCACCTGGATTGAAACAGGCATGTTTTGGAAGTTATGGTCCATATACAGAATGAAATGTGATGTTCTTGGCAGAGGTGTTGGGATATGAGTGAGGAAGAGCCAATGCTGAGGGGTTTTCATGGCACAGCATGTGCCTATGACACATAAAGACAAAGATACTTTCAAAAATTATATACAGTACTCGACTGAGTGGAACACAGCATGCTCTCAATTTATATTGAGGAAAAATGTGCCATTTCCAACCTCAGGGGCCTGTTCGTAATCAGGGCAATTTATGCTGCCTTCTCAACCAGGAAACCAGTCAAAAGGAACATGGTCCTCTACCATGGACCTATCTGCCATAACCCCTTTCTCCTTCTGTACCATTGGTACAGTCTTCTCATTCAGCCATTGCTACATTGGGATAGTGTAGCACTCATGTAAGTTTGAGGATGGAACTAAAGAGATCTACTGATTATACATTTTGCAGTGATCAGCAAACATCAACAGCAAGCTCATGCAAGTCAATTATTAGTTCTCCCTTATGATAAACAAAGTCATAGACACTTAGCTCCAGATGCCTAGATACACCAGGATATAAAAAATCCACTAGTAAGGACCACTTACTTCAGTGGCTAGCAATGCAGCTCTTTTAGGCCCCAGGATGTGTACAACACAAGTATCTGGTGTTCCCTTTCTATCTATACACCAACAATAGCTCACTACCTCTCTGTATTCTCACATGAGATCTCATGAGGTTTTTTGCCATTTTTATTTTTTTTAAATATTAGGCATCACTTAGGGGATTATAGTTACTGGCCACAATCAACAATTCAAGTCGCTGGTTATAAACCTGACACACAGTTACCTGCATTGTTCCTGAGCTTTGGGTAAT
The DNA here is from genome assembly GCA_023362775.1 of Charina bottae. Taxonomy (NCBI): domain Eukaryota; kingdom Metazoa; phylum Chordata; class Lepidosauria; order Squamata; family Charinaidae; genus Charina; species Charina bottae. Next base: position 133,748,978 of record JALMGJ010000002.1, on the reverse strand, counting down.
ATATGCCTATTTTCCTCACATAAAAAATCAAATTTAGCAGGCAAGGCAGTGGAGAGTTGTTACCAGCTATAGTCAGAGTCTCTGCAAACTCAGTGTCACGAACTTGCTTTGTTCTTCATTTATGATAGGCAGATGCATACTGAGAAGTAGTTCAGCATAATCCTTTTATTTGTTTATTTATTTATTAGATTTCTATGGCCACCCATCTCACATAAAGTGCCTCAGGGCAGCTAACACAATAAAAATACAGTAATGCAGAGCTTTCCAAACGGTGTGTTGGGACACGTTAGTGTGTCGGCTGAAGTGTCTGGGTGTGTTGCGGCTGCTGCTGCCTCTGAGCCCTGCCAGGATTCCACGCAGGTCCAAGTGCCTGCCTTGTGCCTTGCTGCCTCCAAACCTGCTGTGATTCCGCGCAGGTCCTAGTGCCTGCCTTGTGCCTTGCTGCCTCCAAACCAGCCCTGCCAGGATTCGGCGCAGGTCCGAGTGCCTGCCTTGTGCCTTGCTGCCTCCAAACCTGCTGTGATTCCATGCAGGTCCTAGTGCCTGCCTTGTGCCCTGCTGTAAGAGTGTGTCGCGAAATGATGCCCTGCTGTAAGAGTGTGTCGCAAAATGATGCATGTCTAAAAAGTGTGTCACCAACATGAAAAGCTTGGAAAGCTCTGCAGTAATGTATTGTATAATAAATATAAGTATTTATTTATATATTTATAAATATAAGTATTGTATAAAAGTATGATAAATGAAACACAACAGAAAACAAAAAGAAAACAGCCACTGAGGATAAACCAGTCAGCAACAAATTCATTTTTAACTGCCCCTAACTGACAACAAAGATCCGTATAGTTAAAGCAATGGTATTCCCTGCAGTAACCTATGGCTGCGAGAGCTGGACCATAAGGAAGGCTGAGCGAAGGATGATAGATGCTTTTGAACTGCGGTGTTGGAGGAAAATTCTGAGAGTGCCTTGGACTGCAAGAAGATCAAACCAGTCCATACTCCAGGAAATAAAGCCAGACTGCTCACTTGAGGGAATGATATTAAAGGCAAAACTGAAGCACTTTGGCCACAAAATGAGAAGACAGGATACCCTGGAGAAGATTCTGATGCTAGGGAAGGTGGAAGGCAAAAGGAAGAGGGGCTGACCAAGGGCAAGATGGATGGATGATATTCTGGAGGTGACGGACTGGACCGTGGGGGAGCTGGGGATGGGGACGGCCGACAGGAAGCTCTGGTGTGGGCTGGTCCATGAAGTAACGAAGAGTCGGAAGCGACTGAACGAATAAACAACAAAAAAAAAGCTTGAATCCTGAAGGGAAGTTCTCACCCCCTCAGTTGGCTACTCCAACATTTGCATCACAAATTCTAGAAAATTTAATCCACAACTTCTCAAGAAAAAAATGGGGCTTCTCGGATGGGAAGTCTTTATATAAATTTAATTTCTCCTGGTAAAAACACCTGTTCAAAAATTTTCTAACATAAATACTTGTTTCAATTTATTCAGTCATGTCAGTCATTAAAATAAGGATGTGATCTTAAGCATTCTGCTCTGGGTGTTAAAGACACGATGATGATGATGATAATAAGACGTCTGATTCTAAGTCAGATTCAGATCTTTAGGCAAGGCCATACTGTAGTGCTTAAAGTGTTTCTGAGCTAGAATCTGACCAGAATCTGAACCAGAATCTGCCCCATGGCAAAGGAAGAAAGGAGAATGAGGGGGGGAAAGTGCAAGTCTTAGGAGGAGAAAAAAAAGGTATGCTGTCTCCTGAAGCTGGTGACTAATCACTCGTGAAGAGGTGCTTCTGCTGTTGCAGATCCTGAAGATTGAGTTGCATTGTAAGCAGTCTCTATTGTTCTACATGTGTGGGGGTGGGGGTGGGGGGGTGGGAACAGAGAACAGAAGGAGAGACAACCGACTATGGAGAGAATTTTTTATCATTAATGGGCTGCTCTGAAGCACAGCTTCTGCCCACATGGATTGCACATTAACATACAGCTGTAGCCCTTTGTTCATTTGTGACAGAAGGTCTGTTAACACTATGGTTGTAAGAAAGTAAGCAATATTGCGGATGGGCTTTTGCAAAACACTATCTTAGAAGGGAACTTCAAGAGACAAGCTGTCATACTATTTTTTCTCTCCATTAATGCGAATTCATCATGCATGTTTCCTCCATGAATAGAGGTCTACAGACCAGTCAAAAGGTAAGAGTTATGTAAATGCATAAAACGTTTAGATAAGATTCATAGAAAGATCTCACTTCCAGATATACTCAATTTAACTTGAACTGAATCTAAAAGTATTATCCAAAGTGCTGAACATTTAAATTTAGCCAGTAAAACTTACAAACTGCAACACAGATTTGTACAAGGGTTATTACAACCTTGGCAGTTTTATTTCCCCTTCCTAACTTTGTCGTTTTCAGAGCTGAATTGATGCCCTCACTGATATCACATGAACCCAAGGCCTTTTCTTCACTAGGTACAAACAACTCAGACTCCATTAGTTCGAAATTGGGAAATGGGGCTGTCACACTCTGCATCATTTTAGAGTTAAACTGAACTGTCTCTTCTATTTGGTTAACCTCTGAACAATTTAAATAGCAGGCACATCTGCAATGCGGGAGGCAGAGGGGCTAAATTGGTGGGCACAACCATGGAACAAAGCCCCGCCCTGCTGTATAAAATTGACCAGAAGGCTGGTGAGACAGGGTTTACTTAGCAGAATGTATGATGATTTTAGTTCTGCAAGGCTTGTTCCTCTATGTCAGGGGTGGGGAACCTTTTTTCTGCCAAGGGCCATTTGGATATTTATAACCGGGGGGTGGGGGGCAGGGTTTCTGGGATTTCCGCGGACTGGGGGCCGGAGTTTGAGGGCGGGAGCCAATCACAAGCACTGGGGGGCGGGGTTTGCGGGCGGGAGCCAATTGCGTGGAAGGGGCGGGGTTTGCGGGTGGGAGCCCTGCGGGCCTTATACGGCCCATGGGCCTGACGTTGCCCACCCCTGCTCTATGTCCTTAGCTGTTTACTCTATGACTTCATGTCTTCCTATATGGCTAGCTGATTGCATGCCATGTGTGAAAATGCCATGGCAGGTTTGGAGAGGGCAAGAAACTAAATAATCATGCAAAAGAACTGAAACCAGAACCCTAAACTCCAGTTTGGTCTGTATGGTCATATTGAGATGACCAAGCTCAGAGATAAACATAACTTGTCTATGACTCTTTGGAGCATGGAATAGAAAGACCACATCTCACTGCAGAGAAATAATACTGCTCAACTGCTGCTCCCTTGATCCACAAGGATAGCCATTAGGTAGAAAGGTACAATAAATACATTACTTTTACTTCCTTGGGAATTATTTGCAGCATGTGGTAGCACTAGGGGTGAGAGGGTAAAAGAGACCTAGAAGCAGAATACACTGTTCTCTCTCTATTTTGAGTATGCCTGAAGAGTACAGCAGCAAGAAACTTTAATGTGATACAACAGCTCAAAGTTTGTCTTTGGCCAAGTAAAACCCAAGTTTTAATCTTTGCTTAAATATGAAGCTCAAAGGGTGACTTGAAGCAAAACTCACAAGACTGTGGTCGAGCTACAGTGCCATGGTTAGGGACCAATCTTTTCAGAATGACTTCATAGGAGAACTGAAACATTTACTGAACCCAGAGTCTTAATAATCCATTAAGATGTGAGGATCAGCTTCAAAGCTCACTCCTAAAACGAGGCAAGGTTTTTAAATCAGTTTTATTTATTACCTATGTAAGTATTGCTACTTATCCCTGAAAAAGGCAAACAGCCAGCAAGGAACCACTTTGACAAACTGCCTGTGTGATTTCTGAATTAAGAGGAACAGCCACCCCCTTCTTCTGGCCATATGAAAGTACCTGAAGCATTTCTCTGATTTAGGATCATTCCACAGGAAGGATTCACTGTGGGTTCTATTTAAAGAAGTGATTCCAACACAGACTCAGTATTTCTGGATTCTTAAGAAGATTATTAGGAACAGGGTGCTATATCACACCCCTATTGTTCCCCAGTGTGAATTTCGCACACTTGCTTTCACAATAATATTACAACTTGCTCTTAGCTAATTTTAAACCTAGTGAGCTTATGTTACCTGACCCTCATGTAGGGCCCAGAGAAGACATTATATCTACAGTATTTGTATGTCACAGGAAGCCATATTGTGATTTAGCTGCAAATAAACATGATGGCCATGCTGGTTCCTCCTCCATTTGGCTTTGCGAAACACAGTACAGATGACTTAATAATGATTTCAGCACAACATGGCTGCCAGGAGAGCACTGGGGGCCAGAATCACTATGAGAAGTAGACATTTTTATTAAGGGCTTTTTTTCTTCTCTTTGTAGTTTTGAGTGTTCCTTAAGCCCAGGGTTACTATACTTCTAATCTAATTCTATCATGCTGTTTTTAACCTTCTCAATGTTAAGATTGTTGATAAGCCGCTCAAGGTCCTTTGGGGTTGGAGTGGCATATAAGCCCTAGTAAATAAAATAAATACTTAAAACAAACCTGCATCTCCCCTCCACCAACCTATTTTATTCTTTCCCCTGTTCTTAAGAATCAGGCTGCTGATATTCAGTAGCAAGATTGTGATTTTTGGCTGAATATCTTTTGGTCCTATTTAATTATTTAAGTTTCAAAGAACAGGTGCATTCCCTCCCAATCATCCACTTCCTCCTCCTCATCAGGATGAGGAGACTGAAATTTTCAGCCCTCCCCTCTCTGATAATAGTACCACTTTATCACCATATTTCATAAGACCTTCAAAGGCCACTTTAAAAAATGTGCAGACTCTCACTGAAAATAATTTCTACCCCTGGTTTAGAATAAAGCGTGAACTAGAAACTCCGGTCTGTTTTATTCCCTCTACTGTCATAAGATGGGAACCAGAGAAGCTTGTTTCTAAAATTGGTTAATGTGAAGAGGAAGCACAATGATTGCATGTCAGGGAAGCATAACATCTGGGAAAATTGTTACTTGAGACTAGAACTAACAAAGATAAGTTAATTGAGAAAAATTGATTTTGCTTTGAAAAATGAAGTGATGGTTTCCACTATGGAAGTCTTGATAGGGAAACAATGTCAAAAATGGAAATGAAGTAGTAAGGAAAACATACATATGCTTCAAGAACTGCCCCCTAGGCTGACAAGGCTGCATCTGGAAAGGAGAAGTATAAATGTAGGCCCTGGTTGTAAAAAATTAAGCAACACATTCAGGATTGTGATTATTCCAGCTCTTTTTACAGACATGACGACTTTGGCTCTTAAGATCATGAAAGCATCTAGATAACATTCAGTGAAAGCATCTAGATAACATTTGAAAGCATACAGCTAATGCCCAGTGAAGTCTCAGAACTAGCGGGCTGGGCTGAAGTGAGGTGAGACAGCAGGATTTCCAGGGATGGAGTGAACATCTCCATGCAAGTGGAAATCTGCATTTCCATAACTTAAATATCTCATAAGCAACAGAAGCAGGATAATGCAAAACAAATATAATGCATTAATATGCACAGTTCACACTGTTAATAAGAGTCACAAAATATTTCCGTGGCAATTTTCATTATTTTCAAATGTAGATTACACACACTTCAAGTATACTAAAAGGAATATAACAATTGAAGGAAACAGAAAACAACTCCATAATAGCAAAATGTATTTCACAGAATAGCCACTCAAGGAACTTCTGCTAGCATGCATGCATGCATGCATGCATGCATTTATTTATATATATATATATATATATATATATATATATATATATATATACATACATACATACATACATACATACATACATCAAATTTATTCACCGCCCATCTCACTCAGAGAGTGACTTATTGTAACAAATACAACCACATGATCTGAGGAGGACAATGTGGCTTTTAAAAGTAGTCATATATGGAAAACCCACTTCAAGTTTAGAAAATTGCGAAGTTCACAGCATAAAAAAGACTATCTGTACCTGTACCTCTACATACAAACACACAGAAACACAAATGTAAGTATCCAGAAAATGACAGGAGGGAAACAAGATAGTATCAGCCATGTTCACAGAACACCCTACACTGCAGTGGTGAAAGAAGTTAGGATTGAAAGGCAATATGCTCTGCCACTGTTAAAATAAAGCACAGCTGATTCAAACATCTGGCAGGAAGACAGATGTGTGTCTTTCTAATCACTGCTTAAAGCAGACTTGTTATTCCAACTACCAGTTTTAGAATAATAGCAGAGACTATGTTGCACATCATGTTTTACTGCCTTGTAACCAAGAGTCACATACACATAAGGAAAAAAGGTAATTCCTGACAGAACAGCCCTGTAAAGCTAACAAACGAAACTGAGTCATGCAATCATTGAGAAAAGAGAATAGGGTGGGGCACCAAATAAAGAAGGTGCCTAGGTGACTAGGAGACAACAAGGAGGTTAGGATATTATGGTAGCAAGAAAATGAATGCAGGATTAGTCAAGTAATTATTGCAGAAATGGAAGGCAGACAGGAAAAAATTTGGTCTGTACCAGACTGAGGACCCGCATACATCCCTATAGAATCTTAGACTAATTAAGCTAGGAGAATGACCAAACTAAAAATTTTCAGACCCATTCCATGTAAAAAGGTATTTTATACAGGAAAAAAAGACACAAGATTTGACCAAATGAATATTCCGATAACAACAACAACAACAACAAATGTGCAATACAAACTGCTTTCACAGGGCTTTGCATGACATCGGCAACGCTATTTCACATGGATCTAGCAAGATCAATATATTATATTAAAAGAAGAAGGAATGTCAAGCACCAATAGGCACATTTCTGGTGTTGGGAGCTGAGAAAAAAAGACTAGAGCCGGACTTGGATAATTAATCTAATCATTTCCCCTTTTATTGAGCATTTTCTGTGACCCATTTAATAATGGAAATAAGTAGGGAGAAGATACTGTGTTAGATTTGAATTATTGACTTGACTAAGTATGGACACACATAAGTTATCATGTAGAAAGTATCTAGATTCAAAAGGACAACCCATTGACAGAGGGCTGCATCTCCAGGAACAGGAAAGAGACAGCCCTTTCAAAAACCAGACAGCAGTCTTTCACTAAAAACTAAAGGAAGTGTAAGATGAGCCAAGATTGACAGTTCTCATATAACTGTATATTAAGCTGTCCCACTTAGTTGAAGGGTCTGCTTGTTCTACACTGTTCTTGCAGTGGTTCACATAGCAAAGCTTGTCAGTGCATGATGCAATGAGATGTTTTGTCTTTCAGCCAGTTTGTTACGCAGTCTGATGCTGATCAGGGCTGAGAGGGAGTGACTGATCCAAGTCACCCAGGGGGCTTCCATGCCTAGGAGAGGACTAGAACTTGGGTCCCCTGCTCCTAGTCCAATACTTTCACCACTCTACCACACTGGCCCTCAGAGATGTAAATTAAGAAAATCAACTTTCTGCTTAGTGAAGTTACTACATGCATTTCTCTGACTCTTGTGGTCAAGAATTTTAAACCATTATATTATGTGAAAAATGGAGCAAGTCTGTCTCCAAAACACTTTTTTCTTCCAAAGGTTCCATTTTTCCCCAGGAACCTATACTTCCAAAAATGCACAAACCACTCCAAATGCTAGAATCAGCCTACTGTTCGTGTATTATTCTTTGAGGGTAAGTCACAGCAATATGACCTTATTTGGTAAACACCTGCAAACTTTAAAAGGTCAGGCAGCACGTGATTCAAGCTGAAGAGTATAAAAGAGCCTGCCTGCCTGCCTGGCCCTACTTACTCTGTTTCTGTTTCCTCCTGTTTGTTTGCTTACTTATGCTATGTAAAGAAAGATTTGTAACTCCAGGGATCTGGAACTGTACATATTATCTGTTTGTATGAGAAGTTAATACAACTGCAACTATTTTACTACAGTGACTCACGTCTTTATTGGTCTCTGCTGCTCTGCATGTGTAAGATAGCACACACCAACAGGTTATGGGCCCAGGAACCAGAGAAGCACAAAGAGAGACCAGGACCCAGAAAGCAAAAGAGATCAGCTCATCTTGTTTACATTTGAAGATAAGTGAACTTGTGAAGTGTTTCTTTCTTTGAAGCTACCTGAGGATTTGGAGCTGCTATCAGTTTGCTGAGCCATGACTAATCAATAATAGTAAGGAACCATGACTAATCAATCCTTAGGAATGTCGCTTGAGGGTTTATCTGAGACTAATTATTTAAACTGGAGTTTGAAGAAGGAGATGTATCTTCGGATGGAAGATTTATGGTCTCCGATAGGTGAGCCAACTTCAATTAATCCCAGCAATGCATGGTTATGTTTGGATGAGTGTGCCAAAGCATCCATTATTTTGGGCATTGAAGACAGTCAGTTAGTGAATGTACGTGGTTTACAGACTTCAAAGCAGTTGTGGGAAGCATTGAGAGGTTTGCATATAAAAGCAACAGCTGGAAATAAGGTTTTCTAGTTAGAGAAACTATATAAGGCTTATCTGTCTGAGGAAGGCAGCCTGCCTGAACATTTAAACCACATTCAGCAGCTATTTGTAGAACTACAAGAAAGAGGAATGGAGTTTACACCTCTGACAAAATAATTCATTATCTTATCTTCACTGAATGAAACGTGGGATACGTTGATTTCCACTCTGGAAGCAAAGCCTGAGGCTGAACTTACTCCTTTGTTTGTTTTGGGACAACTACTTGCTGAGTGGGAGAAGTGAAAGGAACAGCAGTCTCCACCCATTTCTTCTAGTAAGCTTCCATGTGGGAGAGCGAAGGAAGGGAAAAACAGCAACCAGACTGAAGCAACAGCTTTAGCCACTCACAAATGCTTTAATTGTGGCTTAGTTACACATTTACAGAAACCCTGTAATTTATTGCCCAAAGATTGAAAGACAGGAAAAAAGAACAAAGAGGCAACGCAGAAGAAGGTTCTTCAAACAGCACATATTGCACGAGTTCATGAAAAATATGATTCTGATATTTGGGTGTTAGATTCTGGTGTTAATTGTCATTTATCAAACTGTAAAAATTCTTTTGTTTCATTGTCTAAAACTAATAGACAAAGTGTTTGTCAAAGCTGATGGGTGTACAATACAAATTATGGGTCAAGGTGACTTGTATTTACCTTGTTTGGGAGAAACTGTTAAAAATGTACTGTTTGTTCCTAAATTGCAAACTAATCTTTTATCTGTAGCACAATTAGTAGCAGCTGGATATGTCGTAACATTTAAGAAAGATGGCTGTGAGATACGTAAGAATGGTAAGTTGTGTGCAACTTGTGTACAAAGAGATTCATTGTACATAGTGCAGAATGCTAAAAGTAAAGCTGCAAAAGCTGTAACTGGCAACATTCCAATTCATGATCAGCGCATACACTTAATACACAGAAGATTTGGTCATGCAAATTTTAGATACATAGCACAAATGCCAGAGTTATGTGCTGACCAAAAGTTAAAACCTTGAGATAAATATCTAGACTGTATAGTTTGCAAGGAATGCAAAACACAGAAGGCTCCTGTGAGTAAGCACAGAGACAGAGTTACTACTACACCTCTTGAAACTGTTCATTGTGATATAATTGGCCCTTTTGCTCCAAGTTTCAGACAAGCAAGGTACATACTGACCATAATTGATGATTTTTCAAGATATACATTTATATATATGTTGAAACAAAGATGAAGCATTTGAGAAATTTAAAAGTTTTGTAACATGGGCAAATGGAAAATTTCCAAAGCCTGTGTCTGTCTTACAATGTGATAGAGGAGGGGAATTTCTTTCTAACATTTTTAGAAAATTCTTAGCAGAGAAGGGAATAGAGCAAATTCTTTCTAACCCTTACACTCGTCAGCAAAATGGAGTTCCTGAACAAAAAGGTAGAACGCTTCAGGAAGCTATGATGTGTTTGCTTAAAGATGCAAAATTATCTTTTAAGTTTTGGGGTGAAGCAGTAGCAACAGCCTGTTATGTTCAGAACAGACTATTTAATTGTGTGATTGAGGATACTCCATTTCATTTGTTTCATGGTGTGAAACCAAAAGTGAACCATCTCAGAGTTTTTGGCAGTGCAGCATGGGTTCATATTCCAATGCAACAGAGAAGGAAAGGGGCTTCCAAAACAAAGAAAGCAATTTTTGTTGGGTATGAATAAAGCCAAAGAAGCTACAGGTTCATATTAGACAATACATTAATTATAAGTAAGAGTGCTTCATTTGCTGAACAAAACTGGGAAAAAATAAATTCCAGTTTTCAGGTTGATTTGAACTCGGGGCAAAAAGCTTCTTTGCCAAATGAGTTCATTAAACAAGAGGAGCAAGCTGAAAATCTGTCTGATGAGACAGATGCTTCTCAGGAAAGTGATGAAAGACAGAGTGTTAGTCCTGTCCTACCTCGCAGGTCACAGAGGAGTAATAAAGGAATCCCTCCTCAACGTTTTGAGGTGGATATGGTTAAAGCTTTCCACGCTTACGCTGAACCTGAATCCATACAGCAAATAAATGATATGCCTCCTGAGATTGCAAAATGCTGGTATGATGCAATGCAACAGGAATTAGACTTCTTGAAAGAAACTAAAACTTGGAAATTAGTTAATCTACCTCCCAATGAACATTGTCTAGATTGTAGGTGGGTTTTCAAATTAAAAAAGGATGCTAGTGGGAAAATTCAAAAATACAAAGCCAGGTTAGTTGCTAAAGGTTTTTCTCAAAGAAAAGATTTGGATTTTGACAAAACCTTTGCACCTGTTACAAAGGGTGAATCAATCAGATTGTTGTTGAAGGTTGCTGCATTGAAAGGGATGTCAATTTATCATTATGATATTCAAACTGCATTTTTGTATGGTGAGTTAGACCAGAAATTGTACATGCAACAACCACCTGGTTTTGAACAAAGTAACAATCTATTGTGTGAACTAAAAATGTCAGTTTATGGTTTGAAACAAGCAGCTCGCTGCTGGAATCTGAAATTAGATGAAAAACTGCTAAGTTTTGGTTTTGAAAAAGGAAAAGCAGATCCATGCATTAATATTAAGAAATACAAACAAAGCTTTTTGTATTTATGTTTGTATGTTGATGATTTATTGTTACTTACTTCATCAGACAGACAGAAACATGATTTTGAAATGTACATGAAGAACAATTTTACATTGAAGAGTCTTGGTGTGGTGACAAATTACTTAGGCTTGGAAATATGCAGAGAAAAAGATGGTAGTTTCCCAATAAGCCAAAGTAATAAGATCAAGAGACTCCTAGAGGAGTTTGGGATGCAGGAATGTAAATCAGTCTTAACACCTATGCTCCCTGAATTCCAGAAGGATATAGGAGAATCTGAGTTATCTGAGGCAGATGGGTTTAGATCTGCAGTTGGAAGTTTATTGTACATTGCCAATCATTCTCATCCAGATATTTCTAATGCTGTTTCAATTTTAAGTAGACAGGTAGAAAAACCAAATTCTACTGGAAAAGCAGCATTGAAAATATTGTTCAGATATTTACAAGGTACAAAGGATTACTTTTTAAGGCTTTCTGCTTCTGAGACAGAAGGAGAACAATTACAAGCATATGCTGATTCAGACTGGGGAGCAGTTCTAAGTGATCATAAGTCCACATCTGGAGCTGTAATTCAGTATGCTGGGTTCACAATAGCCTGGCATTCTAAGAAACAGACACTTGTTGCTCTTTCTACAGCAGAAGGAGAATTTTATAGTCTAGTGCAAATCTGTAATGAGATTGTATGGTTTAAACAATTGTTAAAAGATATAGGCATGGAATTGCATCAGCCTGTAACTATTTTTGAAGATAATCAGGCTTGTATTCATATGGCTCAGTCTGAGGGTTGTAGGAACAGAACTAAGCATATTGACATAAGATGCTATCATGTCAAGGATTTAATAGCCAAAGGTGAAATCATGTTAAAGTATTGTGACTCAAAATACATGATTGCTGATTTTCTAACAAAGCCCCTTGCTGCAGTAAAACACAAGGAGTAACTGAAAAAATTGTGTTGCGACTTACACCTCTAGCATAATAAGAGGAGTGTTGGTTGAGGGTAAGTCACAGCAATATGACCTTATTTGGTAAACACCTGCAAATTTTAAAAGGTCAGGTAGCACGTGATTCAAGCTGAAGAGTATAAAAGAGCCTGCCTGCCTGCCTGCCCGGCCCTACTTACTCTGTTTCTGTTTCCTCCTGCTTGTTTGCTTATTTATGGTATGTAAAGAAAGATTTGTAACTCCAGGGATCTGGAAGAGGAACTGTACATATTATCTGCTTGTATGAGAAGTTAATACAACTGCAACTGTTTTACTACAATGGCTCACGTCTTTATTGGTCTCTGCTGCTGAGGTTTTTCTGCTGCTCTGCATGTGGAAGATAACACACACCAACACCTACTCCAGTGGAAAAGCAAATTCCCTAATTACCATACTAGGCAGGAATAAGAAAGGAAAAAAACAACCCCTTTTCCTGCCTGCAAAGTATGAAAAAGGCACATTCTTAAAATAGACAGCCATGGAGCAAGCATCTGGGAATCCAGCTTCATAAAGCTAATGAAACAAAGGACTGTTCCAGGAAAAAACATTTGAAAGATTAATCCCAGAATTTTAAGAACTCAAGCAGACATGTAGACAATCCAAAGGAAAAGATCCTGATACATTCCATTCACACAAACTTTTATTTCCAATTGATTCATTCTCTGGTTCTTGAGTCTTCACTAACCTGTTGTTTTGGGAGAATAGCTTAACCAGTCTGAAGAATACTGGCCATTGAGCAGAATATAAAAAATGAAAAAGGAATATGTACTTTATGTTATATTCTTGAGCTTATGAGTTGAATGAATTTGTTGCTTACTTGTTTATTCTCAGTGGCTGCTTTTCTTTTTTTTTTCTGATGTATTTCATTTATTATACTTCGTTACTGTATTGAAGTTTTTATTGTGTTGGCTGCCCTAAGCCACTTTATGTGAGATGGGTGGCCAGATAAATCTAATAAATAAATAAACAAATAAAAGAATTATGCTGAACTACTTCTCAGTATGCATCTGCCTATCTTAAATGAAGAACAAAGCAAATTCGTGACACCGAGTTTGCAAAAAATATGACTGTAGCTGGTAACAACTCTCCACTGCCATGCCTACTAAATTTGATTTTTTTATGTGAGGAAAATAGGCATATATTACCCAAAGCTTGTGAACAATGCAGGTAACTGCATGTCAGGTTTATATCCAGCAATTTGAATGGTTGATTGTGGCCAGTAAGTATAATCCCCTACATGATCCGCAGGTAAGAAACATTTTATAAAATCTTGGATTTTAAACCCCCAAATGAGTTTTTTGGTTCTTATTTACAAAGTTCCTGTACCTTCCTAGGGACAAAAGCAGTTGATCTAATCTACATAAAAAGAATTGGAAAGTGGGAAAAATAGGAAGATAAATAAATCTACTATTGAGGAAAAGGTTGTGTTGCAATTCTTTTGTTTTAAAAAAGGTAGAAGATATAGAGATGGGATTATGGCATTCATAACAATTCATATCACATGACCTTGTGGATCTTGGAATACATTTGCAATTACATTTCCCACACAACAACCTGGCTTTGTCTCATGTATAAAATGTAATCTGTGGGATCAGGGACATGTTAGAAAGCACATGCATTACAAAAATGGTGAACTACTATATATCTAAGATACTAAGAAGAGAGCATTTGTACCACAAATATCTACAATGAGTGAAATTATACAATAGAGGGTTATAAGAATTAACTAGTTAAGAATCTATTTCCTTAACTACAGTACACTTCTCAAAACAGCCAAAGTATTACCTATTTTAAATATTTGCAATGCTGCATCTTGGCCTTCTTCCAATCAAATTGGTTTTTTGTTACCATGTGGATGAATACACAGTGTCTTCTAGCACATGTTAAAAGGGAAAACTTCCTCTATTCACACTGTATGCTAACTGCTCCGGAACCAGAGGCAGTTGGCTGATGGGCAGCCTAATCAATGGGAATCAATCGATACTAGAGCAAGGAGGATTTCACAGATGTGATTGCCTTTGGAGCCCCAATTACTGAGAATGACTTTCCCAGTTATAGGGTGAGATACCTAGCTCTGTAGTTCTTGGTGCTCTCTGAGCCTTGTTGTTTTCTTGCAGATGTTTCATTGCCAGACTAGGCAACATCTTCAGTGCGAAAAGGGAGTGGGACTTGCTCTCTGTTTATATACCATGGCTTGTCCTGCTTGTGGTGGTGGAGGTGTTGTTCTCCCCTTAGGAGTTCGTTGATTGGGCTGTTGTTTGCTGCTTGGTTGATTGACTGAGTTAATAGTTCCTTGATTAGGGTATATTGTGCTGTTTGATTGTTCTTCTGATCTAATTGCTAATCCTGGTGTTAATCTCTGCACATCTGGGTGTTGACTGCTGGCAAGGAGGTGTTCTGGTCTTCTGGCTTTTCTATTGTCTCTTATGAATGGTATGTAAATGTTGTTTACCTCTATGTGTCTGTTGATGGCTGCTTTGTCTGAGTGTCAAGCTTCCAGGAATTCTCTAGCGTTTTGGATTTGGCTTGGTTTAAGATGCTCAGAGTTTCCCAGTTGAAAGTATGGTTGAGTCTGTCCATGTGTTGTGAGATTAAGGAGTTTTCATCGTGTCTTCTGACTGAATAAGAAACTATTAACTCAGTCAATCAACCAAGCAGCAAACAACAGTCCAATCAAGGAACTCCTAAGGGGAGAACAACACCTCCACCACCACAAGCAGGACAAGCCATGGTATATAAGCAGAGAGCAAGTCCCACTCCCTTTTCGCACTGAAGATGTTGCCTAGTCTGGCAATGAAACGTCTGCAAGAAAACAACAAGGCTCAGAGAGCACCAAGGACTACACAGTTCAACCCTGAGCTACAAATATTCTCTTTGATTGATACCTAGCTCTCCACTCATTTCAAAGAACTTAAATGTATTTAAGACAGCCAGTTTGGTCTAGTGGTTAAGGCAACGGGCTAGAAACCAGGAGTCTGTGAGTTCTAGTCCCGCCTGAGGCATGAAAGCCGGCTGGGTGACCTTGGGCCAGTCACTCTCTCTCAGCCCAACTCACCTCACAGGGTTGTTGTTGTGGGGAAAATAGGAGGAGGAAGGAGTATTAGGTATGTTCGCCGCCTTGAGTTATTTATAAAAATAATAAAGGCGGGATTAAAACAAACAAACAAACAAACTTAGAAGATGGAGAGAGATGTGGCTGCATGGAAAGGTGGGGGGGGGAATATGTAAAGATTTATTCCTTCTTAATTTGTCCTTAGAGCTGAAGGCAGACCAAAGTTAGGAGAATATTTTTACTGCTACACCTAACATTAAAACTGTTTGCTTGTGATTACTAGTAGTGTATTTTCAGCAGGACATGGTTTGGTTAACTCCTGGCAAAAATTATTCTGGAATTTATCAAGAACTTCTGCTATGTGCCTTATCAGAAAAGCCAATGAAACGGTCTTGAAAGTTTTGGCTCTTATTCAGCATTATTATACAATGAAATTGGATTCTTTGACATCAAGCAGAAAAAAGAAAGCAGAAGATTATGCTGACATGGGTTTTGCTGGCTGTTACAGTTTCGAAAACCAGCTGTAAAACAAATCTTAAGGATGTGGAATTGAGTGCAAACACAATCATTTGGCACAGATTTTATGAAGATTTAAACATTTTCGTTGAGGTCTGTTCCCAGGGCACCCATGGTTACATGCAGACAGAGGGTATAATTTATTAGTTCAGGGACTGTACAATACAAAAGCAGAAATACTAATTACAAAATGTAATTGTGTAATATACTGTAGTGATCATCTATTTTTTGCATGAGGAAAATAAGCTATCATTTTATATTAGACACCCTCAACTCTTATGAAAATATAGTCATATAAACAGAGTATGTGACAATAATCGCATGCCAGATCAAATATCTAAAATGTTCTATAGGTTAGTTAAAAACAAAACAAGGCAATTAAGGGCATCAGGAATGGCCACCTCTAGGTGGAAATTCTTATGGCCTTGTGGCAATGGAATATTTTAAGTATTTCCAATACTTTTTGTCTATTTAAAATATTTAAAATAACTAATATTCTAAACATGTTAGGAGGTTTTTATATATTAATATATTGTTTTAATTTATAAACTAGGTAAATCCATTTTTCAAGGAATGTTAATGTATTTTTTTTGCCTCTCATTCATTCCTTAATCTTCCAACAAAAAGTGTTCTATTGTTAATATTTTCTTATAGATTACATTTGAAGTATATATCCACTAAATATTCTCTGTGGAGCTGCTTAGTAAATCTGTCTTTTCAAGTTTTCCAATGATCTGACTTTAGACATTCATACATAAAAATTCTTCAACTGGTTTTTGCAAATATAACTCAACATTAAAGCTTTTCAGGAAATTATCATCTTAGCATGTTGAAAGGAAACAAGGAGAAATATACTAACTTCAGTCAAATTACAGGTTGTTTTATTATTCCAGGCCTTAAAATATTTTTTACTAGTTTATCCCCCTACAGCTCTTCAAAATGAGCCTCAGAGGATGTTATACAATAGCAAAGCAGAATCTGTTCAACTCACAAAATACTGTTTCATTCGTAAATGAACAGGTTTGAATTTATTATTACATATGGAAGTTGCAAAAATATGTATAGTTAAAAATGAGAAATGAATAAATTTTGAAAAGGGATATGGAAAATAGCTGAATGAACTATTTAAACTGATTTATTATTATTTATTATTTTTAATACCTTGATCTCACAATAAAGTATTATAAAAACTGGACTGTTTTAAATATTTTTTTTCAATAATTTTCTCTATATATATAATAAGGTGCAAACATTCTTTTCACTGTTACCGTATTTATTATTTTTCCTTTTAGATTATAATTTTTATTATGGTGATTTTTTTTCTATTTGCATGTCAAAATTATATACAGTATGTAAAAATGTTATTTATAATTATGAATGACTATCAAGCCCAGGTCAATTCACAGAGCCCAGACTGAAATCCTGTTTTGGAGCAGTGTCACCTACTCATCATTCAGTATTGGCTATGTACTGTATAAGCCAAAGCAACAGATGTTTCACATAGCTGTTTTACTGACAAGACCACATTGACATTCATGAACCCCTAGTAAAGAAGCGTGGCAGGGGTTCTTAAGCCTCACAAAATTGTGAGTCCAAATAATAATACATGAATTGGTGCAATAACTAAATAATTAGATAATGAATAAAAACTGGATGATTTATTTTTGTAGGATAGATACCCCATCTTTCCATCATGGTGGCATGCACAGCACTCCCTTCTATTTTTCCCCACAGCCATTACCTTCTGCGATAAGTTGGGCTGAGAGAGAGGAACTGGCCCGAAATCACCTAGAACAAGGGTCGGAAATGGCGGCTCGCGAGCCAAATGCGGCTCTTTGGCCCCTTGAGTGTGGCTCTTCCGCAGGCAGGCGTGGCGGGCGTGGCGGGGGCAGGTGCGGCAGCGAGTGTGGCGGGGGCAGGCGTGGCAGCGAGTGTGGCGGGGCAGGTGCGGCAGCGGGCATGGTGTGCGTGTCTGTGGGCATACCCCTGGCAACCGCCTAGGCCCAGCATCTCTTTTTCCTCCGGGGACGGGCTTCACACAGTCTCACGAGAGTTTGGAAGCCTCCGTCTCCGGCAGCCATCTTGACGACGGGCACTTGCCCATCGCCTTAACCCAGGGCTTTCCAAACTGTGTGTCGACACAATACTGTGTCGCCGGGGGCCCCCAAGTGTGTCGCGTGACAAGCCGGAAGCGCTGATGAAAATGCCCTCGGTTCTGGCAGGGAGGTGAAAATCGCGTGCGCGCGCGCTGCCAGGCCGGAGTGGAAATTCTCCGCGCCAATCAGCTGTGCATCGGGAAGCCCGGCAGCCTGCACGCGCGATTTTTGCCTCCCTGCCGGAACCGAGGGCATTTTCGGGGTCCCGGAGTCTGCCCTTTCGAAGGGGCAGCAGCGGTGGTGGGCCATCAGTGCTTCCGGGTTCCAGGACGCCGCTGCTGCCGCTGCCCCTTTGGAAGAGCAGGCTCTGGGGACCCCGAAAATGCCCTCGGTTCTGGCAGGGAGGTGAAAATCGCGTGCGCGCACGCTGCCAGGCCACCCGGAGTGGAAATTCTCCGCGCCAATCAGCTGTGCGTCGGGAAGCCCGGCAGCCTGCACGCGCAATTTTTGCCTCCCTGCCGGAACCGAGGGCATTTTCGGGGTCCCGGAGTCTGCCCTTTCGAAGGGGCAGCGGCGGTGGTGGGCCATCAGTGCTTCCGGGTTCCAAGACGCCGCTGCTGCCGCTGCCCCTTTGGAAGAGCAGGCTCTGGGGACCCCAAAAATGCCCTCGGTTCTGGCAGGGAGGTGAAAATCGCGTGCGCTCGTGCTGCCAGGCCACCCGGAGTGGAAATTCTCCGCGCCAATCAGCTGTGCGTCGGGAAGCCCGGCAGCCTGCACGCGCAATTTTTGCCTCCCTGCCGGAACCGAGGGCATTTTCGGGGTCCCCGGAGTCTGCCCTTTCGAAGGGGCAGCGGCGGTGGTGGGCCATCAGTGCTTCCGGGTTCCAGGACGCCACTGCTGCCGCTGCCCCTTTGGAAGAGCAGGCTCTGGGGACCCCGAAAATGCCCTCGGTTCCAGCAGGGAGGCAAAAATCGCGCGCGCACGCTGCGGGGCTTCCCGGCGCACAGCTGATCAGCACAGAGAATTTCCACCCCGTCCCCCCACACCGCGCCAATCAGCTGTGCATCGGGAAGCCCGGCAGCCTGCACGCGCGATTTTTGCCTCCCTGCCGGAACCGAGGGCATTTTCGGGGTCCCCGGAGCCTGCCCTTTCGAAGGGGCAGCCGTTGCCGCCGCCGGTGCTTCCAGGTTTTTGTGGGCTGGCCGTTGGTGTGTCGCTAACGGCAAAAGTTTGGAAAGCCCTGCCTTAACCTCTTCGTTGCTGCTCTGCTTACTCTTTTTCTCCGTGCAAAAGCAGCACATTTCCACCCCACAGCCTTAAGTGTGAGCAATTGGCTCCCGCCCGCAAACCCCGCTCCCGCGCTGGATTCCCCACCAGCTTTACTTTGCCTGGACTGGGGGTGTGAGCAGCTCCGGAAGAGAAGCGACTGGAGCAGTCGAGCCTCTCTTTCCCTTCTTCTTCCAAACCTCCCATGCCCCCTTCCAGAGCAATTTGTCGAAGACGCCCGCTTGCTGCTGCTGCGTGGCTGCTGCTCAACTGATCATGAAGGAACCAGAATGTTTACGCGAGCGTTCTTTACCTACCCACTTTTTAACATATTTGGTTCTGCTTGGGGCGGGGAAGGGATCTTGACCGGCCAGGGAAGGCGCGCGGGCGGAGCTGCCTGCCTGGCACTCGGGCGCTCTGGCTGGGGTGCAGCGGGATGGGAGCATCGCCGGCGCCCCGCGAGGACCGGCCAGGGAAGGCGCGCAGGTGGAGTGCGCAGTTGTGGCAGCGGGCATGGCGGCGGCGGGCACTGCAGCGGGCATGGCAGCAACAGGCCCTAAGTGTGCGCGGTTGGCCCCCGCTCGCAAACCCCACCCCCTTCCACGCGATTGGCTCCCGCCTGCAAACCCCTCCCCCTTCCACGCGATTGGCCCCCGCCCGCAAACCCCGCCCCCTGGCTCTCGAGCACTTCAAAATGTGCACGAGCATGTCAAAATGGCTCCCGGCAAAAAAAGTTTGCTGACCCCTGACCTAGAACGTCTGTGGTTGAGGGTAGACTAGAACCTGGGTCTCCTGCTCCTAAGGTAAAGGTAAAGGTTCCCCCCGCACATTTGTGCAGTCGTGGCCGACTCTAGGGGCCGGTGCTCATCTCTGTTTGTTAGCTGAAGAGCCAGCGTTGTCCGAAGACGCTTCCACGGTCATGTGGCCGCATGACGCACGCGGAACGCTGTTACCTACCCACCGAAGTGGTACCTATTCATCTACTTGCATTTGCATGCTTTCGAATTGCTAGGTTGGCAAGAGCTGGGGCAAGTGCGGGAGCTCACTCCCCACGGAGGGCTAGGGATTCGAACCTCTGAACTTGCAATCTTCCGATCGACAAGCCTGGCGTCTTACCCGCTGAGCCACCACGCCCCTCCTGCTCCTACTCTAACCCTTTAGCCCTGACTGGCAGATAGTTCTGACATATGGCAAAACCCATAGGTTTAGCCACCTTTCAAAGCATGCTCTGAACCTTCCTCTTTGCTTTGCACAGCCCTCTGCAGACTTGTCCAAGCAAAGCAGGAGGGGGTTATGGCCGAGCTCCCACTCTGCCCGCACAACCCTTCAGAAAAACTGTGCCTCACTTCCCACACAAGTTGCTTGCCATGACCCAGAGTTTGAACACTGTCAGTGGAAACACGTCAGAAAAAATTTAGTTAATCCAAGTGTAAGTTGCAGAATACATTTAATTTGATTTTAAAATCTGTGTGAATATTCTTCATAACTTCTGTTTTTGTATTTCATCCAGCATTTTCCAGCACTCCATAAATAAGTTCCAACAGCTCTGGATAAGAGATACATAGCATGACAGGCAGTGTTTTAAGAGATAATTTGCTAGGATTTGATGGACCAGAATAAAATCTTATAGATTAAATACGGCCACTGGAGAATGCTCACACCTAGTACTAAAGGCTATTAATTGGGCTACCTATTGTTCCTTGTTCCCTAGTGAACAAGCTGGTATATAAAAGCTGGGCTTTTAACTTTTTTTTTCTTAATGTATCTTACATAAATGCACATGGCCTGGTTTGAGCCAACTTCCTATTTATTAGCATTCCCTGGCCAATAACTAAAATTATTTCTTCTTCTGGGAATTTCAAAATGAGGCTTTGATTATGGAAATTGTGTAAGAACGCTAGGTTA
Source organism: Charina bottae (assembly GCA_023362775.1). Lineage (NCBI taxonomy): Eukaryota > Metazoa > Chordata > Lepidosauria > Squamata > Charinaidae > Charina > Charina bottae. The sequence continues at coordinate 133,728,106 of JALMGJ010000002.1, read as the reverse complement.
TTTAAACAAATATAGCTGAAGCAAGTAGTCAGAGAAGACAGGCCTCAAGTCTCCTGAAAGATGGCTGAATGCTTAGGTCCATTATAGATTCCACTCCGTCCATTTAATATGACCCTTTTATCAAAGCCAAGTTTTACATTTTCATACCTGAACATGAAAAATGATAGTCTGAGATTAAAGCATTCGTTAGAATAGACAGCTCATTCCTCTCCTCCAATTCTCCCCAACGTACCATAAGAAAACAACTATGCATATTTAAAAATCCAATAGAACATGTTATTGCTTCTATCTCTTGAAGAGCTTTTCATCACATGGAATATTTTCACGAGGAGTCTACAAACGTTTTTGTCCCTCACAAAGCATAGGTAAAGGTAAAGGTTCCCCCCGCACATTTGTGCAGTCGTGTCCGACTCTAGGGGCCGGTGCTCATCTCCGTTTGTTAGCCGAAGAGCCAGCGTTGTCCGAAGACGCTTCCACGGTCGTGTGGACGGCATGAGGCACGCAGAACGCTGTTACCTACCCACCGAAGTGGTACCTATTCATCTACTTGCATTTGCATGCTTTCTTTTTTTTTTTATATTAAATTTTATTAAGTTTTACAATACATAATAAAATTTAAAGTAGAAAAAAGAAATAGAAACAGAAATACAAAATAAGAAAAAGATAAAGAAAAAGTGAAGTCAAGAAATAATAAGCAAAGAAAATATAGAAAATAGATGTCCTCCAATCTATCTTTGAACTTAAAGTACAACAATTGATTTTAAATGTTAGTCCTTCATACAGTATACAGGAACTTTTCTTTGTCATATGCCTTTTGATTTCTTTAATCCAATCTTCTAACCTTCATCTTACTGTCTCCCAATAATCCATCTTTGGCTTCCATTCCTTGAAGTAGTAGTTAAATGTTGAATGTTCATTACTACATATTTATATCTTCAATAAAGACCAATTAGTATAACAAATAAAAGCCTTATTTACTTCTAATAAACTACAATATATTCTATTCATATTATGACTCATAACCTAACATGTTATGTAACTTAATACATAATTTAGCAATTCTTATAGTGTTCATACATATATATTTCTATAATTTAATTCTAATATATATATATATATCTCCATAAAAAAGGAATTCTTGAATCTCAATTATCCATCTGTAATTTCCATTCCTTGTAGTAGTGTCCATTTAAACTAAATGCATAGTCTATCATATCACTTAAACCTAATAGCTAATATATCAATTCTTATAATATTCATACAATACATATTGATATATATCATCCTGTAGTAACCATCATTCTAATTCCATCATATCATTATCTTCTCATAAATATATCTCTAAGGAAAACAATATTCTATAATATCAACTTGTGTTTGTATTTAGCATCTTACATTTAGAATATCACTTTTTATATATCCATACAATTTCTCATAACAATTCAAGTCCATATTTTCATTAGCCTTTATATCCATACAGTTTCTCATATCTTCTGTTTAGGTTATGCCAAAATCACAATACACTGTGGGAGATTCGCAATATACAGCCTGCTCTTTTCTATATCTCATATAGAATATCAGAGCAACCTTCTCTCCCTTTCCACATATTTCACAACATCCATCCAACTGTGCACCCATATTTTCACTCTGTCTCCACTGCCACAACATATCTATACCAAGATTGTAGTGTAAAGCCTTCAGAATGTTCTTCTGAACTAATATACTCAAAATTTCCTCCTTCTGTTTCTCCTCCACTTGAAAAACATTTTTCCTTTCTGTCTCCGTTTCTGTTCTCTGTTCTTTCTCTCTGTTTTGCAGAGTTACGAACAGTAATTCCAACGACCTTTGAATATTTGAAAAAGCCTCAGTAATCTCTCTTCTGAGCTCCTCAGGTACAAGTTGGAAAGCCATCTTTCCTGTGTCCTTCAAATTAAAACAACAACCCTTCTAGTCAAAACAATAATCATGTAATCTGTTCATGGAATACTACCAGCAGAATCTATTAAGCAGAACGTCGTTGTTGTTTTTTTTTTTTTTTTTAAGTAAAAAGAAAAAAGAAAGTTCCAATAATCCAAAATACAGGAGAGAATAATATTTTAAACAGTTTATAGAAGGAGAAATAAAAAATATATTCCAAATGAAGCAAAATCCAACCAGGGAGGATGTAGAAAAAGAAGACAAGGAAAAAAACACGTTACCCTGTGTTTTTATTCTTCAAACTGCGAGCTTTCGTTCTTCAAGCTGCAAGCTGCTTAATCCAAACAAAGAGTTTCTCAAAAAATGAATAGTCATTTAGTTTATCAAGCGAAGAATTACAAACAGAGTCTCTTAAATCCCTCTAATACAAAAGAGAAGTAAAAAAAAAAAAATGCAGACGTTTCATTATGTTGCAAATATAGAGTCCATCAAACTTCCACCAGAATCAGTTATAGCAAAGAAAGCACAAAGTTAGCCAACATTTTCAACAAAGTCCAAAAAATAGATCTTAGATTTCAAAAATATTTTAATCTAAAAAAAAACATTCCTAAAGTGATCTAAAAGCGGCTGGGCGCTCTTGTGTCTCTTCAAAGAGACTTGTTTCCCCTGCGAGAGCCTGATATATCTCGGCCATTGCCTTGCACTTACCCTGTTCCTTCCGCGGTGGAAAACTACAGAAAAAACAAGGGTAGGCAATCCCAATGGCCCCACGAGTAATCTTCTGGTCTCCCCCTCTCCAGGGGAAAAAAAACTTCAGTGGACCACAACTTCTGCAATCCACGCAAGCAAGGGAAATTCAGTCAGTTCTCAGCTTCTCTGAGAAATTTGACTGGTCGAGCTGGCAGCCAAGCCTGGAGTGCATTTGCATGCTTTCGAATTGCTAGGTTGGCAAGAGCTGGAGCTAGTGCGGGAGCTCACTCCGCACGCAGGGCTAGGGATTCGAACCTCCGAACTTGCGATCTTCCGATCGACAAGCCTGGCGTCTTACCCGCTGAGCCACCACGCCCCTCTCACAAAGCATAGCAAACCACTTTTACGGCACAGAGGTACAATGACACTACTGGCTGCTCCTCTGCTAATCACATGATTGGTCAGATGGCCCCAGCAACTGCTTTTATGAGCCTCTGTCAGAGCAGTCATAGGATCAGACTTGAGGATGAGACAGTAACAAGCTAGAGATTTTTAAAACTCTTTTAGGATTTGACACTTCACTGTCAAGGCCAGTTGGAGCAGAAAACAGACCACCAAAGGCACTTCATTTGGCACTAATAAGAAACACCTGATCTTTGTTTAGCTGTGCCACTAATCCTGTTATGCTCTCCTTTCCAATTCCAAAGGATGTAAAAAAATATATTTATAGCTTGAGAGGAAGTCCCAGAGGAGCAGATGTAAGGAATTCCAATTGACTAGACATGACAACATTATGGTGCAGAAATAACTTTAAGACAGAATGGCTCATTGAAGTACTTTTTGATCCAATGAGGCAGAAAAATGACTAGCAAATGTAAACTGTACAAAGTCAAGTTCAAAAAAGAGGTACCATTTAAGAGTGACTAGACAATGAAAGATGAAACAACTGATTTCTTTGGAAGTAAGCTTTACTTAAAATTTAATTACTTAAATCACATACAGGATCAGGCTGTAAAAGCTGTCAAGTCTAGGAATGAACCACCTTAAGAATTAGCATCATGAGTTGCGTCTAGGCTGTGCTAAGAGGATGTTTTTAAATGTGCTTGACAAGTTGTCTCATTAGAATTATAATGTTCCTTTGTGAGCTGTCATCGTCTGTCCATCGTTACGCATACTCCATTCAGGGACTTGATACCAAAGAGCTACTCTGACCAAGCTAAACTACTATTAGTCATGGATAGAAAGGCTCTGAATATTATAACTGCTTAGTAATACTGAAATAAGTAAAGGTAATACAGGTAGTCCTTGGGTTACAATGGCAATTGGGACTGGGATTGCTGTCGCTAAGTGGTGCGGTCATAAAGTGCAATGTCACATGACCACATTGCTTAGCGCCAACAATCCCGGCACTCCTGGTTGCCATCGTAACCCGAAGACGTGTGGGTCATTAAGTGGGAAGTGGCAGGGGTCCTGGGTAAGGAGCACAGGGCTGCCACAGGGAGTGGAGGGGTGCCGCAGGGGGTGGGGGAGGCCGGGGGAGGGCTTGGGAGGATGGTGCAGCAGGGCGCGAGAGCAGGAAGGCTTAGGGGTGGATGGGGTGATGGGGTGCAAGCACAGGAAGGATGGGGGGACTTACCAGAGCGACCTGTGACCTTCCCTGCTGGTTCCCCACTGACTTTGCTTGTGGGAAGCCAGCAGGGAAGGTCACAAATGACAATCACATGACCTGGGATGCTGCAACCTTCATAAGTGTGAGCCAGTTGCCAAGTGGCCAAATTGCGATGTGACTGTGGGGGCACTGTGACAGCCGGAACTTCGAGGACTGGTTGTAAGTACCACTTGTTCAGTGCTGTCACAACTTCGAATGGTCACTGAATGAATGGCTAGTAAGCAAGAACTACCTGTAAAAGAAAAACCAACACTCCCAACTCCTAACATGTAGACAAGGATTGTAATAAATTGGATATATTAGTCCTTCACCATCATCTAAAGATAAAATTACTAATCTACTTTCAAAGCCTGTGGAGAAAGAAACACCAGTGTTTGATAAGTATTGTTACTATGTTAGCTTCTGTAACACATAAAATGTAATGTATTTTGAACAAATATATAGTACAAAATAATGTTGGCACAGGATAGCTTCTTGCAATATTTTCCCTACTCATGGGGAATTATGTTGCCTACAAGCAACCAGTTCAGATAGCTTTAAAGAAAGGAAACAAAACAAAACTGTTTCACTGTGCTAATGATAATCTCTTCTAGGTATGTCAGAGAAATCTGTCAAGGCTTAATTTCCCAAGTGAAATAGAGTGATCCACCCAAGCGGATGAAGATGAATGAACACGTAAACCAAAGAGTTTGCTATGGCAGGGGTCGGCAACCTGTGGGCAGCCGGCTGTTAGGAAGTGGGCCGCAGGGTGAGCCAGAGCAGCTGATTGGTGGGGGCCTGGAAGGGGAAATACCTCCACCTATCAGCGCGCGGCAAAGAAGGGCGGAGGCGGGCCAAGGAGCACAAGGCCCGATTGGCCCCAGCTCACAAACCGTGTATGTGTGTGTGTGTGTGAGAGAGAGAGAGAGACCTCAAGTCCTGCTGAGTGGGGAGGGAAGGGCGGTGCTGAGGAGCCGAGAAGCAGCTGGGGAAGAATCTGGCCGGGTTTGAGTCCTGAGCCAGGAAATGGTGTGTGTGTGTGTGTGTGTGTGTGTGTGTGTGTGTGAGAGAGAGAGAGAGAGAGAGAGAGAGAGAGAGAGAGAGAGAGAGAGAGAGTCCTGCTGAGGGGGGAGGGAAGGGCGGTGCTGAGGAGCGGAGAAGCAGCCCGGGGAGAATCTGCTGCCTGCAAACCCTGCCCACCGGCCCACACGATTGGCTGCTGCCTGCAAACCCCACCCCACTGTCCGCATGATTGGCTGCTGCCTGCAAACCCCACCCCCGGTCCTTGGAAAAAAATTTCCCACGGAAGTGGTCCCTGGTGTCAAAAAGGTTGGGGACCCCTGTGCTATGGTTCATTTTGAAATATGTCTTAGATCTATCTAGAGGGGGAAAAATGCACATACCAGGGAACAACTGAATATAGTACTGAATTCTAGACCGGAGAATAAATATTCTCCCAAAGTAGTAAAATATTGAGAACCTGTCCTTGATGCATAAATTTATTTCTGACTCTATTAAGTTCCATAAAAATAGAAATTTGGTGTGATTCTGTGATGCTAAAAAGGTTTTTCCTCCAACTAGTGACCCAAGGCTCAATGCAATGAATAATAAGCTCAACGTCTCGCTTCTTGATTCTTTAATATTCCATTTCCCACTTTATAAGTTTCAGGCATATGGCAACCATTTCCTAAAACAGCATTCCTATTTGGAATACAATTTCAAGGTTGGGTTTAAGGATGATAATCCTTTTGAAGTAACATGGCTTGCTGAAATTTTTATATGACTTTTAGCAAAACAACCAGAGAACAGCTGTTAGATTTTTGATATATTAGGCGTGCGTAAAACAAACTGAAATTTTGATATTTATTCAACCTTATCATCAGAGCAGCCGTTGATCTTTTTTTCATCAAGCAGGTTTTTTTTTTAATGCTTTGGGACAATGACAAAATGTTACATTCTGCAAACAATAGCAGTGCACAAAAACAGCTTTTAAACTTCCTGAGGTCCCAAAATATCAAAACAAGAGATTACACAGTATCTGAATCGTGGATGTTTAACCGCCAGTTAAATAAACATGTCTACTAAAGCAAAGTCTAGGACTCTTCCTAAGTAGTAACATATGACTTTTCTGCAAATAGATTGTTTTTCTTTCTCTACCAATAGTGGGGAGAGTATTGCTGGACAGGTATGTAACATCTTTTGTCAATGGGGTGGGGGGTGGGGGAGAAGTATTCAAAAGCCATTAAAGTGGTTGGCCTGGCAAAGAAGTGTAGGGCTTATTCTGCCTCCAGTATCAGCAGGCTCCCATTTACGTTGACAGCTTAGCTACACAGATGCTTTCCACCAGTTTTAGGAAGAAATGAAAAAGTTCCATAAGCTAGGAGCATCTGCGTTGACTCCTGTGCCAGAAAGGGAGTGGCACTGTTTTTAAAATAACTACTGTCAACTATACGATCACACTTCCACAGGGGAAAAAAAGGGTGTTAGTGAGAGATCAGAAAATACAGTCAGGATGGCATTGCTTTACCAGGTTGGCAATGAAACCCTGTCTTTACCTTCATTGTTAATAATTAGGAGGACACCCAGTTACTCATTGCCCTAACCAGACACTTACTGTGGCACCTGCCCTCTGGAACAATCTCCCTCTCCCCCTGAAAAGTATTTGGCCCCAACCCTGTTGCTGTTTAAAAAGGCATTAAAAACCTGGCTTTTTCCTCTGGTATCCCACCCAAAAGAAGGTAACAATTACGGTTTACTTTCATTTTAACTGAATTGTCTACTTGTTTTTGTTTATTTTTGGTTTACTGTAACCCACCTAGAGTCACAGAGTGGGACGGCCATATGAATTTCATAAACAAACACATTTTTAAAATAAAAGTATGTAATCCTCAGGCAACTAGTGCACATCAAAGAAGTTTGCAGAATACAAACAACAGCAGGACAATTGCTTGTCATGTGCTATTTGGAAATCAGTGCAATCAGTATAGAATCAAGCTAAGGTCAGAGAGCAAAGATACATCTTCTTTTGGAGTATGCAAAATGTTTAGGTTTGGACTGTTTCAAGTGTGAAACTTCATAAAACATCCTGAATTGAGTGCAAAGCTGTTTTTTTCAAGTGCAACATGGGCTTTTTCAAGTATCCTGGAAGTACTGAGCTGAAAACAGAGCTGTTCCATATGCAAAACACCTTTTTATATTGAAATATTTCAGGGAAGTTCAGGACAACTCATCTGGTGCAATTTGTGATTTAATATAAGTAAACAATCATTCCATTTGGATCAAATACCAGTTATAGGAGTCTATCGCAGAATGATTCCATGTTTCATGCAAGAAGAAAATACTGCAAAGATCAATGGACAAAAGCATTTAGGCTTTTTTTTTTAATTGAGTATTTCTAGTTTAAGAAAAAATGGGAGAAAAAAATGTTCACTTAACACAGCCTTTTACACTGTCAGTCAGCTTTTCACTATCTAGTCCCCTCTTTGTGCTGGTACTACAACTCCCAGACTTCCCAGAAAGCATAATCTTCCAATATCAATCATCCCCCATTCAGTAATATGTTCCTATGGGTGGTTAGGAAATCTGGAATTTATAATCCCAATAGTTCTAGAAGAACTTGGGGAAGAATGCCCTAATTTACATTAGGATTCTATCTACCATTGATACAGTCAGAAGAATTTGCTCATAGTTATATTCACTCATATTACCATTAGACAGAGGGACATTTAACATCAAATACAAATGGGAAAAGACTTAATGGATGTGTGTCTCCTTCCTTGTCAATTTAAAATAAGTCCACTATGAGATTCTTTGGCCATGGTACTTTAAAACATAGCAGTCTGCCCACAGTCTTTATTATTTCTTTACTGGGTTTAAACTCACCTGAAAGTTATGGGTACCCGCTCTAACATTATTTCATCCTTATCAGAGATATGTGGGGTCTGATTAAGCAACTGAGGAAGTGGCACATTGTTCTGTGTAACAAGTCCTGGAAGCAGTCCTATTTTAGAATCCCAACACTGAAATAGAATTTTAAGCTATATCCTACTAAACCCTTGGGTAAATATAGACAATCAACTTCCTACGTGGTTAATCTATTTGTCTATTTCTTAAATATATCATCATCTGCCTGGTGTTCACTAATTCTTCTGGTTATTTGGGGAAGTAGCTGGCTAGTCTATTCTCACACTAATACTTACTGAAATATAACAACAGTGGCTATATCCAACATTATTTGAGTGCACCTTGCTCATACTAAAGTATTTTCCTTCCCCTTCTTCCTTTGCAGCCTCCCATCTGCCCCCGCTCTGCTCCAGGAGATGCCTCTCAACCATCTAGAGCAGACCTGTGGGCACCTATAGATTTGCAAAGGGAACATTTTTTTTTCTACTTTAGTCTACAATTCACATACCCTGAAACCATGATAAATCACAAATACCTTCTACCCAACAAATAAAGAACCATAACTTCAGAGGTAAGACTAGTTTCCCACTCAAAACAGCACATCAAACACGCAAAAGCTTAAGGGAAATTTTAGGGTGCTTCAGGTAAATGCAGATATTTAAATCTTTCAAAATACATAAAGACTTGGCCGTTGAAAGATCTGAATAGTACAAGTGTTAAGCTGTTCCTTAAAGTAGCTGTGAAATTTCATAGCTGAGAACAATTAACTTCCCTGCTGGATGTCACTTGTCAACAAATGCTAACGCAGGTGGCCAACTCTCCCAAACACAAATGTTTCTCACTTAGAGTTGGTAAGTTCCTCAACTGTAGCACACATTAGAATTTTGTGATGAAAAAGTTTTCCACTTGATCAATTTTGTGTATTAGGTTCAAGGATTCACTCATCTGGATATTCCTACAGAAAACAGTTAGGATGCCTGCTCCAATACCAGGCTTCTAAGTCTGGAGCCTGTCCTTCATCACAAGGAGAACTTCTGCAATTAAAAGTAAACCCTAAGACCATGAGTCTGGGTGTAAATCCCAGTAACTATATCCATGCAGCTTTCTGGCAGTGTTCTTTGCTGCCACTGTCTTATAGATCAGGGGTGAGGAACCAAGGAACTGGACTGAGCTGAAAAGTCAGACCCAGCCTCGGACTGCCTGAGCAGGTTGGGTGATGTCAAGAGCCCAGCTTAGGTGGGGAACTCCCATTACCCGCAGTCACCCACTTTTCAATTGCAGAAAAAGATAGGAGATATTCTTCTGATTCTTCATGCAAGGAAAATGCCTTAAAATAAAGTGAGAGTGCAAGAGGTACTGCATCCCCCATTCTCCTGCCACAGTATAGAAGGATAGTAGAGACTAGGCTGTGCAAAGGATTTCTAAGAGGTGCTCTGCAAACGGTGTCAGTGCAAACAAAGTACCTCTTCTCAAACCATTAAAGCAGCCTCTTCTTCTGCAAGGTTCAGGTGGCCCTTTTGCAAGCTGTCCACAATTATCTGCAAAGTGGCTGTGCTTGCACACTTTTCAGAAGCCTGTAAGGCAGGGCTTTCCAAAGTTTTTCCCGCGGCGACACACCAACCGGCGTTGGTGTGTCGCCGCGGGAAAACCCGGAAGCGCTGATGATGATCAGCACTTCTGGGTTGTGTGGCGAAACACCAGACTGTGTGTGGCGACACACTTTTGTGTCGCGACACACAGTTTGGAAAGCTCTGCTGTAAGGGTAGCCTTCAAAGCAGCTGCATAATCCCAGGAAAAGACATGCCTGTTTTAACAATTCAGACAGAGGTCATGCTAACACCCTTTGTGAAATACCTCCTTCAGAAACATATTTCTGAAATTTCTGCTCTAGCACAGCTAAGATGACTTGACTGATGATTTGTAATCGAGTCAAACACTATATTAACATGGAACATGAAATATTTGTTCCTACTGGAAAGTGCAGGGGTTCAAACTTTAGCTTATCTCATATTTTTCATCATGACCTGAAAACTACTGGAATACCTACTGCAAGTAAGCTAACAAAGTAAATATAAAAGTACAAGGTAAACAGCTGTAGAACATTTTATTTAATCAAAAGTAATAGTGCCAAAGAAAAAGCATTGTGAAAGTTCGCTTTTGTCACTCTGCTTAAGCCAAAATCACTACTGTTCAGTCTTACTCAAAAAGATAAAATCCAACTATAAAGAACAAATTCGTAAAAGCTTTTTCTTAACCCAAATAAGCACTTAGAGTCCTAACCTGCCAATCCTCCTCTGAACTGACACTCAAGTAGCTGCTACATTGTAAATTTTAAAACCATACACACAGAGAGACATGAGTAATCATTTTCATTCTGTTGCTCCAGTAACACTTGATGCAAAGCCTACTCTGTGTCAATTCAAAAATCTCAGTGCAACACTCACAGATATAGTCTTGCACCCCAGCACCTGACTTCCCTTTAAAGACTATTATAAATGGCAGTTTTGTGTCTCAACAACACGTGCAGATATCTTGTTTTCAGCCACATATACATTTTTAGGTCACTCCTTAAACTTGCTTATATCCAGTGCTGGATTTAGCCATAAGCTAAACAAGCTACAGCTTAGGGCCTCACAAAATTTCAGAATCCCCCCCCCCCCGGGTATACTGGAAACTGCCCCACCCCCAGGTATACTATATTACTATATAATCTATGAGAGAGATCAAGCCAGCCAAATGACAAATATGTAATCAGCAAATGCATTCATTTGAAAATAATTCCTATTTTTCACTTTAAATACCTTGCTATTAAATAATTAAAAGGCATATATATGTTTTCAATTTTTTTTGTGGTGACCCAAGGTCCTGTCTCGGTACGCACCTTGGTGAGACCTTCTGGTGTAACTTTTTAACAAGGGGCCTCCAAGTTTTATATAGCTTAGGGCCTTACCAAGTCTAAATCTGGCACTGCTTACACCTTTATGACTTTTAAATTAATTTCGATTCCAGCAATAGTGTCTTAAAAGGCGTCAAAGATTGTCACCAATCTAGTACAGATCGATTATCCCTCTCGCTCCATACTTAGGCCCACCAGGAAGCTCTATATCACCTTGTATGACCTTCCAGGGCACTCTACCACCACTGCTGCCAGCATCTCTTTTTTGGGAGGCAGCTAGATGCCCTTCACAGCTGCCTGCTATTTCCATTTTCTAAGAATGCCTATAGAGTCCACCTCATCCTGAGGCACTCTTAGAAAAACATAGGGTTCTAGATGTCTGTAGTTTATTTAGTGGCACACCAGCTTCCTGAAGTTTTTTACCACCACCATCCCCTGCAAAACTAAAACTTTTTTAAAAGTTAAGGATGCAGGACGCTGTCCAGACTATTCTGAAATAAAGCAAGGTGGCAGATTTGGGGCAGCACCGAAGATATCTGCATTATTTATTCTTCACTTTCAGGTCAGGGGCCAAATTCCCATTCCAACTAGGAGTACTTATACTTAAAGATCCTACCCAGGATTCTCAGCCTGGTTAGAGGTTTGTTTGGATGACATTTTGATGGACCCTTTGATTAGGGGGAGGGATGGCAAGAGTCAGAGAGAGTTAAATTTGCTGAGGGCATGTAACAACACCTTGGTAGTGATAGGAAAGGGAAGATACGGCAGGAATCTACAGACAAGCTATTCTTGTGGAACATGGCCTTGGTGTTTAATACTGATCCTGCATTCCAGTTCTCTGGTCTATTTCCTGGTGGCCAGTCATCAGACCTCTTTCTGTAGTGGATCTCAGAGAGCCCCTTGATTTTCAGAGACGTTGTGGGAGATGAAATGATAGAAGAGACAATTAGAGCACCACTGGCAGAAAACGAAGAACAAAACTGACTGAGCGCAGGTACTGTAAGAGCTTTTGTTCAAAATTACCTTGTGGCAATAAGAATGGTAAAACATGAATATTCCTCCCTTCTTATTGCATCTACACATTACTGGCCAGTAGCCTTATGTAAGGCAAGCCAGTCTTTTCTGGGGGGAAAGGAATGAGGAGAGCATCTGCAAGGCTGCTGTGAGGATTATTTTTATTATTTTATTATTTATTTTTTTTATTCTTGACATTGCTGGATAAAGTCACTTGGATTCACTCTCAATTGGATGCCAGTTATGCAGTTCCTATGGAATTGACTGAAGCAGGGTCTAGCCTAATTATCTGGGAACAGTCTGAACCTGTTGTTCCTGAGGAAGTGGACAGGGTCCTTGGGTCTGTCAGATCATCCACCTGTGCTTTGAATCCATGGCCCTTCTGGCTAGTCAAGGCCTCTTGAGAAGTGGCATGTGGTTGGATCCACACAGTAGTGAATGCATCTTTGAGACGGGGGTGGTTCCACTGGCTTTGAAGAAGGTGGTTTGCCCCCTCCTCAAGAAGTCATCAATGGATTTAAAAGAACTGGAGAAGTCAGTTGAGCTGTAACTTTGAAGGATCCTAGAGGAGACAGATTATCTGGATCCCTTTCAGTTGGGTCAGGACATAGTACTGAGATAGCACTGCTCACCCTTTTTGATGACTTGTGGTGGGCTTGGGATAGGGAAAGTGCATACCTGTTGGCCCTCCTTGATCTCTCAGCATTCTTTGATACCATTGACCATGGTATTCTTCTGGACTGGCTCAGGGGATTAAAGCTGGAGGCATGTGTTACTGTAGGTTCTTCTTTCTCCAGGTTGGTTCCAATTGGTGTTGGGAGGTAGGGAATTGTCTACCCCTAAGCCTGGCTTTGCAGGATGCCTCAGCATGCTCATGATACTCAGTTTCTGGCCAAGTGATGCTGTCTCTGTTCTATCCCAATGTCTGGAGACTTGGGGGTCTGGGTGGGGATAAACAGGTTCTGACTCAATCCTAGCAAGACTGAGTGGCTCTAGGTTTTCGGTCCCCCAAGATTTTCTGGAGATTTTCCACACCTGGCTCTAGGTGCACTTCCCCATTTATAGCCAGTACACAATCTAGAGTTTCTCCTAGACTTGTGGCTCCTGCTTGAAGAACAGGTGGCAGCAATGGCCAGGAACTCTCTTTCATAACTTTATCTCATGGGCCAATTGTGCCCATTTCTGAATCAGGAGGCCCTGATCACTGTCACTCATGTCTGGTTAGATTTCTGCAATGCACTCTACATGGGACTATCCTTGAAGACTATCTAGAAACTGCAGATGGTCCAGAATGCAGTGGCACGGGTAGAAATGGGTGTGCCTTTGTATGCCCAAGTAACATCACTTTTTCATGAGCTGCACTAGCTCCTAGAAGGCATATGGGTGCAATTCAAGTTACTGGTTATCATCTATGAAGCCCTACAAGCACAGTACCATGTTATTGGGGGACTTCCCCCCCCCGTTGTTTCTACCTGTCCCACAAGGTCACACAGGATGGGCATCTCTGAGGTAATGACATCTAACGAGACCTAGGAGATGTGCCTTCTCTGTTGCTGCACCTGCTCTTTGGATTGAACTCCCACCCCACTGCCCCTGGCCAAGGTTCAGATGGCCCCAACCATATTGGCCTTCCATGGATCTTCTCCAGAATGGTAGATGAGCCTGTTTTGTGATATGAGTACATATTATTTTCACTAGCTTCAATTATATATTGTGTGTTTGGAGAGAGAAAGAGAGATTGATTGCTTTCTTATGTTGATAAGGTACTTAATTTCCTTTTTCTTTTTTGGATCTTGATTTTAAAAAAAAAATTATTGCTGTATGCCATGCAAAGTCATAATTTATGAGGGTGGCTTATAATTTTTAAAATAAATAAATATTGCATGTAATCTTAATATATTTTCTCATGTGCATTACTCAACCAGTTTTCTTCTGCAACACACTTGAATTAAAATAAACCTGGAGCTTAACTAGCCAGAACAACTTTAGTGTACTCTACCCCTTACTGCACAAGTGTGCAGAGGGTGGTAACCCTAAGCAAAAGCTCATCAGAGGTTTATTGCTCTGGCACAGGTCTAGTCTAGTCCAGTAGAGAAAATTAGACAGGGAGCTTTCTGTTTTTCTTAATCTACTCATATTCATAGAAAGGAGGGAAAAAGTGACAAAACTAAATGCACGTATACTGAGGAATATTTTACAATGTAACGTAAGACACTTTCCACACTCCCACTGTATAAGTGGGTATGGCACAAGGTACCTGGGGCTGGTTATTTGGATAGCAGCTTTTAAGGTCTCATGAGCTGTGTAGATGCTACTTATGATATTCTTTCTGCTGGCATTTAAGAAGAAGCAGCAGTCATTCAGATAGGTTCAAGGCTCACATTTAATAATGTCTCCAAGATAACTCTGCTAGTAGGCAATGATGCATGCAAACCAGTGAGTGCATATCTTCTGATACCTATAAATTTTGAAAATGCCATTGTGTTTCTACCAAGAGAATCTCTAATGCATAGCTTTCCAAACTGTGTGTCGCGACACAATACTGTGTCACCTGCGGGGCCCAGGTGTGTTGCATCAAAACCCGGAAGCGCTGATGGCGCGCCGCTCCGCGCGGCCGCACACACGGCAGTGGTGGGGGGCCATCAGTGCTTCCAGGTTTTCACATGGCATGCCAGGACACCGCTGCCGCGTGCAAAACTCCGAAAGCGCCGCGACGGCAGTGTGCAAAAACCCAAAAGCACTGTGGCGGCAGCACTTCCGAGTTTTTGCACGCCGCCGTTGGTGTGTCACCACGGGAAAAGTTTGGAAAGCCCTGCTCTGAAGAGACTTGCCGAAAGCTACAAATTCATTAAAAAATAGATGAAATCTATGTTCCGAAGATTACCTAATGTTTTGCATTTCATTCTGCAAATATATATATATACTGTGTGTGTGTGTGTGTGTGTGTGTGTGTGTATGTATGTGTGTGTGTCTGTGGCTTGAATCATGTCAACTGGATTTCTATTTTCTTAGTGGAAACGTTTCACTCCTTATCCAAGGAGCTTCTTCAGTCTGAGTAAAGTTAGTAAGGGAATCCTTAAATATGTTTCTAGGCTGGCTGTGTGACCTTGCACCTGGGGCTAGGTCATGGTTATTTTTGAGATGTTTGTTTCTAAGTCCCTTTATCATCTAAAGGAGGATCGTTAAGATTACCCTGCTGCTGTTGAGCTTGTGAAATGGTCTTAATCTTCCTAGGCACAGAAGACAAAGCAGGAAGGAAGATAGGGGAAAGGTTATGCCTGAGGCCCCCACCTCTATTCAAGGAAGGATTTTCCAAGTTGGCATGAATGGATTCCTTGACCCCTCTCTCAAACCACCTATCTTCTCTGTCTAAAATGTGAACATTAATGTCCTCAAATGAATGTCCTTTTTCCTTTAGATGAAGATAAACTGCTGACTCTGGTCCTGTGGTGTTACTTCTCCTGTGTTGGGCCATCCTCCTGTACAAAGGTTGTTTGGTTTCTCCAATGTAGAGTTCAGAGCACTCCTCACTGCACTGGATTGCATACACTACATTGCTTTCCTTGTGTTTTGGAGTTTGATCTTTGGGGTGTACAAGCCTCTGTCTCAGTGTGTTGGTGGGTTTGAAATATACAGGTATGTGGTGTTTGCCAAATATCCGTTTTATCTTTTCAGACACGCCAGCCATGTAAGGAATGACCAGGTTCTTCCGTTTACTCTGAGTCTCAGCCCTATCTGTTGCTGTTTTAGGTCTGGTAGACTTAGATTTGGTGAAGGCCCAATTTGGATATCCACAGGCCTGCAGAGCTGTTCTCAGATGCTGCTTTTCATTCTTTTTGGAATCCATGGAGGTGGGGATGGTTTCTGCTCTGTGTGACAATGTCCTGATGACTCCTAGTTTGTGCTGCAGTGGATGGTGGGAGTCAAACATCAGGTATTGATCTGTGTGTGTGGGTTTCCTGTAGATCCCTATTTCTAGCTTGCCACCGGTCCCAATGAGGACTTCACAGTCTAGGAATGCCAGTCTGTTGTCCTTGGTGTCTTCTCTGGTGAACCTAATGTTGGCATCTATAGTGTTTATATGGTCCGTGAAGGCCTGTACTTCCTGGGCCTTGATTTTGACCCAGGTGTCATCCACATACCTAAACCAGTGGGTGGGCACCGTTCCCTGGAATGTGTTGAGTGCTTTCTTCTCCACTTCTTCCATGTATAAATTGGCCACAATGGGTGACACAGGAGAACCCATGGCACAGCCGTGTTTTTGTCTGTAAAAGTCACCTCTGTATGTGAAATAAGTGGTGTTAAGACACAGGTCCAGAAGATGGCAGATCTGGTTTGGGTTGAGATGGCTTCTCCTTTCCAGGGTGCTGTCCTCTTCTAGTCTCTTCCTGACAGCGGATAGAGCATGAGTGGTGGGGATGCTGGTGAAAAGGGAGGACACATCAAAGGAGACCATAGTTTCATCTGTATCCAGTTTCAGGATCTTTGCTTTGGAAACAAATTCTTCCGAATTATGGATGTGGTGTTCAGAGTGTCCAACTAGAGGTGCTAGTATGGTAGAGAGGTGTTTGGCAATGTTGTATGTTACCGAATTGATGCTGCTGACTATGGGTCGGAGGGGTGTTCCTTCCTTGTGGATCTTAGGAAGTCCGTAGATGCAGGGGATGGCTTCTCCAGGATACAGACGGTGGTAGGTAATCCTATCGATGGAGCCATCATGTTCCAATTGTTTCAAACTGTCTATTGCCTTTTTCTTGTAATTGTTGGTGGGGTCTCTTTTCAGTTTTTCATATGTATGGTGATCCTCCAAAAGTGAGGTAATTTTATTGTGGTAGTCTGCAGTGTTTAGAACCACTGTACATCTTCCTTTGTCAGCAGGTAAAATGGTGATGGTTTCATCTTTGCTGAGGGCTGTCAGGGCTCTCCTCTCTTGGACGGTAAGGTTGGGGGGAGGAGGTTGAGCACTGGACAGAGCTGCAGATATTTTAAGCCGGAGTTGTTCTGCTTCTTCAAAAGGTAGGTGGTTGTTGTGGATGGCAGATTCTGTGGCTGTAATGAGCTCCACAACCGGAACTTGCTTGGGAGTGATGGCAAAATTAAGACCTTTGGCTAGGACATCTCTCTCTGGTTGGGTAAGTTCTCTGTCTGAGAGATTTTTCACCCACATGTTCTTTTTGTCCTCTGTGGTCCTGTTGTTGTTGTTCCTCCCAGCGGTTTCTCCAGTTCCTTGTTTCTGCTTGCTGCGAGAAAGAAGAATGTCAAATTTCTTAGTTTGCCTCTCCTTTGTCTTGTGATGCTGGGCCAGCTGTACTTTATTGCCAAGCTGAATAACTCTATCCAGGATTGGGTCAGGAAGGGTGGCTGTGAGTTCCTGGTGAAGGTTTTCAAAATTGTATTGCAGGGCATCAATGGTGAAGTGGACTTGCCTTATTCTTTCATTTAGAAGATGTCTTTGTGCCTGCTGCAGGATCTGATCTGCTCTGTGACCCTTAACTGTAGATTGCAGGCGTAGGCTTGTCGGGATGAGTCTCTGTTGTCTGCATCTGAGGTTAAAACGTAGGTGGTTTCTATAGTCTGCCACCTTTCTTGCTGTCTTCTCGAATTTCCTTACCAACTTCAGGGTTTCATCCCCAAAATGTATGGCAATATGTCTATGAAGGTTCTCAGTCATCCAGGTGGAACAGTCTGTGGCTTGAATCATGTCAACTGGATTTCTATTTCCTTAGTGGAAACGTTTCACTCCTTATCCAAGGAGCTTCTTCAGTCTGAGTAAAGTTAGTAAGGGAATCCTTAAATATGTTTCTAGGCTGGCTGTGTGACCTTGCACCTGGGGCTAGGTCATGGTTATTTTTGAGATGTTTGTTTCTAAGTCCCTTTATCATCTAAAGGAGGATCGTTAAGATTACCCTGCTGCTGTTGAGCTTGTGAAATGGTCTTAATCTTCCTAGGCACAGAAGACAAAGCAGGAAGGAAGATAGGGGAAAGGTTATGCCTGAGGCCCCCACCTCTATTCAAGGAAGGATTTTCCAAGTTGGCATGAATGGATTCCTTGACCCCTCTCTCAAACCACCTATCTTCTCTGTCTAAAATGTGAACATTAATGTCCTCAAATGAATGTCCTTTTTCCTTTAGATGAAGATAAACTGCTGACTCTGGTCCTGTGGTGTTACTTCTCCTGTGTTGGGCCATCCTCCTGTACAAAGGTTGTTTGGTTTCTCCAATGTAGAGTTCAGAGCACTCCTCACTGCACTGGATTGCATACACTACATTGCTTTCCTTGTGTTTTGGAGTTTGATCTTTGGGGTGTACAAGCCTCTGTCTCAGTGTGTTGGTGCACGTTTTGCTTCCCGGTGGCTTTTTTCAAAGGGGCATCACTGAACCTCTCATGCAGAGGCCAGCCAAACCCATTCTAGCGGGGAGAGAAAAACAGCAACAGATAGGGCTGAGACTCAGAGTAAACGGAAGAACCTGGTCATTCCTTACATGGCTGGCGTGTCTGAAAAGATAAAACGGATATTTGGCAAACACCACATACCTGTATATTTCAAACCCACCAACACACTGAGACAGAGGCTTGTACACCCCAAAGATCAAACTCCAAAACACAAGGAAAGCAATGTAGTGTATGCAATCCAGTGCAGTGAGGAGTGCTCTGAACTCTACATTGGAGAAACCAAACAACCTTTGTACAGGAGGATGGCCCAACACAGGAGAAGTAACACCACAGGACCAGAGTCAGCAGTTTATCTTCATCTAAAGGAAAAAGGACATTCATTTGAGGACATTAATGTTCACATTTTAGACAGAGAAGATAGGTGGTTTGAGAGAGGGGTCAAGGAATCCATTCATGCCAACTTGGAAAATCCTTCCTTGAATAGAGGTGGGGGCCTCAGGCATAACCTTTCCCCTATCTTCCTTCCTGCTTTGTCTTCTGTGCCTAGGAAGATTAAGACCATTTCACAAGCTCAACAGCAGCAGGGTAATCTTAACGATCCTCCTTTAGATGATAAAGGGACTTAGAAACAAACATCTCAAAAATAACCATGACCTAGCCCCAGGTGCAAGGTCACACAGCCAGCCTAGAAACATATTTAAGGATTCCCTTACTAACTTTACTCAGACTGAAGAAGCTCCTTGGATAAGGAGTGAAACGTTTCCACTAAGGAAATAGAAATCCAGTTGACATGATTCAAGCCACAGACTGTTCCACCTGGATGACTGAGAACCTTCATAGACATATGTGTGTGTGTGTAAGAGTGTGTGTGTGTGTGTGTATGTGTGTGTGTGTGTGTGTAAGAGTGTGTGTGTGTGTGTATGTATGTGTGTGTGTGTATGTGTGTGTGTGTGTGTGTGTATATATATATATATATATATATATATATATATATATATATAATATAAATATAAATATAAATATAATTAAAATAAAGGCAACCTGAGAGACAACTGCAGATAAAACTCTACTACTTCTCTTCAGCAGCTCTTTTCAGGGCACACCGCCAGTTAGGAACAAGAAACATTCTTTTTTTTCATGCAATAAAGTATCTGATGTTTCTCAGCATATTCTATATATGGATCACCTGGACAAGGGTCCCTCCTTGTGGGGGAGATGGGCGGGATATAAATGTAATAAATAAATAAAAAATTATTTCTTATATCTTCATCTAGAAAAGTAGAAAACTCCAAAGGGTTGGTTGTCCTCTGTATTTAGATTAACACAAATGTAAAGAACACTCAATCTTGCCTCCCAGCAGCTGCTATGTAAACTCTAACTGATGCCAGAGGGGCTGCGAGAGATGCACAAACAGTGGCTACTAACAACATGAATTCTTGGCACTGCAGAAATAAAAGTCAACTCAGTCTTCAGAATTACAGTGCAGGCAGGACTGCTATTTTCCAAAAGGCTACTTGCCTTCTACTAATCAAGCTGCATGTGACAATGGGGTAACAGAGCTAGCACTAGCACAACATGCCTCTATATTATAGGTCATATTTGTGAAACAACATATACAATCAATTTGCAGCAACAGAGCAAGTATGTCTATGAAGGTTCTCAGTCATCCAGGTGGAATTGTCTGTAGCTTGAATCATGTCAACTGGATTTCTATTTTCTCAGTGGAAACGTTTCGCTCCTTATCCAAGGAGCTTCTTCAGTCTGAGCAATCCTCCTTTAGATGATAAAAGGACTTAAAATAACATCTCAATATAACCATGACCTAGCCCCAGGTGTAAGGTCACACAGCTACCTAGAAACATATTTAGGATTCCCTTACCAACTTTGCTCAGACTGAAGAAGCTCCTTGGATAAGGAGCGAAACGTTTCCACTGAGAAAATAGAAATCCAGTTGACATGATTCAAGCTACAAACAGAGCAAGTAGTTTCTAATCCTGGATTGATAGCAAGAAGTGAGATGGCTCCGAAATGGGAGGAAACCTGGGATAATGTGATTAAGGACAAAGGGACATGACTCACTGGTTTAGAACCTCTATTATGCTCCTAATTTCATCTACTTGTCTGGCATATGACAGTAGTAATTACTCTTTTATCTGCACCATAAGAATAGTGCTGCAACCTTCAGATGTTTTTAGGCCACCACAAGTTGCAGGGATTCCAATGATCTCGTTAAGACTGGCTGCACTTCCTAATTTGAAGAGTTTGCGGCATTATTGGGGAAGCTACGACCAGAAGAGAAGGCAAACCAAGCAACTGCAGCCACTAGCCTACGGAGGAATATGTACCATCTTCTCTGCAGAGATGCTCATGGCACAGCATCACCACAATGTCACTGCTGTTTCCAATTAATCTTTTTCACATCTTTACTCTGCCTTGAAAAACAGGAAAGATTTTCTTTCCCTGAAATTAATGCAGCTATGCCTGATTCCTGTCATTAGGCAACAGCGACAAACTACACAGGAATTCTAACGCCTCAGCATTTGGAGATACAAATCAGATCTGATTATGGAACAGCATGGGATAACTTCATGTATGCTGGAGAAGAGAAGTAAGGCATATATAACCTTTGGAGTCCTTGGTGTTCTTTGAGCCTTGTTGTTTTCTTGCAGACCGTTTCATTGCCCAATCTGGCAATGAAACGTCTGCAAGAAAACAACAAGGCTCAGAGAACACCAAGGACTCCACAGTTCAACCCTGAACTACAAATATTCTCTTCGATTGATATATAAACTTTAATTGATTGATTGGTTAAAGAAATACTGCCAGCAGAATACATAACAATAATTCAAAAATAAAATAATGCCAAAGAAAGCAAGAGACAGAATCCTTCAGCTTTCAGTCAAACCTTGAAGAGCAACATTAGCAATAGATGTTCTTTATTTTGCATCTTTCACAAGGTACCTAACAAAACAGATGATTACTCCAGCTTAGACTGAAAATGTATTCAACTATTCCAAAAACTCTGCCAGTTTGAAACTAAAAGTTCTCTCATGCTGGCTAGGAATTTATAAACCGTGACCAACATCTTAACAGACAGGTTCTATGCTCAGTACCAATCATGTACAATGCCACACAAAAGGCTTAGATAACTTCATAAGACAACACAGGACTAGGATGAGATATAACAATTTTGCACATCCCAGGGACTACACCCTTTGTCTCTGGACTTAGAGCAATGAGGCATGAAGGGTAACACGACACAGACATGCTTTGTGATGCTGCACAACCTAATTACAGGTCATGGAACAGCTTTATCATTTACCTTCTAAATTTCAGTTTCCTGGCTTTGTCGAATTTGAACTCTTAAACTGACAAATTCTAAAGTTTATTTATTTTCCCTTTGTTTTAAAAAAGGACATTTACCATTTTTGTAATTGGCAACCAAACCCTTTCCCATATGTATTTGAGTCTGCAAGCGAACCTACACAATAAGAGTGGCTGGGAGTCGGGTGGCATATAAATTTAATAAATTATTATTATTAAATGAAATTATCTAATGGTAATAACAATTTCATTTCAAAGTACAAGCTTCTATTCTTTTAGGTGTGGTCTTCAAACAAACAATACATGCAGATTACCACATTTGCTCATTAAAACCAATCAAAAGAATGATAGGATTAAGCTTGCATTATGAATATCCAAAAACAATTCCCAACATCTAGTGTTAGTGAGTACTGTAGCTTGGCTTGTCAGCTGCTAAGGAGCCCTATGGTTGTAGGCCTCAGACTGACGCTCTTAGGCTCAAGGAATCTGTTTGATAAATGCTGTGTAGGGGGATTTGGCTGCCATCCTGTTTTTCCAAATCTCCTGTACTCTGAGCTTTTCATTTATTCTCCCTGTGTCTCAAATTCTTCCATAGAAACTTCTACCATAGCTTCTCATAACCCTAAAAAGGCTTATGCTGCAGGCAACCCACAGAGGAGTAAAGAGTTAATTCCCCCTCAACCCACACTCTGTAGTAATATAACGCTGAACCTATGAATCCCATTCCAGAGCTAAATGTGTAGTTATTTCAGATAGAAGTACTAGAAGTTATTGCCACAGTGCTAACAAGGCAAGAACACCTTGATCAACTTTTGAATCATTGCTTAGAAGTTCAGCAAAATAGCAAAGGTTATATTCAGAAAGCCTGAATAAAAGTACTGTATATCAGTAGTTTTCAGCAAACCTTGGCAGATACAAGAATTGGAAAGAATCAATTTCACACTATATAATGCATTGTACCCAGGGCAGTTTTTAGTTTTAAAATTCAGTGCACTCTTAGATATCAACAACCACATCAGTTACCAAGTTTCAGATTATTAGCAGAGGAAATGCTTCAAGCAACAGAATGTCAAGATTTAGATATTCACCTTTTAGTCAATGCATCATAAAGAATAAAGTGAAGGTTCTAGATCTGCAGTCCAAATTCTATGGTTGTTTACTTAGAAACAAATTCTACTGAGCTGAATCAAATTTACTCCCATGGAAATGTGCAAACGATTGAAGTTTTATATCCTAATGACTGTATTGGCTTTTGTCATACGAGGGGGCCCAAAGCCAACGCCCAACGACTTCCGCCCAAATTAGCTTCCACAATTTCCTCTGCAACTGGCCAAACTACAGTGGTAATGTCAACCCACCAATCAAGTACAATCACAGTTAGATGAAGCCCCACCGCAACTTTTCACCCATGGGCCTACCTGCAGCTCCTTATCCGAATACTTCTGAGGATTTTTGCTTCCTTGGCTCTTCTTCCGAAGCTTCTTCAATTCACCCTGGCATTTCTCTAGTGCATCCCCTTTATTCCTTTGCTCAGTCTGGTACTTCTTTAGTGCAGCCTGAATATGGAAGATGTGTGGGAGTACTGAATAGCTGGAATAATAATATGCTGAAGACATGGGCAGAGATTTCCCTTGTTGGTAATGAGCATAGTTTATATCCTTCCTGCAGGCAAAAAGGTCTCGATCTCGCACCTGCTGCAGAGGACATGTTTTGAATGAGGGCACATTTATTAGAAACAAAAGCTGTCTTCCTCTGGGAGATGCTGAGAAAACATTTCCCATGAGTCCTGAGACCTAGGATTGCTTTAGGAAGCTGAATGCTTGGAATTTAAGGCAGACAAATGGAAGTACTGTACATCCACACACAATGTGTAGTTAAATGATGAAATAATGATGGCCACCAATTTGGGTTACTTTAAAATGGAATCGGATAAATTCGTGGAGAATAAGCGTACCAATGGACACTAATATTAAGGTCTACTCTGAATCAGGGACTGAAGGGCTGGATCTGACAAGCTTGCAAGCTGGCAGGTAATCAATCACCTGAAGTAGACTAGGGAGACAATTAACAGGAATAGGAATAGAGCAGACTCAGATGATGAGGAACCAGATCCTGGCAGGGCATCTAGACCCAGGGCACTCTGGCAACTTCAAAGGATAAGAGCAAAGGTGATCTGCTTGACTACTTAGGAAGCAAGGATGACAATGCCCCTAACTGAGCTGCAGCTGGGACTACTAAGGAATAGCCACCAGGGCTTTGCTCTCCATTGGAAGTAACTCTCCAACATCAGTCTTGTTGTGCTTGGATTCTAGCCTTTATGACACAGCTTTACTGACATGGACCACTCTTGTTCTCTTTCACTGCTTTGCCCTGTTTCCCAGGACCGGTGCTTCCTTGACAATCCACCTTCTGGTCCTGCCTGTTGTCTCTTAGGACTATGACTTTGGACCAGACTCTGTGGACCTCTGGCTCTGGACTCCTGAACTAGCCACTCAGAGTTCATATGCAAGATGGGTGGCCAGTTAAATTTTCTAAAAAAAAAAAAAAAGCAAACTCTCGGCTTCAACCCACATTGGCACCACTTGAGCTGTACCCTGGCTACTACGCAAGATCTCACCTTCCATGTATTTCTCCTGGAGTTTGTGTGTGACTGCTCAGATGAGCATTCTACTAGACTTCTTGAATTACAATCCCTTAATTAAACCAGTTGCACCTCGCTACTATGTGGTTATTCAGCTAGAACAGTACAACTATAATAGTAGCCATGCATTGGAGGCAGTATGCTTCCAAATATTTGCTGCTGGAGAATGAGAGAATGCTACAGTCATGTTTTGCTTCTTACTTTCTCATAGATCTAGTTGACCACTGTGGGGTTAGAATGCTGGATGAGACAGATGACTCTTAAGTCCCAACTTTTGTAGCATAAACATTCACAAAATTTCCCTGAGATTGGATTATATTAATTTTGCACCTAGAGATAGCCCGGACTAGTTCATACACTAGTGAGAAAAGCAACACGGACAGGATGAATTTGAAAAGAAAATTTCCTGGTTCTGTTTGGATTACTTAAAATTATTAATGCCTGTCCATTGATATGATACTATTCAGAGTTCTGGAATAATGCAGGGCAACTAAAACCATTTCGGATGTAGCCATAAATAAGATGGGTTGCTGTTTCCCAAGCTTTTCCTGTCTGCTTTAATGGTTATAAAAACTTCCTTTTCTATCTCTGCATTTCTTCATATTGAATGTCAAGATATCAAAATCAGCTCCATTCTTTCCCTACCTCTCTTACATTATCACATTTGAAATTATCCTGTACTGAATGCAATACACAGTGCAAGAATATGTGGATCTCCTTTTTAAAAACTAAATGAGAATCCCTGTGGATTTAATTTAAAGCATGTGCATACTTACAAATATGCAATAATTAAGGCATAATTTGTCTGAATTAAATGATCTTGAATAAATGCTTACTCAAATGATCTTGAATAAATGCTTCTATTAATCTGTATCTTGCAAAAACAGATTAAGGTACATGCTAGTCCTTGCAAACTGCACCCCTACTATAAGCAGAAGCAGAGTTTTCCTTTGACTCACTGTCAAGTAGCTGAACTTTTCGTAGCTTCATAATGCCATGCAGCTACCAATCCAATTTACATTCAATAAAAGTTGCTTGCTACTTACGCTTAGATACCGTGAATCCAGCTCTACTTTCTGCTCAAGCTGTGTTAGTAGTTCATTGTGGAAGGACTTCAGCTGAGAAGTGAGCAGAACAGAAAAAGCATAATGTTAATATTAATCATCAGAAAAAACTGTAAAGAAAGACAAATAATCTACATTAAGATACCCAACAGATCATTACAAGTAGACAAGATAATGCATAACAGAATGGCAGATATATATAGTTAAATGAAATAAAATAAGGGAAGGAAGCAATAATGGATAATTGGAATAACAAGCAATGAACAGTTGTAGGTAACATGGTTATATTCTGCTTTAGAGGACAATTTTTTTGAAGATGTTCTCTAGCAAGAGATTACCTGGTTCAATTCTTCCTTAAAAATAAAGAGGCATAAGACAGAAAAACAAGGCCAACTCAGAGGTTTCCCATCTCTAGTTAGTATCTGGACAGAAGACAGAGAAGGCATGCAGATCACCTGTTAACAGACTTCCCCACTAGGCTGAGATTCAGCATATTTCTATGTAAAATTATCTCTATTTCTTATTCTTTTTAGTGAGGCTTAATTGGCTACTTTACTTATAGGCCAAGGCCTGAAGAAAAAATTCTGAGTGGACATTAATTTTTCTGGCTAAAATGTAGAGAGGAGGTTTACCTCCCCTAATTCAGCGGGAAGCTTCTTGAAACCAGCTGGTCCCGTGATTTCTTGGACATTTCAAAAGCCAGCACATGACTTGCAATTTTGTTTGGCTCACAGTTTGTTCAACTGAGGTCCCTATTCTTATTTAAAGGACTTGGCAGCTATTCTAGAGCAGATGTGTTTCAATTTTAAATCCACATGCATCAAAGGCACTGCAGGCTGCCCCTTGGCCAGGCTCTGCAAATAGACAAGTCAACAAGAACACAAGCACTTACCATCTCTTCTAACTGATTCTGAATCTGCCTATGGACTTCAGCCATCTGGAACAGAACATCCCCTGGAAAAAGTAAGACAAAAGAAGGAAGACTAAATAAAAGATCCAGGAGACTGTTCTGCATCAACCTTCTCTCCCCCTCCCTCCATCCTAACTACAGATCTGCAGTCTTGGTTAACCTTTTCCATTTGCTGAAGTCTGAAACAAGAAAAGCTTGTTTCAGGGATTCATTTAAGATTAATTTAGATTAGAAATGAAATACACAACAGTGGCGTCCAGCCAAGGGAATGAAGACAGGAAAAGAAGATATTGATCCTTGATGCCTGGCTTGTGTATCACATTAAGCAATGTAAAACATAGTGTAACGTGTAAATCAGGCTGCTCTGACTCGCTCAGCAAACCATGGTTTACATCCTGGTTTAGTGTTACATGTGAATGCATCCAGTACATGTTTTGGTCAGGCTAGAGCTAAAGATCTTGTGCCTTGTGTTTATTGATGAATTCCCAATAGAGGCAATAAAGGCAACACGGTTTTGTGCAAGTTATTTATTCCCTTAGAACCTCTCGTTCAGATCTTCAAGCAGATGAATTTCCCTAGAGGAGGCACAGAATCAACACCGGCCCCATCCCAGAGCAAAAAGATACAGAAGGGCAACACTTTAAAGTTTTGCTAAAGAAAGGGCAGCTGCCACTGCTCCCCTCCAAACCCATCCCGTATAGCAGGAGTATATTTCACACCAGTTGCCTTTTAAACAATAGTGGCCTCCTTTCAAATATATGCACATCTGCTATGTGAGTATCTCCAACCCTTGATAATAGCTGCTGCTAGCTAATTAGATGGGGGGGAGGGGGAGTCTGAAGCAGCAACAGTAGCGTAATACCATTATAAAGTGGATAACAAATTATGCAAATATACTGATATTGCATCTTTGTAATATACAGGACATCCTGAAAAACAAGTAATATCAAAATGGGCACTTTGGAATTTTGTTACTCCAGTAAAGTAAAAATCCAATAAAAATAAATTTGAATTACATGCTCTTAATCTTAATTGACAAGGATCTGCTAAAACAACCTCACAAAGAAATGATCCACTTTTGGAGATCAGCAAAATTCTTCAGGCTGGATTTTCAGCAAAACAACATGGGAATGTGGGAAGAGCATTGACATGGTGAAAATCCTGTGCAGTTTGCATATATTGCAAATATTGCATATATTCTTCTTGGCTATATCCCTAGTGTTTAGAATCTATTAATATATCAAGAATTTGAATTTTTCAGACATAAGAGTTGCTTAAAGCAATTATCATAGAACACTGGAAGGAGAAATACATTCAGTAGCAGGACAAGCTACTGTATATAAACAGGGAGCAAACCCCACACTCACTAGCACTGATGATGTTACCTAGTCAGGTAATGAAACATCTGCAAGCAAACAACCAAGCTCAGAGAGCACCAAGGACTCCATGGAAAAATCCATGTCGGATTTTCAGCAATGAACTACTGTTATGAGTTGTCTGAATTAAATTATTGTCTGTCAAAGCAGAAAGGTAGATGATTTTCAAACAATATGGTCAATGTTTTTGGAGTTGTACATTTGACTTCTATTTCCATGGTGAAGAATCTTGCATTTGTCTCTGCTAAATTTCACTCTGTATATTGTATTTCCCTAATCTATCAAGATTCAAAATAATTTCCATTTCTTAAAAAGTTAACTATTTTGTATTATCTGACAACTTGATAAATGCTGCCTCTACCTCTTCATCCATTAATAAAAATGTTGAAAGTACAAGGCCCAGGACTGAACCCTGTTACACCAGTCAATACCTCACTCCAGTTTAATGAGGAATTATAGATACATACTTTCCTTCAGTGTGACTTTCGAGCCAGCTATGCCTCCATTTAGTTATGACATTCAATGCACACTTAACTGTTAATCAGAATCCCCTTTGTCAAATGTTTTTGTTAAAATCAAGAGACATTATATGTACTGCATTCTCACAATCTACTAAGGAAGTAACTCAATTTAAAAAATGACACAGCCTGGTAAGATTCATTCTTGACCAACCCATGGTGACTTCTAGTAATTACCACATTCTTTTCAAGATCCTTATAGAATGACTGTTTTATGATCTGCTTTAGAAACACCCCCGATAGCAATATTAGCTGACTAATCTATAGTGTTCCAGATCCTCCCTTTTCCCTGTTTTGAAGAAAGGGACATTTGTTCTTCTCCAGTTGTCTGGCCCTTCATCTGTTCTCCAGGATTTCTCAGAAATACAAGGTACAGCCAGACCATCGGCAACCAAGCATTTTCAGTACTCTAGATCCACAGTATATAAACATATTCAGAGTGAAGAGATATTCCCTGATGATATATTTGGTACTCCCAAATGTGTCTTGAATACATCTCTTAGGCTAGAAGCAGGGCTGATTAGAGTAGATACAAGAGCCTGGCTAGTTATATTTAATTATTGGCTCATCTATCAGCCCACTGGATTGCTCTACTCTGTTTTAAGGAATATCTTTTCATCTACTTGGATGAAGTTCCTTAACAGAAACTACTTTCATGGGGTCTCTCTCTCCCATTTTATGTTAACTTGGCTGGTCTCATGCAAAAAAAACCTGATAGCTAAATAAGTACTTGAAATTGAGTTGCAGTATAATTTGAACTGATTGCCCAGCTTTTGCACAATTAATCAGAAAGGTATGGTTCCCTATGTTTACTCACTGACTCACCTAAGCTACTGGTGGGCCTTTACTAGGGGTCACTGTAGTGACCTCCCTTCAGCATGGTTACAGGGAAGATACCACAATCTTCCTGTGGCTCATCATCTCTGCCCACGTGGCATACAAGGGGTAGAATCGATTACACATCTTCTTTTACATTGTAGGTTTTATACAAGATTGTGCCAAAACTATATTTCTCTCCTTTTAGCAGCAATCCATGGTCAATCAGATACTTCCTATGTTGATTTCCTGCTTGCTGATGTTGCAAAGTTGTGTTATTTAGTAACAAGATTCCTGCAGCGGATCTGTAGTAGAAAATAAGATGGATTGCTATATATGCTTATTTGTTGTTTATTTACTATGGGTTTTTTTATTTTCCCTTTCTTTTCCCCTGTTTTGTTTGCTGGCTAAAGGATATAATAAAATTTAAATTGAATCGTGTATCACTCACAGCTTCTATCAACCACAAGCTCCAACTCTGCTCCTTCATCCCTCTCACCACAATTACCTAATAGAATGAACCCAAAGCTTCTTCTCAGGAAAGACTGAGCCAAAATAGGATTTGAATAGTTACGCCTTTTCATTATTTCATCTTAACATTTTGCTATTTTCATTGACTTCCTTTTATTTTGAATTTATTTATTTGTTTGTTTGTTTGTTTGTTTGTCAAATTTATCACCGCCCATCTCTACAAAGTAGACTCTGGGCGGTTTACAATAAAATATTAAAACTAAAAACCTATAAATCTTAAAATACATCCAATAATAAATAGTAAAAATCCAAATGATGGTAAGATCTTAAAAGGAGGACTTAAAAGGAGGATTTGAAGGAGAGCTTTTTGTTGTTCAGTTAGTTTTAGCTTTCCTACCACCAGCTCTACATTTCTAGGTTACATATAGCTAATCTTCCCCGGTGACTTGTCACAATTTCTACTTCGTGATTTCCCCCCCCCAGATTTTCACTAAACCTTTTTTGCAGCTATGCTGGCTTCTTCTGTTGTTTTCCTTTTTTCCCCCCTCATTATAATTTTTTCAACTGCATTTTTATTATTTCCTTTTTTAGGAACTCACATCCATCTTGACCCCGTTTTTCATTACTTCTCCTATCATGAGAGCCTAGTTACCTCTGCTCTAGAGTCTATTAAAACCTATTTTCTTGAAGTCCAAGAAATGTGTTCAATTATATTAACTTCCCTTTAAAATCAAGAATTCCAACTATACGTGGTCAGTTTCCTACTACAACTTACTAGCATTACTAATTATACTTCTTCAGATAAGTTGTCCCTTCTGGCTAGCATCAAAAGATTAACAAGAAGAGATCCTTTTATGCCTTTTTTCACTCTCTGAAGAAAAAACTTGTCCATATGAGAAATCTGAAATTTTCTGAAGAAACCATACTTGGCAGAGTCTCCCAACAGAAATCAGGTACTTAAAATTCCCCTTCACTACAGGTAGTCCTCACTTACTGACTACCTCATTCAGAGACCACTTGGAAGTTACGATGGCGCCGAAAAAGTAGGTTTACAACCAGCCCTCAAACTTGTGACCATCACAGCGTCCCCACGGTGACATGATTGCGATTCAGACACTCTGCAACTGGTGCACATTTACAATGGTCGCAGCAACCTGTGGCCCGCGGTCACATGATCACCATTTGCAACCTTCACAGCCAGCTTCTGACAAGTGAAGTCAATGGGGAAGCTGACAGGAAATCGCAAGTCACAGTCACATGATGTTGTGCTTAACGAACCACGGTGATTTGCTTTAACGACCACAGCCGAACTGACGTCGTAAGTCCAGCGTGGTCATATGACATTTCACTTAATAACCACGTTGGTCAGCAATGGAGTTGCCAATCCCAATTGTGGTCGATAAGTGAGGACTACCTGTACTAGTTCCTGCTTCTTTGAAAGATTTGCAATTTGTTTTTGGAAAGCATCATCAATACTTTTCCTTGGTTGGTTAGATGATAGTAGACACCAGCTACCATATTGCTTTTATTTATTTCTAGGCTTATTTTAACCTAGATGCTCTTTTCAGTTTTACTAAGTTGGGATCTTTTTATTTTACAGCGCAATTCCTCTTCCTCTTCTAATTTTTCTCTTCCTTTTGAATAAATTCTTCAGTCATGGAAATCATCCCATTAGATCATCGTTGTACTTATTAAATTATGTAAGATAAAATGGAAGAGTTATTAAGCAGACTTAATTAGGTGAGAATAACAGCAAGGAATCTATGGTACTTCAGATCTTACTTAACAGAAATTCCTAGCAGCTCCACCCAGCATGGTTAAGAAACTGCAGAAGAACACTGACTTACTGCTCAACAACATTTGGAAGGCCAATGATTCCCTACCCCGAGTGCCTGATGCAAAAAGATTGCAGGTTGCAGCTAAGAAGGATGAGGTAGGGAACAACAGCTACCCTCTATTACACAATCTGAAAGCCAGCAGTTATTCAGTAGATTCTCTCTCCCTCCCTCTTTAAGGGAGCATTAAGTAGAACACAAAGTTTCCTCCTAAATTTGAGAATTGAAAAGAGAAAAAATGTGACACTTCTTGAATTGGTAAAACTGGAAATTAAACTGTAACAGCTAAAAGGCTCCCATGCGACCCACTTAAATATACACCCAAATAATTGCTGGTTTTAATATTTTTACAGGAAGAAAATCCTTCTTTGGCCCCAAAACTTTTGGTATAACCTAAGCTCTCTTTTTTTCCTACTCTAGACAGGTGCCTAATCATTTTCATTATAAACTGCAGAGATGATTTTTTTCATTATGCCCACTAAATTGCCATACATATTGCCATACAACACCCAGCTTGAAGAAGAAAACCACTCTTTTACTTATTCAATACTATTTGTTTCTACCAAATAGTAGAAAGGCAGGTGGTATATACTATCTATATAACAATAATGATAATATCAACAATGATGGTAAGCTGTTGTTCTTATTTTTTTGCTGAAAGGATCCACATGGTTACCTGTTTTGTTTCTTTGTTACTTGTCCACTTATCTTAGTTTGGATAAAGCTGTTGTAGGAGACTGCTTGAAATGAACACATTTTGAGTAGCTATCCATGAATATGCCTTAACCATCTAAGATCTATTCAACCCAGCTTCTCAACCAAGTTCTATCCATTGGTCATCTACACCACGACTGCTCAAAAGGAAAGACATCAATGTGCTATGAGATCAACCTTCTGATGATTTTATCTTTTTTTTATAGTAAATTTTATTAGGTTTCAAGAAAAGAATAAAAACTACAAAAAAAAAACAAAAAACTACAAAGAAAGAAAAAAAAACTAAAAAAGTGCAGAAACACAAGAGAATTGTTTTTAAAATTTACAAAAGCTGTGGCTACCGACTTTTAACAGCAAGGATACAGAAAATCTTCTGATGATTTTATCAAGCTGATTGTATTAAGTCTTTCATCTCCTCCCCCTGAAATCCACATGCAAGACTTCCAAACTCTTCTGTAATCATGGCCATGTCACCCCTTGGAAATATGAATAGAACAGTGTCAGTGAATTTTGTAACACTTAGACTTGGTTACATCTTGTGCCACAGTTGGAAAATGAAATCCACAAGACCACTGAGAACCACTTGCACTCATCCGGAGAGGATGAGGCAACCCTTATGGGAACCCATCTGCTTTCAACTATACTCCTCTGCCCAGCATTCAAGATAGTGTTCACTAGCTACCGATATACTAAAGGAGACCATGGTAGATAAAAAAGAATACTGAGTAAACAGATAAAAGGTCTTTGGGGGAAAATGTAAGAGGTTCATTTCTATAAAACTATCAACAACAACTTCTGATTACTACAGCTCACAGGGGACTCTACAATTCTGCTACCTACAGGAAGCACCTAATTAGATCTCCATTTTGGAAATGTGCATGTCATACTTTTATAAGTATTCTCCAGCCAGGAGTCTTTTGTTATTGTTTTTAGTAGGCAATACATGATGCGATTTATATTGTGAAATTATTCCCACCCCCTGTCCTGAAGCCTTTCCAGTGGTGGCTGTATTCTTGTCAGAGATGATAAAGACCATCTGGGTAAGCCAGGGCCACCGTTTGTATGCAGGGGCCAAAGCGATCACTACTAAATTAATGCCTCATTCAATCCATACTGTCATAGAAAAGTATAAGGGATTAATTTTGGGTAGCTTTCTTATATATTTGCCTGTAAAAAGAGAGAGAATCCATTTTAAGGAGAATTATTCTATTTTTGCAGGGAATGACTTTAGCAGATGGACAGGAAAATCCCCCTCCTTTTCCTTCAGACCCTTCCTCCCTTTTGTTTATGCCAACAGATTCTAAAGACTTCCTACATCTAGAGTAGCACCAGGACAGTACCTGAGCTAGCAGGTCTCCAACTCCAATGCAATTTCCATCACATATTTACCAGATCGTCTATTGTCAAGCCTTTAAAGTAAAGGTAAAGGTTTCCCCTGCACAGTCATGTCCAACCCTAGGGGCTGGTGCTCATCTCCATTTGTTAGCCAAAGAGCCAGCGTTGTCCGAAGACACTTCCGCAGTCACATGGCCGGCATGACGCACGCGGAACATTGTTACCATCCCACTGAAGTGGTACCTATTCTTGCA
This sequence comes from Charina bottae, assembly GCA_023362775.1. Taxonomy (NCBI): domain Eukaryota; kingdom Metazoa; phylum Chordata; class Lepidosauria; order Squamata; family Charinaidae; genus Charina; species Charina bottae. The sequence continues at coordinate 133,694,386 of JALMGJ010000002.1, read as the reverse complement.
TTTGCATGCTTTCGAATTGCTAGGTTGGCAAGAGCTAGGGCTAGTGCGGGAGCTCACTCCATCATGTGGGGCTAGGGATTCGAACCTCCGAACTTGTGATCTTCCGATCGACAAGCCTGGCGTCTTACCCACTGAGCCATCGCGCCCATCCAATGTCCATCCAAAGTCAAGCCTTTACTTCCTTTCAAACTTTCCTTGCAAGATGGAATATGAAATCCTACTCATCATCACTTTGATCACTAAAAAAAGTTAGCCAATTAGTCATGTAGACATTTTCCCATTTGTTCATCAGATTTATTTATTTATTTATTTATTTAAATTTCATGGCCGCCTGACTACAACAATTCTGGAAGGCTTAGAAATAATCTTTAAAAAAAAAAATCTATATATATATACCAGGGCCTGATAGAGGGATGTGGAAAGTGAAGGCCAAAGTGGTCCCAGTGGTGATAGGAGCACTCGGGGCTGTGACTCCTAAGGTGGGAGAGTGGTTCCAACAGATCCCAGGAACAACATCAGAGCTCTCTGTCCAGAAGAGTGCAGTGCTAGGAACAGCTAAGACGCTGCGCAGAACCCTCAAACTCCCAGGCCTCTGGTAGATGAGGACCCGAGGTTGAGGAAGACACATACCACCCATAGGGGTGAGAAGGGAATTTTTTTTATATAAAAAAAGATAACAAGTGACTGGAAGATAGAATCAAAATGACCAAATAGTAAAAACAAAAAACAAAAAAAACAAAAACCCAAACAAACAAACTACCACCCTTACCTAAGTCAAAAGGGTGGGAGCAGTATGAAACTCTGGGGGGATACCATTCCACAAAACAGTGCCTCCCACTCCCAGCCCCTCGAATCTGGCCCAATAGGATACCATGGTCAATGGTATCAAAAGCCACTGTGAGATCAAGGAACCCCAGGATGGATGCACCACCCCCATCCTGGCTCCATCACAGATAATCAACAAGTGCAACCAATGCTGTCTACGTACTGAATCCCAGCCTAAAACCTAACTAAAATATGTCAAGATAATCCGCTTCCTCCCAGGTCCTTTGGAGTTGTCGAATATAAGGAAGATGACCCTGACAGAAATATGCAAGAATTGTTACCTAGTCAAAAGGGGTCGAAACATGTTTAACCTTCTGAGAAACAATATAATATTTGGAAGCGGCTCAGGCAGACAGCTCCCTAATTCACTGAAGGATAAGAAGAAGGAGGAGGTACAGCACGATCCAACTTGCAAGATGCTGTTATTATAGCCAATCTCAATAAAGATAATTTTAGCCTTCCTGTGGAGGTGATTTCCTGCTCTGGTCTACCTAGTGGGGCTGACAAGAGCTGAAGCCTGACCACCCTCTCCACCACCTTCCCCAAAAACAGGGGGTTGAAGACTGGACGGAAATTGTCCAGGATGGTTGGGTCCAGTGATGACCTCTTAAGGAGGGGGTGCACCATGGCCTCCCTGAAGGCTGAGGGAACTACCTCAGAAGCAGACACCACCGCACAGGCCCAACCACAGGTCACCTCCCAGGTGGCATTAACGGACCTGGATCTAACAAACAGGTGGCCAAGCTCACAAACTGGATGATCATGTCCATTTCCTCAGGAGTCACAGAGTCAAACTCACTCCATGTTATTAAAATTATAATACTATGCTGCTCTACTGAAAGCTGAAAGAACTGCAAGACAAACTTTCAGATTAAGAAAAACAACCACCATGTGCTGTTAACTGCTTTTTCAGTTTCCAGAGCAATGACAGAAGTAGCATTACCAGTATAAGTCTCAGGGTGTTTATGCATGCAAAATGTTTCGAATCTGAAATACCTCAAATTCAAAATGCCTCGCTTTGAACTCGGAACTCTTGTTTTGAGTTCAAAACAGCTGTTTCAGACTTGAAATTCACCATTTCAATCATTTTGGAAGTTTTTGAGCTTGAAATAGCTCTGGCAACACTTCCAAAATTATCAAAACAGCCTGCTTCAAATTTGAAACAACTGTTTCAAATTTGAAACAGGGTATTTCAAAATTGTAACTATTCAAATTCAAAACATTTTGCAGAGCCCTTTTTAAGATGCTACTATATTACTTTTGACATCAGATATTGGAGACTTGAGGGAAATGCCAGAAACATTCACCATGACCCCTATGTCTTCGAGATTATGCAAAATCCTACAGCAAAAGCATTATAGGAACACATTCTACCCAATACATGAATATATCATCTCACCAAATTTGGCCAGCCTACGCATACACATGTACACCCATCATTCCTTCCTCCCAACACCTTTGTCAATCACGCATACCCCCTTAGTTTTTGAAGAGAGTCCACTGGAGTTGGGCGGCAAATAAATAAATAAATAAATAAATAAATAAATAAATAAATAAATAAATAAATAACTCTTTGTATTTCTAGAGTTAAAGGGAACAACCATTTATTCTGTCCCTGAGTAATGTGTGAATTTTTACACTATAATCATTTCCAGCCAATCCTCACAGAGCAGTTTAAAAGTGATCCATGACTGTCTTCATTTCTGCCAATCTTGAAACACAGAGAACACATTTAATCAATCGGTGCTCATCATCCAGCTGACTAACAGGAGAGTACAAAGACTGCAGTCCAGTCACTATCCTAGCCTCTGACCTACTACCAGTTGGGAAGTAACAAAACCCCATCACGCAGAAGCCTGAAGAAAGGCTGTCTACTGTACTGAAGAACTGAGAGATGCTGTGATTGTACAAGGCCTAAAGCATTTCTTCAATAATTTTCAAGGGCTTAGATGCTATGGAGATGGGGCAGGTTAGTGCTAAACAATGCAGAAGAAAGAGACTAATTCCGGGAGCAGGATGTTGGACCTTTATAGGGGGCATGGACAGAGAAAGGAATAATGGCTGGTCTGAGCCTGTATCTGAAGGAAGGGTAAGAAAAAATCCCATCCCCCCAAGAGAAAACACACAAGCCTGCAGAACTGCAGCACTTCAAAGACAAAGACTAGCTTTGCAGTGATAAACTGGAGCATAGTCAAAATTAAAGTGACTCTGCTCCCCCAAACGGATGACAGAGTAATCAATGAGGTCCAGTGGCAATCCCAAAATGGTGCAAAATTCTGTTGTGGAAGTGTTCTAATTTGAAACCCACACGACCTAACACGGACTCTACGTTCAATTCACAAATTCATTATGGAGCTCCGGTTGGGCATAACTCAGCTATAAGATTTTGGACATTATCTGTTCATGGCCCAACATGGCTACCACTGCTTTTCTCTTTCTACTCCTGAGCCACTTGGCCGTGCAGTAGGATAAGAGAATTTATAAAACTGTGATCCAGCATAATACAAGCAAGAAAATGCTGAATGGTATACATATGTGTGTGGGTGTGTATATACTGTACACAGACATATACATACACTTACACACACACATATATATTTAACACCTCCTGCCAGACCTGCTTCTATCAAGCCTTGTACTTAGAAGCTTTACATATTACTGGATTAGAAATGTATCCCCAGCCATAAGGCTATTACTATTTAACCTGGTCAGCCTACAAGGAAGACAATATGAAGCTCACCAAATAATTCAGGTTTGCCTTCACGGGAATTGTTCTGATTAGAAGAAATTCCACAGACTGTTTTAATGGCCCAAAGCCCTCCTCCTGCTTTCTCCAAAATTTCAGTGATTGAGCTTCTCCAGCTCCTAGAATCAGAAGCAGGCTGTCAAATTACCTCTCTAAATCACAACCTCTAATGGCTAAGTGAAGTTAAGGATGTGTCACAGCCCTGTGATAAAGCATATGCCTTCAGCACAAATGTTACAGGTTTACTACCTGGACGCACTAATAAACAAGGTTCTGGAGAACCACTGCTTTCTGGTGTGAAATAAATATTGGCAATTTTGGGGGGCTTGTGGGCACATTTGGACTTAAGAGCACATCATGACCATCATAGTTATGGGGTTGTACAGACAAAACACCGTCGCAGGAGGTGTGACCAGTCACAAAATATCCACTGACCAGAAGGCAAACTACTGAGCCAGCTCTCACCAGCTGTAATACCTCCCAGGAAGTTCCCTGTCACTCCCTTTACCTCACAGCTTACATTTCTCTTTTTATTTGTTAGATTTATATCCCATCTCTCCTTCAGGAACTCAAGGGAACACAAATAGCACTTCTTCCTCCAATTTTTCCCATAACAGCCCTGTGAGGGTAGGTTGGATTGTGGGAAACTAACTATTCCAAAGTCACCTAGGGAGTTGCTGTGTGAGGATGGCCTGGAAACTGGGTCTCCCCACTCCTAGTTCAACACTTTAACCATCACACCACACTGCTTCTATTTCTTTCAGGACAGCTGGCCATACTATCAGATGAAGCCTTAGGCTGCAGCCATCCACATATTTATTTTCTGAGAATAAAAAAAGGTAAAGGTTCCCCCCGCACATTTGTGCAGTCGTGTCCGACTCTACGGGCCGGTGCTCATCTCCGTTTGTTAGCTGAAGAGCCAGCGCTGACCGAAGACGCTTCCACGGTCATGTGGCCGGCATGACGCACGTGGAATGCTGTTACCTACCCACTGAAGTGGTACCTATTCATCTACTTGCATTTGCATGCTTTCGAATTGCTAGGTTGGCAAGAGCTGGGGCTAGTGCAACAGCTCACTCTGTCACGTGGGACTAGGGACTTTGCTATGACTGTTGGGAAAGTGGAAGCATTGTATAATATATCATCAAGAATGGGAAGCATAACTTTTTTTAGTTGTAAGGTAAAGGTAAAGGTTCCCCCCGCACATTTGTGCAGCCGTGTCCGACTCTAGGGGCCGGTGCTCATCTCCGTTTGTTAGCCAAAGAGCCAGCGTTGTCCGAAGACGCTTCCGTGGTCATGTGGCTGGCATGATGCGTGCGGAACGCTGTTACCTTCCCACCGAAGTGGTACCTATTCATCTACTTGCATTTGCATGCTTTCAAATTGCTAGGTTGGCAAGAGCTGGAGCTAGTGTGGGAGCTCACTCCGCAGGCAGGGTTAGGGATTCGAACCTCCGAACTTGCAATCTTCCAATCAACAAGCCTGGCGTCTTACCCACTGAGCCACCATGCCCCCAATACCTATGTGGAAATAAAAATGGTGCCTGGGGCTGGTTCTTTGCTTTGCAGTGTGTCTGATTTTCATTTAAAATAATTTAAAGAATTTAAACTAATAAAATCAGATGGGACAAAAGTCCTGAAGGGTACAAAGGAAATGCCCACCAGTTCACTCACCCCTGGAATACCGACATAGCACTAGGCCAGCTGCACCAGTGATTTCAAAAAGCTTCATGTAGTCTTATCCCACTACTTTACAAGACAATTTCCCATCATATTAATATCCCCAGTGAGCTAGTTTGGTATAGTGGTTAAAGTACCAGGATAGAAACCAGCAGACCCTGAGTTCTAGTCCAGCCTTAGGTATGAAGCCAACTGGGTGACCTTGGGCAAGTCACTCTCTCTCAGCCCTTGGAAGGAGGCAAGGGCAAACCACTTCTGGGGGGAAAAAACCTGCAGGGACTTGTCCAAGCAGTCTCCAGGTGTCAACACTGACTTGAAGAAACAAAATAACAACAACAACAACAATATAATACCCTCATCCTTCAAAAACTTTAAAGTACTTGACTCCATAGCATCATGTTATCAAGGCTGTCTAATATATTTTTCCTCACATTCACATTGTCCAGGAATCTGGCTCTACTGATGCTTGGAAAAAGAAGCCAATGTGATATAAGTGCTTCCTTATTTGCAGGCCAACTCAGTTTTTTGCATTCTTATTACAGTTACAAGACAGCATATCAAATGGAAGGGGAAGTGTGTTCCAGAGAATTAACGAAGTTCCTTAATAAATCAAAGCAGTTCTCAAGTTTGCCAGTCATCTCTAGCAATTAAACACCATGCCTGTAGTATATATAGTAGTTTTTTGCTTGAAAGAAAAGTCTGGACAAGAGGTTAAAGCCACAAAACTATGGAAAACTGCTCTTGGATTTAGGATACAGATGCTAAATAATAGGAGATCCTGATTCTCCTAATTAAGAAAAGGTGTATATTGTTAACATTAGTTGCAAACCATTCCAGAGAGAATGCAGTAACATGTAGCATCTTGCTCTTTCAAAATAAAGCATAACGGGTAACTTCCATCAATGTAAAAGGCTCAACAGCTGAATTTTTACCCTCAAGTTTTAAAGGTTCTGTAATGACATATGTTTAAAAAAATCACTGCAGGTTTGTTCTTTCTCCCCTCTAGAAGAAGCCACTGCGCCACTGTTTGAGCAATACAACAACCTCAAACGCAGTCACAGATGGATGGCTTGCAGCTATGATATTCATGGAGGAGGGCCCCCAAAGTGCTTTTACAGCTAACCATAACCACCACGAGTCATCTAAATGGGCCCATGGAATCAGCAACCTGAATAAAATTGACATAACCCTGCTGTTGTTTTACAGTACCAGAAATTTAGCTTCTGCTGGAGGTTTGGGGAGACCCTTGAGCATAATCCCATTGATACAGTTCCATGACATCCACATTTTGCACAGATTAATTAAAATATAAAAACAAAATGAAGGCTAGATTTGCAAAAAATGGTAAGCCCAAATTCTGCTACAGTAATTGATTCATGCAGGTACATTCTTTCCCACTTGGTTGTACCTACTAGCACACTCAGCTCAACTAGAAAAGGTTTAGCATTTGTTCCAAGTACTGATCTGCAGCTCCTTTTATCAGTCAATATTTATAAGCCAGACTCAGCCTGGTTTACAATCTTGGCAACAAATAATTTCTAATTTATTGGCTTCTTCTATGAACGAGAAAAGCCAAGTTGACCAAATGGGCTACCTGCACCAACACATAGAGTCCTACTTTACATGCTATAAAAAAAAAAAGATCATTGTTTTTAAACACAGTTGACCAAAAGAAAAGTTATATTAAAAGGAGACAATTAAAAGAAGCTCTCAGATACAAACTCTTCCAGGTTTCTTTCAGTCTCATAAAAAAATTGGTTAAAAGTCTACAAAATAAATTATTTCAGGATGTATCAGCAAAAGGAAATGGAAAACCTAGGTCTGTTTTGTTAGTTACTGTACAACCATTGCTGATGTTCTAAATTAGGCTTCAGATGTATACAGTAACTGAACTTTCCTCCATATGCGAGAAAGACTTTAGCAGGCTCTAATGAAAGAGTTACCAAAGACCTGAAAATCAGATACAGATACAGATTAGAAAAATAATGCTAATTTAATTTTTTTTTAATCTGTTCAATCATGTCCGATTCTCGGAGACTGCCTGGACAAGTCCCTGCAGTTTTCTTGGCAAGGTTTTTCAGAAGTGGTTTGCCACTGCCTCCTTCCTAGGGCTAAGAAAAAGTGACTGGCCCAAGGTCACCCAGCTGGCTTTGTGCCTCAGGCAGGATTAGAACTCAGGGTCTCCTGGTTTCTAGCCTGATGCCTTAACCACTACACCAAACTGGCTCTCTAATTTTAAATTTAATTAAATTTGTTGCATTTACACATAAAACCAAAATGTTTCTCTTTAATTGTTCAAGCAAAACTCTTACATGCTAAGTGGTGGTCAATAAAGGTTTGTACAAAATGGGCTCATGATTGTTGGGAACTGCCCCAAGCAAGGCATACCCATCCACCAGGTTGCAATGGAAAAATTAGTGTTATCTTAGAAAATGTGCATTATGCAAAGAAGCAGTTTGAAGTTGCAAAAGTCAATATAGTAGGAGAGAACTCATCTTTTATAGCTATCTGAAAGGAATTCTGCAGAGCTCTAGGTAAAGGCAGCTGTTTGTGCTATTTTCAACATGCATTCCCTGTCCAGGTGTCCATATCATCCGTGGCATTCAGGTTACAATTTGCCCATCTCTCAGAAGAGGAGTGATTAAAAAAAATATTCTCACAATGACACAATGCACTAAATGCGAAATTTTAACAGGAAAGATGCATAAATTGGGCTGGGAATTGTAATAACCATAGAGAGGTAAAAGGATACGAAAACTACAGCTAATGTGCAATACAGAAATCTCTAATGGAAAACCCATCAGAGCCACTCGCTCTTTCTAGTCTTTGTTTCTTTGACAGACATTGCCAAAAACATATCAATTTTTCTCTGTGGCCATGAGGCTTGGAAGCATGTTTAGTTTTGACTGAAAGCTGAATTCCTCATGTTTCCCAAGAAACATACCAGCTCATTCCTCCTTAGTTTGCAGCAGTATGTGGCTTTAAAAAGTAAACTTTACTATTGGAACTTGGAGATACCAGAATCAATAGCATGATGACAGCTACTATTTCCTAACTTAAATCGTTAAATTGTCATACAATTAATATGTCTGAACACCCAACATCTCAAAAACCGGCGCCAGGTCATTGATCCACTAAGAGACAGAACTTGAATCCTTAAGATCATAGTCTGTATAATAGCTTCCACTCTCCTTTCTTGACTTAAAGTTTCACTGGTAGCTAAAATTCCAAGATATCTAGAGAGCAGCCAAGATTAGGAAAGGCTACTATATGTATCACTACCACAGTGTCTCTCTCAAGAGGGATACATATAATAAGCAGCTGGGTAACAAAAAAAGATTTCTGTACTCACACAGCCTGCTGTGCCCACACAAATAAATCATATTGCAGCTTAATGTTCATACAACTTATTAAAACAATGCCTGGGTTCCCACAATGAACTGAACCACAATGGAGAATTTCTACAACACTTTAAATCCTAATCAAATCTACTGTGTAATGTAAACCCAGTCAATGAGTGAAAACGGAACTAGATCTTTCATGTGGCTAAGGCAGACTATTGGTCAAAAATCAAAGGTAAAGAAGTTACAAAAAATGGCTGCTGGGAGAATAATACATTTATTTTCTAAGGTAATTTTCAATTCACCTCTAATACATATTCTCAGCTGTGATTTTAGTGGACAGTTTCACAGCTGAAGAGTCTCTGTATGCAAATCAGCAAAATTCTAATGCTTTTGAAATGTTAATACAGCAACAAAAAAGGTAAAGTGATTTCAAAATTATAATTATCAGACCCATACATGAAAATCAATTGTATTTTCAGTGAGCACTTAAAAACCTTTGAACAAATTAGCAATAAGTGTAAAGACAGTTTAAAGATTTGGGAAGCAGATAAAGTATCAGTGTCTGTGCATCAATCTAATACTTTCACGCTCCGCTGCCCCTAAGAGGTTTGCTTGGAACTTTTCTGATTTAAATTGAGAGAATTCCAGTGTTTCTATTTACTTCTGTATAGGCCCAACCTGCTTACAAATCTCCATCTTCAGGTAGCTGTATAATTGGCTAAAGGAATGAAGGCCTAACCACAGAAACAGGTATATGATTGCGTATGACCAGCAGATTACATAATTCCAGCTATCTCTATCCATGCCTGTTGAAGGCAATCTCACTTATTATGAAATTTCACAGATAAACACCTGGGTACCATATGGTATTCACTGTGTTCCCTACAATGCATTGAACATATTCTATATTCTTTTCTTCTTTTTTTCCTATACCAAACTCTTGCACGTTTTGCTAAAAGTTCAAGAAAACCAAATAGTAGAGTAAAAATCAGTGAGCTGACTGTGGTTTGACCATGACCAAATACCAAAAGCAGCTGCTGTGGCTAAAATACATAGGAGAGGGTAGTAAATATTTTTGTGACCACCCAGGGATAGGTACTTAGCACATATCTACATTCAGGGGGTATGGTATAGAACAGTTCTCAACTCCATACAAGCTTCTCTCTTAATAAATTCTGAATTGATCCCAATGCAATTTTTCCCTGCAGCAATGTTTTGTTTACAAAGCTATCCATTAAGATCATCTGGTCTCCAAGCTGATAAATGCAGCTCCCTTATTAGTGTAAGAAAAAAGGTGGTTGGCTTTTTTTTAATGGATAAAAAGGCAGATCAGTAAGAGTAAGGCTGCAATTCCAGCTTTCTTCAATCTGTGAACCTGCAAATGTGTTAAGTCTTCATCAGTGGCCATACAGTACTGGTGGTGCTTTAGTCCAACATATTCAGAGGACACCAAGTGGGTAAGATTGCTATATATATTTGATTGGGAATATGTTTCACTGAACTTATAATGGTACCAATTTCTTTTGAGTAGCTGTCTATGAGATCATATATAAGCTTTTGGGTTCCTACATTTCGACATAGGCACTTTTGAGATAACAAAGAAAGGACAACATTCTGCCTTCCTCCCCCCAAAGCTCAGCTTGACTTCTACTATATATCTTGAAAACATCTTGAAATAATAGCTGATTGCAAAATGAGCATGTGTCAGCATTGTGATGTAGATGCAAAAAAGCAAACACAATTTTAGAAGTAAAAATTCCAAATCACTGGAAAAAATCATTCCATTACATTCTTGGGTACACAACTTAAGTACTGTGTCCAGTTCTCGGCACATTTAAAGAAGGATTTAGAAAAATTGGAACAATTTCAAAAAAGGGCAATGAGGATGATCAGAAGATGAGAAACTAAATCCTATGAAAGGAAACATAAGGAGCAGGATTAAGTTTTGAGAAGAGTTGATTGAGGAACAATATGATAACACTCTTCATATACCTGAAAAGGTATCACACAGAAGATCAAGATCTATTCTTTCTCATCCTTAGGTGCAGGACAAATGCAAAATCTAGTTACAGGAAAACAGATTCTCACTAAAAATTGGCAAATAGTTCCTACTGTGAGGAGCAGTTCTACAGTGGAACTGATTACCCAGAGAGGTGGATGTGTCCAAGTGGAGACATTGGTCTGAGATGCTTTAATTTGGATTTATCTACTGAACAAGTTGGACTAAATGACCATATGAATCTATGATTCTAAAAGGTAAAGGTTCCCCCCGCACATTTGTGCAGTCGTGTCCAACTCTAGGGGCCGGTGCTCATCTCCATTTGTTTGGTGAAGAGCCAGCGTTGTCTGAAGATGCTTCCACGGTCATGTGGCCGGCATGACACGCGCGGAACGCTGTTATGATTCTAAAGGCTATCATTAATTCTCAGTGGAAAAGACCATCTTCATTTCCTTTCTGGTTTGTTATTACCTTAATGGTCTTACCTTAATGGATCCCTTTAAGTCCTTTCAACATTTAGCTTTCCCTAATGAAGTTAACAGTCATATCGCTGCATACATTTTATATATTAAAAAGGGAATGAAGTAACTTGAAGGAAATAGGAGTGAGCCTTGTAGGTCTTTCATTATAGTACCATAAAATCATATGCAAAACGTTTTAGTGGTTTCATTCAAAAATTGTCTCCGTCTGAAAAATCAGTAATATACGCTACTAGACGTATGCAAAAACTTAATAATGACATGCATGTTGTGCCAGAACACAGGATCATACAATCCAAATGTCAAATAATGTAAGAAAAGTGTTACAGCCATGAGAATAAATGCCTCTCTTGAGAAACCTACCTGCTCCACCAGGTTAGATAGGGCGGGTGTGCTTCAGGTCCCATCCCTTAAATGCTGCTTAAATTTATGGGACCAAGAAGCACACCTTCTCTGTAGCAGCCCCTGCCCTGTGGAGCACCCTTCCCCCGGGATCTGGCAGGCCCCCACCCTTTTAGCCTTCTGAAAAGTCCTAAAGGCTTGGCTTTTCCCCCAGGCATTGGGAAAGGAAGGGTGAGGTTGGAGCCTGAGGGTTGTACTGTTTGATGGATTGGAAATTGTTGGTCAGGTGCCAGGTTTTACTGTCTTTGGCTTTTATTATTGTTGTGAGATGCCCAGAATTGTGTTTCATAAGACAGGCAGCCATAAAAATCTTTTAAGTAAATACATATATGCAACTTCCCCTAGTTTCTTTCCCTGCATTAGATAATTAAATCATCAAATTCTTGAGAAGAAAGAGAATTTGTCTTGTGCAATTATTATATTTTTAATTTCCCTTATTAACTGAAAATTTCTGTGCAGATTATATATACTTTAAAGTATTAAAACAAAGCAAAGAAACAATAAAAACAGTTAAGTCCATTAATAAACAAGACCGAAGAAAAGGATTAAAATAAAACAAAATTAAAAGTGATTAATCCTGTATAATGTGGGTACTTCATATCCAAATTGTGCACCTTAATTCTAATTAATTCTAAACCCAAATTCTAGCACACAAATTTCAGAGAAAACGTGAGCATTTCAAACTCAGAAATGTAAAAGGTACATTTGAAGACATATTAAGCTCACAAAGAAGTTAACTGATCACATTTTTACCAACTGTACATTGAAGGAGAAAAACTATACTTATTTTGTGTGACTGCTCTTCTCCAGAGAGATGTTAAAAGAAGACTGCTTGTATGACAATTCTCGAATGCCCAATTACCCAGGCAACAGACACAGGGGAAAGGCAATGGCTCTTTTCAGGGCACCCCACTCCCCCATTAACAGGTACAGTATCAGATAGATAGCAGAGGTTTAGTGGCAGCCAGCCAGCAAAAGGCTGTTGTATCAAAGCTGCAATACACAATGAGAAAGAAGAAACGTGAGATTATTTCAAGGACCCTTTCAACTCCTATCAGTCTCATTTTATCTGTTGCTCACCCCTATTTTCCATTGTGCCATTTGGTTAGTAAGCTAAGTCTGAATGAGTGTGTGTGATAGTGCACTATGGCTTCATAACTTGGTCTACAAGCTGGGGAAGTAGACCTCCTTCCATGGGTTGTGGTGATAGCTGAACAAGGACCAACAGCTTATTCTGTCCTAATAAATCAGCTCTTTCTATTCATATTCTGTTTAAAGAATCCCCTGACAGAAAGAGCAAGCTACAACAATTAAGCCGAAGGATTTTGGCTCATCATGATGTCCAAATAAGATTACTATCTGGCTCTCTATGGTTTCAGACAGAAGTTCTTCTAACTTTACATGAAGTTATCAGAACCTGAATCTGAGGTTTTTTCCAGCACAACACTACTGAAAACTGTCATACGTGCGAGCGGGTTGCCAAGTGCCCAGATCGCAATCATGTGATTGCGGGGACACTGCAACGGTCGTAAGTGCAAGGACAGGTTGCAAGTCACTTTTTTCAGTGCTGTTGAAACTTCAAACAGTTGCCAAACGAATGGTTGTAAGTCGAGGACTACCTGTAATGAATAGAATCAGAATCCAGGGTAATGGAGTAGATCTGGGCAAAGAGGAGAAATGTGAATACACACATACACACAGAGTTTGTTGGTGGTGGGAGGAATAGGAAGTGAAACAAGAAGTACAAAGAAGAGAACATAATTCGCCAATCCTGAGATCTCAGGAAGAACTTTCTGATTCTGAAATCTGTATATAGACCAAAACATAATGAGAGCAACAGGCAATGTCAGAAAGTGCACTGGGGAAAGTTTTAATTAAGATCATATATCTGTGGGTAAGTCAGGCAAGTATTCAAAATACTTCAACCGCCCAGGGTCCCTCCTTGTGAGGGAGATGGGCGGTAATATAAATATGATAAATAAATAATAAATAAATAAAATGCCAATAGCACAGTAGAGAAAGGGAATCCCTGATTGTTTGGATGAAATATCATGAGAACCACTCCTGCTGTGAAGATGCTATAGACAGCATGTCTGAACATGCAGACTTTCAGGTTAGTAAATATACTAATTTCATCCTACTTTTCCCCCCAGTCAGGACTATCTCTCTATGCTTTTTTAAAAAATCACATCAATGAGTTGTTGGAAGTCACTTAAACAGTTGGATTCAGATACCTCTGATCTAGTAATCCAACACTTTAACAGTCCTGCAGTAGCATCTTCTGATGGTGTAAAATATATATTTTCTTCCACTGGAGTAATTAATTAAAAACTGAGAAACAATCTGGAAATTGAAAACTCTAAATAAAGAAGACAACACAAATAGAGACAGAATTCACTATTCACCCAATACTTTAAGTTACTTCTGTGACTTAGCCAAAATTATTTTTTATTTAAAAAAAACTAGTTTAAAATAGATAAATAAAAGCACATGTGCTTGTTTGTTAAAATAAATTCATTGAGAAAGTTAGGCCAAAAAGATTACTAGCACAGTTTAAAAGCTGATGATGCTTGTTCTCCTAGCAGATTATGGCAATATGTTGTCCAAACATGCACAACAATTAACTGAACCTGTTAATTGGAACCAGTTCAGTTCCTAATTACTTCACAAGTATATACCTGCTTGGTTGGTACTGAGATCATAATTCCATTTTTAACTTAAATTAATCTAAAAAAAGACTAAATAATTGTTTTAAATGGTATGTACCTTCTAAAAATAAATTTTACAGCTCTCTCCATGCACTGAAAAATATGTATTCAGGTTATATCACACAACAGGAATGCACTGCTACTAGAAATTATGATTATAGGATCTTCTTGATTAGTGAATACATCATGACTGAAATTAAATCAAGTGTTCCTGAGTAGTGATCTAAATAATTAAATTGTGGTTTAAAACAATTTGATTTCAATCAACTCCACCTTGTCAGCATCTATTATTAACCTAAAAGGCCAACGTACATATAATTTAGTTTTCAAAAGTGAATGAATCTTGTTGCTAAGGGTAGACGCAATTGCTAAACGGACAGAGAAAACAGAAGGTACATGTTATTCAGATAGCAACAGCTGTTAGCCTGACAAACAGCTAAACCATGCAAAAATCATGGAACAAACTATTTATCAGAAATGCCAAAAGAGAATGCAGCTATGATTTTTGTCCCATTCCTTTACAGCAGTTGACGCTCTGTAACTCAATAAATCATTTTTTAAAAGGTATGTGTTTTGATATGCACACACACACACATGCACGCGTGCACACACCATCTTCAGAAACAGCAACTCTAAGCAACCACAATAGTTACAGAACAACTATAATTTATACATGGCAATATTTAATCCTGCATATTATTTGTAAACCAGCTTGGTAAGCAGAGTAACAAAACCCTTGCACAGTTGCTATGGGCATCTGCTGAAAGTTGCAAGATGGGGTGCAGTATTACCCAAACACTGAAAGAGGAGGGAGAAATTTATTTCCAATTAGTGTGGTTCCCATATCGTGGTGGGATGGGTGAGAGGAAAGCAAAAGAGAAGACTAGCAGAGTAAGGTGGGTGGATTCAGTTACAGTGGCAGTGAGTGGAAGACCTGAAGGACCAGGTTGGGGACAGTGTTCTGGAGAAACTCTATTTATGTGGTCGCTAAGAGTTGAAACCAACTTGATGGCACATAATCCATCAATCAGTCATATTGTAGGAGGATGTATGCAAAAGCTGTACAAAATATTTTGGCGTTAAAGCACACTGGCTCAAAACCATCCCCGGGAACATTTTGATGTTGGAATGACTCATTCCGGCTTTACTGAAATTGGTATGTCACTGAAATACAGGTAGTCCTCAACTTACGACCACAATCGGGACCGGAATTTCCATTGTAAGTCATTGAGGTCATAAGTTGAGTCACCACATGACCAGACCCGATTTACAACCATTTTACGGCAGTCGTTAAGTGAATCACGGGTCGTTAAGCGAATCCAGCTTCCCCAAAAATTGCAAAAAATATCACAAAATGCGATCACGTGACCGTGTAATCTAAAATGACCCTGTTTTAAAGATAAATTATTTGGGGGAAACCTAGTCTTCCTTTTAGGTGAATACAGTTTTGGAAGTATCAAGTGATTAATATTCTGAGAAAATGTTTTGATGAGGGCAATAAAATACATTACAGGTAGGTCAACACATACCTGTAATGTGAAAATGGCTGTGCTACAGATGCTATAGAAATAGTAGTTCATAAAAAGCAGCGAAGAAAGAGGTAGCATAAATCTCACATTGGATTTTTGGCACTAGAGTTTTGGGCTATAGCTCTGGCCAAAACAATAACTAAACTATTAAGATCACGAATGATACAATGTAATGCAGCTAACTGCTTTTGTCAGGAATGGTATGGCTTCATTCATTCATTCATTGATGGTACTTATGAACCACCTGATCCCCAAAGGTCTCTGGGTGGCATGCCACCAAAAAAAAAAAAGTAACACACACACCAGAAACCTCAAAAGAGATAGGTAAAGGTAAAGGTAAAGGTAAAGGTAAAGGTAAAGGTAAAGGTAAAGGTTCCCCCTGCACATTTGTGCAGTCTTGTCCGACTCTAGGGGCCGGTGCTCATCTCCGTTTGTTAGCCGAAGAGCCAGCGTTGTCTGAAGACGCTTCCACGGTCATGTGGCCGCATGACACGCGCGGAACGCTGTTACCTTCCCACCGAAGTGGTACCTATTCATCTACTTGCATTTGCATGCTTTCGAATTGCTAGGTTGGCAAGAGCTGGGGCGAGTGCGGGAGCTCACTCCGCGCGCAGGGCTAGGGATTCGAACCTCCGAACTTGCGATCTTCCGATCGACAAGCTTGGCGTCTTACCCGCTGAGCCACCACGCCCCCTCAAAGAGATGCCCTTAGTCAAATCAATTGGGGCACTGAAATAATACTTATTTAACTCATTTAAATTCATTAAATAAAATAAAATACATGTCGCTACATGGGGGAAGAGCGGTCTACCACAGAGAAAGCCTGCCATCTCATCCACAACCAATGTACTCAACATGGAGGGGCAATTCTCAACTAACCCTCTCTACATGACTGGACTGGACAGGACAGGCAGATCCAATTTTGACAAGGTGTCGTCTGACCTGTCCCAGTGCTGCGGCACATAGGACTTTCAGAGTAATGGCCAGCACTTTGAATTGGGCCAGGAAGCTTCTGACAATGGCTGTTGTGGGTCTTCCGGGCTGTGTGGCCGTGTTCTGGAAGTTGTGGTTCCTAACGTTTCGCCAGCATCTGTGGCCAGCATCTTCAGAGGGCAGGAGCACAGATAGAAGCAAAATCTCTGTGCCCAGGTAGAGTGGCAATGTTCTATTTATAGAGCTAAATTATAGGAGATTAGGTGGGGTTTTTTGTTGCGTTGAAATGTTAACGAGTGGCTGATGAGCGTGATTAGCATGTTCATTGTGAGAAGTATTCCCATGTCCTGGTGGTTGGACTGAGTTCGTTGACCTTTTGCAGGCTGTGTTTTTCAGGACTGGTTCTGAAAAAGCTTCTGACAACCAGCCAGCACAGCAACTCTAGGCGTTGTTCTATACGGGCGGGGTTGTCTGCCACTGCCTTTGGTACAGCTTCTGGGGCACCTCCCAAGGTATCCATTGCAGGACTTCAGTTATCTTTGCTCTAAAGGAAATGTTAACTGATCAAGCAGGCAATACTCAGTATTTTTATGAACATTGGAGAACATGTCTTCTATATATGTTAATATTTATTCCAAAGAAGAGACAGCTAGAAAATGAAATAAAAATTGCCAATAGAAAATCTCTTTGTGACAGCAACAATTGTATTCTCGTGCAACCCAAGTTTAGCCACACAAAAACGAAATAGGTTGTTGTACATGTTTGTGTTTCATATTAAGAGTAGAAACAGTTTGTTATACAGTTGCCACTAGCACTTTAATAGCTGAAAAATGAGAAGCAGATAGGTTTCAAATTAGAAGTTTTTCTCCCTTCCCCATCCCCCCCCCCCCACTGCAGGAAAGCAGAAAGATCCAAACAACTTATTTAAGAAAAGCAAATCTGGGGTGGGAAGAACCCTGCCAATTAATGTAACACTGTACTCAATGAGAGGAATTAGGTTTCTTAAAACCAAGAAAATTCTCTGCCCATAAAATAAATAAATAAATAAACAAACAAACAAATAAACAAATCAAATCAAATCAAATCAAATCAAATCAAATCAAATCAATCAATCAAACTGGTAATGGTGATAATGCTTCAGTCTACAATACCCATCTTGAAATTAACTCAGAACTACATACAATATCTCATTATTACAAAAGTGGCTTATTTTTTGAACTTCTTCGCTTCTTCCCCATTTGCTGCCTTATGAAGAGTGCTGGAAAACCTGAAAATGTGCAGACAGGTTTGTGGAATTTTGTTAATTCCAGTAAAGGTATTGTTCAACTATGAGTTCTGGCTATTCTGCTCCCCCCACCCCCATCAATCAATATTATTTTTCCCTGGAATGCATTCACACTTCCTTCCATTCCATCCTAGTGGAAAAGACAAACAATAAGACTAGGAATCATGGGGAATTCTAAAGAAACAGAATTGATGGCTATCTTCTGATCCAAAGAAAATTTCTGAATCTTTAGTACAATTCTGCTAGCACTGCAGAAACATTATTGGTAATGTTTGGGCCTGGTTAATCAGCAGGCTCTCTATTAAGTGATAAATTATCAATGCACAGAGGAGTCCATGTAGACATATTTGTATAGATATACTGTACAAATATTTTGTTGTTTATTCATTCAGTCGCTTCTGACTCTTTGTGACTTCATGGACCAGCCCACGCCAGAGCTTCCTGTTGGCCGTCGCCATCCCCAGCTCCCCATCTTTCCAATGTTAGATTCAAGTATAGGATCTTTCATCTCAACTCAGTTCAAAATTTGCACATATTACTTGGTAACAGATACTGATAAACGTTTGTTCCTTCTATGACTAAGTAGATTTCCTAGTACCAAAGCATTACTGGGAAAGGTCAGCCATTATTGACTTTTGGATGTATTTAGTTTTTGATGGCATTAATCCTGTTGCCCTTTCTAATGTTTCTTTTGTTCTGAGAAGGGCTGCAGCTGAGTAGCCAAGAAGTCTTGAAGTCTGCTTGGATGTTCCTTGTATTCCCTATATTCCCTCGTTATCACTCTATCTTCCAATGCCACAGTACTCTTTTCTGTTGCAACATTCTCCTGCTTTGCATGCCCAACAGAACTTCACCCCTGATAATACAACTACTGTGGCTTTCCAGATGGCTTCCATTATAGTAATATAACCACATCAACTGTAAGCATAAAAGATTTGCCTCACACATTCAAGTGTCTCTCTGAATTGATGTATGACTGGAGCTAGTGATCTATTGCAGAGTTTGTAACATCTCAGGGAGAGAGAAAGAGGAAGCATTCTTGTTTGAATTGCTCCAGCTTTGTGCCAACATATTTCAAGGTTTCAAGCCAACGATAGCCGCACACCTTCCCTTAGGTTTTCTAATCTCTCTCTACAGTTGCTATTTTCCTTGTAACAGGCACTTCTGCTGTAATGTCTAGGGGATCCCACTGGATCAGCAGTGTACCCACAGTTGGCCTGTGGGTTGTTTATCACTCGTAATGTCTCTTCTTGAGATTAAATGGCAAGAGAGAATGATTTTTGTCTTTTGAATCTTCATGTGGAAAGACTAAAAAGGGAAAGAAAGAACCCCTCCAGGTTGGGAAATATAAATCTTCCAGGGTTCTACGAAGAAAAATCTCTTGAACCAAGATTCATTCATTCATTCATTCATTCATTCATTCATTCATTCATTCATTCATTTTGTCCAACTTCTATCACCGCCCATCTCCCCCCACAAAGGGGACTCCATAAGCAATCCATCAGGCTGCATTAAAGTTTTGATTTTATTTTGGATATGCTCAGAGCCTTGCCCTGTTCTTCTCATGGCTATTTTCCCTCAGGATTAATCTCAACTATGGATGAACCTAGCTACTGTTGCTTTGTTTACTGTTTACCTTCACTCCTGAAATCTAAAACCTTTCTTTGGAATTCCCATCTGCATTTCTCTTTTCTGTTAAGCTACCATTTTCTAATAAAATGCTAGCTTAAATAGACATCTTTGGTGCCAGTTTGGATCTTGGAAATTATAAGCTGGTAACCTGCTTCAGATGGCCTAGACCTCTGCAGATTGTCTACCAGCTGCTGGGCTTAAATGGACCCTGCATTTTATTTTTTATTTATTTTTATTTTTAGAAATGGGAAAGCATTTTCCTATATTTATCCTTGCTTCCATCTCCCTGGTTGCTGGGGGAGGTGGTGGCAGCAAGTAGCAGGGAAAGCATTCCCTGCAGCATTGGGTAATGCCCACTAGAGTAAATGAGACGCTGACATCCCTAGAATGGACAGAATTCAAGAAGCAACTTGCATTGGCAGCACAGGTGAATGTTAGGCTTCTTCCCTGCAGGCTGGACTTGAAACAGTTTTGCATGCACACAAGAATCTAGGAACTTCTGAAAATAGATTTTATTTTCAGCTACTAAGAAGCTATTCAGAAAGAATTCCAGCAATTGCGGAGTATCAAATGTACATTCTAATTTTTTTTTAATCCACTCCAGCGTGTCCAGTTCTCAGAGACTGAAGTTTTCTTGGCAAGGTTTTTCAGAAGTGGTTTGCCATTGTCTCCTTCCTAGGGCTGAGGGAAGGTGACTGGCCCAAGGTCACCCAGCTGGCTTTGTGCCTAAGGCGGGACTCACCGTCTCCCATTTCTAGCCTGATGCCCTAATCACTACACCAAATTGGCTCTCACATTCTATTTATCAATGTTCAAATGTCTTGCATCTTTTTCTCCTGCCCACTCTACGTTATAGGGTAGAAGCAGCTCTCTTTTGGGCAGGAGACACAATTTCCATCTATTCCTTGTTTTGGTAATGTCCTGATGCAGTATCACCCCATTTACTTTTAACCATAGGAGAACCAGCTTTCACTTGAGACTCCATGGCTGTGTCATCTACAATATCTTGCTCTATGGTGGAAGAAGCATTTTGAATGGCTAACACAGCAAGAAGAAGATGGATGGGCTCGTTGGAGCACTCACAGCATGCCTTGAGTGCCTGACGATACTCTACATGAAATGCTGGGCCTGCTGCTGCTCTGAGAGGTACTAGCATGGAGTTTCCCAATCTTGGCAACTTCCTGATGCCTTCAGCACCCAGAATTCCCTAGCCAGCATGGCCACTGCTGAGATTTCTGGGAGTTGAAATTCATACATCTGAAAGTTGCCAAGCTGGGAAACCCTGCAAATAATAGCTATGGCCAGAAAATCATTACCAGACTTTTTGAGCATCCACTGAATACCTTGCTCTGAGGACTCTTAGAGCACAGCAGTGGACAGGTGACCACCCTAGTGCAACACGGAAGCAGGACCGGTGGTGGAAGCAGTGGTGACCCTCTGGACTGGATGGAGTAAATATGATCCACTCTCACCCTGCCTCAGTGGGTGGCCAGCCATACTTTATACATGCTTCTAAGACTGGCTGCCCTTGACCAGGACGATCCACAGTAGTTCCTGAGATCCCTGGGTCATTCTAAGCTGGGAACATAAACCAAACATTCAGCAATTCCTAAGCCTCCTAACAGGGCTTTGCAAGCATAATCAGCCCAGTCAAAGAAGTGCATGACTGTAGCTTGTTATACATCTCTTGTTATATTAACTCCCTTACATAGAAAATGACCTTTCTACATTCACCATGTTTATCACCACCACATCTTTCTGCTACCACAGAAGGCAGATACCTCAAACAAGTACAAATCTAATTAAAGGTTGTATTAATCATCCTGGAGGATTCAAAAGGAGCACTTCCAAAAGCCTTTCAATCTGGGTCAAAGGCAATGACTGACACAGTTTAAGAGGAAGTAGTTCAATACAGTTTCTCAAGAAAAACTTGCAGCACAAGCTACTGCACACCACAAATGTGTTTTTCTAACACAAAAACTGCCAGAGATCAAGCTCTGTGCAACAACTAATTATCTCCAATGCCACAGAATGTTTTTACAGGCCTGGTCCGCAGTGATGACACATCTTCTGTACCTTCACTCCCTGCAGTTTACTCAAAAATGTAAAAACAGGGAAACATCCTTTCCACAAAGCCAATCCTTCTAAATTCTCAAATTTCAACATTCAGTAGAATTTCAACATTCAGTAGGAAAGGAATCGGCATGAGTATCTGGAATGGATTAACTTGCAACAGACCCTCAGCATGAAATGCCATTTGGTGCGTAGCTGCCTGCAAAGCAAAGTTTTCATACGTGATTTTTTTTCTTTTTCTTTTTTAGTCTATGTTGGTTTAGAAACACCTCCAGCTTGAATCTAGCTTGAGTCGAGGGTACACAACTCAGTATACTGATGGTATAGCAAAAGGAAGTTCCTAAGTTCCTACGTTTTTGAGCAAGTAGCAAATGGGCAAGCAACCCTCTCCCCTATTTCTCTAGCATGTAAGTTACTTCTCCAAGCTTGTTTATCTCTTTCAGCACCGAACATTCAAGTTACACCTAGGAAAACCCAGCTCTTCCCTCAGATAATGCAGTCATTGCTCTTACAACTGCAGTAAGGAATCCAGCCTCCCTTCCTCTCCCTTGCCAATTTTAGCCTATTTGCAATCCTGACGACTTCTTCTTCTTCTTCTCCTCCTCCTCCTCCTCTTCCTCCTCCCTCCCTCCCTCCCTCCCTCCCTCCCTCCCTCCCTCCCTCCTCCCATATTGCCAGAATAGAATGGCTTCATTAAATATAAAATAGAGGAAACTTTCTAAAGTCACTATTCATTCTTTTTTTTTCCCAATACTAATGGGTACTCATTTCCACAGTTCTGTATATGCTAGACACCACCAAGTCCCAGTTTAGAGAATCTGGCACCTCTAGATATATTCCAGATCAGGATGTCTGCAGGGTATGGCCAAAAAAGTGGAGAGGGCAACCTTGATGGTGTGATCAAAGCTCCACCTGTTTTTTATGCGCATTACATATGTGCAGTGCACATACACACACAAAAAGGCAGAGTTTCCATTGCACCATCACTGCTGCCATCTTGACTTTTTAAAAATATAATCTGCAGACATCCTTGTCAAGATACTTAACATGTTTTGGCTTCCGGTGGGAATGGCAGAGTGAACGCAGTAACTTTTTTCAGACTTAGGCAGGTTTTCCTGAAGCCCAGTAACGTTCTCCGGTTCAAGGAGAATACCTGGAATCATCCCATCTGTCCTCCAGATGGCTGCTTACAGCCAGAAGATCGCAAACAGCGTTTCACACTCGACTGTAAGAGCCAGCTGGGAGGTGGGGACTTCATCACTTTCCAAGCCACGCTGTTGCCTTAAAGGGACACTAAGACCGGCCACCCCATTTCTAAATCACCAATTTGTATTTTTTTAAAGTAGATATACCTCAAGAGAGGCTTTCCACAGCAAGGAGAAGCTGGTTCTCTTGGTGCTTAGCGTTATTTTTGGGATTACTTTTTTTAAAAAAAAAAATATTTTAAGTTTTGGATTTCATTTTCCTTCCAAAGGAAATTCCAAAGATTGGGAGTAAACAATTGTCTTCCTGTTATTATTTTTGTATTAAATTTGAAGATATTAGCATTTTCGTACACGTTGAATCGGCTGATTTGAACCTTCAGTTTTCTGTTCTCACTTTCCCTTGAGAACTGTCTGCTATCTCACTCTCACTTTATGTAAACACACTTTGGAACTCTTCCATATCTTCAACTTTTGCTGGTTAAGCTCCTAGGGGGCGCCATAATCTACTGCGTGAGACATGGAGGATTTCAAACAGATTCTTTCTGACTTTCACCAGGATTTTAAACAGATTTCTTCTGACTTCTATCAAACGTTTATGCAAGATATCCAGGACATTGTGGAAAATATGAGATCTAAAATGTGCCATCAGGTTGGGGATGTGGTGGATGAAATTGAGGAATTTAAGAGTGATAGAAAGACTGAGATTGGGATTTTTATTGAGATGCTGGATGAAGATTGGATAATGGAGTTGGAAATCTAAGGGAGAGAGTGATCTGCAAGCCATAAGTAAAATCGATCTCCTGGTGGAATGCCATGAAAAGAACCTGGAATCTTTGAGGGGGGCAATTGGGCTGTCTGATTCTTTCAAGAGGAAAGCTCTGTGCACATTGTGGGGATATGTAACTGCTTTGGTTTATTTTGAAGTGGGATAAGGGTTGAAGAATGTTCATCTGGTTTGCTTTAAGGATTTGATTGATGCTATTTGCCTTTAAAGATTTGGATTTACTGTTTTGAAATGTCTTTGTTTTTTGGGTTTATTAAGATTGGGATTATTAAAACTGTTGTATTAGGGTTAAAGAATGTTTATCTGGTTTGCTTTAAGGATTTGATTGATATTATTCCCTTTTAAAGATATGGAATTACTGTTTTGAATTGTCTTTGTTTTTTGGGTCTATTAAGATTGGGATTATTAAAATTGTTGTACTATTGGAGCTTCCGGTTGGAATGGCGGCGCAATAAGTCGGAGTTTTTCAGAGTGCTGAAATCCCGGCTAACATTTCCCTGTTTGCGGTGGTCCCCAGAAGGTGAAAGACCACCGGAGTCTCCCTCCGAAGAGGAGGGGGCCAGAAGATTCCTCACTAAGCTGTTAAAACTGCTCCTCTCTGCTCTTTCGGCTGTTTTCCACCACGGAGGGAGCGGGGGGTAGAAGCGGCGAAAACGGCATGAGAAGTCAGCCGGCTCTACAGGGAACCGTAAGTCTCTTAATAGAGACACAAGCGCAAGAAACCGACTCTTAGATCACTTTATTTTCTTTTTCTTTTTAGTTTATAGTGCCTTATTATTATCTAAAGTCTATCCTTGGACAATGCTGAAAATGTTGGTAAAGTCTTTGCTTTCTTTGCTGTGTTATTCGTGGTGGAAGATTGAGATGGACTTTGCTTTTGAAATACAGTGAAATGTCTTCACCCTTCTATTTTTACTAGAGTGAGTTTCCTCTCACTTGGAAGTATAAACTTTGTTTAAAATTTCATCGGATTAATGATTAGTGACTTGAAAATTTTTTATATACAGTGACTGGGTTTTATTAAATACTTTTTATTGGATTAATGAGTAATGAACCTGTTTTTCTTTTTTTTTCTCTTTTTGTAGTGGCTGAATTTTTTATTGAATATAGACTGAAATACTTCTCCCTTTCCTATTTTTGTACATCTTGTTTTTTTTCTTTTTCTTCTAAGAAACTTTTGTATTTAGGTATAACCTTATATATATATATATATATATATATATATATATATATATATATATATGGTATATGGTATATGGTATATGGTATATGGTATATGGTATATGGTATATGGTATATGGTATATGGTATATGGTATATGGTATGTATATGTATATGGTATATGGTATATGGTATATGGTATATGGTATGTATATGTATATGTATATGTATATGTATATGTATATGTATATGTATATGTATATGTATATGTATATGTATATGTATATGTATATGTATATGTATATATATATATTTGGTACTTATTAGATCCTGTTGGCAATTTTCTATTTGAGTGGAGCAGTTGTTTATTTTCCCTCTGGGAAACTTTTTTGTTGTGTCTATAATCCTTCCTCCACCTGCTCCCCCTTTTTCTTTGTTCTTTGTTCTTTGTTTTTTGTTTCTCTCTCCCCTTTTTTATAGAGCTTACTGTACGTATTGGAATATAGAAGAGACGTCACAGAAATTTATAGTACTGAGTGAGAGAAGGAGTAGAGGGGGGGAAAGAAGAGGAGAAAAAAAGGAAAAAAAGGAAGAAAGAAAAAATGGCAAACTCAATAGGAGAGTTGATTCAGGATTTTAAACAGGATTTTAAACAGGAGATTAGAGAAATATTTCAAGAAATTAGAGAAACACTGAAAAGTCTCTTGTCTGATATTGAAAACATGCAGGGTCAGATACAAAAGACAGAATTTGAATCAAGAGAGGATGTGACATACATTCAACGAAAAGGGGATGCTACTGAAATGATAGAGGAGAAAAGGGAGAAAGAGATTTTAAATACTCTGTTACAGCTGAGAGAAAGAGAAAGAGATCTGAATTTAGAAACTGATAAATATTTTAGAATTGATTTACTTAGTGCCAGACAAAGAAAGGTTCAGAATAAATGTAGTGTCAACATGAGACAGATAATAAAACAGATTATATATTACAACTTTGGTATAACTTGAAACAGAAGATTTTAAAAGAAGATACATGAAGGGAAATAGGCTATAACGAACCATGGATTCTAACTGGAAACAGATTACTTTAATTGTTGGGAATATTAAATATTAAAAATTTGGCAGGAGAAAATGTATTGAAGATATGTAAAAAACTTTGAAATTTTAAATGAAGGATATAAGGTTTTAAAATCAGATATACAGTATAAATGCATGTTGATGTCACAAATTAAATTGAAATCAGAATTTTATGGAGATATATAAATGGAAAGATATTCTAGTAGAATTGGATGTATAAGGATGTAAAGAAAATAGGGATTTAAATATATACTTCAATGTGAAATGTATTATAAAACATAAATGTACCTGTCAATTAGTTAAATGTGTATGTAGATGTAGAATATAGTACAAATATAGTACAAATACAGATTATGTTTAAACTAGAATTATTTCTATGGATATATATAAATAGAAATATATTATATTAGAAATTAATAATATATGGTTATAGCAATAAGATTTTTCTTTTTTTTATTTGCATAATTCAAGAAAATTGGATTTTATCTAGGATATAAATATAGATGTAAAAATGGAAAAATTGATTAAAGAAAAAAATGTTAAATTGATACATTTAAGTGAAAAGAAAACTTAAATTGCTATCACTTCAAGGAGCAGAAACCACAGATGGACTATTGGAGAACTGCAAGAAGGGCAAAATTTATATGAAGATCAGAAGACTGGAACATAGAAACTAAAATGTATTAGACAAAGAAATGTTTTTGTATATTGTATGAAAGACTAACATTTAAAGCAGAATAATATGTACTTAATGACCAGAGATAGATTGGAAGTCATCTATTTTCTATATTCTTTTCTGTTTCTTACTTTACTTCACTTTTTCTTTTTCTTCTTTTTCTATTTTGTATTTCTATTTCTTTTTCTATTTCGAACTTTTAATATGTATTTTAAAATCTAATAAAACTTATGTAAAAAAAATTGTACTACTAAGTATAATAGCAGACAATTTATGTGCTTTTTAATTTGATTCTTATTATAGTAGACAGAAATGTATAGAATAGTGGTAGGAAGGGAATAATTAAATATGTTTTATCTTTTGGAGGGGAGAAAGATGTTTAGGAGGTTTATATGAACTTTTTTTCCTTTATTTTAATATAAGGGGAGGAGTAACTGTACTTTGTGATTTTTATTATGTGTTAAAGTGGAATGACTTATAGAAATAATGTGGTGTTTTGGTTTAATATAGAGTAAGAGATTGATTATGGAAAATTTTGTATATCCTTGCTGTTAAAAGTCGGAAGCCACATCTTTTTGTAAATTTGAAAAAAAATTCTCTTGTGTTTCCGCACTTTTTAGTTTTTTTTCTTTCTTTGTATTTTTTTGGTAGTTTTTAGTCTTCTCTTGAAACCTAATAAAATTTACTATAAAAGATACTTAACATGTTTTGGTAACTTTTATGTCTAAGTTAAATCCAGCATATTTGCTACCATGATGGCAACATGCAATATGAACAAGAGCATAGAAGGGGAAGGTTTTATTTGCAAGCCTAGAACTTCATACAATGACATTAAGTACAGCTTTAATTAACTTTAGCTAATCAAGTACAACTCATTCCTTTGTTGTTGACAGAAATCCTGTTTTGCTTTCATATTTCTGCCAGTAAAATGTCCCATGACAGTTTTGGCTCATCTTTTTATCTCCCCTTTTCTTAACCTCGATATTCACACCTTTTTAAACGGTTTAAAAATTGCTTTTTTCCATCCTCTTTTTTTGCCCAGCTCAAATCTCAGTCATTCCTCCTCTCTTACCCAATGCCAACATCATGAAAAATTATAATTTCTGCTCTAAAATGAATTTCTCCCAAAGTAAAACCATTCCTACTTTATTATTTTCTTTATACACCTGAAGGGTTTTCCCCCAATAAATGTGTATTTTCTGTTTAGAAAATGGTAATGGAAATGAGAAATCTCCTTTGGACATCACTTCTAAATACAGTGCCAGGTTTTACAGTGGGGTTAGCATGTCCCTGAACTAGCAACCTAAAGAAGAAAAGTAGAAATGTAGCTTTTCAGGAGCTACAGAACAAACAAGGTTGGCTTACAGATGTAGATAACTTTTGGAAATGCATCTGGCAGCACAAATCTTCGAGAAGGTGAATCTGACATTTGTTTGATTCAAGTGTTTTCTTTATTCTTCTGCCTGTCATAGCTTTCCAAACTGTGTGTCGCGACACATTACTGTGTCATCAGCAGTGTCTGAGTGTGTCGCCAGACAACCCGGAAACGCTGATTGGGGGGGAGCCAGTAGAAGAGGGACCCCCGCCAATCAGTGCACGCCAAAGGAGGGCAGAGAGGCAGGCCGAGCAGCGCAGACGCCCGCCACCGCCACAAAAGAGTCCCCTCTGGAGTCCTGCCGAGCCCTTGCCGCACCACCGGAAAGCACCACTGCCTTGCCTCTCCGCCCTGTGGTGAGGCAGGCCCGCTCCAGGTCAGGGTCGTGGGTTTGGCGTGAGTGGTTCACGCGACGCCACGCGGGCAGAAGCCTCTCCGCTGGGCAATTTGTTTGGCCGGCCAGAGGCCGCACCTCTTGCCCCCCGGGATGCAGCTGGAGTGTGCAGGGTGCCTGGGGCTCCCGGTCCACCACCTCCCTCACCCGGCAAACGCTGCGGAACAGCCCTGGAATAACTTCAGAAGTAAGTGGGTTTTCCTCCCAGGTTCGCGTTTACCGAACGATTACTTTGCATATCCAAATATTTATGGGGGGAGGGGACCATTCCTGGCCCTGGGGTGCTGCGAGAAGAAGTGGCGCCCTCAAAGAACACCCGGGGCTTCCGGACGTTTGCAAAAGTCCCGGATCCGAAGCCCCTGAAGGAGGGAGAGAGGCGCTCCACAAGACGCCCTTTCAAAACTCAATTCCGTGCAGCCAGCAGGACGCCAAGGGAAGGAATGGCGATTAAAGTGTTTGCCCGGTGAGGGAGGCGGCGGACCGGGAGCCCCAGGTTCCCCTCGCCTCCAGCTGCATCCCTGGGGGTGAGAGGCGTGGCCTCCTGCCGGCCAAACACATTACCCAGCGGAGAGGCTTCTGCCCGAGCAGCGTCGCATGAGCCCCTGAACCCAAATCAGTCAACATCGAACCTTCTTTTCCATTTCAGGAGCAGCAGGCAGGTGAAGCTAAATCACAACAACAGGCTTTAATTGCCATTCCTTCCCTCAGCGTCCTCCTGGCTGCACGGAATTGAGTTTTGAAAGGGCGTCTTGGGGAGCGCCTCTCTCCCTCCTTCAGGGGCTTTGGATACGGGACTTTTGCAAACGTCCCGAAGCCCCGGGTGTTCTTTGGGGGGCGCCGCTTCTTCTCACAGCACCCCAGGACCAGGAACCGTCCCCTCCCCCCATAAACATTATTTGGATATGCAAGGCAATCGTTCGTAAACACGGGGCGGGGTTTTCAGGCGGGAGCCAATCGCGTGGGCCGGGGGGGCAGGGTTTTCAGGCAGGAGCCAATCGCGTGGGGTGGGGTGGGGTTTTCAGGTGGGAGCCAATCGCGTGGGCTGGGGGGGTGTTTTCAGGTGGGAGCCAATTACGTGAGCCAGGGGGTGGGGTTTTCTGGCAGGAGCCAATCGCGTGAGCCAGGGGGCAGGGTTTTCTGGCAGGAGCCAATCGCGTGAGCCAGGGGGCAGGGATTTCTGGCAGGAGCCAATCGCGTGGGCTGGGGGCAGGGTTTGCAGACGGGAGCCAATCGCGTGGGCTGGGGGGCGGGGAGCCCTGTTATTACTGTGTCGCAAAATGATGCGTGTCTAAAAGGTGTTGTGTCATGTTGTGTCACCAACATGAAAAGTTTGGAAAGCTCTGGCCTATGTAATAGCAACTGGCAAGATGCCAATGTCTACTAAGTGAAACAACTAGGAGGAAAAGAATGATAAAGTTACACCAATGTAAGGTGACTCAGCTCTCAAAACTCTCTCAAGGCATTCAGTAAAAATTTCCACCAATCTACACACAAGCATTTGCACATGAGTATTTGTTTCTATCTTTCTGCTGTCCTCCTCCCTAAATCTTTAAGAAATGTAGTTTAGCAATTGAAGTTCGCAACTTTGATTAGTGGAAATGACATGAGTTGCACAAGCCGTTTGATCATCACAAAAACGCAAACAACAAAGTATTCTGAGAAGTTTAAACTTCTGAAAGTTCATAATTAAGTCACTACCTTAAGTAACTAAAGATTTTTCTATTAATAAATGACTAAAAGCAACCTTGCCAGTTACAAACATACTGTAGCAGGCAGATATAAAAACCTTCACTTAAACTGAAATTGAGCTTCCTGCTCTCCAAACTATATAAAATATAAATGGAATGGAGGAAATGCCTGTGAAACCAAGATGCTATTAGCAAAATAGGAAATCTACATTCTACAAACAGAATAGCAATTTATTCGAATTACATACATCCCTTCTTACAAAATTTTGAATTAAAAAACTGCCCCTTGCCATACCAAATTTTTAAAAAATTGGAAAGTGACTCAAGTTTAGCGAACCAGAGAAGAATTTGAGGACTGAAACAAGGGTGACAGGTGACTCAAAAGCTATTCCTCTTTGCCGGGGGAATTGACTAACTGGTACGTTCTATCTATCTATCTATCTATCTATCTATCTATCTATCTATCTATCTATCTATCAAATTTCATCACTGCCCATCTCCCTCAAAAGAGAGGGAGTTTTCTTAAGGTCCGGTAAATCACACACTGAAGATACTTCTTTATTTAACAGACTTACATCCATTCAATACACTGAAATTCACAAGTGCTAAGAATTTGAGTATTAAGGAAAATGTACACCAACTAAGCAAATGCATCCAAAATAATGAGAATATGCAAAAGAAATCCACAGCTAGTTTCTCAAATTCTAATACCTATGTCTTGCAGTCAAAACAGGATGCTCTAGTTCTCTGAGGATTAGCTGAAACTAATGGAGAGCCATGTGTTCTCTCTCTGATTTCTTTGAGGCAGAAAAAGCAGTACACTTATATGCTTTACCCACTGAAGAAAGGAAAGCACAAAAAGACACAGAACTGGCATTTTTCTCCACAGGGTATTTTTAAACAGATAAAAGGCTCCTTAGAGGCCAGTTGGCAAAAACTTCACTCTGCTGCTCTTCAGGAAATGTCATGTATCTGCACATGGCTGCAATTGAACCCAAATGAGTTGTTGACTTGGGACAAAACAGAACACCACTGTGTGAATATCAGATTAGCAAAGAGTCTGGAAAGACTTTTTAGAGTTCTAACAGCTTGTACTCCAAGATGATTCCCTAAATGCTCATGAAACTGGAGAGTTTATTGGAGCCAGAAGGCTGCATTATGACTTTCACTGTACCAATCATGCAGTCTAGCACATTTATTTAGAAGAATGATGGGGGAGGGGATTTTGAAACTGAGCAACAAGGAAAAATTAAATGTGGGTGGTTGCTTGATGGGGATTAAAAAGGCTGCAAAGAGATTTTGAGGAAACCCAAGCAAACTCGTTATGTTGGCATTTATTGAAACAATGACACATATGCCAAGATGTCTGGCTTTTCAGAACATGTGTGAAGTCTTGTATGATATTACCATGTCTTCATATACAGTAGAGTTTTCAGGAGATGATGATGATAGGGATATAACAAAGCTCTGTGTTCTTAAGCCTTTTTCCTGAATTCTGTCTATGGTTCAAAATAAATATCTATAATGTGTTATACCAGTTTACCACTCAGTTATGTGAAGATGCTGCCACCTCTACAACACAATGCAATTATGCCAAGGTTTGGGCACCATGGAGGCTGTTCCAGTTCTTTCCTAGAATTGCTATTGAAGGATGAGCAACCTTTCTTCTATCATGAGTTGCATTCCCACTTGAAGGGGAGAGAAGACATTTAATGGATGGGGCTGAAGCAAGTGATGAATAGATCCAGAGCCAAAAGTGGAGAAACCATAAAATGGTTATCCCCACCCACGCTTGCAGTTCCTCTTCTTTTTTTTCCTGATACCATCTTCCTTTTTGCCAAACAGCAGGTATCAAGGAAGAAAGGCAATATCTCTCTTACAAGAAATTTGAAACGATTTTCTAAAAAAGGGTTGTTTGAGTGAGGCCAAAAGCTACAAACAGTTAGCTTAAGCGCTGTATACAAGTTACCCACACTGTTTTTAGCATACCCTTTCTCTTAACAGGAACTAAAGGAGAATGTGTGGGCTTTGCAACACTGAAGAACAGAATATTTATTCCAAGTATTCACAATCTGAATGAGAAGAATGGAGAGTATATCTAAAATATCCTCCATGGCACTCAGACATAACATGTATTTTCTTTGAAGGAACGATGCATTCAAGATTCACAGAAAATCCTGATTAACTTAATTTATATTCAGGTAAAAGTAAAGGAAGTTGTTTAGGAAGCTAATGAAGAACTCTTTCTTTTCTTCTAAACATGCAGAAAATGGAGTATTTACAAGGAATGATTAGATTATATATTTATACTGGCAGTCCTAGAGTAGAGCATTTATCTTACATCTGCTTTATGTTTTGCCAGAGACTTTGTATTAAATTACATTAAACCTCTGATTATAGTTTATTATTGCATTGTTGTTGTTGTTTTTAACAGAATTGGCATTTTTTTTGTAACTACTCGCTGCCGTGAAACTAGTGAACTAAGGCTTAATTGAAGAAGCTCCATCTGCTACTGTGAAGTTTCAGGCAAATAAAGATATTTCTGAAATAATTGGGATAGAATACAGACACCATATCAATCTAGCATGATGTTCCAACTGGCAAATCATAGTTTATGATCAGCTAGCAAATCAGAATCAAAATCATTTTGATAACTATCTCAAAATATAGTTAATGCTGCATGTGACTTGGCATGGTAGCTGAGCTAAATTATTTGTTCTGCCTTGGGAAGCTATTCCATCTAGAAGAAATTCAGAATGATTTTGATTCTGGAGAGCATGCTCACCAGTTTGAGAGTCCTTCTGGACACACAGCTCCTGCTGGAAAAGGAGGTAGAAGCTTCTACTTGATGAATTCTAAAGTTTAAATTGAAGCCCTCAATGAATTTCCCTAAAAACACTTATAAATGATAGTAGTATCACCTTTGTCAGATATTAGCCCCTTCGTTAACACAATTGTCTATGGTCTTGATCTGGACCTCTGGTTTATCAACCCCTATACTGTTCTTCTCCAGCTAAATTGATGCACTTAAGATTTACATTACATTTCCTATTAATACGTAAACCATATTTTACAACAGCATACTCTTTTTAAAGCAAAAATAATGTAACTTTAATATTAGAAATGCAGTTTTTTTCACAGAGGACAGCTTATCTGAGATATATTAAAGCTATCAAAGGTCTACATTAGCTTCACAATCATTCATATGAGATGCATGAACTGTTCTTGTCAACATCTTGGAGACAAGGACTTGTATGGAGATACATCACATCTGGAACACGTGGAAGCAGCTTGTCTATGAAGGTTCTCAGTCATCCAGGTGGAATTGTCTGTAGCTTGAATCATGTCAACTGGATCTCTATTTTCTTAATGGAAACGTTTCGCTCCTTATCCAAGGGGCTTCTTCAGTCTGAGCAAAGTTGGTAAGCAGCTTGTTAATCGCTTTTCTAGCCTTTGTCAAATGTTCCACAGCTATATAAAGACTAGAAAGAAGCATCATTCATTCATGCAAAGTGGGAAATAAGTCAGTTTGTCTCTCAACCCTTTGCCCAAGGTAATGCATATGTGGCAAATTATATAGCTGATTGAAGTTTTAAATAGGTTCAGCCAAATTCGTCAAAATCTCTTCCCTAGCCTTTTTCAAATGTTCTACAGCTATAAAAAGACCAGAAAGAAGTATAACTCACTCATGCAAAGTGGGGAACAAGTCAGTTTGTCTCACAGCTCTTTGCCCAAGGTAATATATGCATGGCAAATTGCATGGCTGATTAAGTAAGTTCAGCCAAATTCTTCTAAGCCAAGCTGCTCCCTTAAAAAATACTGCCTTATTTGGCTCTTAAACCAATATTGTTTTCTGCAGTTCACAAATTAAAGCAGCATTCTTATATCAACTGCTCTTTAGTGCTTTGTTTACCATCTACTGGAACAATTACTGACACCATGCTGGGCTAGTGAAAACAGCAAATAGATGCACTAAAAGGCTGGGACACAGGCAGCAGAATGATTTACCCCAATTTGAAATACACCCACATTATATGCAATTGCTATTAAGATCACTTACATTGCTGAGTTCAATAGACTTACACTGCTTTAGACCTGCTCTTTACTTCCCAAAGTGTAATTCAAATTTATGTTATGATTTAGCCGCTCAGATCCAAGCAGAGCTGGACTCTAGCTGGACAGTGCCAATGGAAATGACTGGGGCTTTGTCTTGTGAAGTGATCTGGGATCAATTTGAGACTGTAAGTCCCAAGGAAGTGGATAAGGCTCTCTGTAGTGTCAGCTCTGCCACTTCTCAACCAGATTCTTGTCCCTGGTGGTTAGTTAAGGCCTCTCACAAGGTGGTAAGAGGTTAGGATTGAGCAGCAATTAACACCTCTCTGACTGAGGGGGTGTGCACATCACCTCTGAAAGAAACCGTGGTGCACCCGCTGCTCAAAAAGCCTTCACTCAACCTGGCTATTCTTGATAATTTTAGACTGCTCTCCAATTTCCCTTTCTAGAAAAGGCCATAGAGGAAGTGGTGGCACTGCAGCTTCAGAAGACTCTAGAGGAAGGGGATTAACTGGACCCTTGGCAGACAGGTTTCAGCTGCAGTATAGCACAGAAACTGTGTTGATCACACTTGTGGATGAGCTTTAGAGAGACTGGGATCAGGAGAGTGCAACCCTTCTGGTCCTCCTTGATCTCTCAGTAGGTCCACGGTAACCTGCTGGACCAACTCTGTGGGACTGGAATGGGGGGGCACTGTTCTTCAGTGGTCTTCCTCCTTCCCAAGGAGTTAGTTCTGGTTGGTGTTAGGGGGAAAGAGAGATCTTCTCAGAGGTCTCTACTTAATGGATTGCCTCAGAGCTCTCTCCATTCCTCTTTAACATCTACCTGAAAGAGTTGGGGGAAGAGTATCTATCAGCACAGAATAGGGTATCTTTGGTATTTGTTGTTGTTCAGTCGTTGAGTCGTGTCCGACTCTTCGTGACCTCATGGACCATAGCACGCCAGGCCTTCCTGTCCTCCACTGTCTCGCAGAGTTTACTAAAATTCATGTTCATTACATCGGTGATGCTATCTAACCATCTCATCCTCTGCCTTCCCCTTCTCCTTTTGCCTTCAGTCTTTCCCAGCATCAGGGTCTTTTCCAGTGAGTCCTCTCTTTGCATTAGGTGGCCAAAGTATTTGAGCTTCAGCTTCAGCATCTGTCCTTCCAATGAGCAGTCAGGGTTGATTTCCTGACTGTTCCATGTCTGGTTCTAACTGTTGCTTCTTGACCCACATACAGGTTTCTCAGGAGACAGGTAAGGTGGTCTGGTACTCCCATCTCTTTAAGACTTTGCCACAGTTTGTTGTGATCCACACAATCAAAGGCTTTAGCGTAGTCAATGAAGCAGAAGTAGATGTTTTTCTGGAACTCTCTTGCTTTTTCCATGATCCAGCGAATGTTGGCAATCTGATCTCTAGTTCCTCTGCCTCTTCGAAACCCAGCTTGCACTTCTGGTAGTTCTCGGTTCACAGACTGCTGAAGCCTAGCTTGTAGGATTTTGAGCATAACCTTGCTAGCATGTGAAATGAGCGCAATTGTATGGTAGTTTGAACATTCTTTGGCATTGCCTTTCTTTGGAATTGGAACGTAAACTGACCTTTTCCAATCCTGTGGCCACTGTTGAGTTTTCCAAATTTGTTGGCATATTGAGTGCAGCACTTTAACAGCATCATCTTTTAGGATTTTAAATAGCTCAGCTGGGATACTGTCTTCTCCACTAGCTTTGTTATACACTAGCTTTGGTATACTGATGATATTTAGTTATATTTGTTGGCCCACATAATTTCTGGTACCTACTTACCCAGCAATAACTAGAAAAGAGATTATCAATCTCTTATCGATAGCATGTAACATACAATGACATTTACAATCTTTTCTTGTCCTGATAACAGCTATATGGCTGTATTTATATACTGCACTAAGGCAAAAATGGCTCGTCTTGGACTTAGCACAATGTAAGAACCTACAATATCACATTAAGCCCTGGAGCAGAAGACACTGGCTACAGTCATTCCTGTTCTCATCACTTAGACAACCCAGAAATTGCAAATACTGTAGTGCAAAATGCAGCGGTCTCTGTGTTGATTGGGACACCTGATGTTGTCATAAAACATCAACACTGCAGGATCTGTATTGGTTGCCAGTTTGTTTCCAGGTGCAGTTCTGGTGATCACCTTTAAGGTTCTATGGGAATTGGGGCCTGGCTACCTATGAGACTATTAGACAAAGTAAAATCTGTCCCCCTGCTGGATATAAGACCCACACCCCCAGTTTTAATATTCAGGCAGTTTTAAAAATCATGGCTTTTTAAATATGCAATTTGATGACTGAAGCAGTAGTAGGTGGATGTAATTGTATGTAATGAATATTTTGTAGTTCAGTGATATTTGGCACTAAGTTTTTATGTTTATAATATTATACTTGCTTACTATATTTTATTCTTGGATATTCTGATACATTTTTATCACTATATTATTATGTATTTTTACATTCTTCCTTGTAAGCCGCTTAGAGTCAAATGACTGAAGCAGCATAAAAGCATTTGTAATAAATAAGTAAATACATTTGGAAACAACGGCTTATGAATCAGAACATCACATGAGCCTAGCCACTGTGACTCGCACAACAAATGATGGTTAAAACTAGCTGAAATTTACAAGTCTTGGGCAAAAAAAAATCCGGCAATTTCAATAACAATAACAAATTCAATCATGTTCTTAGTGTCGGCCATGTACTACATCCTTTAACCATATTAAAGTGTTCAATATTCAAGCAAAAGTCCTAGAAGAATTTGGAACTCAAGACTCCCTTTATTTTTAAGGCTGCTGAAGACAAAGAATTGTTTGCGGCATCATGCTTCCCTTTTTTGCAGTTATCATTCTTACCTTTTAATCCTTGGCTGCAGCTTGTTTGTATATCATTAGCCCAAACCCCACATGACTGAATCTTCAAATGGAATCTTAAATTGACATTTTCCTAACTATATGTCATAAAAGAGCATGCATTATGAGAAACAGCAACAAAAAGAACTATGTATGTTGAGGGCTTGTTCAGATCGAATGCCAAACCGATCTGGCGTGATTTGAATGGCACCCACGGGACAAGAGGGGAGAGGAAGAGCCAGTGGCATATCAAGGAGGGGACGGGGAGCAGTCCACCCTGGATGCAGGAACTGATGTGTGTGTGTGTGTGTGGGGGGGGTGATTTTATTTATTTATTTATTTATTTGATTTTTTTATCCCTCCTTTATTATTTTTATAAATAACTCAAGGCGGAGAACATACAGTACCTAATACTCCTTCCTCCTCCTATTTTCCCCACAACAACAACCCTGTGAGGTGAGTTGGGCTGAGAGAGAGGGACTGGCCCAAGGTCACCCAGCCGGCTTTCATGCCTAAGGCGGGACTAGAACTCTCAGTCTCCTGGTTTCCCATTGGCTCCTTCCTAGGGCTGAGACACAGGAACTGGCCCAAGGTCACCCAGCCGGCTTTCATGCCTAAGGCGGGACTAGAACTCACAGCCTCCTGGTTTCTAGCCCAGCACTTTAACCACTAGACCAAACTGGCTCTGATGCTTCATGATGCTGAAGACATGAGAAGACTGGCAGTGGGTGTGGAGTCAGGTTGCTGCTGCTCACGCTCCAATCAGCTTTTTAGCAGTTGGTGGCAGCACAGCAGCGATACAGCATATTTTCTGTACTTTCACATCATTTTTTACTCCTAGCGACTGCAGTTGACTTTATGAATAAGAAGTCATGCATTGTAGTTTAACTGAACTTTCAATTTCATACCTGTTATCTGTGCTAACAGCATTCATAAACTTGACTTACCTAATTCTTTAGATCCTTGACTTTCACTGGCCAATTCTCCCATTTTAACCAGAGCATCAAAATATCCTTTTGCAGCATATGTCACACCTAGATATTGAAAAATATGAAATATAAAACATTATGCCCATATTTATTTTAATTCAAAATGCTCAAAAGATCACACAAAAGAGTTTTTACAGTATCTGCTGAATTATTTTCATTAATAACATTTATAATATTATTATAAATATACTACAGATTATTTTGCAGAATAAGAATTAGCCATTATCATCACTTGATCCCAGCAAGAAATCAAAATGGCATCTTTAAAACTACTGACAGACCCCATTATAGCATTAACATTTTCACTGTCTAGATGTTAGAGTTGTAGAAAACATGCCACAAAAATTAAGTATAGGAAATTAGAGAAATTAGAGAAATGCTAAAAGTTGCATGATTTCAGTCCAATTCCACCATATTATGTCTACTATATTTTCATCCAGGTTCTGTATCAGCCTTCCCCAGCCTGGGCCTCCCAGAGATATGTGGATTTCAGTTCCCAAGATTCTCAGCAATAGTCATGTTGCATGGCAGCCAGGCTGGGAGAAGATGGTTTGTATAATTCAGCATGAATTATATATATATATAGCAATTCATATAATTCAAGCCCACTTGAAGCCAGGTAAGATTGGCAGGGCCTATTTTCTGCAAAAGCTCATATCCTCTGACAAGGCAGATTGATATCAAGAAAGTTTCACCTACAATCTAATTCCACATCTTAGTAAGAGGGAAAAATGGGATTTGATTTTGAAACAAATACAGAGGTTAACTAGTTAGGTATTAAGGAGAACTGGAAATAAGATATGAGAAAAAATAACAGAGTAGCAATAATAATAGTGATAACAACAACAAGAGTATGTCTATGAAGGTTCTCAGTCATCCAGGTGGAATTGTCTGTAGCTTGAATCATGTCAACTGGATTTCTATTTTCTCAGTGGAAACGTTTCGCTCCTTATCCAAGGAGCTTCTTCTGAAGTTCCTTCAGAACTTCAGAAGTTCTGAAGACTGAAGAAGCTCCTTGGATAAGGAGTGAAACGTTTCCACTGAGAAAATAGAAATCCAGTTGACATGATTCAAGCTACAAACAACAAGAGTAAGCAAAATGATTAGCAACAACTAGCTATGTGAAATGCCAGTTTCGCTCTTTGAAGTGATGTTTCTATGAAAGGATTAGTGAGCATAGGAAACTAGAAACTACAGTGTGTTTCTTGGATTGGCTCCAACAAAGTCTTTATCTCAAGGTTAAGAGCTATCTAGAAACCTAATATATTTTACTGCAGACTAGTCTATGAACAATGTATATTTTAAAATGCCCTCTGAGACTGAGGAAGTCCTGTAATTTGGTAAGTCAGTAAAACAAGTTAAAAATCTTAAGTGCATAGCCTAGAAACACTCTTGAACCCATTGCCATCCTATTTTTTAAAGTTACTTTGGGCAACTATGAAAGTTGAAAATGTAAACTTTGGAATGAGAAAGAAAAGATAATACTGCAATTATGAGGATTCCAAAATAATTTATCTGCCACACATTAAGTTGTATGGCGAACTTGGTTCTTGTATCATCTACACATTTTTTTGAATAGGAAGAAATGTCTCACCTCTATATTATAATGAAATTTAGAATAGATTCTTTAAATATTCTGGATGTTAGTGAAGTAAAAAGGTCCGTATAGTTAAAGCTATGGTTTTTCCAGTAGTAATGTATGGCTGTGAGAGTTGGACCATAAGGAAGGCTGAGCGCCAAAGAATTGATGCTTTCGAACTGTGGTGCTGGAGAAGACTCTTGAGAGTCCCTTGGACTGCAAGGAGGTCAAACCAGTTAATCCTAAAGGAAATCAACCCTGACTGCTCATTGGAAGGACAGATGCTGAAGCTGAAGCTCAAGTACTTTGGCCACCTAATGCGAAGAGAGGACTCACTGGAAAAGACCCTGATGCTGGGAAAGACTGAAGGCAAAAGGAGAAGGGGACGGCAGAGGATGAGATGGTTAGATAGCATCACCGATGTAACAAACATGAACTTTAGTAAACTCCGGGAGACAGTGGAGGACAGGAAGGCCTGGCATACTATGGTCCATGAGGTCACGAAGAGTCGGACACGACTAAACGACTGAACAACAAACAAACATTTAATAGTCAAAATGCATTTCAGAAAATTCAGTATTATGAAGCTGCCATAGAAAATGGGACTCTAAGCAACAGGTACTGTGCATACCCCCCCCCCAAAAAAAACCTCGATACTTAAATCATAACAAGAATATTAGTTTTCCTAATAGCAGAAGATGTGGAATCTTTGAAGAACTTGGACTTTGTTGTAAAATGTGTTGGACCTTTTATTATTAGGCCACCCCCATACTTTGTTAAGAATTCCTTCAAAGTCATAAAATGGGAAGCTATCAAAATCTGATGGATTTGTTTGGATTACTTAAATCATAGGACTTTTGATATCTGGGTGTACAGCCTGAATTTACCTTTTGCGAGACATCCCAGTAAAGCACACACATCCTTGATATTACCTTATGAAGGCTCCAAAACTATTATTAAGAAACTAACTAGCATGGACTTTCAAATGCAGCTCATAGATTTAAGTTGGTTTGTTGATATTCTAACTGCACACATATCATTTTAATCAGATAAACAGAGAGTTCCTCATAGTCACAGGACACGTTGCACAGACTTGGTTTGTCACTGAGTTATGTTGTTCTTGCAAAAGAACAACTATTTAAAATGCTTGCATTTCAAGAGAACCAGATCAGAAAATGAAAGGGGAAAAAAGAGTGCCGTTTAATATTATAGATTTATTTATGTATATTTATTTATTGATTATAAATTATGTATATTTATTTATTGATGTATATCAAAGTCTGTATCAGATGAAACTAGACTGTAAGAATGGTCATTAAGGTATCTTAATGTACTTCTCTTACCAGTAGGTCTAGACTAAATACAGACTAAGCATGAAAGAAGTTATTCTGTATTTCTGAAATATAGTTTTGTTAAACTAGTTTAATATAGTTACGCATTCCCTCTTCTATATTATAGGATATTAAAATATTCCTCTTTTATTTTTAAAGCATAGTTACTGGTTCCTTTTAAAAAACAACAGTTCTAAAAGCCCATTATGAATCCTCCAATAAGTCTCTTGGACTCTGTAGCTATAATGCAAACGGAATATAGAAGGACTTGTTACCATTTGGTTCAAAACTATATGCAGCTAAGCCAACGTTCAACAGTTTTCTAAATGTTTATTCTTTCTCCTTAATAAATGTAAACCATTTAAAATTGTACTTTCCCACATTTCACAGATGAACAAGGAGAATAGGTATACTTCTAACTCCTCCATCCCAAGTTCTTCCACAACCACTTACCCTCCAGAAGTGTTGGGATTTCAACTGACAGAATTCGCAGACATTATAGTTCATCATCTGCTGTAGATTTAATTCATACCTCCTGGAACAGCCCATTCCACAATGGCTATCATAACTAAATCACCCATAACAATTTTAGCCCTTTACTATTTTGTATCTTAAAATCCAAAATATAATTTGATCTCATAATAAATCTTCTTGCATTTATTAGAAGAGTAACAACTCTCAAGATTCAGCAATAATTGTATTATCCATTATCTGGATGTGCAATTACAGTAATTGTGGGAAGGATAATGGTGTAAATTACCTCTTGGCCTTTTGCCTAAGGGCAAATATGTGTAGGGTAAATGTACATAATGCAATTTTCAAAAATCATTCTGAAAATCTGAATTGCAAAGTAACTGATTTATCATGAATAAATACCACAAAACAGTCATAAATATTCATTTTTTAACCTCTTTTATGAAATGTTTTCCATGCAAGAAATACAAAGAAGTTATACTGAAATGTTGAATTTTAAATTAGTTGCATTGTCATAGATCATGCTATGTATTTTACTTCCTCTGGTTTTGGTCACAGACTTCTTGCATATGTAAGTATGTGATTTTCCCCTCCTATCATAGGCTACTCAACTGTAAAGCATTCACAAACATCCATATTTTATACATATATACATACATACATACATACATACATACATACATACATACATAGAATGAGAATGTATATCAAAGGTGAGGAATCTATGACCAACAGCGAGGGATGCTAGGAATTGCAGTTTTGTAACATCCGGGGGCCACAGGTTCCCATCCCTGTCCTATTTATTATTTATGCTTACAATGTTCATACTGATCCAAAGAAACGTGGAAAAAGTATACTATTCCTGCAAAGTTGTCCATCAGATGTCCTATGGTATATGGATCCATTAATTCTGATGAGCTATACAAGCAGTATATGTCAAAATGTAATCCAAACAAGGCTGCAGAATTTCATGTACTTTTTATGATAGAATAACACGTTTTTATATAAACTTTCTTTCTGGCAAAAGATCACCAGGACATCTGTGATCTAAATGCATTTTAATATTTAATTGGGACTTGTTAAATTAGATTTAAAACTATTTCAAATCAGAGGGTTTCTACTTTAAAGCCCAATGTGTTTACCTTGTAGAATTCCAACTTGTACTGGTCAGTGACCGTAATAAATTAAATTGATAATTGATCACCAGGACATATTTTAGGCCAAGGCTTCAATCCTTCAGCTTGTTCTGAATGCTGCCACTCAGTCTCTGAATAGATGGAATAGAGAAGTGCAGCTCTTGAATATACGTGTTCTTTTGCTATGAGGAAGCATAGGTCTGCCTGCACTTTAGAAAATGGGGAGTTTTAGCAGGCATGAGCTGCAGTCCCAGCACCTCAAGTAGCCACTAGAAGACAGTTCAAAGGTATGTTGAGTGTCTGGCACACAAAGAATGAGAAGCAGCTGTTTCAAACAGATTTCCTTAAGTCCCAGTCAGAAAATACAGTATTCACACTGGTCTGACTCTTCTGGCTCCAGATTGGCAAAGCAGTAAGAGAAAGCTATATAATCTCTTTTTATTTATTCAACCTATATACTGCATATATATACAGTATATTGAGGGAAGCTGGTTTGGAAGAAGATGAGAGTGGTTTTAAAACTGATGAAAGAAACATCAATAATCTTTGCTATGCTGATGACACTAATATGATCACTGAAAATGCAAATAATCTGCAAGCTCTAGTAATTAAAGTCAAGGAGCATAGTGAAAAATTGGAACTCAGATTAGACATAAAGAAGCCCAAACTAATGACAACAAATACAGCAACAACCTTAGAATTGACACTGAAATGGTAGATAGGCAATCCTAAAAGGCAGAAACTATCAATAATAAGGGAACCAGCAGTCAAGAAATAAGCCACAAACTAACCCCTGGTAGGGTAGCAATTAAGGGCTTGGAAAAGATATACAGTTGCTGGGATGTGTCTATACCTACAAAGAGCAGAATTGTGCAGTTAATGATTTTCCCTTTGACACTCTATGGAAGAAAAAGTTGGACTTTAAAGAGCAGGGTAGAAAGGGTGTTGACGCTTTTGAACTTTGGTGTTGAGGAAGACTCTAGAGAATACCATGGACAGCCAAGAAAACAAACACATTAATCATAGAAAAAATCAATCAAGAGTTCTCACTCAAAGCACAAAAGACCAGGCTCAAATTTTGGACACATTATGCAAAGATCCAGCTCCCTTGAAAAATCTATAATGCTGGGAAAGGCGGAAGGAAAGAGAAGAAGAGGATAACAAGCAACAAGGTGGCTGGATTTGATTACAGCGGTGATGAGTTCACTGTTAGGAGACCTGAATGGCCAGATCGGGGATGGATAATCCTAGAGGAGATCTATCTAGGTGCTCACTAAGGGTCAACATGGACTTGATGGCACAAGTTTTATTTAAATAAAAACCAGCAAGCAAAAATCCCAAGGATGCTAGCCAATGCTGTACTTCAAACCAGTTGGCAAAGTCACTGAAGCAGTGAACAACTAATGGGCCATGAAACCATTTAAAAAGAATGTTTTCGGGGGGAGAAAAACAAACTTTCACTATAACTTTGTTTAGATTCAAGTACCAACAACTATGAAAGGAATGAGCAATTAAATACTATTTTGTACGGTAGAGAAATTTAATAAATAAATAATCATAAAATAAAATGATGAGACAAAAGTAGCCGACCTGCACTTTGGAATAAAAAA
This sequence comes from Charina bottae, assembly GCA_023362775.1. Classification (NCBI taxonomy): domain Eukaryota; kingdom Metazoa; phylum Chordata; class Lepidosauria; order Squamata; family Charinaidae; genus Charina; species Charina bottae. Next base: position 133,650,356 of record JALMGJ010000002.1, on the reverse strand, counting down.
AAAATTAACAACAGAACAGCAAAGAAACATCGGGGGAGGGGGTACACAACTGACCTCCAAAATGCGTTGAAACACTGGCAAAAACATGTAATGGTTTTCCAGCCTGGGAAAAGTAGCCAGAACAGAAAGTGAGATGCACTAAGTTCATAAGAATATGTATTCTCCTTAGCAGTGTGTTCTAAAAAATAGCAGTTACCTTTACTAACCAAAGCCACTTCCCAAAACTATGAACCTAACCATGTTCTATTATTGTGAAGAGTCTTGGATTTGGACTGGATTTGTGTTAATTGCTGGATTTTGTATTTCCGAAAATGGGGGAATCACCATTGTTTGCTTTTCTAGAGAGAGTTTGGAAAAGCTCTGTTGAAAACTGAAGGAAACTTAACATCGTGTTTGAGAACTTTCATGTTATTTTAAGACTTAATGAAGTTATTTCTATCATGTGGCTATTGGAATGTTTCTTATTGTCCATCAACATGGTTACTACTGGGTTCTTGGTGTCACAGCTTCATTCTGAGAACATCAATACTTCCACTGAGCAATACTTCTAGAAACGCAAACGTGTGCTCATGAGCTTAATAATGGAATATTCAAGAATAAGGTTCAGGTAAGTTGCTTTCATTGCAGGTGGAGAAGAAGTTCTTAGCACAGCAAAGATCAGCTACTATAGAATGTAGAAATCTAGCCATGTTTATTGTATCAACTCCAGGGTTCACTCTCCATCTCTTTCTCCTGCCCTTATATGGCCATGGACTTTTTGCCATCCATTTCTCAGCTTTGGATGTAGAAGGGACCTCCAGAGTATTTGGATAACAGTATTGTATAGTCTCAGTATCTTTATTTCCAACCTTGCTAGCTTCAGCCCTTGTATTTGGAGTCTCTTATTGAAGCATCTGTTTTCATCAGCAAGAGTCAACTTCTGTCAGCTCTTTGAGGTAGGCCAGGTCAGGAAGCAAACACCACAAGGACTACTGGAACTCTACTTCATTGTTGTAGGATATAATAATAGAAACTTGGAAGCCTGCCAGCATTTCCTCTACCCTACAGTTACGGTGACCATATTTTCTTGGTAAAAATAAAGAACGAACCTGAGAAAGGGGCAAATCTGAAAGAGGTTCATAAGGATACAAATTTTAATTGTTTATGTTTATAACTTTGCTTTACAAAGGAAAATTCAAAAGCAAAAACCAAGAAAAACTTTACAAAAATACATATTCTAATAAAAATAACTAAAATCAAAGAGAATATATTAAATTGATTTTTAAAATCAATTCAATGTCCATATTTTTCATGTGAATGTACATTAAGTGGTACCATTTGTACAGTAAAAGTTAAATGACCAAAATAAAGGACAAAAGTGAGTTTTTAAAAAATAAATAAATATAAAGGACAGCTTTCTGAAATAAAGGGCTGTCCTTTATAACAAAGAATGTATGGTCACTGTACCTACATTATACAGAATCAAGATGTGGTTATTTTGAGTATTTTGAGTCTCTTTCTCATGCTTTGTGCTTTCTTAGGGCTGGGATGTCATTAACTGTCTCTTTTGTTTGCTAACAGTTCTTCCATACCTTCATCAACTTTATCTCTTTGTTTTCCTCTACAACAGGGGTGGGGAACCTTTTTTCTGCCAAGGGCCATTTGGATATTTATAACCAGGGATGGGGGGCGGGGGGCGGGGTTTCTGGGATTTCCACGGACTGGGGGCCGGAGTTTGCAGGCGGGAGCCAATCACAAGCACTGGAGGGGCGGGGTTTGCGGGCGGGAGCCAGTCACGTGGAAGGGGCGGGGTTTGCGGGCAGGAGCCCCACGGGCCTTAGGCGGGAGCCCCGCAGGCTTTATACGGCCCGTGGGCCTGACGTTGCCCACCCCTGCTCTACAACTTCATTGGATATAGCTGATCTTGCCTAGGAACCTTGTCACGTGTGTTAAAAAGGCTGATGTGAAATTTACTGAAGTCATAAGGTTTAGACAAATTATTTATCAGTCCTGCTACAGCTAATCTGAATAACGTTACACTGAACACACTGGCTAAAGTTGACAACCTCAAATCAGTTTTGCCTAAGTTTAACTCAAAGCTTTCATGTTAGGTATCACTGAGCACTCTGCTGCTGTAGGAGTAAGTCTGTTGACTTAGTGTGGTCAATCATTTCAAATTTTGCATATGAAACAGCTGTTTCAAGAGCAAAATGGGCTGCTTCAAACATTTTGGAACTCTTCTGAGCTGGAACCATTATTTCAACTCCACTTCTATCTTGAAACACTTTAAAATGATTGAAACTGATTGATTGGCTGATGATTGAACTTGAAATGGGGTGTCTTGCACTCAAAACAACCATTCTAAACCTGATGTAGGGCATTTCAACTTCAAAGGCATTTTAATTCAAATTTGCATACCCCTACTAACTCAGCTTAAATATAATACTGCATTTTGGCAAATACAAAGCTACAGTCTGTAATTGTTATTTTAAAAAAGGTATGTTAAGAAATTACAGAGAGAGATGATGATTTGGAGAGACTAATTAAGAATACGGGAGTCCTAAACTGAATTTATTATCTCTTCGGTAAACCAGCAGCCTGTTCCTGGCTCATAATTGTAAGGAAGGTGCTTTGTGTTATAGCTCTCCAAGCAGTCTACCTAAAGAGATCTTTCATGCCTTATATGTCATAAAGAATACTATCTTTGCAACTTAATTCAAGGAGCTGCTTTGCAGCTTGTCTGTGATAGCTGAGAGCATCTTTAACATTGAGAACAATGCTGACAACCCTTGCAAGAGATACTACTGGTTTTTCTTACCTCTCCCATCACCAAGGGTCAAAGGGGTGCTATTTCTACAGTTGTCATTTTACAGCCATGACAAAGTACACCATGTTATTTCACTTACCTGCCAAGGCCTTTTCATAGTTCTTCCCCATGGATATGAAGTTCCGGAGGCTGGGGTTAAACTGTTCCATGATTGTCTATGAGAAAACAAAAGACATTAGCAATCCAAGGACTCCACAGTAAAGGCCAAAGTGTTCTTCTACTCCTTCTATACAACATGTACAAATACACAAGAGGTTAACCCACAATCCCATGAATGCTTAGAAACAGAATCCTCCCACATGCACATACACAGGCAACACAAACCTAAGTCATTGACATTTTATAAGATAATGATATATTCTAACAACTCATTCTAGGATTTAACCATATAGCTACATACAATATGAATTCCAGACCCCACAACTTTCTTGTATCGCTATTCATTCTGCTAGGAATGAAAAATATGAAACAAAAACAAGTTTGAAGAAGAACAACCAGCAATGGGATATATACAATGTAATATGTAAACATAGCACAACAAAAGAAGTTAATTGAATTGGTCAGATACCATCTTACACAAATTTCTACAAAGATATTTTTCTCAAACTTTACAACACTAATATAAATGTTATACTTCAACCCATTCCTTTAAGCTCTAGTTAAATATATGGGCTTGATAGGCTATTTATTTATTTGTCTTATATGGCCACCAATTTGGAAAGAGTCAAGGCAGTTTACATTAAAAATCCAATAAAAACCAACACTCAGAATGCAAAAAATGTAAAAATTAAATGAGGCTATGGGAAAGTATGGGAAAGCAGAAGCGTCTTTGGACAGCGCTGGCTCTTCGGCTAAGAAACGGAGATGAGCACCGCCTCCTAGAGTCGGACACGACTGTGCGGGGGAAAACCTAATGGGAAAGTACATAAACACAGTTTTACCCATCCCTCATCTGTCATCACTCCATGGAATCACAAAACACCTTGGTCCATGGCTGTGCAAAAAACCAGGTTTTTAATGTCTTTCTAAAGCAGAGTAGTGAGGGGGCCATACAGACCTCTTGGAGAATGAAGCAACAACAGAGAAGCCCTGCCTGCATAGCCCCACAAGATGGCATTGTTTAATTGAAGGGACCTGGAGCATGCCCACCCAGTCAGACCTTATAGGACTGGCAGTCCCACAAATGAGCCCCACTCTTATGGCCTTCTGGAAAGCTATAAAGACCTGGCTTTTCTGTAGGTTTTCAGGACTGAGACTTATGTCTATCAAAAAACAATCCACACTAACCAAGTGCTCCATTACCAAAGTAACAAACCAACCTCCCATAAGAGGAGCTGGGTAAGAGCATTATTCAGACAAGTACAAACGCAGTGCAGCAACCCAGAACAACAGAAAAGGAAACAGAGCACCATCTTCCAACGAAATGGATACCCATGCAACTTTATCAAAAAGTGCTTGACCACTCAACCCACTACAGTACAACCAACAACACAAGCTATGAGAAGGGTAACACTGCCATACATCAAAAACATCTCAGAAACAACCAACAGAGTATTACAACTACACAGCATCACTGTAGCACACAAACCAACTAAAGTCCTCCAAAACATCTTAAGTAAACCAAAAAACCCAGTAGCCCAAGAAGAAGAAACAGGTGTCATCTACAACAGGGGTCGGCAACCTTTTTTCCATCAGGGACCACCCCCGTCGGAATTTTTTTTTAAGGACCGGGGGCGGGGTTTGTGGGCGGCAGCCAATCAGATGGATGGGGGGCGGCGTTTGCAGGCCTGCCGCTCCATGCAGCATTTTTTCAGGGAACCGAGGGCATTTTCAGTGTCCCCGGAGCCTGCTCTTTCAAAGGGGCAGGCTCCGGGGACCCCGAAAATGCCCTCATTTCCGGCAGGGAGGCGAAAATCCTCGCCATGCGCGCACGCTGCCGGGCCGCTTCCCCGCCGCACAGCTGATCGGCGCAGGGGGGCGGGGTGGAAAATCTCTGCGCCAATCAGCTGTGCGCCCGGCAGCATGCACGGCAAGGATTTTCACCTCCCTGCCGGAACCAAGGACATTTCTGGGGTCCCCAGAGCCTGCCCCTTCGAAAGAGCAGGCTCCGGGGACCCCGAAAATGCCCTCGGTTCCCAAAAAAAATGCTGCAGGGAGGCGAAAATCGTCACCGCGCACGTGCATGCTGCCAGGCGCACAGCTGATCGGCGCGGAGATTTTCCACCCCTCCCCCCTGCGCTGATCAGCTGTGTGGCGGGGAAGCAGCCTGGCAGCGTGCGGGCGCGGCGAGGCTTTTTGCCTCCCTGCTGGAACTGAGGGCATTTTCAGGGTCCCCGGAGCCTGCTCCTTTGAAGGGGCAGGCTCCAGGGACCCCAAAAATGCCCTCAGTTCTGGCAGGGAGGCAAAAAGCCTTGCCAGGGACGCGCACGCTGCCGCTGCGCGCTGATAGATGGAAGTGTTTCCCCTTCCGGGCCCCCAGCAATCAGCTTCTCTGGCTCACCCTGTGGCCCACTTCCTAACGGCCCGTGGCCCACAGGTTGCCAACTCCTGATTTACAACATACTGTGTAAGGACTATAACAGCCACTATGTAGGACAGACAGGCAGAAGATTAGCAAAGTGCATCCATGAACACCAACTAGCAGTCAGAAGACATGATGAAAACTCCTTAATCTCACAACACATGAACAGACTCAACCATAGTTTCAACTGGGAAACTGTGAGCATCCTAGACCAAGCTAAAACCAAAAACGTAAGAGAATTCCTGGAAGCCTGGCATTCAGACATATCAGCCATCAATAGACACATAGAGATAAACCATATTTACACATCATTCAAAAGAGACAATAAGAAAGCTAAAAAGGAAAGAAAAAGACCAGAACACATCCTCTCCAGCAGCCAACACCCAGATAAACAGGGATTAACACCAGGCAAACAATCAAGCAGCAAATAATACCCTAATCAAGGAACTACTGAGGAGAAAACCACACCCCACCAACACTGGCAGGGCAAGCTATTGTATATAAACAGGGAGCAAACCCCACACTCACTCACCCCACAGCACTGATGATGTTACCTAGTTGGGTAATGAAAGGTCTGCAAGCAAACAACCAAGCTCAGAGAGCACCAAGAATTCCACAGGAAGGAAGGAAGGAAGGAAGGAAGGAAGGAAGGAAGGAAGGAAGGAAGGAAGGAAGGAAGGAAGGAAGGAAGGAAGGAAGGAAGGAAGGAATATATCAAGTCTTAATTACACTAGGGCATTATTCAAATTTGCCATGTAAACAAAGATTATTTCTGCAACATTATACCAAAATTAAAATTGGATAGTAGGGAGACCCATTTATTCAAGTTTAAAGATGAACTATTTAATCCCTCCTGATGGTATAAAATAAATCTTAGCCAGTTTACAAGAAATTCCATGGACATAATAGTTCAGAACATCAGCATAAAATAAGAATTTTACAACAATGATGCCAAGTTCTGAAAAGGCTCAGGATTAAACTTCATGTACCACTTATGCTTACACACAAAATTAAAGCTCTTTTTTAAAAAAGTTATTTTATTGAGAAGTAACCTCCAGTTTATCACTGCTCTAAGCAACCTGAGTGAGGGCAATTGGCTTAAATAGATAACTTAAGTTCTAGCAAGTGTTTGCAAGACAAATCAGAAGCACATCAGATAATAAAAACCAAACTGCTTCTTTGTTTAAAAGCTTTCCCAATAGCTCTAAGGGCTTTCCAGACTTTTGTGTTCCTCTGAAAATTAACTATTAAAGCAGACATTTTAAAATGTAAAACAATTTTACTTCTAGATCGAAATGGAAGAAAAGATAACATGGATGCATAGACGGGATGTTTACTGTAACATATTGAGACAAATAAGATTAAAAATACAAACTACAAATTTCCCAAACCTGGTTACAAACCGTACCGTTTTTCTCAGCTCTTGAGCTACATGATGATGGACCTTGAACTGAAGATGCTTTGTTGGCATACTGTAGATCAGGGCTTTCCAAAGTGCTGGCGCTGGCGACACACCAGTGGTAGCAGCGGCATGCGCGCGCACGGCGACGGCGCGGGGGGGGGCGTGCAGCGGCGCGTGCGCACGGTGACGGTGCGGGGGGCATGCGGTGGCATGCGCGCACAGCGACGGTGCGGGGGGCGTGCGGTGGCATGCGCGCATGGCAACGGTGCGGGGGGCGTGCGGCGGTGCGCGCACACGGCGACGGCGCGGGGGGCGTGCAGCGGCACGCGCACGCACGATGGCGGCGCGGGGGTGTGTGCGGCGGCGCGGGGGGCGTGCGGCGGCGCGCGCGTGCATGGCGGCTGCCGTGCATGTGCGCGCCACCGCTTCCAGGTGGTGTGGCGACACACCACGCTGTGTGTGGCGACACACTTTTGTGTCGCGACACACAGTTTGGAAAGCTCTGCTGTAGATAATAAAAGAACTCTACAGCATGGTAAAATTGTTGTATTTCTTATGTTTCTTCTCCTTATGATTCTTAGCTTGTGAACTGATTTCTCAACTAATGTCATTTGCCATGCCCTCTCAAACTACTTCTGAGAGCTCCACTGTAGATTTATAACGTTTGGTTACCTTCAATTCCATTACTACTAAAAGCACTTAAATCAAATCTCTAGAATATCATTATTGTTTGCCTATATTGAAGGAACAAGAAAGTTTTGCATTTCTTTACTGTCAATCTCATTTTATGTTATAATTTGGTAAAACTATGCTTATTTTTCTGTTCTCATTGACTACTGTAATGGTAATGGTTTTCCCCTGCACAGTCGTGTCCGACTCTAGGGGGCGGTGCTCATCTCCATTTCTTAGCCTAAGAGCCAGCGCTGTCCGAAGACACTTCCGCGGTCATGTGGCCAGCATGACGCGCGCGGAACGCTGTTACCTTCCCACCAAAGTGGTACCTATTTATCTACTTGCATTTGCATGCTTTCAAATTGCTAGGTTGGCAAGAGCTGGGGCGAGTGCGGGAGCTCACTCCGTCACGCGGTGCTCAGGTCTCGAACCGCCGACCTTCCGATCTACAAGCCTGGCATCTTAACCACTGAGCCATCGCGCCCCACACATACAAAAATATGCTTATTTTTCTGTTCTCATTGACTACTGTAGCTACCTTTATTTATGGGAGAATTGCAGGAAAAAAAATTATCCCGTTTGTCAAATGGATAGCTGTCTGAAAGCAGGGGTATCTTCAAAAGAACCTCTCCAGCAGATTTTAACAGCTAGATATGTTTGGTGTTGGAGGAAAATTCTGGGAGTGCCTTGGACTGCAAGAAGATCAAACCAGTCCATACTCCAGGAAATAAAGCCAGGCTGCTCACTTGAGGGAATGATATTAAAGGCAAAACTGAAGTACTTTGGCCACTTCATGAGAAGACAGGATACCCTGGAGAAGAAGCTGATGCTAGGGAAAGTGGAAGGCAAAAGGAAGAGGGGCCGACCAAGGGCAAGATGGATGGATTATATTCTGGAGGTGATGGACGCGACCTTGGGGGAGCTGGGGGTGGCGACGGCCGACAGGAAGCTCTGGCGTGGGCTGGTCCATGAAGTCACAAAGAGTCGGAAGCGACTGAACGAATAAACAACAACAATGTTTGTAACAAAAAGCAATCCTTCAGATAGTCATATCCTAAACGTTTTAGGGCTTTACTTATCAATACCAACAACTTGAATTGTACCTGGTAAACAACCAGTAATTATTGCAGGTCTTTTAGTGCAAGTATCATGTGATGCCCATACCCTGTACCAGTTAGCGACCCAGCTGTCACATTTTGCAGCAATTGCAGCTTCCAACCCTTTCGAAGGCTAGCATGTTGCAATAGTAAAAATAAAATATAAATAAGAAATGAATGGAACCAAGGCATGAAGCATGGGGGGGCGGGGAGCCAAGAAATGCATAAAAAAGAGGCAGCCCTAATCCCTTCACACACCCTGTCCACATCACTGAGACCTCAAAGAATCCAGAATAACCAGATAAGCATTACTGAAATTAAACATTTGCTGAGAGGAGGAGAACAAATTGCCATCAGGAAGCATTTGGCAGTGGAATTCCCCAGACTTATGGTCTTGGGGGATTTCAATCTGCCTTCCCTGGGACAGACCTCTGAGACAGCTCGGGAGTTCATGTTTACCATGGCAACCATGGGCCTGTCACAGATTATTCGGGACCCGACTCGGGACAGTGGCCTCACCCCGGACTTAGTTTTCTTGTCTGAGTAGTGGCAATGTGATCTGAGGGGAGAGTTACATCTATCCCCATTGTCATGGTCAGACCACGCCCTGGTGACCCTGAGGCTCTCTTGTGCCGCCCCACTCCGGAGGGAGGCAGGACCTATTAGATTGGTCCGCCCCCGGCGACTGATGGACCCAATGAGGTTTCAAAAGGAGCTGGGGGTTATACCCGAAGATCTGATGCACGGTCCGGCGGAGGTCCTGGCCGCAGCTTGGAATAAGGAGGCGGCCGGGGCCCTGGACAGGATCGCGCCTATGCGGCCTCTCTTGCCTCGTTCGACCCGTCACTCCCCGTGGTTCACGGAGGAGTTGAGGGTTTTGAAGAGGGTTAAGAGACGTCTAGAGCACCGCTGGAGGAAGACGAGGACTGAATCTGACCGGACACAATCTAGAGCCGCTATTAGGGCCTACCTTGTGGCGGTAAGAGCGGTGAAACGTGAATATTTCTCCGCTCTTATTGCGTCCGCAGATTGCCGCCCGACGGCCCTATTTAAGATTACTAGATCTCTTTTGGGTCACGAAGATACGGTGACCCATCTACAAGGCCGATCGGAAGAATTTGCTGAGCATCTGCAGGACAAAATCGCTCAGATTCATTCCAAATTTAACTCTAAGCGTGAAGCACAATCTGGAGAGATGCCAGAGGTTCGTACTTACCCTGTTATCTGGGAACGGTTTGATCCTGTTGGGCCTGATGAAGTAGACAGGATCCTCTGGATTGTAAACGCCACCACGTGCCATCTTGACCCATGTCCCTCCTCGCTGGTGAAATCAGCTCAGGAGGTTACATGTGGTTGGGTCCAGGGGATGATTAATGCATCCTTAGCGGAGGGGGTGTTTCCAGCAGTCTTTAAGGAGGCGCTGGTGCACCCCCTCAAGAAACCTTCCCTGGACCCCACTGTTTTGAACAATTTTCGTCCTGTCTCCCACCTTCCCTTTTTGGGAAAGGTGGTTGAGAAGGTGGTGGCGCTGCAACTCCAGAGGATTCTGGATGAAACGGATTATCTAGACTCCTTTCAGTCAGGTTTTAGGCCGGGATATGGGACAGAGACTGCATTGGTCGCGCTTATGGATGATCTCTGGCGGGAGCGGGATGGAGGGAGTGCATCCATTCTCGCTCTCTTGGACCTCTCAGCGGATTTCGATACCGTCGACCACGGTATCCTTTTGGAGCGACTCAGGGAGTTGGGGGTGGGCGGTGTAGTTTTGCGCTGGTTTACTTCCTTCCTCCAGGGTCGCTCGCAATCAGTGGTACTAGGAGAGGAGAGATCCGACCCACAGGCCCTTCTTTGTGGGGTGCCGCAGGGTTCGGTTCTCTCTCCTCTCCTATTTAACATCTACATGAAGCCGCTGGGTGAGATCATCCGTCATCACGGGATGAGGTATCACCAATATGCTGATGATACTCAATTGTATATCTCCATCCTGGGTGAAGTAAGTGTTGCAGTGGACACCCTATCTCAGTGCCTAGGGGCTGTAGGGGCCTGGATGGGGAACAACAGGCTTCAACTGAACCCTGGTAAGATGGAGTGGCTATGGATTGATGGCCCCTCGGCCTCCAGGAAGTTATCATCTTTAATTCTGGATGGGGTGGCACTACCCCATTCAGACTCAGTCCGGAGCTTGGGGGTCCTCCTGGACTCACGACTCCTGCTCGAAGAGCAGGTGGCAGTCGTGGCCAGGAGGGCCTTTGCACAGCTTCGGCTTGTGCGCCAGTTGCGCCCCTTCCTGCATCGAGAGGCCCTCCGAATAGTCACTCATGCCCTTGTCATCTCTCATATAGATTATTGCAATGCGCTCTACATGGGGCTACCCTTGAAGAGTATCCGGAAGCTTCAGCTGGTCCAAAATGCAGCCGCTTGAGTGGTTATGGGTGCGAGAAGATCAGCACATGTAACACCACTGCTCCGCGAGCTGCATTGGGTACCAGTTTGCTTCCGGGTCCAATTCAAGGTGTTGGTTATCACCTTTAAAGCCCTACATGGCATGGGGCCAGGCTATCTGAGGGACCGTCTCATCCCAATTGCATCTACCCGCCCCACCCGGTCATGCAGGGAGGGCATGCTGCGGACCCCGTCAACAAAGGAATTCCATCTAGCGGGGTCCAGGAGGCGTGCCTTCTCTGCGATAGCGCCCGCCCTGTGGAACATCTTTCCACAGGCGTCCTCCCTCTTGGCCTTTAGGAAGTCCCTAAAAACCTGGTTCTGCCGCCTGGTGTGGGACAAAGGTGGAGATAGTTCCTCCTGGGGGTGGTTAGTTTAATAATGACCTCCTTTTAAGATCCTACCATCCTCTGGATTTTTATATTCTTGTTTATTGTACTGTTTATTGTATTTTAATGATTATTGATTTTTAACTTTAATTTTAACATTTGTTGTAAACCGCCCAGAGTCTACCGTGGTAGAGATGGGCGGTGATAAATTTGATTAATAATAATAATAATAATAATAATTTCAGTTGGTACAACATTCCGTCTGAGCAATACCTTCGTTGTAGCTTTTCTCATTTGGGTCTACTGATAGGAAGTTCCAAAGGAAGAATCAATCACTGGGTATCAGCAACCTGGATATGAAGGTCCAATTTCCTATGGCCCACAATTTTTTGTCAGTGAGACAGTGGTATCTGAGATACTTTCCATTGCTGTTTTTATCCCAGCCAAGCCAGTACTTTGATTGTAAGCCAGCCTGGATAAACATGGGCTCAGCTTAGTTGTGGGACTCATCTTTGCAGTAGTACATCTATAACACCATATGTGCACACGCTGCTGCACTATAGATTGGTGGTGATCTATTTTATAGTCAAAAAATTGAAGAACAAAGCTTTTTATATAAATACTGTAGCAGCTGACAAAGTGTGTGTGTGTGTGTGTGTGTGTGTAGAGAGAGAGAGAGAGAGTGGCAGAGAACCAAGACTAAGCTTATCTAGGCTCTGCTGAGACCAAATTTAAAATACTTTGAGTGATTAACAGGTTTTCTTGTTTAAAAATATTATCCTGTAGGAGGCTCACACATGTGTGTGCCCACACACACACACACACACAGGAAGAGGAGGACAGCCAGGCTCAGAATAAGGAAGGACTCACTTACCTTCAGTTAGTGAACTATGTGCTTAAACTCTTTTTCTTCATAATCGCTAAAAAGAATGGCTCTTTGTTCAGTGTGTAACAAGCTGTGAACAAGTCCTCCTGCCTACTGTAGCTCCACAGTCCACAAAGTAATTCAATCACTTTGTCACTATGGCACCTTACAAATGAGACAAGGAATTTGCTAGCTGAGCTTTGTAGGAATTGCAACTATTTCTGTTCTTTCAGACCCAGAAGCTAATCCCTGAATGTCACCATGCAGTATGGCAAACTAGAGTCAGATAATAAGAGGGTTGAGGAAAGAGGCTGGTAACAGAACAACAAGTTCAGCACAGAGTCCATGGGATTTTTTTAAAAAAAAATGATCATCATCATCATCAAGAGCCTGTCAGAGCTCTAGTACTGGGGTCTCCAGCGTAGCACCCATGGGTGCCATTACAGCAGCAGAGGCCGCCAACTGTGCCCATGAGGCTGAGCCCCTTCAGACCTTCCAAAATGAACGTTAAAGGCCATTTGCATTTGGCTTAAAGCCCTCCTTCCCAATTATATGCAAATCAAGCAACAGGAAAGAGGAAAGAGTTACTTCAGTTCCTCTATGCAGGCTATTCCCTCTCCCCATACAGTATATCCTAGTCTGCTTCTTTCTCCTCACCACTACCTTCACCTCTCTCAGCTTTCTGGTTTGCTTTTCCTTCCCACTCCAGCTCTTGCCAACCTAGCAATTCGAAAGCATGCAAATGCAAGTAGATTAATAGGTACCACCGGTGGGTAGGTAACAGCGTTCCACACGCGTCATGCGGCCACATGACCGTAGAAGCGTCTTCGGACAACGCTGGCTCTTCGGCTAACAAACGGAGACGAGCACCGGCCCCTAGAGTCGGACACGACTGCACAAATGTGCGGGGGGAACCTTTACCTTTACCTTTTACAAACCCTTCTTGGCTGAAAGCTCCAATCCTAAAGGGAAAGGCACCAGCTTGGGAAAATCCCAGAAAAAGAGGGAGGGGAACATTCCCTCCTTTGGGGATTAGAGACTTTTTCCTTTTCTTTTAGGGTGGACAGAGACTAATAGAGGAGTTCTACATAGATGTGTTTAGAATTAAATTTCAATTATTTTAATAGGCAGCTTCCTGACTTATTTCTGTATTGCATTTATATGGCCACCCAACTCATCTAAGAGACATAAGAGAACGCAGCCCTAGGGCCTTTTCCCATGTGCTTCTAACCATGGCACAAATATGTCCTGGCAACATCTTGATGGAATATGAAGAGGAAAGGTGATTCTCTGGCCAGTGGATGGAATCCTACCCTCACCAGCCTCCCTTCCACAAAATGAGTTGTTTTATTTTATTTTAGTTTATTGGCTTGAAATAGAAAGCTTGGCATTTGGAGTTCAGACTTAATTTCTGCATTTTAATTAGGCAACCTACTTGTCTTTGGTAGCTAGGCAGCCATTTTATGATTTGTTCCTAATTTCTCTCATTTCCAAATGTATCTACAAGCCTGGGAAAGCTGAGGATACTTAATAAAGCCCAACTGAACTCTCAGTCCGTTTTCCCTCATTGCCAAAGCATCTTCAAAACCATGCTTGATTCCAACCTAAATTCAGTTTTTAATACCTTTCTAAAGGTTCAACTTTTCGGAGGTTCGAATCCCTAGCCCTGCGTGCAGAGTGAGCTCCCGCACTCGCCCCAGCTCTTGCCAACCTAGCAATTCGAAAGCATGCAAATGCAAGTAGATGAATAGGTACCACTTCGGTGGGATGGTAACAGCGTTCTGTATGCGTCATACCAGCCACATGACTGAGGAAGCATCTTCGGACAACGCTGGCTCTTCGGCTAACGAACGGAAATGAGCACTGGCCCCTAGAGTCGGACACGACTGCACAAATGTGTGGGGGGAACCTTTACCTTTACCTTTAAAGGTTCAACGGGATCACTAATTGATTGGCCATTTATCTAGTTCAGAGCTTTCCAAACTTTTCATGTTGGTGACACACTTTTTAGACATGCATCATTTTGTGACACACTCTTACAGCAGGGCACAAGGCAGGCACTAGGACCTGCGCGGAATCACAGCAGGTTTGGAGGCAGCCAGGCACAAGGCAGGCACCAGGACCTGCGCGGAATTCTGGCAGGGCTCGGAGGCAGCAGCAGCTGCGACACACCCAGACACTGCAGCCAACACACTAACGTGTCCCGACACACAGTTTGGAAAGCTCTGATCTAGTTCTTTATGATCTTCTTTTCTCCCATCTCTTCCCCACAGCTGAAATGCTGTCTCAGAGGATTAAGGAACCACCATCCAGATTGTTAAAGAAAGATAAATACATGAATTAATGCAGTAGGAAAATAAATGTTAGAAGGATTTTCTGTCACTTGCCACATTTCAAAACTGGAACTTAGACTGTAACAACTCTACATGCACTTACTAGAGATTTTCTCCCAGTTAAACAGGTATAATTATGTTGATAACATTTCTTAGGACCTGAATAAAAATTCAGGTTCACCTAGCCTGAACAAAAACCAATACACAAGAATATCTTCAAGGATTTATTTAAAGTTTTTTTGTATTTATTTAAAATAATAGTGTATCAAATAGCCATCCTATTCAATACTTCATCAAAAAAGAAATAAAAGAAAAATCAACATTAAGATCCCTCTAAAAAGTTTTGTTTTAGAAATGATTATTTCTAGATGCATACTAAAAAATAAATCCTACCAACACAAAAAACAGATACAAGCAAGTACCTTAAACACTCTCAATTATAAAAACTAAAACTTAAAAAAAATAATATAAACCAGTAGGTAAATATCAACTCCACCATTAAACTTAATTGAACCAGAAGCATTGCAAAGACTATAAAATATAGCTGGTAAAGATGCTTCAAGTATCACCAAGGGAACATTCGAAGAATAAGGGCAATAACAATGTGATTGCTTCTGTTCTCAATGCCAGATAACAATTAACAGCAGCCTTCTTAGCCCATGCTCTCCAAACACATTGGATTCTCATGTTAACTGGGAATTTGGGGAGTTGAAGTCCAGCCCAACTTGAGGGTACAGGTTGAGGAAGACTGATCTTCAAGCTGTGCTATCCACATGAAAAGAGACTTCAGTGTGTTCTCTCTCTCTCTTCTTCAGGGAAACCACACAAATGAGAACATTTGGTTCTAACTCCAACCTAATGCTCTAATGCATAGCTTTCCAAAGTGTGTGTCACGACACACCAGTGTGTCGCCGGGAATGTCCAGGTGTGTCACGCGACGACCCGGAAGTGCTGATCGGGGTGATGCACCCAGCGGCAGGGAGGCTTCCTCAGGGACCACGCTGCCGGCTTTTCGCCTCCCTGCCGCTTGGTGAAGCGTTTTTTCGCAGAACCGAGGGCATTTTCAGGGTCCCCGGAGCCTGCCCTTTCGAAGGGGCACCCTGGCGGGGCACGGGGTGGACTTCCCCCCCCTTTTGCTCCCCGTGGTTTTTTTGGCCCCTACCGGGGTAGCTCCGGCACACCACCACCTCCCCGCCGCACAGCTGATCGGCGCAGATATTTTCCACCCCGGGGCGCCCCCCCCCCCCGTCACTGTTTGCGGTGATCCGAGGCTTTTTTGCCTCACAACCACAGCTTTTCTTGGCAGAGGCAAGGCAGGGCGGGGCAACCCTGCCCTGCCCAAGGTGGAAGCCAATCGCATGGGCCAGGGGGCGGGGTTTCCACTCTGGACCCAATCGCGTGGGCCGGGGTTTCCACCCGGGAGCCAATCGCGTGGGCCAGGGAGCCCCATTATTACTGTGTCGCGAAATGATGCACGTCTAAAAGGTGTGTCACCAACATGAAAAGTTTGGAAAGCTCTGCTCAAATGGAAAAAGAGCCTTATCACTGAAAAGAGCCTTATCACTGATCTAATGCCAGTTGGGTTGCACAGCCAACTGAGGCCGTGAGACTGTCCAGGCTAACTTACCATTCATTTCTCACACTATTGCAGGCCATGGTTTTGACTATCACACTCCCTTTGGGGGGATGGGGGTGGGGAGTGGAGAGAGAAGAGAAAAACAAAACAAGATTATTTTGCCAAATAAACTGATTAAACATCTGCTACCTCGATTGAAGCCAGCCAAGCATCTATCAATCTCATTTGCTACCTGAATCATTTTATCCCTCATTTCTGGATTCTATTCTTTCAAGACCATGACCAATGTAACTCCTTACTAGTGCTGAGTAGCAATGACACATCTTTATTCCAGCTGATTATTCATTTCAGAATAAACAACATTCTTTTCACAGTGATAGTTCCAAGCTTGGTAGAGTATATTGTGGATGAAGGTAATGCTATTAGACTTTGGGGGAGGGAAACTGATTAACTTTTCTAAACCCCGAGCTTAGTTCTGAACAATGGCTTTATTCCAGGAATCTTCTGAACAGGCTACTAAGTGAACAGAGACATTTACACAAACAAATAGGATGACCTTGATCTTCTTTTAACAACAAAATATTGAATAATTGCATTAAGGGGGATTCTTCAACGAAGCAACCAAACAGATTTTAAGGTCATTTCCCCCATTCTCACGTCTTTGAACAGTAACAGACACCTACTTATTTATTTCACACAATTTACATGCCGCTCCAATCACAGGCTCTGGGCAGTTCACAACCATATAAATATAAAAGATTAAAACAGTCACTAAAAAGCCAGACAATTAAACAGAGAATAATGGGATAAAGGGCAGGAGAGCCATCAACCAAGCAACCTATGTCCTAAAGGCCCCAGGGAAGAGGATGGGTCCTAATGTTCTTCCTAAAGAAAAAGAGAGAGGGAATCGGTTGACTTTGAGTGGCAGACTATTCCGCCGCCTGCAGGAATAATAAAGACTATTCCATAAGGCTGGGACAGGCACTGAGAAGGTCTGCCTCTGGGGCCCTTCACATCACAGGGGAAGGGAATCAGAATCATACCTTCCTGTTCTAAAAACACAGGGCAGGTAGACTCTACTCAGAGGACATTTTTCCAAAGGTAACAAGGACCCGACTCAAGACTATGAACTGTACTGTACTGACTGGCAACCAACACAGCACCCATAATACAGGTATTCTGCTAAAATGGTTCACTGTTCAGCAAGTGGGCAGCTGCATTTCAAATCAACTGCAGTCTACAGTCTACTGAGGCCCCCACCCTCTGGAACAGCATTCCCCCAGAGACAAGGGTGGCATCCTCTCTCCTGAGGTTTGGACAGCCTTGAAAACCTGGCTCTGGTCCCAGGACTGGGGTTGATGTTCGTCATTGTTTAATGGCTCCTGTTTTGTTCTGTGGGTTTGGTTAGCAGAGTATTTTATATCTGGGCTGCCTGTTGATTTAATGTTTCTCGCTGTTTTTATGTTTTTTCAGTTTTGTACGCTGCCCAGAGTCCACTGGAGTTGGGTGGCCAATAAATTTCAATAAATAAATAAAACAAATAATCACAAATAATCTTCTGAGGCAGCCCCAAGTAGAGGTCATAACACTAATCCGGAATGCAAGGTGATAAGGCCATGGATGACTGTCACTTAGGTATCCTGCTCCAAAAATGGTCAATCTGGCACACCAGCTTAAGGTGGACAGAAATTGTCAAGCAGGAGCCACAAGTTCAAAACAACCCCAGATTGTGCATTTGCTTCTTCCGGGGTGTGTATATACAGTATGTGTGACCACCATCAACAGCCAATGTTGTAGTTAATTGTATCTTGCTTTGAATTAATTTGAGCCTATTTGGCCCCCTCCAAATACCAGGCTAGGACCTCCAGCACATCTCTTGCTCAGCCTACGGAGAAGATGTACAACTGAATATTATCTGCCTGTTGATGATAACTCAACCCTGAACCAAGGATTAGCTATCCCAGTAGCTTCATATACTGTAGATGCTAAACAAAATGAGAGACAGAATCAAACTCTGGGGCATCCCACGCAGGAGTAGCCAAGGAGTTGAGCTCTTATTCCCCACTACCACTTACTGGACTCACCGACTCAGGAAGGAATGAAATCACTGTAGCACAGTGCCTCCAATGCCCAACCCTTGCATGGTCAGCAGATACCATGGGTGACGGTATCAGATGCCATGAAAGGTCTAGCAGGAACATTCTCTCCCTCTAAATGTCATTCAGCATCCTCACCAGTTGTGTATTCCAGAGACCAACTTGTTGAATGGCAGAACTATCTGGGAAAATCCTCAAGATTTTAGAAACAAAATGGAACTATAAAGCCAATTCCCATGCTTTCTCTGGATTATAGAGATTGAACTCCAGCACTTTAACTTATGGTGGCCACAGAAGGGTTTTTTTTTTTTACATATTCATAAAAAAATAGGAAGAAACAGCCAAGTTATTAGGATAGACATGCCTTGTCCCAGGATCACACTTCAGGAAAAGTATGGCTACTTTAAGTAGTTACAGGCAGGGGCTACAGGTAGGAATTATGACAATATATGTATTTTGCTTACAAAGATTAAATCTGAACAACAGGTTTGCAGCAGCACTACTCTACTCACGTGTTTAAAGAATATATCTCACATTATAAGCAAATGGACTAATAAAATCCACTTACTTTCATCTATTATTTTTGTAAGCACAGTGGGTTTTTTTACAAGTGAAAAACATAATTCTTGAAATAGCTATCTCAGCAGTCCTACCTTAAAAATATTGATCGAAAAGCAATTATACTAGAGTTTCCCAAAAGTTATTCTGCAGCTCCAGAAAACACACACACTTTAAAAACTCTGAGAGTGCATTATATCCTCCCTTTCTTCATAGATGTGTTTCAGATTTTTCTTAGATTTTGTTTCTTTTTAAAAGAAAAGGGACATAAACATAGATGGCTTGTTAGCAATCCACCTTGATATTTAGTCCAAGCTCCCCCAATACGCAATTCGAAAGCATGCAAATGCAAGTAGATTAATAGGTACCACTTCGGTGGGTAGGTAACAGCGTTCCGCGTGCGTCATGCGGCCACATGACCGTGGAAGCATCTTCGGACAACGCTGGCTCTTCGGCTAACAAACGGAGATGAGCACCGGCCCCTAGAGTCGGACACGACTGCACAAATGTGCGGGGGGAACCTTTACCTTTACCTTTTACCCCCAATATGACCCCCCACCCCTTTCACTAATGCATGAGGACCATCATTTCCAGAACTCTTAGCTAACAAAGCAAAATCAATTCTAAGTGTAGTAGCCTCACTACATATGGAAAGGAGCAGGCTGGGAGAATTTGGACTAATCTGTAACTATTTATTCTGACTGACAGCACACTTTCAAGATCTCACAGACAGAAATACTTTTCAGCGCACATATCTGGGACTGAATCTGAGGTATCAATGGGCAGCTTTTTTAATACGCTGCAGATAGCAGTTGCATATGAGGAAAGAGTAATCTGCACATCTGTTTTTCTATTCAAAATTTAGGAGCTGAGAAAATTCAACCCTGTTTTATAGTTCCATATGGATGAATCCAAAAGTTAAGCTATATTCAAGAATCTCAGGAATTAGAGGGATTGCAATGAAAAGGGATGCATGTGAGTGTATACTGTATTATGGCTTTGCTAGAGGTGGACATACCAATACAAGACAAACACTGAAGTGTTATAGTGGGGGAAAAAACCTACTTGTCATTCCTTCTTTTTAGGGAAACATTCAGATGACATACATATGAACAAATGCTTCTTTCCTACATAAATATGCGATAAAAATCAAAGCATACCTATTCCTTTACACACTCAGTACAACCCAGATTTGTACCTGTTCCTTCAGGGGGGTTGAAATCCAGGAAATCCTCCTAGTTCTTGCACTTGGGAACCATTCAATTACAGCATTTTCATCTTACTGGGATTCAGTTTTAGCCCTGGTTCTCATCCATTCCACCACTGTATTCAAGACTGCCGGCAATCTCTCCTGATTCTGATGTCACACAGAAATAGAGCTAAGTATCTACTGTCATTATCTCCATATATAAGTTCACTTCCAAGGAGCTGGATAAGAATAGAGTCAAGATCAGTCCTGAGGGAGTCAGGGCCTAGCTGTTGATAGGAGTACCTTTCACACTATCACTAACCCTGCAACCCTAGATTCAGACTCTGAAGCAAGAACACAGCCACCAAGACTGAAAGAGTCCACTGTGCTGTCTCCAAGAAGAGCACCAGAAAGAGGAATGATGAGAAGTGTCAGGTTTCATGGTAGAGCACCCTGGAAGTAGTATTCTAACTAGAATTAGGATGTTGTTCCTAAATAGCCCAACTGCAATCCAATCTAAGCAACGCCAACTCTGTTTAGGTGGAGACCAGGAGCATTTAGGATAAAAGCCTTTGGCTGAGCTCATTCAAACCTGAAGCCGTTTCTGTGACAGTTTGATTTAGGTAAGTGAAACCAATCTGTGCCCTGATTTTCTGAGTAATTTGATCTCTGTCTGAATTCAGATAATGCTTCCTGCCAGGACCCTAACTCCTTGAAACTTGCACTAGACCTTGACTGGTCTCTTCCCTGTCAACTGCTGTAAATAGTTTGTGCTGGTTTTTGGTCCAGAATGGTCTGGCTATACCTCTTGTAGCATGTCTGAAAGTCAGGACAGAACAGTACTTTCCCCGAACTCCTAACAATTGCACTGATGGTTTCATAGAAATATTAAACAGCAGTGGAGATAAAATGGTTCCTTGAAGCATCCCTCAATCAAGTCTACCAATGGACTGCCCTTCCAATGCTATTCTCTGAGATCTGTCCCACTGACAGGAGGGGAGCCATTGCATAACAATTCTCCCAAACCCTAATCTGTAAATCCAGTTCAGTAAGATACTACCACCACTGCTATCAAGAGCTGCTGATGAGGGGTAGCAGAATCTCTCTCACACACACTCTTTCTCTTCCAGTGAAGGTCATTCACCACAGGTGTTCAAAAATCCTGAATTGCTATCAGTATTGGAATGTATTTTGGATGATTCTAGGTCTACAGTTTTTAAATAAACAATTAAAAGAGCATTGCTCAGGGTCATGTTAGTTATTTGCAAGAACTCTGGAATAAAAAGTTGGAATATTACATAATTACAAAGCAATGGCTAGGGTTCTTAAAGAATAATCTCCTGTTGGGGGAGTTGGGCGGTCATATAAATTTAATAAATAAATAAAATAAAATAAAATAAAAAAATAATAGGTACATTTCTTATTATGAGGTGGTTAAGTTTTATTTACTGGAGAACTGATTGACTACTAAGGTATAATGTGGATGATGGAAGAAGAGTATTGGCTGAGGAATGAGACAAGATTGGAGGAGGTATGAAGATCTGAGAGGTGAAAAGTTCTGAAGGAAATGGAACTAAATGAAGCAAAAGAACAGCCTGAGAAGTCTCGCTGGAGGGGAGGGAGGGATTTCCAACTCTGAAACCATGTGAAAGCAGAACAGAAAGGAGCTATGGTAGGAAAGGGTCGGTAGCTTGCATATTGTCTGGTGTTAATCCCTGCTTAAGCAATACCCCAATCAAGGCACTACAGGAGAAGACCACGCCCCACCAACACTGGGAGGGCAAGCTACTGTATATAAACAGGGAGCAAACCCCACACTCACTAGCACTGATGATGCTACCTAGCTGGGTAATGAAACATCTGCAAGGAAACAACCAAGCTCAGAGAGCACCAAGGAATTCACAGGTCAGATTATTAGGAGGAAACAGCAAAGTTCCATGTTTAGCAAACAACTGGTTAATGAAAGCAAAGAATACTTTTGGTTGAATTTTGTTCCAACAAATCACCCACAATTTTTTTCCAACAGCATAGCTTTCTATATGCTGCCTAGAAAGAACTTGGGAGAGAAGGGAAGAAAAAAACCATAAAATCCTCTTAGCTAGAGGTTGAAAGGACTTTGTGGTTTTGTTCCATTACTCTACACTTCCTTGGTATTACTACTCAACTCTTTAGGATTGTTACTCCTTTAATTTGGCTGCCAAAAATATTGAAAGTAATACCAAACACAAGCACTCTAAGGGAAAAAAAGTGTTATGCTGAAAAATATGAAAATCAGTACAATAGTAAAGTGAAGGGTGGAGAAAAAGAAGGGTTTTCTTCTACTTCAAAGAAATACATTGTTAATTTATGGACACCCATTTGAGACAGGTTAAGGAAAATAATGTTAAGAATAGCTCATCTTGACTTTACACAACTAATTTTCAAAAATACAACTCCAATCTCCAGACCCTTCAATTGTTCTTTTATTGAGGGACGTAAGATTTAATTAACAAATGTGTCATTTAAATTGCCAACTCAAATCATCCTATAACTGGACTTAACTTACATGTGCATATAAAATTATATCATTTGCACGCACACATACACACACACACACACACACAGAGTGCATGGATGAAAGCAGCCTTGTGCTTAGCAGGAAGGAGCTCTCTTTCAACTGCATTTGAACAGTGGCATTCCTGTACAATGTCTTTCACTCTTTTCTTTATATCCTATCTCTAGATTGTACAGATGTCTCCAGAGAAATAAAGGACTAAATGTACCTTAACACTGTATGACAATAACTACTACCATATATCGTAGGTTCTCCCAACTTCAGCTGCAAAATTGTTAGCAAGTTGTAGTCCAAAATATCTGGTGGTCACAAGTCTAGAGAAGTTGACCTACTGACTTTTGTAATACGGCTTGTTTGTTGATGGCTTAATGTGAAGTACGAACCAGCCAGAAAAACAGCTTGTTCTTGTTTCCAGCCCAGAATTCCTTCTGGTAGATGGCCGGCTATATAAGTTTGTTTAATAATCAGATCGAGCAGGAGGGGTATGCTGTGGGCCCTGTCTACCAAGGAGTTCCCACCTGGCGGGACCCAGATGGCGGGACCTTTTCTGCTGCAGCCCCTGCCCTCTGGAACATCATTCCTCCTGAGGTTGGCCTCATCCCTGCCTGCCTTCCGGAAGGCTCTTAAGACTTGGTGTTTCCATCAGCCTCGGGGATCGCATCCTGAGCCTGCAAGATGGTTATGTGATGCTAAATGATTGTGTTCTCCCGCATTCTTGGGGTTTTTTAGCCTTTATTTATGCTGTTCATTTTATGTTTTTAATTGTGAATATGTTGTATGCCGCCCAGAGTCACGTTTCATGAGATGGGTGGCTATATAAATCTATGAAATAAACAAACAAAGAAATAAATAAATAAATGAATATGTACATAAATATTTCTAAGTTGTATACATTTTATAAAACTAGAAGATTAATACAGCAGCTGGGAAAGATGGGCACTGTAGTCCAATATCTCTGGAGACATGAGGTTGTAGAAGACTGGTATCTATAGAACAGAGCTTTCCAAACTGTGTGTCGCGACACAAAAGTGTGTCGCCACACACAGTCTGGTGTGTCATCACACAACCCGGAAGTGCTGATCATCATCAGCGCTTTCGGGTTTTCCCGCGGCGACACACCAACGGCGGCGCGCAAAAACCCTAAAGCGGCAGCAGCGCTTCCAGGTTTTTGCACGCTGCCGCAATGGCGGCACTTCCGGGTTTTCCCGCGGCGACACACCAACAGCGGTTGGTGTGTCGCCGCGGGGAAACTTTGGAAAGCCCTGCTCTGTTTGATTTGGACTAAACTCTTATTTTACCTGAGAGGGCAAACTGTAAAAAATATTTCTGAAAAAAATATTTCTGAAAAAAAAATGTGTACTACTGCTTGTTTTGGATACTTTTTATATATATATATAAATTTTATTGAATTTTGAAATACATATTAAAAGTTAGAACAAGAAATAAAAAAAGAAATACAAAGTAAGAAAAAAGTAAAAGAAAAGTGAAGTCAAGAAAAATAATAAACAAAAGAAATATAGAAAATAGATGGCCTCCAATCTGTCTTTGGTCTTTAAGTACAATATTTGCTTTAAATGTTGGTCTTTCATACAATACACAGGAACTTTTCTTTGTCATGTACATTTCAATTTCTATAGTCCAATCTTCTAATCGTCATTGAGGTTTCATCTTTCTAGCAATTCTCCAATAGTCCATCTGTAGTTTCCACTCCTTGAAGTAATATCAATTTAAATGTTCTTAACTGCATCAATTTCCATTTTTACATCCATATTTATATCCTTGATAGAATCCAATTAGTCTTAAAACATATATATAACAAGTAAAGGCCTTATTTTGTATCAACAGTAATTTATATTTTATTTTAATTCTAATAAAATAAAATATATTCTATTCATACATATCCATAAAAATAACCCTAATTTAAACTATAGTCTATATTTAGACTATAATTATACCATAATCTACATCTTCCTACATATGCGGGAGGTTGTGCGGATCCAGAATTGGCCTTTATAGCCACTTACGGATTCACCGTTAAAATTTTACCTTTGGAAGACAATCTTACTCGGCTACGAGTGATCGCCAATGATGATGACATATTTACCTCTTTAACAAATTTTTATATCTACCTACTCCCCTAATACATAACCTAACAACAATTCTCAATAATATTCATACTAGTAATTATAAAAATAAGTCATCCTGTAATAGTATTAATTCTAATTCAAACTCAACATCCCATCCTTCATATATCTCCCTAAAAATTTTTTCTAGTTTTCATATACTCTATAACATCAATTTATATTTATATCACTAATTTTATAATTTTATAACCTTTTATCTTACGATTAAAATATCACATTTTTATACATCCATACAGTTTCTCATATTAATTTTTAACATTTAATATTCCCAACAGTTATATTACTAGTTAGAACTTAATTTATTTAGTACATTTACAAACTCAGTATCCAATTAAAATCCATGGTTTGAATACCTTTATTTCCCACATAGTATTAAGTCTCCTATTCAAGTTATGCCAAAATTATAATATGTAGCCTGTTTTGTTGTGTCTCGTGTAAAATGTCAAAATATTTTTCTTGACCTTTCCCCCTATTTCACAGTATCTATCAAATTGCATGTTCAGTCTTTCTCCTAGCCTCAACTGCCCCAATATGTTTGTACCAAAATTATAGTGTGTAGCCTGTTTTGTTATCTGTCTCATGTAGATTGTAAAAATGTTTTTTTTGAACCAATGTGTTTGAAATTCCCCTTTCTTGTTTCTCCTCTATCTCAAAAAAATTTTCTTCTGCTTCCATTTCTATCTTTTGTTCCTTTTGTTCCTGATCTTGCAAAAATAAAATTTCCAGTGATTTCTTAATTTCTGAAAGAACTTCACAAATCTCCACCTTAAGCTCTTGAATTGCTGTTAAGGTTGCTGTTAAAAAACCCATTCTTCCCCACCCCCTCCTTGTTCTCAGGCTGCAGCAGCGGCCGTTCTAGCCAAAACAAGTAAATAGTCAGCTGATCTGTTCGAGTGGAAAATTACCGGCAAGGTCCATTAAGTAAAATTTTTTTTAAAATAAAGGAAGAAAAATTTCAATAAGCAAAAATAAGCAAAAAGGCAGTATTTCAAACAGTTTATAAAAGGAGAAAGAGAAGATGAATTTCTACCATTATAAAAAGAAAATAAAAATAAAAAAACCAATTCAATAGTTAATCCAGCAAAATATATTCAAAAGATATTTAATATAAACTCTTATATTTCCAAGTGAGACAGAATCTTCTGATAGGTTAGAAAGATAAAAAAGAAAAAGTAAAAAATGCAAGCATTAGTATGCTTCAAACATAAAATCCGTTATATTTCCACCATAATTGTTATAGCAAAGAAAGTACAAAATTTGCCAACATTTTGTGCAAAGTCCAAAGATAGACCTTAGATGATAAAACAATCTAATCTAAAAAATAAATAAATAAAGTGATCTAAAAGCCAGCTTTAGCTCTAACTTACGATTCCCTGGAAGAGCTTGGTGTTTCTCAGGTCGTTTCACTGTCTCCAACCCCTGCTCTCTCCGTAGCAGAAAACTACAAAAAAAGCAGGAGGGGGCAATTCCAACGACCCCATGAGTAATCTTCTGGTTCTCCCCTCTCCAGGGAGAAAACTTCAGTGGTCTTATAATTTATATAGACCACCGCAAACAGGGAAAAGCTAGCACTTTGAAAAATCTGACTTGTCGAGCTGCCAGCTGACTCAGAGTCTCACTTGTTTTGGATACTTCAGAAAATTTGTGCTATTCTCACTTGTAGTTGTAGAGAGTGAGCAAGATTTTTTTTTCGTGTCAGAAGCACCAAGGCGCTTCTGTAGTGAAAGGATTTGCTGGTGACATCACTGTTGCCCGGGGGACGCCCGAGGAGGCTCCTTTCATGTCCCTATGATTTTTCCCACCGGAGTGGTACCTATTTATCTAATCGCATTTGCATGCTTTTTTTGAACTGCTAGGTTGGCAGGAGCTGGGACAAATTGCCGGTAGCTCACTCCGGCATGTGGCTTGCGCTCTTGGGATTCGAACTGCCGAGCTGTCAGCCTTAATGGCTTCTGACTCAGCGTCTTAACCACTGAGCCACTGTGGTCCCTTTGTAAGGAAGATGACCTATATGGAGATATGCAGGAACCATTACCTAGGCAAAAGGGGTGGAAGCATTTTTTAAGTCCAGAACAATGAGGTAACATTCGGATTTGGCTCAGGCAAACACCTCTCTAATTCACTGAACTGTAAGCAGGAGAAGGAGTGCAGCACAATCAGATTTTCAAGATTCTGTTATTATAGCCAATCTTTAAAAAAAAAGTGGTTTTAGCCTTCCTGTGGAGTTGATTTCATGGTTGGTCTACCTGACAGTAGTATATTTATCTTAACTTTAGAATTTCAGCAACTATTACAGTCCAGTGTACACTATATATTTCTGAATGTGGGATCACAGCAAGAGGCAGGCTTAATTTGCCCACTTTCTGTGCCATTATATGTACTGGTAGACAGCCTGTCTCTTATATGGCTTTTTGACCTTACAATTCCCTGACATCCTGGCAGTTTTCTTACAAAGGTTATAGTAGAAGCTTGGTAGTAGAAGTAGAAGCTTGGATCTTCTTACAATGTGAGTTATATGCTGCAAAAAATTATTTTATTCCCAGGTTTCTTTGTATTGCTGCATATAATTCTCATTTTATTTATTTATTTAATTATTTATTGCAAAGTTACATATTTTGCCATTTTTCACTTTAGGGTTACTACTGAGTTGCATTTAACAGGAAAATCAATATATTCTTCTGCTGCACACAGCTACAAATAGTTGACTTGTCTTATCATCAAAATAGCACAGAGCAAGTAGCCAGGATTGTATTTCAAAACCGTGATCGAAGCTTCTCTGAATTGTGTGAGAAGGTTTCTAAGACATTTGTGTTCCATCAAAGTATTTACATACCTAACACATTTGTCCATACTTCTTTAAAAGCCTATTGCCCTTCTGAATGCCTGCTTACACATGCATGACATGACAGTGGTGCATTGACAAGATTTTAAATAAATCTCCACTACCTTATTTGGGGAATGAAATATGCACTATAGCTGTGCTGGTTATTTTTTCTTCTGCCTTACAGTTTCTTGGGCTACTCCCACTATACACTGGCTATCAAGTTCCCATGAATTGAGCATGTACAGATAGTCCTCAGTTAATGATGGTAACTGGGACTGGAATTTCCATTGTAAGCGATGCAGTCATAAAACGTGATGTCATGTGACTGCATTGCTTAGCGATGTTAATCCTGGCACTCCCCACTGCTGTTGTTAAGCGAGGACCTCCTCACAACTTCCTGCCAGCTTGCAATAAGCAAAGTCAGTGGGGAAACTGGCAGGAAGTTGCAAGTCTCAGGCGGCTCATAAACAGTCCGGCGGACAAGTAAGTGGCTGCTACCAGGTGGGGAAGGCACTAGTTCTCCAACCTTTCTGTGATGTCCAGTGCTTCCAGTCATCACGGTTGCTCTTTCCTTCACCACTACCTCTTCTTAATATGAACTAGTATGTGGTCATAAAGCCAACTTTTCCCTGTCAAAGTAATAGGGAAAAGTTGACTCTCCCAGACTTTTCCAAACTTTCCCAAACTCTTGACAATCTGCCTGCGTATCGCTCGTGGTGTTCCATTCTATGAATAATGACACTGCTTCATTGTTAATTTCTGTAATTTTAAAATTATTGTTCCATACCCTAAAGTGAGTCTTATTTTTCTTCAGCCACATGACAGAGAACATCCACTACATTTTTAGTAAAATAAATTACACTTTCATATTGGACACATATACATATAAGCAGCTGTTATTCTAGATGAAAGCTCTCAAATGTTGATAGCTGCTTCTGTATAATTATGTAAATAATTGTTTTAGGTTACTTTTTTAAAGTAGGCACCACATCTTTTTACTTTAAAAAACTGAAATCTCCTCACTTCAGTTTTTAGCTCACATGATTCACTGAAACTTGATTTGTCTCCCTCCCCCCTATAATTCTTTGCTTCAAATTGAATATTATGCAGTTGTTCTTACCTTATTTTTTCAGGTTTCTTTTAGTCCCCACATCCTGCGCAAGAACAATCTTTTTAAATTTATAGGGACTATCTACTCTGTAATGCTATAGTGCACATGGTATCAGGAACAATTGTCTCACTGCCTGTAATTATAGACCTCTGTTTGAATAGGCACACAGAGATGCTGTATACCACCCGTCTCAAGTATTCCCAAGTTAATGTTTTGGAATCTAAGGAATCTCATTTTTCATTTTGACAAGAGTAAGGGAGGCAAATCCAGCATTCTGGGGAAAACTCCTGAACTTTAAGTGAGCTTACTGATGTCTTTAAAGAAATCATCTGATCACCACAGCAACCTGCATTCTTCCTACAACTATTCTTGGGTCCTCACATTCTAAGTTGCCAGTATTGTGATTTTAATTCAGGGACACCCCCCAAAAAAATGGCATCTCCCCAGGACTTTTTGCAAAAATACTATGCAGAATAAATGTGTCAAGATCAGATACTGTACACTTAATATATCTGTTTTACTTAATCCTTCCTAATCTCAAACTAAAAACAGCTTGAAAGTTTTACCTATATCCTCTCCAGTGAAATCAACTATTCTGATTACCATGATTTCTGCAACCTGAGAGGACCAAATTTATTTTAAAAACTAGCAAACAGAATTCCTGGACACAAAAATATTGCTCATCTCTATATTATATAATAATTTAATTTATATTATAAAAGTGAAAAATTAATTTTCCCTCAAACAAATGGTAACATATTGGACATCAAAAAATGCAAAATGTAGCAAAAATTTCATTACGTTGTAGTCCCTTACTTAACTATGCCAAAAAAATCATGTGCCATAAGTATTTATGGTAGATCCTATATATCTATATCTACACACACACACACACACACCATAGACATAACTGCCAAAATACTATAACAGTACTAACAGTCACGATTCAAATAATACATTTATGGAATCAATAATCTCTTTATATGATGAACTAATGTAAAAAATAAGAGAGCCAGTTTGGTGTAATGGTTAAGGCATCAGACTAGAAACCGGGTGGCTGTAAGTTCTAGTCCCGCCTTAGGCACAAAGCCAGCTGGGTGACCTTGGGCCAGTCACTTTCCCTCAGCCCTAGGAAGGAGACAATGGCAAACCACTTCTGAAAAACCTTGCCAAGAAAACTTCAGTCTCTGAGAACTGGACAGGATTGAGTGGATTAAAAAAAAATAGAATGTATATTTGATACTCAGCAATTGCTGGAATTCTTTCCGAATAGCTTCTTAGTAGCTGAAAATAAAATCTTGTGCCAGTCCCTCTCTCTCAGCCCTAGGAAGAAGAAAGCATGGGCAAACCACTTCCAAAAATGCTGCCAAGAAAACTGCAGGGACTTGTCCAGGAAGTTGCCAGGAGTCAACATTGATTTGAAGGTGCACGCACACACACATACACACTGTAAAAAGTACTACAAAATTATGTTCATGAAGTCACCAGAAGTTGAGCACAACTCAAAGGAGGTTTTACTTTTTGTTTTAAAATAAATACAGGTAGTATTAAGAGCTGCTTATTCAGCGACCATTCAAAGTTACGACAGCGCTGAACAAGTGGTACTTACGACCGGTCCTCAAAGTTCCAGCTATCCAAGCACCCCTGTGGTCATGTGATCACGATCTGGGTACTTGGCAACCGATTCGCACTTACGACAGTTGCAGCGTTCCAGTTCGCCAAATCTTGTCAAAAATTGGTGCAATGAAAACAGAGTTCAGAGCTGTAAATCTGAATGGTGTGTATTTCTGATGGCTTTAGGGTGAGGATTTAAGACTGCCCTATTCAAATCTATCTATCACGGTGCTGATCTACTGAAACATGGAACAGTACACTACAGGAGAGTGGTGCTACTATAGCCCTCAGTGCCAATGATCGGTCCAAAGCTCTAGCAAAAGCAGTTGGTTCCTCTCTCAGCAGATTCTTGGGTAGGGAAGAAAGCTCTAGCAAAAGCAGTTGGTTCCTCTCTCAGCAGATTCTTGGGTAGGGAAGAAAAGGAGCAGAGAAAAAACAGCTACCAGGAAGAGGAAGTGAAGAAGACGCTGCCAGCATGCTGTCCTAATAAATTACTTCTGAGGGAATAAATTCTGCAGCTGTGCAATACAGGGACCGTGTAGAGAAGGATAGGGAACCAAATGGAAGGTAATACTTGCCTGGCTTGAACAATGGATAGATCCAGCTACACAACCGCAATAAGGAAGGAAGCCTCAGTGGCCAACATACTGGGGGAAAACAGTCCTCATAACAGAAGCATTTTCTTGGAAACAAATGTCATGATCTAAGACAAAATTAAATCTAGCTCTACTCAAAAAAGCATTACCTCTCCCAACCAAACAATACGAAGTGCACCTACTGGGTAAAAATAGGACAACACTGTTTCATGGACAGATGCATAACACAGTCTATCAAAGTGTACTCCAAAAGACCATATGGCACATGGTCCTTGCACAATCAAACTGGCAAATGTATATTTGATTGCATCTAAATCATTGGTATTACCACAGAATAAAAGTCATCTCAATATATAAGGCAGAAAAGAAAGAATGTGATAATTTCTAAAGCCAAGATACACCAAGATCCAATAAATTTATAAGAAGTCACACCTTTTATCATGGAAGGTAAAATTTTGCTGCTGTTCCCATGTGGATTAGAAATGGTTAGAATTATTTAGCATAACAGAATAAAGGCATGCTCTTTATGGACAAATTCTGGCCCCAAGAACAATTCAAGGTTGAACACTGGCTCAATTAAACACACCCATTCAATTATGGTAGCAAGCCATAAGTTATAAAGAGTTACTATTCTGGAGATATTGGTCTCCAAACGTTCTGAGCTAATGGGCATATTTTGAGATTGTGGGCTCAAAGAAAATGGCTGCCATTTGTGACTTGCCCATTCTCAAAATGGCTGTCACAATAAGGTTTCCTGTGTGGAGATGTATCTGGAGATCATTCTAAATGCCAAGTCCCTTTTTAATTTCTTTAAAATTAAATAATTGTTCACCTGAATGGGGTGCCACTGGATGCTTTTGGATCAGTTGTCCCCCTCTTTGAAGTATGCTTCCTACTTTTTGTGTTATTAAAAGAAATGTTATGACGAAGGTATCAAAGCCTGTAGAATATACATAGCAGAGCTAAATCAGAATTTGCATTTAGTTTCTGAGGTACACAGTGAAACATGAAGATCATCTCCTTGATACCATACTGGTATCAAGCAAGCAGGAAGGTCAGCTGCCTTGTACTCCTGGGCTTCATATCACCCAGCTAAAGCTGTAAAGGCAATACAGGGAAAGAGTGAAAACTGTGTTTTGCACATCATACTAAAGAGAAAGAGTAGAAAATGGGTGCAATTACAAGTTGGCAGTTCCATAATGCTATTTGATCTCACTATTAATATGCACTGAGACATTGGTTAAATGAAGTAATAAAAGAAGATGACATTTTCCAGAACTCCTATGATCTTCCAATATATGTCTTTTCATTCCAACTCCTCTTAATACAGCAGGAAGGGGAAAACTAAAACAGTCCAATCAGGACTGCATATATTTATAAGATATCTTAATCACTCAATGGTCAGCATCTTTTTCAAGGCTCATGAATTTTGCACAATGATGTGGGTGCTTTGGGGGCAATGCTAAATCTTGCAGGGGTGGGCAACCTAAGGCCCCAGGACCACATAAAGCCTTTTCTGTGGCCCTTGAAGCTACAAGTTTCCCAATCTGATATCATTTTTGTTCTCTGTTCTAAAGTAGGAACTACATGAAAACTAAAGGCCAAGCTGTAAATAGGACTTAGCATAAGGGTGTTAAAAACCAAAATTCCTACTCCCACAAACCCAGAAAAATTCCAGAAAATTGTTGCTGTGACATGAACTTGTCCATCCTGCCCATCACGTGTGGCTATCAAATCTGGACTGTAAAAATCCAGAGCAACACTAGGTTACCATAAAGTCTTTTTGCTGCCATTGTGGGGAGGGGAGGTCTGGATTTTTGCAGCCCAAATATGGTAGCCATTCCATAATAGCACTTCTCTTCCACCAAAATATGAAGTGTCCCTCAAGCCATTCCTCCCTAAGAGAGAAGCCTGAGCAGACTTGGGGGAGCCCTAAGACCGAAATAGAAACACAAAAGGTGAAGGGGGAGCCCAGAACAGACCAATGAGCATTATTATTGGCTTTGAAATGCCGACTACGGGAGAGAGAAAACATGCAATGATTCCTTTCACATCCCAACTACTTTGGGAAATTAGACCAGTAGGACTTCCACCACCCTGTTCTTTACTCCAGAAAAGGGGAAACTCCAGGACTGTAGCACAAATAGTACTGCAAGGGCCGTAGTGAAGACTATTCTAGGCATCAGCCACATGAAGTTGCTCGGACTCTCTCAGAGTTGGACTCTGACTGGACGGGTCCCACTGAGGGGACTCAAGCACTGTTTGGCCCGGTTAGCTAGTAAGAATTTGCACTTGTGACTCCCAAGGAGATGGACAGGATCCTCCAGACTACTAATCTGATCACTTATTTACTGATTAGATCCCACCCCCTCTCCTGGTTTGTTAAGGCTGCCCTGATTCTCCTTGATCTCTCGGTGGTCTTGGATACTATCAACCACGGTATCCTTTTGGACTGCCTGCGGTTTGGGAGGCACTGTGCTTCAGTGGTTCTCTTCCTTTCCTTGTGTTCAGTTCTAGTCAGTGTCAATGGTGTGTGTATGTGTGTAAGAGATCAAGCCTGGCACCCCTGGCATGCAGTGTGCCTCAAGGCTCAAGGCTCCTACCCCTTCTCTTTAATATCTACTAGACAACCCATGACCCGTTGGGTGATTTTTTTTCTACACATAATATAGGCTTGTGCCAATTCCACTCCCCTCACAACCCTCAGGACAGCCCAGGTGAAGGCTCCTCCTCCTCCTCCTTCTACTCCTCCTCAGCTGACTTGAGGAACTGCCTGCCACTTTGCTGGGGGGAGGGGATTTCCCCATTGACTTTGCTTGTGGGAAAGTGGCAGGGAGCGTTGGAAATCCTTCCTTCCTCCCTCCCTCCCCCTTCCTTCCTTCCTTCCTCCCTTCCCTCCCTCCCTTCATCCATCTTCCTTCCTTGCTTCCTTCCTTCTCTCCTTCCTTCCCTTCCTTCTTTCCCTCCCTCCCTTCCTCTTCCTTCCTTTCTTCCTCCCTTCTCCTCCCTTCCTTCACTCTCCCCGCTTCCTTCATCCATCTTCCTTCCTTTCTTCCTTCCTTTCCACATATAATATAGGCTTGCACCGTTTGCCCTCCCCTAATGACCCTCAGGAGACCCCCGGTGAATCCTCCTCCTTGGCTGACCTGCGGAACTGCTTGCCACTTTGCTGGGGGGGAGGTGGAACAAAGGAAGCGGTGGACTGCAAGGAAAACTGCACCCCTGGTCTCTATTCTGGCATGTCCCCAAGGGCCCCCTCCCTCCAGGGAGGAAGAGGGCTCACCCATCGACTGCCAGCACACACCCCCAGCCAGCCCTACCTCACCAGCAGGCATCCGAGTCACTCCCTCATCCTTCCCTCACTGCCCACCACCGTTAAGAGATTTCAAATTTCAGCCTCGGTTCCAAAGCAGCCAATCTCCGCTCAGCCACCGGGCCTTGCCGCCAGCCAATTGGGTGCAGGGGCCAGAGGGAAGTGGGAAAGAGCTCGGGGATACACCTATGATGATCACGTGACCTCAGCTGACTGCAGCAGTGGGGTGGCACGGTAGTGCTGAAGCGGCCACAACTTTCTGAAATTTCAATCCCACAGGAGTCATGGGTCCTGGATTTTGGACACATTCTGTAAGTTAGCCCACTTGAGGTACCTTGGTTGTTTTGCCCTATGATGCACTGTTTTGCAGAACTGAAGGTTATAAACTATCAAACAGACACGGGCGTTTTAGTAGTATATAAAGCCTCTGGTTGAGGTCACCTGTTGCTTCAGGGTGAAGTACCCCCACAGTGTTCTGATAATCTCAACCCCAGTCTGTTTAAATTATGCTGCCAGTGAGGTGTCCCAGTGTCTGGAAGCTGTGAGGGTCTGGATGGGGAGAAAAAGGCTCAGCTTGACCCTGCTAAGACTGAGTGGCTGTGGCTATTTGGACTCCCTGGATCCAGTGATCATCCATCCCTAGTCTCGAGTGGGGTGGCACTCAGATCCCACCCCTCCTGACTTGACTTGCTAAGGCTCAGCGGGGAGGGGACTACTTGGGGTTGGTGTGTAATTTAGGGGTCTTCGTCAACTTGCAACTCCTGCTCAAGGAACAGGCAGCAGCGGTGGCCAAGAAGGCCTTTGCACAGATTTATCTTGTGCAACAATTGTGCCCTTTTCTGGACAGAGAAACCTATTGCTTTAATAGAACTGAACATGGATAAGACAATCTGCATCACAAAGACAAAGGAGGTATGGAATTCAGAGGCAGAAATCCTAAATAGGAGTATTCTACTCTGAAATATTTTATTATAGATCCTTCCTGTATATCCTTTTAAGGGAACCATGAGGTTCTTTTATAGCAGTGCAACATTTTTAGTGAAATGAAACTATGTGGTAATCTGGATTCAAAATATTTATGTATCTCCTTGGTAGCTATATTTTAGCCTATATTTTAGCCCATTCAGAAAATAAAACATTGTTTGCACTTAAGTAAATCTTCACCTGTATTATAACCCACAATTAGATAACGTCAAGAAAATATAGCAAAATACATTTCAAAATAAACTATGATCAACCTGCAGGCAAGCTTCGTGTTAGCCGTTTTGGATCTTCACTCTGAAAAGTCCTAGCAGTCTGTGGAACAATCCCTATCCAAATACTATTTTGATTGGAACAACGTTGCATTGATGAAATATAATTAAAAACTATTTCAGAAACTATTTCCTTAAAACATTCTAGTAAAAATTAGCAAAAAAATAGACTCCCCTGCTGACTTCAGAAAAACTGATAAATTCTCTTTGATTGAAACTGATAAATATTAGGCTTATTTCAAGATAAACATTCCTTTATCTTCTTAAAGACTCGATTAAAGAGGAGGGTGAAACAGCCAAACACGCACACCTCTCTACTGGACAAGACAAACACAAACGTAACCCACAGATCTTGGAGAGCTCTTAATGCAGGAGATTTTCCAAGGATCCTTGTCCTACTCTACTGCATTTCATACTTTTGCTCTTACGACTTTCACAGAACCCAGTTCCTCTGGGTGAGGAAGCATCATCTATTTGAAAACAGAAGTGGTAGGCCAGGGTTGAGTTTGAAGCACAGATGGGTAGCTGATTTAGCATGCTAATTTCTGGGATATGGCAGGGCAGCTATAAGGAGACTGGTGTGGAGGAACAGAAGCAGGAAAGATTAGGGAAGCAGCATGGAATACACTGGGGACAGCATTGTGGCTTTCCCTAATTTTCCCAAAGCGAGGAAGAGTTAAAAACAGGAAGCAGCATCAAATCTGGTATTGCCCGGCTATCAGGACCACTGTGTTGGAGTTCTGGTTTATACTTCCTCCCCAGACCAAGGCGGCACTCAACTGAAACCAAATCCTCAGGTTTTCTAAGTCAAGCCCCATGCCATGATGCAAATATATGGAGGTAATCAGCCTTTGACTTCACACCTGAACAATACCATTTTCCTCCCAAGGACTTTACATTTGTATTCATCTTCTTATAGCCACAGGATTACAATGCTCAGGAATGTCACAGATGGGGAGCTGCTGATGGGAAAGCAGTTTTGTCTTTGGAAATAGCATCAGCACTTTGGCAGTGTGCAAGTTCTGTGCTAAAAGGAGTTCCTCCAGTGTCTGAACTGGTTGATCCTGCTCCAGAACTCCACCCCATTATTAAAATGTATTGCTCAAAACAAACCAATCACTATTTACATCTGACACTCCCACCGATGTATTCAAAGAATCTCACTGTAGTATCAGAGGGAACAGAAACTGCATGTCTACTAAAAACCAAATCCAGTTTCGGCAGCACACACACTCAGAAAACACCCTTGATTTGTTTCTGTAATGATATTTTTAATTTAGCAGAACGTGAAGGAGAATCTGGTTCAGATTTGCCTAACACAATGCATTAAGAGTTTACAGGTTGCCATTCCTGCATCTCACAGGTTACTGAGAAGCTAATAGACTGATCTTGTACACTTCATTGTGCCACACTTTAACTGTTGTTTATTAAATAAACTATAATCTGACTAGGCTCACATAAAATGGTAAACCACATCCACAGTTTACAAACCATCATGGCTAGGTTCAGACAATACCACAAGCTACATTATGGCAGAGCTTGAAATGAAATGTGAACCAAACCATAGCACCTTGATAGAATGTTCTCATGTGATCCAGGATGCTTGTTGGTGCTGGAGACATGGCTGGAGTTAGCCTTCCGCCAGTCCAGAGGTGTAGTTATGGAACCTGCTGCATGACTTTGACCCAGCCACATTCTCAACCCAACCTTCCTCACAGGATTGCTGTGAGGATAACATTAGGATATCCAACTAGGATAACTTAAGCTGTCTGAGAAAAGATAAAGTATAAATGCTAATCATCACCTTCAACATCATCTAGAACTATTAATGTACTATGGGCTAGTCAGCAATGTCTTATCTTTCTATGAAGCTCTCCACTGAGACAGCAGTGCTTTGCATGCCTAGATAATTAATCATTAATTAAGAGTTAAGCATGCAGTGATCCATGTGATATATTCAAAGCAATGTAGAAAATGGTTATTACAACGAGATACAAGGTAGCTGTCCCCTAAGATCTCAATCAGTAGCTGTGTTTCTGTCAGTCATCAGTCCTGCATCACAGCCCTGATAAGTCAATGTAACTTACCCTAGCTAGGTTTGCATGTGACACCTAGCTATAGTTGTGGTTTGTGTGCCTTTAGCTTAGTATGTTGTGTGAGCCAAGCTTAATAAAACAAGGTTATAATGTGCAAATATAGTTCAATAAACCATGCTTTAGCTAATCACGGCTTTGTGCAACTCTGAAATCCAGGCACAGAAAAAAGCCAGTAGCAAGTAGATCGCGAAGCAGAATCTCACGAAGACCACTTCCTAATAAAATCCTAGGAAGATATTGCAATATCTCTACATTCAATTATCTTCTGCTAGTCATTATGCTCCCTATGAATACAAACAGTTTCAGCCAGTCATGCAGTAAAGATCAGAAAGAATTACATCCGTAAACAGGCTAAATGAAGCTTTAGGGACCAAGACCACCCTCTGTCTACCTGCATATCTCCTTCTAGCTGTCAGGACATGACAGCCTCCCACCACCTTAATTAGGCTTCATCTGAACGAGAATCTCTTGTCTTCCCTACAGACTTAAAGATAATAAAGCAATCAGCTCTTCTGTTTGGGATGACATTTACTTGTTAATCTGCAGCAAGCCATGTTCAGAAATTCTAGCTGTGTTCAGCCAAGACAAATGAAGTACTATTAAGGAAGAAGGGAAAAATGGTTTCTGTATCTCCAAACTTTAAAGCAGTGTTTCTCAACCTTGGCAGCTTGAAGATGTGTGGACTTCAACTCCCAGAATTCCCCATGCTGGCTGGGGAATTCTGGGAGTTTGAAGTCCACACATCTTCAAGCTGCCAAGGTTGAGAAACACTGCTTTAAAGCATGGTTTTCAGTGATGATTTGGTAATATTCTAGCCTTCTTCAGCATCTGTTATCTTGCTTTCTACACTAAAATAAAAACTTACTGTGATTAGAACAGAGTTTGCTTTCCTGCTCCAATTTCATACATGCAGAACTCAACTTTTATAAGCAGTAACCTCTGCTTCAGTGGGTGAATTTGCACCTCTCCACAGTAGAGACTTCTGATGTGCTGCAGATGCAGATTTTCAGACATCCCTAGTAGAGGTGATAAGACTTCTATCAGTGCCACAGTGAGAGCCATCAGGATGAGTCACAGTAGAGGAGAAGTGGGATTATGTTGGCGGTGGGTGCCAAGTATTCTCCATCCTCCCCTGTAATTATTCCACATGTGTAGGCAAGCGATTGTAGAGGCAGCAGTGGTGAGGGGGAGGCTGATAGTTCCTTCCACTCTCATTAAGTGTAATCATCCCAAGGGTGAGTGCTAGTAATCGTAGATCCCTGGAATCAAAGCCATTTTAAGCAGTGTGGCTTTGGAAAAGTGAACGTATGAAAATTGGGGACCCAGGTCATTTAATACATTAAAATTAAATTAAGGTCATTGTGTGAGTGTCTGGGTATGTAGGAACACACACACACACACACACCCTGCAGAAAGCAGTCAAATAAACAGAAATAATGGCAAAGGCACTTGGTGGATTCCGAAGGCAATTAAATCCACAGAGCACAACACAGGAAGAAGAGTTAGTGCAGACAGAGCCAACCTTTGTTATAGTTGGAATACACTTAAAACTACAAAATTAAAATCTTATATATTGGAGGGTAGACAAGGAGGTTCTATTGACCTTGCCAAGAAACCCACTGGTTCTATTTCTTTTGTTCTAAAGTTTTAAAGTAAAATTCAGGTGCTAAGGAGAAACTCAGTATGAAGGACCGGCCTCTAGGTGCCTGACATTTTTATTTCCCATTATACTTCTTGACCACAGGAGTCAGAGGCATTCTTAGGTAGTAAAGATGGAAGTCCACTAGAAGACAGTGCTGCACTTTGAAGGGGTCCCAGATGCACATATGAAAAAGGAAGGGAAGGGCAGATCTTACTGTCTCTGCTTGGCAAGGAGAGAAACGAGGGAGTGGCAAACGGACAACCCAATATGACAAGGGGAGGAAGCAGCAGCATGACTCAGAGGAGAAGGTACATCAGGAGACCAGAGCTATACTCCCTGGGTGGCAGAGACTAACAAGAAGTGTTAGGCAGACTTGCATAGTGACCAAGTGGGAGAGAAGAGAAAATAGAGAACATGTTATTATGATAGAGAAAAAAGTTAATGCTATATGGGAATGAATCTTGTGCAGAACCCAGAGAGAGAGAGAGAAAATGGGCTTAACTTCTAGGCCCCTGTCCCCACCTCTGCCCTATATTCAGGTTTCTTTTCTCTTTCTTTCTTTCTCCTTTTCTTCCTTTTTTGCCTTTTTGTGAAATGGGCGTTTGTGACTGGATGCACCCACCACAGCAACTACTTTCTAAAAGCACCTAAGACTCTTCAAAATTCCAAAAATGCTCCCATGCCCAACAAGACTGGAGAACCCTGATGTATGCAACCATAACAGTATCCTTTTCTTCGATAAATATGCACAAAATTTACCGTATGTTTGTGTAACTTCGTCTAGACTGCGAAACTAAGTAGTGTTGACCCTGGTTAGTATTTAGATGGAAGATCACCAGAAAACATCCTGAAAGAAGGCAATGACATACAATTTCCAGACTATTATCAGAAAATAGCTTGATCTAAAGGAGACTTTACATCACACTGTAAATGAATGGGTGGATTACAAAAAGCAGAAGATTGTAGACAGATTTGAGGGAAGGGCAATGGTATGATGACGACTAGGCTTTACAATATCTATTCCATTAATTACTACGATTTTACATTGCCCCAATTATGTGTATGTTATTTTCAATAAAGAATATACACATAATTTGGACAACGTAAAATCATAGTAATTAATGTCAATACTGCTACTCAGAAAAGGAAACAGAATCCATATTGGCAACATACCCAATCCTGGAATATAACTACTATGATAAAAGAGTAATCCATTTACATTAATTCTCCCAAGATTTTAACAAGAAATAAACTGCAGGAAGGCGGGGGGTTGGGAAGAAGTATCCAGATTGCAGTGAGGAATCTTCCTATATCCATTATATTCAGTATAGGTAGCAAAGATAACTGTTGGAAGATCCCAACTTCCAATGTCCATCTCTCCAGGCTAAAAGATGGTAAGAAACCAGCCACTATCTTGATATTATTACACAGTTTTTCTAGTTTTGCTTTCCATAGGTGTGAATTTGGGAATGCAGATATTCAAGTGAGACCATTCTTAAAAGCACCAGTGATCAACAGGGTATTTAGTCAGTCACTGGAAAGGACTAAACAGCAAAAGCAACATGAACTGCATCAGCAATTTTGGAAACAGGCAGATTTCTGCCAAGCAAGCTTAAGAGAACTTCCCTATCTGGCATGCTGCACATTCTGTTTCTTATTTCTTCTAGAACATTGTTTCTCAAAATGTGGTCCAAGGACCCGTGGAGGTCCCCCAAGACCCTCTCAGGGGTTCACAAAATCAAAATTATTTGCCAGCCTATGTTGAAAAATAATACAATATTAAAATCCCATCAAACAACTGTGAGAAGTGGCAGTGGCAGTGGCAGTGAATGCGTCAATTTCAATTTTTAATATGGTCAATATCAATAAATATAACCCATACAAACAAAAGCCCTTTTGGGGTCCTCCATAATTTTTTAAAGTGGGAAGGGGTCCTGAGAGAAGAAAGTTTAAGAAACACTGTTCTAGAAGTTAGGCTTAGGGCTTGCATTAGATGCCTTTCTTAAACTTCCTAGCTGAAGCTGTTCTTGCTTTGCTTCAGATCGATTCCTAGCAGGAAGATGCTAAGCAAATGAATGCCACTCATAACCAAATAGTTGAGGGGGGGGGGAAGCTTTCCAGCTCAAGATCAAAATATTGCTTCTTTCCTTGTCATTAGAAATGACACAGTGTATTCATGTTCTCTGTTCTTATAAGCAGACACTATGGCACATTCACCACCAAACGAAAATAAAATATGGTTTTAGAACAGAAGTCACCACTGTTGCTTACTGTTCAAGCAGCTTAAGCAAATGCCCAGATGACATATCTTAACACATCCAGAAAATAGTCTTCTGAATTTAAAGCATATCAAGGGGATTCCCAGGTTGTCAGTAGATTAAAAATGCATACTTTATTCCAGCGGTCCCCAACCTTTTCGTCACCAGGGACCGGTCGTGGAAGAAAATTTTTCCATGGACCGGGGGTGGGGGCAGGGTTTGCAGGTGGGAGCCAATTGCGCACACTGGAGGGTGGGGTTTGCAGACGGGAGCCAATCGCACGCACCGGGGGTGGGGTTTGCAGGGGGAGCCAATCACGCGCACCGGGGGGGCAGGGTAATCGTGTGCACCGGGGGGCGGGGTTTGCAGGCGGGAGCCCCGCGGCCCACTTCCTAACAGACTGCGGCCCACTAGTGGGCTGCGGCCCACAGGTTGGGGACCCCTGCTTTATTCTGAACTTTTAAAATTCCATGGTAATTATATATTGTATAATAGCCTTAGATTAAAAAAAAACAGAGAAGGAATACGCTAACGCTCTTCAAATATCTAAAAGAATGTCACACACAAAAAGGTCAGGACCTGTTCTTTATCATTCCATAGTACACGTCAGATATAGAATAATGGATTAATGTTACCAGAAGGCAGATTCTCTGTGGGCATTAGAGAAGACATGCTAATAGTAAGAGCAGTTCAGCGGTGAAAGATGCTGGGCTCCCAGGCACTGGACATGCTCAGGGAGAGGTTGTACAATCTGTCTGGGCTGCTCCAATTTGGTGTACGAAGCAGGGACTTGGACCCAATGGCCTGAGTCGCTCATTCCAACTCTGTGTCTCTATGAATATCATCTCATGTACAGCAAGAGTGAAACCACCCTCAAAGAACCAGTAAAAACAGCTACGATGCATACAATTCTCCATCCTCTTTGCCATCAAAATTGCTCTTAAGTCTAAACAGCAGAAAACGTATTGTAGAAGAGAAGGCACAGCAAGACATCACTCTTTCTAACATACATCATAAATCCAGGTTGAGAGGTGTTTCTGTGAATCCCACAGAGAGAAGAAACTAACCAGAGCAGTCCACTGATAGAGTAGAGCTGTGTCTGCACCTAAGCAATTCTGGCGACCCAAAAATAATTCCAAATAATCCAAAGGTTGGTTTTCAGTTTCAAGGCAGTTGAAGATTCCAGTTCCAATCTGAAGCATGAAGAAGCTCCTTGCAAGGCTAAACGGTTCTGACAGTCCCAAGAAGGATATGTTTAAAAAGATAAATGAAGGCCAAGATTTAGCAAACCTCTTTTCAGTTAAGAATAGCTGCTGCATGAGATACCGCCAGAAATGTCCTTCTCTGTACAAGCATTGCCACACAAGGCAGCACCAAGTCTGTCAAGACATGTTTTTCCTTTAATTTCAATATTAGGAAGGAAAATATCAGGTTGTCATGGAACCAAGTTCACTTCCTTTCTCAGAAGAAAGGACTTTGCACAGGTTTTTCAGACTTTTTATAGCTGAATGAATACATCAGTTTAAAATAAAACAAAGTGGAAAAAGATTGCTTGGATTTGCATCCCCTTAACTTCTCAGCATGGTTTTCAAGAAAGCTGAGGCTTAAGCAAAGGCTGGCTTCATGCATCATATTTAAAATGACATGGTTTGTTTAGAGTAATATATGCAAACCATGGCTTAGTGCAATGCATGAACCTAATCTGAGTGAAACTGCTACTATCCCTAGTGATTAGGGGATAGAGGTCAAATTAGAAGAGGTCCAAGACCAGGTGTTTTTTTTTAAATATCTTACTATCAATATTTATAAGGAAGAAAAATGTTGGTAGAATTTCTAATTCATTTTGACCTTATAATGCTTTTGTAAAAATCTGTTTCTATACTTGGCTTATATAAATGGAAGCAAAGGGAACACTGGATTTGAGATCACTGTCTCAAAAACAGCATTTCAGTGCCCCCCACTGATGGCTGAACTCCAATCACCATTTTAAAATAATAATAATTAAATTGGGTGCAATGGTGCATCAACTGTCCTTGCAGATAAATTGCAGACACATTGTAAAGTTTCTACAGTTTGCAGCATCATAGCTGCTGCAATTTTCAAGTTGTAATTTTAATAGTTTCATGAAATAATTAGAATCTTTTGATTTGGTGGTCTATGAATCTAAATAAACAATAAAAAATATGATTAAAAATAAGCAACAAATACCAGTTCTGATCCTCTCCTCTGAAGCTTTCAGCTTAATCTTGGATGCTCCTTTCCCAGCTATAATTGAGCCTGTATCACACACACACATCTCTTTTTTCCTTCTGCAACATAGTTCCCTCCAGATTTGTTAGATCACATTTCACATAATTCCCAGCTGGCATGACCAAAGGCACATCTGAATATGATCAGGCTGGCTTATATTGTCCTTTATTGATCTTGCTTCTTCTTCCCTTAGCTGTTCCCAGAAAATAGATTTAGAGTTATGCTCAGAGCAGAGACATATGTGTTGTTCTTGCTGCAAGAGACTCACATAGTACCCCTCCAGAAACTGTACTCCCTATATGCTATATGTCTATGAAGGTTCTCAGTCATCCAGGTGGAACAGTCTGTGGCTTGAATCATGTCAACTGGATTTCTATTTTCTTAGTGGAAACGTTTCACTCCTTATCCAAGGAGCTTCTTCAGTCTGAGTAAAGTTAGTAAGGGAATCCTTAAATATTTAAGGATTCCCTTACTAACTTTACTCAGACTGAAGAAGCTCCTTGGATAAGGAGTGAAACGTTTCCACTAAGAAAATAGAAATCCAGTTGACATGATTCAAGCCACAGACAGTCCCTATATGCTACTAATGGTATCTATACTAGTAACACAACAACAAGAAGCTTGGTATCACTATTTAATCATCCATGAGAAACTGAAAAGGAAAGTCAGATAAGAAAAAAGACTTTAATAGATTGTATTGTATATTTATTTGCTGAGTTCATACATGGCTTTATGGTATGGCTTAAC
This sequence comes from Charina bottae, assembly GCA_023362775.1. NCBI lineage: Eukaryota > Metazoa > Chordata > Lepidosauria > Squamata > Charinaidae > Charina > Charina bottae. The sequence goes on along the minus strand of JALMGJ010000002.1, from coordinate 133,606,068 downwards.
TATGGTTAATGGAATAACTGCAATCAACTGGGTTCATGCAATAAGCAAACTCCAAAAAACAAAAGAGCTGTTATTTTGCTTTAGTCCACTGTACAAATCCAGCCATTTTATAGTATTTAGCAATGGTCGCTTTGCTATTTTCCTTATTTGCTAAATCTTCCAGTGGCAGCAAATTTAATTTGGCAGGAAAATCTTATGCACTGAAAAAAGCTTGTAGATCATCTGACAGCACAACAGAGTTCAATGACGCTTCCGATCCAGGTAAGTTCAGATACCTGACGCAACGTTACTAGCAGCTGCTTTCTGTACAAAGTAAGTCCAGTAAAGACTGGTATGTCCTATACGTGAAGATCCTGTTTGCTTTTCCTCCTCCTTTCAAAGTAGGGGAGCCTTAAGCTATTGCTCTACCACCACCACAGCTACATCTCTTCGAAGAGTCCTGAGAATGAAGCAAACTATTTATAGAAATATGAATCTGCCAATACAGGAAGAGCAAGCAGGCTCACAATAGCACTGTGCCTGAACTCCCAGAGAAACAGTTAGCTTTCCTACAACCATGCCATTAGCGCAGCTCTTCAAGAGACAACAACTTGAACTGCAGCAGCAGCAGCAGCCATCATTCAGAAGCAATGGCCAGCATGCTTGATTTTGGGTAACTGGCAAATCCAGTTCCCTTATTCAGCCTCATTTCCCTTCCTGTTTGTTCAACTTAAGCACTCATAATCCTTAGCCATCCAGCTCACCCTCAGCACACTTATTAGTGCAATCTTTTGGAAAGACTATTCATTCAGGCGGCTAGTATGAAATCCATCAACATGATTTCCAACCCCAGTTAAAATACTTTTATGAACTGGGATAAAATATGATTTAATAAGTAATGGCACATTTGATCAAATTCAAAAATACGCTTCGGAGGTAAAAAAATGAATGCTTTTCAGAATTAGTCTGGTTCTCCCATAAAACTAAGCCATCATGTGTATTCTTATAACATGTTAATGTCAACCAACTACAATGGTTTAACACATGCCATTTCCTTAACTCCATCTTGTATGGCTCCTTAACCATGGTCAATAGCTTTTCTATGGTTAAATGGCAAAGGAGCTGCCATTTCTATTGGGCAGAGATCAGAAATGGAGGCCACTCCTGGTTATGTTAACTAGAAAAGTCACCAACCATGGCTAAGGAGCCATGTGTGATGGAGGTATGAAGACAATGTTCCTATTCATGGAACCACCTGGAGAGATTTAACATATCAGGCAAACACACCCATAATATGGTCTGTTAGTTCTTGGCTTAATATGATGTGTGAACTCATCCCAAGAAACAATTATTACAAGCTGAGTTTGTTCACCATCCTAAAACAAGTAGGCTATGGTGCCCTTCACTTTCAGAATGTGGCCTTGACCTGCCACATAAAGTCTAGTGCAATGCTCGAGCTTACAGACGTTGTAGATACCTGCACTAAACATAATGTCACTTGTTTGGATTAGTATGATGTATGAACCAGCCCTAATGATGTACAAATCCTGGTTTACAATTTAGCATTGAATTAGTCACATCAGTACAACTTATTGGGCAAACTGTGGTTAAAACAAATTGCACTATTCGTAAAACCAAATCTCCTGCCATAGAAAAGTATATTTACCATGATATTTCTTATAAGTGGGTTCAGTGTTAAAAGACACCCTTCCCTGACTTAGTACCTTCCAACTATGTTGGATCACAACTCCCATAAACCCCAGAAATATATTTGGTTTCTTTGTTGATGGAAATTATAGGAGTTATATCTCTCCTATAAAATGTACAAAAAGCACTCTGAATACTTATATACACTTTACTAATGCTTGATAATTAAACTAAGATATTCCCATAAGTAGCATCCCCATCTCAATAGCTTTCCATGAAAGGCAGCGAAAAAGATCCAAATAATGAAAATGACCAGCTATATATACTGTATGTATTCTTAAGACATGTCAATAAGAATAACATAGTTCTCTATGTGGCTGATAGCTAGAATGTCAGGTCTAGGAATGCAACTTCATTCTCAAGGTCACTTAAGGCTCATTTGACGTATATGCGCAACTCTTTCCTTTTGTATTGCTGCAATCACACCTCTGAGGATCAAACCCAACATTACTGTTGGTGATGCTACTGGAAAGTGAGCAAGTTGACCACAGCTGTGCAGGAGATTAAGTGTGGTGTGAAATAACAAAGCAAGTAAACAAGATGTGAAAAGCTTGACTGTTTCTCTGTCAACATTAAACCCTGGTTTAGTTTGGCTGCTGGCTGAATCAAGGCATGGAGTAGATATGAACAGTGCGTATGCCAGGAAAAAACTTTAAGGACTATAATGAGCATTTGCAACTATTTTTTTCTACAACTAAAAAAGGGATATTTTCAACACCAAGAAATATTTCAGTGTAGCAACCTAATATTACACAGTTTTGATTTAGGGATAAACTTAATATTCTGTTCTTAACATGTAAGACAGTGACACCCTTTCTCTATCTTACTTGCCAAACATATCCCCTTGCAGCAAGGAAACAGTGGCATATAGCTACATAGCTTTTTCTGACTCTTAAGCAAATGGAGACCCATATCACGTAGCACATAGAATTACAGTATTTCTACCTCAGGGTATAAGTCCCAACAGGCCAAGCTGGCATGACCAATGGTGAGGGATGCAGCACGGTGCAGCTATGCAGAATCTGAGGGGCCGCTGCAGTGGCTGCATACTCAGCGAACCCTTGCAAGGAGAAACAGTGAGTTTACACACCATTGCTAAGCTATAATTTATGGTTTACAAACCACAGTGACAGAATACACACATTATACTCAGCCGTAAGGTGACTTCTGCCATTCTGGTTTAAACCATTAGATCTTGTTTGATAAACCAGGTTTAAACAAGTACTGGCTTAGTGTAGAAGTGGGTAACATGTAATTGTCCTAAATCAATACTATAGCCATCTACCATTTTGAGGGGGTAAAACACATGAAAGCTGCAATGTAAGCCCTAAAACAGTCCTTGCACAATGAAAAAAAAAATCTCAAACCACTGTGAAGGGAAGAAGGAATGGCTTTGAGGAACAGGAGGAAGAGCCACTATCAAGTCAACAGTTAGAGAAAAGAGGACAGAGCCTGGGGCAGAAGTGGAATGGAACCTAAATGTTTCAGACAAGACCTTCCCTAGTTCTCACACAAATAAAAGGAGGGAGGGAGGGAGGGAGGAGGGAAGCGCATTCAGACTTGCAAGATTCTGTTACTATAGTTTTACAATAAAAGTAGCAGGTGACCTAGTCTGATCTACCTTGAAGGGCTGGCAACCACATACAACCCAAAAACCAGGAAAAGATATGGAAAATCCTGACCCTCCCCGCATGCACAAGGCACGCATATCCATTTGGCATCACTGCTAGAGCCAGTGCAGCCTTTGGCCGCATCAAACGTGTTAAGGGTAGCCAATGGCAGCCAAAACATTGCCTATTACTGGCTTAGCATGGTGTGTAAATCCAGCCCCTGTACCAGGGGAGCTTCTCCAAGTACTATACCAACACAATTGTAATTGTGTCTATAACTTTAAGTAAACTTCAACTGATAACCAAGAGTTCTTATTACAAATATAATATACTATATTAGGACTGTGATATTAAAAACCACAGGTGGCACCCCCTTGCTGACCTAGAATGCTCTCAGAGGCTAAACAAGGCCAACTTTGATTGTCCGTGGACAGAGGACCACTTGGGAATCCCAGAGCTGCAGATTAGAAACTATCCATGAGAAGGCAATGACAAATGACGTCTGCAAAGCTGCCAAGAAAACTGCATGTATGTCAAGCACAACTCAAGAGCATCTCTACCTTCTAAAAAAAAACCCTAACAACTATTCAAATCCATCTGTCCCTCTATTATTGGACTCCTTACAGAAACAATATACATACATATATGGGTGCAAATCATGAGAAAATTAAATCCTGTTCAAAAGGCAACTTTGCACAATGGGTTTCAAGAGCTCTTGGCCCACTATTTCAAAAAGCATTTGCCTTGTGGCAGGGAAGCAGGTACTATTCAACATCAACAATCCTTGTGCTGGGGGACTGCTTTCAAAGTTATTTGGATCCTAAAATTATGGTATATAAACTTGTCCATGAAAAAGAAGGAAGGAAGGAAGGAAGGAAGGAAGGAAGGAAGGAAGGAAGGAAGGAAGGAAGGAAGGAAGGAAGGAAGGAAGGAGATTCAGTCTTGCTGAAAGACAGAACCTGAAATGGCCAAGGATGATTTTGTATCAAAATACGCAAAAAGCCTAGGACAAAGAAAGGAGGAAAGAAAAGAGACAGCTTTTCGATAACGCACCAGACTAAGTGGTGGGAGTCTAATACTTTAGATACCTCATTCTTCTCCTAGATAACTTAATGTTATACTAATTTAAATAAAGGAACACGGACTGACCCCAGACAACAGAGTAACTAGGTCTAGTTTAATGCATGACAGCCTGCATTACATTCCTAAGTTAGTAAGATTTTATTAAGTGTGGTTCACAGGGCCTACTGAAGTAGAACTGATCAATTTAAAAGAATATTTTCAGTAAGCTGTCAAACTCAAGGGTTTGAGAGACGGACATTTAAAAGTTTCACTAATATGAAAAAAAGACTTTCCCCACTTTTTCTAATAATATTTCTCATTGAAGTATCTGTAACTGGAAGACAAGGCCAAACAATATTTCCAAATGCACACACTCTAACTTTATGCTGAAAATGTTTCCCTCTTGAGAAAAATGTAGAAATTACACCACTGTTCCCAAACACATTTGAGGCAAAGGGTCAGGGCAAACAACCATATGCCAAATCCAATACTCTTGGTTCCACGCACAAGATAGAAAGTATACTTGTTCTTTCAAGTATGACATCGTGCTGGAAGAATTCCACCAACAGCCCTCTCTCTCTTCCCCCCCTCCGCCCCCAACAGCACCATCTGTGCTCTCAGTCTATGATTTCTGCATGTGACATACGTGCAGGTGGTAAATAGTACAGACCTATTTACATGTAGCACTGGATTAGGCATGCAGCTAAATTATTGCACTTCATGCAAATAAGCCTTGAAGAACCACCTGAATTAGCAATTCATTGCTTGCTAAGGGATAAATGCTTTTGAATGGCATGCTAGCTAACTAGCTATTAACTCAATGAGTATAATAATGGCTGTTTTTGTATAATTTCCATCTTATGCCCTCCTAGAATTATGTTCCAATATGAATCTACCTCCCTTTAAACCAACCTATTTCTTACTGACTTGGTCATACCGATTAAAATACAGCCAATGAACCCAATAATGTAAAAATTAAAATGACACCACTGAAAGGGGAAAAAAATGTCTATCCATGCAACCCCTGCTATCATGCCATGCTGGGAGCAGCGATTTCGCCTAGCAAAGAAACCTTTTAGAAGGGGAGTGCATGTGTTACTCAACAAGAAACCTTAGAACAGCTTCTAAGGAAACCATAAATACCTGCAAGCATGTAGAGATCTCAGCTTTTAGGGGAATCCAACTCTGTAATGTTACCAGTGCCCTGGGACATTTACAGTTCTGAATGCAGAAATCATTTTTAAGATAATTGCATTCAATTAAAAACCACATCAAAAGCAAAAAAAAAGGATGAAGATTTAACCACAGAATCACCTACCAGGAAGTGTGTGTTGACATGGAAGGAGGGGGTGTTTCTGTCCTTTAGCATTTTTTTTTCCAGAATGAATTTTCCAACCAGAACAATAAAGAATCAAATGTAGAGTGTTAATTTCCATTTTTAATACAAAAAGAAGTAAGTTATTTAAAAAATATTCCTACACACAAATCACCTGTACTCTTACATAAGCCATCTTTTCCCACCCATTTTGGGACAAAATCTATTTTTTCCCTATTTAGACAGAAAGGAGAGGCCAGGGTAGAGGGCAGAAAGGGCAGAGGGAGAGAAGAGGAAAAATCTTAATTTTAAATACAGGGATTATGTTTCCTCCCCAGGAATACCTGATAGAGAGCAACTAAAGCTTCAGACCAATGCAGTAGAGATATTAACCAGGCAGAAGGAACAAGCTAAAATACTGTTCCTTGCCTAAAAACGGGGATTCTTTTGAAGCAAACCAAGTACCCAAAACAAGCTCTTTTGAAAAGACAGGAAGAGATTAGAGTTACGGCTTTCTCGCTTGTTTGGCAAATGAGCCTGTTCTTTATGGCTCCGCTCTCCTTTTTCCCTGGGAAACTCGTAGACACGCGCGCTCGCACACACACACACGCACACACAGACACTTCTCGCCCCAGGAAATACGGCTTTCAATCAAGTCTCTACAGCACCACCTCATAAAAAAGCAGTGAAGGAGTTTAGGTGGAATTGGGTTATCTTCTCCTCGCAATTACAAAACGATCGATGCCGAGGCAGCAGAGAAAGCAAGCAAGGGCAGGGCGGCAGAATCAGGCGAATCCAAGAAAGGTACAGTACAGTACTCGGTTAGGTAAGGGCTTAAAAAGAATTTGCTTCAAGGTGAAAAAGACACCCTACGATAAACAGGACGGAAAGACAACAAATCCGGCAGCAGAGTCGGCCTGGGAGAGAAGTGCAGGCAAGGAAAGGTACACAATCTTGCAACAGGTGATTGCCACTCCGCAAAGCACACAAAGAAAACGAGCATGCACTGCCGGCATCGCTGCCAGACTCGGCCGGGAGGTAGAAGAGTGCGCAAAACGAAGGGAGTCCCGCCACGGCAAAAAGGATTCTCACGCAGGCTGGGACGAGAAGGGAAGTTGCTCCAAACGCAACGGGCGCGGCACAGCGTTGTGCCCTGACCTGACACCCGCCCCTCTCCCGAAGATGCCGGAATCCGGATGATCGGATCTAACCTTGTAGACATTCTCGGTGACCCTGTGCACCTCTTCCGAGCGCGACATGACGGTGCCAGGGACTCCAGGAAACACCATAGACTGGTCAGGACGCAGGGCTCAACGGAGAGCAACGGCCACCACCACAGCTAAGATCCGCGTACGTTGCAGGCGAAACGACTGAGAGAGGCGCGACGCTTTATATCGCCTCTCAGGGCCGGGCGCATCCCACAGCAGCCGCCCCCGCCTCCACCTCCACCTCCACCCGCCCCCAGCTCCGCCTGCTCCGTTTGCTCTGCCCTGGCGGTTGCCTCAAGGAGCGCAGCCTGGGAAAGGCGGGGAATAGGAAAGGAAGGGAAGGAGGCGAACCGGAGTCAGAGAGGAGGCTGGAGGTGGGCGGGAGGGCTGGTGGAGTCATGCAACACACACGCGCGCACCAGGCGCGCCCCCCCCCCCCGCCAGCCGCCCACAGCCCCGCCAGACCCCAGGCGCTTCGCCACCTTTCGCGCGCGCCGCCTCACAGCAAGGAGTCCGGGAAAGAACGCAGCTCTCACGCCCACCCACCCAGGGGCGAGAAAGTATGCGGAACAATTCTGTCCCGTCACTGGCGCGCGCACACGCACACACACACACACACACTCACGCACGCCTCTATAGCGGAGAGTAGAACTAGGCTTCCTTCCTCATACATAATGTATACTCAGACGACTTCTCCGAAATGTTCACGCTTAACAATCTGTGAGTGCGGCTTTTTCGCGCAACCCGGGATAGGGGCAGTCATCGTTTCCAGTCACCCCCGGTTGTCTTCTAGGTGTTTTGCTACGAACTGATCTGATCCAGAGTGGATGTATACGTGAAACCCCACCATACTGCTGAATGTAACAAACATTTTTGTTGAATCGGTCCATTGATTCACCTAGCCCAGCATGATGTATCACGGTGGGCAACTGGATGCATCTCTGGAGGACACAAGTATATTTTGACCCTTGGCCCAAGTGTCCGAAGGCTGTGGAGGCCTGGATGGAGAGGAACAGACGCAGGATCAACCCTAGGAAAACTGAGTGGTTGTGGTTATTTGAACCATCTGGTCCATTGAGATGTCCATCTCTTTGGAACTGGTGTTCAATTTATTTAAGGGTTTTGCTGGACTTGTGGCTGATACTAGAGAAGCAGGGGGTAGCTGTGGCCAGGAAGGACTTTGCACAGAGTTCTCTTGTGTGCCAGTTGCACCCATTCTTGGACCGGGAGGCCTACTGCAATGTGCTCTACCTGGGGCTACCCCTCAGAAGCTGCAGCTGGTCCAGAGTGCAGTGGCACAGGAAGTTATGGACATGCCACAATGTGCCCATGTAATCAGGGCCACAACTAGGGGGGGCAAGTGGGGCATGTGCCCCAGGCACCGCACTGGGGGGGTGCCAAAATGACAAAATAACCCGTGGGGGGGCACAGAATCCATGTTTGCCCCGGGTGACACAGACCCTAGTTCCATCCCTGCATGTAATACCTCTGCTTCATGAGCTGCACTGGTTACCAATTGGCTCCCAGATACAATTCAAGATACTGATGATCAGCTATAAAGCCCTTCACGGCAAAGAGTTTGGCTATCTGAGGGACCATCTGTCTCCTGTAGTTTCTGTCTGCCCTTACTGTCAGACAGAGTTGGCATGCTCTGGGGCCCATCCACTAAACAGTTTCATCTGATGGGGTCCAGGAACTGGCCCTCTTGAACAACTTCCCCCCAGAGATTCATATGGCCCCTACCCTACCTCTTCCAGTAGGCTTTGGGCTAGGTTGTGTGGCAGGCCTCTTAATGGGAATGTTTTGTCTTGAGGTTGTGTGTTTTATTGCTCCTTCTGGACATTTAGCATTCTTTTTATCTGTTATATTGTTTTTAACTGTTTTCAGGATTGTACGCCGCCCAGAGTCATTATGGAGTTGGATGACCTTAGAAATTTGGTAAATAAATAAATTACACCCTTCCACTATCACTTCCCAGCATCCAGTATTACCTCACGCTATGATTCAGAAGATAATAAACAGCCATCAGTATTAGTAGTCACTGATTATCTAATCTTGTGAATCTGACTAGTCCCATCTAAACTGGTTGCTATTACTACAATTGCTGGCAGTGAATTCCAGAATCTAACTATGCACTGTGGAACAAAGTAGTTTGCTGGTCCTATATATCTCTGCCTTTAATTCAGTAGATGACTCTGAATTATTATATTGTGAGAGAGGAAGAAAAACTCACATCCTGCATGCTTGTCTCCTTCATTCAAGGCTAAACAGTCCTGCCTGGCGGTTGCTTTACTCTGTTAATCAGTTTCGTTGCCCTTTTTTGCAGCTTTCCTAGTTCTATAATATCCTTCTGGTCTGCTAACCAGAACTCCCTACAATGCTTCAAGTGTGTTCTTAACACATAAATGTATTAGAGCATTATTATATTGAAAATTCTATTCTCAATTCCATTTCTAATGATTTCAAAAATGGAATTGTGTTGTTTTATGTTTGTGTGTGTGCGTGTTTTACAGTAGCTGCACAGTGGGTTGACATTTTCATTGAACTGTCTACCATGAGTCAAAGATCCCTTTCCTGGCCAATCATTGCCAGCTCAGGTCTCATTAATGAAATATGGATTTTTTATGTTAACATATGTCACTGTATACTTGTTTACAGTGAACTGCACTTGCCATTTTGAAATTAATTCATCCCATTTGGCAAGATTCTTCTCTTTTTTTAAATAAGAATTTTATTAAGTTTCAAGCAAAGATAAAAGCTACAGAAAAACAAAAAACTACAAAGAAAAAAACTAAAAAAGTGTAGAAACACAAGAGAAAATTTTCAAAATTTCAAAAAGAAGTGACTTCCGACTTTTAACAGCAAGAATATATAACAATTTTCCATAATCAATCCCTATATTAAACCAAAATCACATTATTTCTATAAATCATTCCATTGGCACATTATAAAAATCACTAAATACAGTTGCTCCCTCCCCTTATATTAAAAGAAAAATATATAAACCTCCTAATCAACTTCCCCCCCAAAGATAACATTTATTTAATTATTTCCTTCCTACTACTATTCTATACATTCCTGTCACTATAATAAAGATCAAACTAAAAAACATATAAATTGTCTGCCATTGTACTTGATAATACAACAATTTTAATAATATTAATAATATTAAACCCAAAACCAGACATTTATTACTTTTTATTATACTTTAACAATCTTAATCCAAATCATTAAAGATAAATGAAATCAGCCAAACCCTAAAAGCAATCCAGATAAATATTCTTAAACCCTTATCCCACTTCAAAATAAACCAGAGCATTTACATATCCCCACAATACGCACAGAGGTTTTTTCTTAGAAAAATCGAACAGCCCAACTGCCCCCCTCAAAAACTCTTGACTGTTCTTCAGGAGACCTCCCATACATAATAACCCCTTCTTTTCCATGGCGTTCCATCAGAAAATCAATTTCACTTATGGCTTGCAACTCAATCTCTCCCTTTAATTTCTTCAACTCGTCTATCCGATCTTCATCCATCATTTCAACAGAAGTCCCAATCTCATTCTTAGAAGAAACATTTTTGTCGCTGTTAAATTCCTCAGTTTCCTCCACAACATCCCCAACCAGATGACACATTTTAGACCTCATATTTTCCACAATTTCCTGAATGCCTTGCATAAAAACTTGACAGGAATCAGAAAGAATCTGTTTAAAATCTCAGTAAAAGTCAGAGAAAGTCTGCTTAAACTCCTCCATGTCTCAAGCAGTAGATTATGGCGCCCCCTAGGAGCTTAACCAGTGAAAGTCGAAGATATGAAAGAATTTAGAATGTGTTTACACAAGTGAAAGTGAGATAAGAGACAGTTCCCCAGGGAAAGTAGAAGCAGAAAACTGAAAGTTCAAAACAACCAATTCAAGGTGTAGGAAAATGCTAATATCTTCAAATTTAGTACAAAAATAATAGGTTAAAAGGTTCCCCCCACACAGTTGTGCAGTTGTGTCCGACTCTAGGGGCCGGTGCTCATCTCCGTTTGTTAGCCGAAGAGCCAGCGTTGTCCGAAGACACTTCCATGGTCATGTGGCTGGCATGACGCACGTGGAATGCTGTTACCTGCCCACCGAAGTGGTACCTATTCATCTACTTGCATTTGCATGCTTTTGAATTGCTAGGTTGGCAAGAGCTGGGGTGAGTGCGGTAGCTCACTCCGACATGCGGGACTAGGGATTCGAACCTCCGAACTTGCAATCTTCAGATTGACAAGCCTGGCATCTTACTCGCTGAGCCACCATGCCCAAATTATACAAAAATAATAACAGGGAGACAATTATTTACTCTTAATCCTCCTTAATATTTGGATGGAAAACAAAGTCCAAAACTTAAAAAGAGTTTTTTTTAAAAATCCCAGAAATAATGATAAGCACCAAGAAAGCCCGCTTCTCCTTGCTGTAGAAAGCCTCTCTTAGGGTACGCGTACTTAAAAGAAATACAAATTGGTGATTTAGAAATGGGATGGCCGGTCTTAGTGTCCCTTTAAGTGGCTTGGAAATGGTGACATCCCAGCCTCCTGGCTGCTCTTACCAGTCAAGCGCGAACACTGTTTGCGATCTTCTGGCTGCAAGGAGCCATCCGGAGGACAGATGGGGTGATTCCAGGTGTTTTCCTTCTCCGGAAAAACACTTCTGGACTTCAGGAAAAACCTGCCTGAGCCCGAAAAAACTGCCGCATTGTCAGTTCTGCCTGCTGAGCCCGCGTTCAGTCCATGTCCCCACTGGAAGTCCACAAGATTCTTCTCTTCAATCCATTTTTTATTTTACTACCTTAAGCAGTTTGGTTTCGTCAGCAAAGCAGCCTTATTGCTCAACTGCAGATGATTTATAAGCAAATTAAAAAGATTGGTCCAACACTGGAGGACCTCATTTTACACACCTTACCAGTGTGAGAATTGTCCATTTATTCCTACTCCACTTTGCCATTTTTTAACCAGTTGCCAGTTTCCTCTGGAGCCCTTGGTGAGGGACTTTGTCAAAGGGGTTTCAAAAGGCTAAGTAGAAAATATCTGTTGGGTCATTCTTCTCTATATGCTTGTTGATTCCCTCAAATCTAGAACAGAAGTGAGACTTGATTCACCTTTGTGGAAGCTGCGTTGGTTTCTTTTCAACGAGACGCCTTCTTCTAGTTATATGATTATTTTATCTTTGATAATACTATCAGCCATTTACCCCAGAGCAGATGTTAAGATGTTAACTTTCTTACACTGCCCCTCAATCCCTCTTTAAAATTGTGGTCACAATGGCTATTTTCCATTTCTCAGGAACAGATGCCAGTGTTAAAGAGAAGATTCATATTTTAGCAAACAAAAAACCCAGCAATTTCATATTTAAATTCTTCAAGAACTCTTGGGTGGATACCATCTGGACCTAGGGATTTATTTATTTTTAGTTTGTTAATTTGGCTTATACTTTCATCACTCATTACCTCTATTTATCTCAGTTTGTCCTATCTTTCTCCTGAAAAAGCCAGCTTAGGCATAGGTATCTGTACTATTTCCTTAGCAGCGAAGAGAAAAGTAAAGTGGCCCCATCCTTGGCAGTCTTCCAGAAGTCCCTCAAAACATGGCTCTGTCAACAGGCTTGGGGATCTCAAGGAAGTGGAGAATTGCTGAGATGGCTATATTGCTTATAACACCGAAAATGCTCTCTTTTAATATTTTTTAAAATAATGTGGTTTTTTTATTGTGGAATTTGATGTTTGTTTTTTATGGTTGTTTTTTATTGTACACTGCCCAGAGTCACATTTGTGAGATGGGCGGCTATATATATATAAATGTGAGGAAAGAAAGAAAGAAAGAAAGAAAGAAAGAAAGAAAGAAAGAAAGAAAGAAAGAGAGAGAGAGAAAGAGAGAGAGAGAGAGAGAAGAGAGAAAGAAAGAGAGAAAGAAAGAAAGAAAGAGAGAAAGAAAGAAAGAAAGAGAGAGAGAGAGAGAGAGAGAGAGAAAGAAAGAAAGAAAGAAAGAAAGAAAGAAAGAAAGAAAGAAAGAAAGAAAGAAAGAAAGAGTTCAGTTTCACCAATATTTCCCCATCTTCCATTAATACTAACAGCCAGTCTAGTGTAGCGGTCGAGGCCCTGGACTAGGACTAGGGAGATCCAGGTTCAAGTCTACCCTCAGCCATTAAAATTCCTAACTAGAGACTATGGGCCAGTCAGTCACTCCCAGCCCAACCTACCTTGTAGGTTGTCCCCTTATTGTGAGGAAAAATGAAGAAGACAATGCTTTATACATTCCCTTGAGCTCCTGGAGGGAAAGCAGGATATAGATTATACATTTTAACGAACTACCACATCATCCAATAACCCAGTGGTTTCCCTGGTCAATTTCCTATTCCAAATATATTTGAAGAATGTTGTTGTTTGTGTTCAAGTGTTCTTTAATATGAGCTTCTCAAAGTCTCTCTCCCCATCATTTAGAGTATTGGAAATCTGATCGCTTTATTGCATCCAGAAAAAAAGATCCCCAATTTATGTGAGGATGATCAAACTCAACAGTTACCATTGCTGCCTTCTTCAGATACTTCTCTAATTTCATTTCCCTCTGTAGGTCAACTTTAGCTTCTTGGTCAAGTGGGGAGGTGATAGGAAGTCCCTACGACTAACATTATTTTGGGCACTGATATGGCACCCAAAGTTTCCTCCACTCGTGAATTCTTCTTTATGGGACTTAAGCCCTTTGACCTAAGGGCAACTTAGCCTGCAGTATGTCCTTCCCTTTCTTTTCTCTCAAGCTTCTAAGCAGCTTTTCCATTTCCCTCAGGTTCTGTAATACTTGCTGCACCTAGGTTTTCTATTAACATCCTGCACTCATATTGCTCGGCTTCAGATATAACTAGTCCCAAGGGGTGAAAAAGCCATCATCAATCTGGCACCCTCAAAAAATGTTGAGCCACAACTTCCATAATCTTCAAACAGTCTGGCTAGCTGGCAGGCTGACCAGCAAATATGAGTATTGTTACTTTCTTTCTTTTTTCTTTCAAATGGAGATGAGCACCAGCCCCTAGAGTCGGACACGACTGTGCGGGGGAACCTTTACCTTTTTACTTCTTTGGAGAAGGCTGCATCATTGAATCATGACCCGCGGTTTGAAAACAATTCAAAATATTCGTATTGTGGTGTGCAAAATGAATGTTTTGTTATTACAGCCAAATCTCTTGGTTAGCAGCTAAGTTTACTGAGTCAAGCCACCCAAGTTGATGACCATAGTGTGACAAATTTTCATAATTTTTTGAAAGCTAGTACTGTAATTCCAAGAAATGGAATGCAAGACTGTGATCCTTGTGGTTTCATCATGGGTTAAAAAATAATCAGTGTACTTTAACACCAATATCTTTTTCAAGCTGCAGGTTAGTTTTTCACACACACACACACACACACACACACACACACACAAGTAACACCTCTCCCACTCCTTGGGGAGACACCGCTATAGATGTTACTTCCTCTGCTTCCTTAATAATTATATGATAAGCTGTGAAATTGTAGACATTTAAAGTAATATCATCAGAGTGAGAGCTCATGATGAAATGAGCAAGTAGACCTCACATTAAGAGGTGAAGTCTTTGTAGAAACATAAGTACCACTGCCTTTAAATCAATTGTGACAAATTCATACTTTGGAAATGCATAAAGAACTATAGTATCTGATAATTGATCAATTATATGAGTTGTTGTTGTTATTATTATTATTATTATTATTATTATTATTATTATTAAATTTATACACCACCCATCTCACTATAAAAGTGACTCTGGGCGGCTTTCAAATAAAAATTTTAAAACCATTATAAAAATAGAAAAAGTACAAAAAATACAGGTAGTCCTCACTTAACAACCACAATTGGGACCGGAATTTCAGTTGCTAAGCAAAGCAATCATTAAGCGAATCCGACCCAATTTTACCACCTTTTTTGCGGCAGTTGTTAAGCGAATCACTGCAGGTGTTAAGCAAACCACATGGTTGTTAAGCAAATCACGAGGTTCCCCATTGATTTTGCTTTCCAGAAGCTGGCCGGGAAGGTCAAAAATGGTGATCACGTGACCATGGGATGCTGCAACGGTCATAAATGCGAACCAGTTGCCAAACGCACAAATTGCAATCACATGACCACAGGGATGCTGTGATGGTCATAAGTGTGAGGACCGGTCACAAGTTGGGTTTTTTAGCACTGTCATAAGTCCAAACGGTCACTAAATGAATGGTTGTTAAGTGAGGACTACCTGTGGAAGATGATATGTACGAAGGCCTGGGTGGTGAGATTGTGAAGTGAGCTTTCAGTCTTCAGCTCTTAAACAAAATTACATATTGCTTGGGCTTTTTTAGATGTGATTCCCATTAATGAAGAATAGTTTAATTTCAATAGTAATATGCACCATCTCCATATGCAGCCCGAGCATACTCAGAGTTCATGGGTTGCTACTAAAGACCCAAATAATCTCAGTGATAAAGTGTGCTTTTGATTATATCATTCTTTGGTCAATTTAGCCACCGTTTATGCATTCTCCAGTAAACTTCTATTTTAGACTACAACATGCAGCTGCCCTTGAAGGTGGGCTGAAAGCATTGCAAGCAATATTTTAACTGCGATAGATTGTTGGGAACGTATATTCCCAGTACCTTTGAAACTGAAACTGATTGACTTGTTTCTGGTTTGTGTCTGAGCCCAGTTCAAGTTGCTGGCATTTACCTACAAAGCCTTACATGGGTTGAGAATGATATTCTTGGAGCAACATCTTTGTTCATATCAACCAACCCAGATACTATACATTTCAGAAGGAAGGCAGATGCCAAATAGAGAAAGTATTTTCTGCTGTGGAAACCAATCTGGGGAACTCCCTCCCCAAGAAGATTTGCCTGGCAACAGATTTTTTTGGGTACAAAATAAAAATCTTTTTATTCTCTCAGGTGTAAGATATATTTAAATACAGGTCTTCCTCTTCACTCCCCATGCTGCTGCTTTCATCCATATTTAAAGTGTATTTATTTTTATGATTATGTATTTTTTATCATATATTGTACTATATTTAAAGTAAAATACCTAATACAAGAACATCTGATGAAGGAAAGAATAAAAATATAAATACTTGGGGACAGATAATATCCAAGCAGAAATCCTCTAAAGATGTCCTGTTTTTCATGTCCTACACATTAACTCCCACTCAGAAGAGCCTACTCTGATTTTTTCCTCTCTGGCTTAGTTCTCAGAAACAGCAGATGAGATGGCAAACCTGTGCTATTTGGGTTGTATTACTTCAGATTGATGACTGGAGTTGACATAATTCAATGTTCCTCTACTTAGATAACTAACTTGACTAGTTATTAATAGATAACTAGATTAGGCTAGGCATTTCCCATGGCACCTATTTCTCTATATGTGTGCCTACAGATGATTTTTTTAATAGTAATTTTATTAAAAATTACAATTAAAAAGATAAAAACTAATACAAACTAAGAGAATAAAAAGAAAAATAGAAAGTGCAGAATAGAAAAAATAGAAATAGAAAAGAATGAAAAAATAAAAAATATAGTAAAGAAAAAGAAAAGAAATATATAAAGAAATGACTTCCCCCTTCATCACAAGTATAAACAATTTTAGTAACTTATCACCTTCTCTTAAAATATAACAAATGATCTCTTCTTCCCATATCCCATCTCTTACCTATAAACAAATCCTTAAAGCCTCGTTGTTGAGTCCTGATCAGCAAAAGTCCATTAATGGCTACCAGAGATAACAATATATCTATTTTAACCTTGATCAAATAAACCAACTTTATATTCCTTCCCTGTAACTACAGATGATAATGATGATTTTAGAAGGAGACACATTTAGTCATTGAGGATCCCATCTGCAGCTTGATGTGGTGCAATGGAGATATAATTTTTACCTTTTCCTTCATTGCTGCTTGTGAGAATTAAGCCTTGGCCAACTCCTGGTTTTCTCATGACTTTTTACTTTTCATGTCCTGCCTATCGTTTCCCAGCTATAACCAGAAACCAGCAGGTGAGTGGCCGCTTGAAACTGGATTAAACTAAAAACAATTATAATTTTTTTATTTCACCCATTTTCCTAGAACTGTAGAATTCTTATTTGGAATGATTCCTCATTATCTTACTCTCAAAAGAACCTAGTAGGTTAGGTGAAGAATTAGCACATGGTTTCCTTAAGTTTAGGAATGAGTAGAAATCAGAACCCAGATCTATCCAATTCAAGTCCAGCACTTTGTCAGCAACACTGCACAAGTTTACAAAAGCCTGATAAATGGATTTATACTACTTCTTTTAGTTGTACTGGTAGGCTTGGGGACTGATGATCAGAAGGAAAAGAGGCTATGATGAAAAAAAACCTCTAAAATATACTTGTGGGTTTCTCCTAAGATGCCAGTAAACTCTTTCCAGGGCACTGGAAATTTTCAGTGAATTTAATTTGTGTCTGCAACTAAGTTTCCTGTTGCCAAACTGTTGCTTCTAAAGCATTTCTGATTTCTAAATTGTCTTTTGGCTGCTTTTGGAAGAGATTGTTTAGGCCCAGAACCTCTCCTGCTTTTACTGAAAGCTGTGATTCTCAGGCAATGAACAAAGACCAAACAGACTGAGATTTTATATGTGACAAAGAATATTATTATTATTATTATTATTATTTATTGAATTTCTATAACCGCCCATCTCCCCCTCAATATACACTTGGAAAAAATTGTCTCCTCCTTTAACCAGGAATTCTACTGCAACTAGCAACTAATGCTGCCTCTATTTAAGAGAGACTGCCTGCTTCAGTCATGGAATGCTGGGTGAGGGTGAGGAGGGGGCAGAGATGGTGTTGACTTCCATTTGTAATCTACCTGTGTTTTTCCTGCACTTATTCAACTTTTTTCTTCACACATAAATTGCAAATGAGGAGGGACAGGTGGAATAGCTATGCATCTTGGAAACCTGAACGTGCGACAGAGCTTTGTTTTTTGGTAGTGTCAAGTGTGTGTCTTCGAAAAATATGGAAATGGAAGACAAAACAAGGCAAGGCAAGGCAAGGCAAGGCAAGGCAAGGCAAGGCAAGGCAAGGCAAGGCAGTCAAAGTAGAGTGACTGCTGAAAAAAATATGAGAAAGAATATTAGAAGATAAATTAATCTCTCAACTGTCAGAGTCCAGTCTGACTCTGACTCTGAGCTAGAGGAAAACGAAACTTACCCAAGAAACGAAACTCATCTTGTACAGCAACCGACAAGCAGAACTTGTGATGAGCAGGTGCAGGGTCAAAAGTGCAACGCTCGTGATCAGTCTCGTGATGAGCAGGTGCAGGAGTCCGGACCCGGGGATGACCCAGCAGTGCGGGAGAATCCTGAGAAGCCGATTGGTCCCGAACCAGGAACCAAGGCAGGAGCACCAATCAGCGCCAGAGAGAGGTGGGCTGAGAAGTGCGCCAAACAGAGGGAAGCTCGATTGGTTCCCAAGGAGAGAAGGCGCGCCAAAAACAGGATAAAAGGGCTCCAGTGCAAGCACCCGATCGCCGGAGACAAACGTTCCACTGAGCTAACAGCTTCTTCGGGAGAAGTCCTGCTGGAACAGTCCTTGGAGTGCTGCCTTGTAGCCGCCACAGAACCAGAGCCAGCACCTCGCCTCATTTCTGAATTGACCCCAGCTGCATTAGAAGCCAGTCTGCTTCAGCATCAAGGAGATGGAACCTTGTCTCGTAGTCTTTCAGCAAGCCCAGCTAAGAAGGCTCCAGTCGTTTCAGGCATTTGGCAGCTTGCATCAATAGCTTCACAGCGTTCAGCAGCCTTGGCAAGGCAGCATTCCGATGCTTCAGTTAAGTACTCCGTTCGTCCTCGTGTGTTTTGTCGCGCTAAGCCAGTGCAGCCACATTCTGCCGTTGGGGGGTTTTCTAGTATAGTTCATCCTGTCCTGCCTAGCCTTTCAGGCAGAGTCGCCTAGTAATTCCAGTCCAGTCTGCCTTGCAGTTCCAGTCCAGTCACCTAGTGGTCCCAGTCCAATTGCCTAGTGGGACCAGTCCAGTTTGCCTTGCAGTTTCAGTCCAGTTGCTTAGTGGTTCCAGTCCAGTTGCTGAGTGGTTCCAGTCCAGTCTGCCTTGCTGTTCCAGTCCAGTCTGCCTTGCAGTTCCAGTCCAGTTGCCTAGTGGTTCCAGTCCAGTTGCCTATTGGTTCCAGTCCTATCTGCCTTGCAGTTCCAATCCAGTTGCCTATGGGAACCAGCCCAGTCTGCCTTCTAGTTTGTCCAGTGAATCCAGTCCAGCGTGATTGCAGCTCCAGTCCAATGTAGCCCTGAGAATCCAGAGGAACCCTGTCCAGCCCAGCCTTGCAGATCCAGTCCAGTATTGTCCTGTGGACCCAGAAGAACCTTATCCAGCCTGCCTTGTAGTCTCCTTGTTCCAGTCTTCAATCAGCCATGCCCAGTAACCCATTAGCCCTTTCCAGTGTTTCAGAAGAATCCAACCAACCTAGTATCTTGATCCAGAACTGTTATTCTACTTGTTGTGAACTCTAGTTGTGCCACTGCATAGCTGCCTACCTCCAAGTGCAACCAGTTGTGAATCTCCAGTTGATCCAAGCAGTTGAGATCAACTCAACTGCTTCAGTTGAGTTTATGGACTTAACTTTGTAAATATTTTTTTATAATAATAATGAACAAGAATGAATGGGAAATGGGCATCAATAAAGAGGATGTGGAAGATGCCTGGAACAGAGTGAAAAAGATTTATGTTTCAGAGTGCTACAGAAGTGTGTTGAGTTATGCTCATGGGAAGTATGAAAAATAATGCTTGATGGAATGATGAAGTAAAAGAACCTGTGGATGAGGGAAAATGCGTATAACAGCATAACTGCTGTAAAAAATGAGGAAAGAAAGTTATTGTATAATATATACAGAAAAAACAGAGCGGCAAAGACTGTACAAAGAGAGCAAGAGACAGCTATGATGAAAAGAGAAAACAGAGCAATTTTGACTGAAATCAAAAAATATGTATTTTGGAAATTAGTGTAATGGTTTAAAACAAGAAGCCTCAAAAACAGCAAATGGAATTAAAAATAAAAGCAATGAAATGATTGGGATGAAACTGAAGTGGGGGAATGTTGGAAGTCATGGGGATCCATGGCTATTAGCCTGGGTGGCAGCGGGACTGCCTCTGAAGGCCATCTGCTGGGAGACTAGTGGGCTTCTTTGTGCAGTTGGTTGGCCACCGTGAGAACAGACTGCTGGACTAGTTGGACTTATGAGAATAGGTAAAGGTAAAGGTACCCCCCGCACATTTGCGCAGTCGTGTCCGACTCTAGGGGCCGGTGCTCATCTCTGTTTGTTAGCCAAAGAGCCAGCGTTGTCCGAAGACGCTTCCATGGTCATGTGGCCGCATGACACGCGCGGAACGCTGTTACCTACCCACCGAAGTGGTACCTATTCATCTACTTGCATTTGCATGCTTTCGAATTGCTAGGTTGGCAAGAGCTGGAGCTAGTGCGGGAGCTCACTCCGCACGCAGGGCTAGGGATTCGAACCTCCGAACTTGCGATCACAAGCCTGGTGTCTTACCCGCTGAGCCACCACGCCCCTGTTAATGAGAATAGACTGCTGGACTATTATGTTCTTATGTTCTTAACTGAAGAAACAAAATGCTTATGAAAATGGTGGTGTGACTTGTTTAATGTGTGTATAAATGCTGCAGCTGATGACTGTTAAAAGGCAGTAAACCTTTTACCAGGCAGGGAATGTGGGGACCAAATTTTTGCTCTTCAGCATTTTATTGAGGTGAGAAATAGTTGACAGCAGGTTCATTTGGAGAAAGAACATGATAAAGTGTATAGGCTTGAATTATGGAACTTTTGTACAAATGTGGATTTGAAGAGAGGTTGCTTAATGTAATAAGAAAGGTATATAATGGGCGGAAAGCATGTGTGAAAATAGATGAAGTACTTAACAAAATGTTTGAAGCTTACTGAGTGGGGAGTAAGACTAGGAATGTATTTATAGATAAATGTATAAGAATGTGAATTATGGATAATTACATAAGAAATGCTTGTGGTAAGGTTAACGTTTGTTGGTCAGCAATGTAAATGCATGCATCCCTTTATAATGCAAACATTGCCATGTTGTTGGCTGAGCAGCCCAGTGATTTGCAGGGAATGTTAGTTTGTATGAAGCAACATGAAATATGGATCTGAAAATTAATACATCACAAAGTGGTAATAGTGCTTTAAAGGGTAAATGTAGTGAGCAGTTGTATGTTATGCAAAAATAGTGAACAATCAGAGCAGCACTGTAGATGTATGTGAGTAGAATGTTTATTATGGGTGGATTAAAGTTGTCAAATTTTTAAGATGTGTAAATGCTGAAGAAAGGTAGCATGTGGCTTGCTGTGAGGAATGAATGAAAGTTGAAAGAAGTGAAAATGGCTGTGTATAAGAATGTGCTTTTCCCACTTAGTTACATAGAAGTGAGAGTTGGGTATATCAGAAAAAAACATAAAAATAAATGGAATGCAGTGGAAATGGGGTACTTAAGTGTGTGTGGTAAAAGGTTAAATACAAAGGGATGCTGAGTGAATGTCGATTAAATATAAAAGTGAGCTATCAGCACAAAAGAAGTACATTGAGGTAATTTAGTCATATACAGAGAATTAATAAGGATCAAGTACAAAACAATCATATGAGCACAAGTACTGTATTGAGGGAAGGGGAAGATCAAGAAAGATCTGGTAGAAAGGAGTCAACGAGATCCTCAAAAAGAAAAAGGAGAAGTTTAAAGAAAAAAAGCTGTGATGAATTTAGGGCCCTGGGAAAGTGTGTAATTGGGTCCCCCAAAATACAATGATTGAAGGGTTAGCTATTAAAAATAGACTATATCAAAAGCTACTAAAAATAGACTATCTCAAATATCATAATACAAACATATTACTGCAGCTGGCTACCTGGCTAAGGGGAGGAGAACAGCAAACTATTCACCTTGGTTTCCTCGTTTATGTAGAGAAATTATGCCAATGGGGGGGATGGTTAATGGTAGTGACTGGATTAATTGCCCACTCTTAAAGCTGGGTGGAAGTAAGGATGGTTTGCAAAGGCATTGTGAACGGCATTGATATAAAATACTTTTAGCTGTATTTCCCCTCGCACCCCAATATCCTGCCTTTTTTTCCTCTCCACTATTTCTCACTCCATATCATAATATAGAGTTCCTTGAAAGGAAATAACATTATGTTGTGTATGTACATACGGGAGCCTTTCATGTGAAAGCGCTTTTTTTTAGTTTGTGATGTTTGAAGACTGATTACCACATCCTGAAGAATTTAAATATAGCCTGGCTGCATCAAACAAATCAGATTTGCTGTCTAGCCAGTTATTCCCAGCCAGTTGGATTTTTTAGTGTCTGGGATAGTTACAGAGCTATGCAAAAAAAATTCCAGGTATTGTCTTTTAGCCTGCCTCTAACAGTAATTACAGAAACAAAGGCTCTGTTTACACATTGCAGTGGAACATTTTTTAATCTTTTTTTTTTAGTTTCAGGTGAATTAATATAGCCATTTCAGTTATAAACCAAAGTCGCATGGTTTTAGGTATCAGTTTAGCAAGAAATTACTATGGGGCAGGAGCAAGAATTGCTTTTTAATGCAATCCATAATCAATTGCAATAAAAGTGAGCACAGCAGTGTCTATCAAGAAAATTTTATATCTTCTAATAACCAAATACATCGATATAGTAATATGTGATCTGAAATATTGTGAAAGGGGTGAATATCTTACTTAATTGGCATCTATAATTGTCATACTGAGGCCAGACAGTGCTTGTTTACATAACATTGCTTCTGTCCAACAATCAATTAATTAACTCAGATAAATTAATTAGGCACCAGTTCTAACATGAAACCTTAGCTTTAGAAGTTTTTTCCTTTCTACTTCTCTTTCTTCCAGATCCACATAAATTGTAATAACTGTCAATTTCTGCAAATTATTTCTGCAAATAAGTTGAAGAAATGTTTTAGCTGACTTATGCCAATTTTTTTTCTTAAAAACCAAGAAAACTCATCCAATTCTGCTAAGGTAACCCATGTAACAGGGCATGTGTGTGAATGCATGCACAAGATGTGGTGAATTGGGCTCCACCGGTTCCCACTGGGGGGGGGTGTCTCTAAATCCCCCACCCATTGTTGTTGTTCAGTCGTTTAGTCATGTCCGACTCTTCGTGACCTCATGGACCATAGCACGCCAGGCCTTCCTGTCCTCCACTGTCTCTCGGAGTTTACTCAAATTCATGTTCATTACATCGGTGATGCTATCTAACCATCTCATCCTCTGCCGTCCCCTTCTCCTTTTGCCTTCAGTCTTTCCCAGCATCAGGGTCTTTTCCAGTGAGTCCTCTCTTCGCATTAGGTGGCCAAAGTACAGTATTTGAGCTTCAGCTTCAGCATCTGTCCTTCCAGTGAGCAGTCAGGGTTGATTCCTTTAGGATTGACTGGTTTGACCTCCTTGCAGTCCAAGGGACTCTCAAGAGTCTTCTCCAGCACCACAGTTCGAAAGCATCAATTCTTCGGCGCTCAGCCTTCCTTATGGTCCAACTCTCACAGCCATACATTACTACTGGAAAAACCATAGCTTTAACTATACAGACCTTTGTCGGCAAGGTGATGTCGCTGCTTTTTAATATGCTGTCTAGGTTTGCCATAGCTTTCCTCCCAAGGAGCAAGCGTCTTTTAATTTCATGGCTGCAGTCACCGTCTGTGGTGATCTTGGAGCCCAAGAAAATAAAATCTGTCACTGCTTCCATTTCTTCCCCTTCTATTTGCCAGGAAGTGATGGGACCAGATGCCATGATCTGGGTTTTTTTAATGTTGAGTTTCAAGCCAGCTTTTGCACTCTCCTCTTTCACCCTCATCAAGAGGCTCTTTAGTTCCTCTTCACTTTCTGCCATTAGGGTGGTATCGTCTGCATATCTGAGGTTGTTGATATTTCTCCCGGCAATCTTAACTCCGGCTTGTGATTCATCCAGCCCGGCATTTCTCATGATGTACTCTGCATATCAGTTAAATAAGCAGGGTGATAATATACAGCCTTGTCGTACTCCTTTCCCAATTTTGAACCAATCGGTTGTTCCATGTCTGGTTCTAAGTGTTGCTTCTTGACCCGCATACAGGTTTCTCAGGAGACAGGTAAGGTGGTCTGGTACTCCCATCTCTTTAAGAATTTGCCACAGTTTGTTGTGATCCGCACAATCAAAGGCTTTAGTGTAGTCATTGAAGCAGATATATGTATGTTCAAAATGGCTAATCCTAGTGAGCAGGTTTCTCCCTGTTCTATCCTGCATTAGCTGGTGTTTTCAGGCTAGCTCTTAGCTTCACACATCAAGGTTACCAATACATGGATGACCATAACCAGGCTACCTCTGTTAAGACAGTCATATCCCCCTGAGCTGATAAAAGACACTCTCTTGGGACCTTGTGTCTATGAACAACATTGGATCTCTCTCAATCCCTGTTTAGTACTAGTGCTTTTCTTTGGATCTGTGTTTGGAGGCAACTTTCCATCATGGAAGAATATTATTTCTCTTTGTCTTCTTCATTTTCTGCTCCTTGCATGATTTTGAGAAAAGCAATGATTAGTTAGAATTAATTCCCCGAGAACAGGGAGCAACAGCCAAAGCAGGAGACGCTGCCAGCAATGCTCAAGGCAATGCCATGGACATTCTCTACAGAACTTGTCTATTCTTCTTGACTCAGCTTCTCTAAAGCCATTTCACTGCTCAGGCAGAAGGATGGCTCATGGGAATTGACATTCTGGCTGATCAGATCTGATTCCTCATGCATGACTTGGCATCTAATAATAATACCAGCAAGCCATCTTGCTACTACTCCCTGCTCCAACCTGTTTAATACTTCCTGGGTGAGCCTTTTCCTTTCAGGGAAAACAGCCAGTTTTCAGAGCAGCTTAGCATTAACGTAGACTCACATGGCCAAATCCAATTAAATTTTCTTCACTGATAGTAAGGAATAAGAATTCTCTGCGATAGCGCCCGCCTTATGGAACATCTTGCCCCCGGAGGTGAGACTGGCCCCTTCACTCCTGGCCTTTCGGAAGGCCCTTAAGACCTGGCTCTGCCGCCGGGCCTGGGACGACAGAGGCGGCAGTGCCTCCTGGGGTTGGCTGGCCCCGTAGTAATATGATCCATCCTACGGTCCCCCCTTCTTGGATTTTATGTAATTTATTATTATTATTGGATGTATTTTAGATATTGTTTTTGTATTTTTTAAACTTTCAATTGTTGTAACCCGCCCAGAGTCCCTTGCAAGGGAGATGGGCGGGGAATAAATTGAAATAATAAATAAATAAATAAATAAATAAAAATAAGAAACCCTCCAGGAATTGTCCATGCTTGGGACATACTGTAGGCTTACATGTACCAGTCTTGTAATTTTTTTAATTGATGTTCAGAATTGGGAATCCTTTTTTAATCAAAACTTGGGGACCTGAAATCTGTTCCTGCATCTGAGATATGGCAGTCCTTCTAAGGAGTGTTCATTTACCAGTTAGGAATTTGTAGTGTAGTATACTAAAATACTTGACGTGCCTTCCTTTTAGCTCTTTTCTCCCTTTCGCCCTGTACTCGTGCTTCTTCAAAGTCCATTACCCTTGGAAGACAATCTTACTCGGCTACGAGTGATCGCCAATGAATGAATGAATGAATGAATGAATGATACTAAAATACATAGCTGTAGAGTAAGTGAGCTGGCTAAACATATTAGTGAAAGAAGGCAATGGGATAAGTCAGGGGAGAGTAGAGAGTAGCTTTTTAAAAAATCAGCTTTCTAGGCCTAGAGGTGGTTTTTTTCTTCTCAATGTAAGAAGGCAGTATTAAAAAGTTAATCAGAAGTTTAAGGACAGGGTCTAGCCTTTTCATGAGGCAAACTACCTCTGATATAGACACTGGGGGGTAGCAATAGCAACTCAGCACCTATTTCTCCCAAGTCTTCTAGGCACTCCCAGCAGCCTTTGCAGGGCATGTATGTGTGCATCAAAACCAGCAAGAAGCAGATAGACCCTTATAATGCAAGCCCCACCCCCTTTCAATGTGCATATGATATCTATCTATCTATCTATCTATCTATCTATCTATCTATCTATCTATCTATCTATCTATCATCTATCTATCAATCATATTTCTTTACCGCCCATCTCGTATTGCAATGACTCTGGGCGGTTTACAAATGTTGATGCGCATACAAAAGGGTGATGCGCCTACAAAAGGATGGGACTTACACTGCCACACCCTGTCTGCCAACTTGTGAGTTTGACCCCTACAGATGCCACTGCCATTCCCTGTCTGTGGGGAACACTTATGGAGGCCAATATAAGGTTTGGTTGCCAGTCCAACCAGCTTGTCTGTGGAATGGAACGGGCTATCATCAGTGATTTCTCTTGAACAGCAAAATGCCTTGGCAGGCATATAAATTATAAACATATATTATATGAATATATATAAAATACTATAAATAAAGTATAAATTATACTGAACTATAAATTACATACTTTGTAGGATCATGGTTAATTAAGATTTTAGAGGAAACCCCACGAAGAACTTTAGGTTCCATACCTAGATATAGAGGGTTCTGTAATAAGCAATGGGAAACGTCTCTGCCTGAGGAGGAACTTCTAGAAATTCGGCCAGACATAGTAAGCAATAGTAGGATAGATGGACTGGCTGATTTTAGCCTGAGATAGTTTCTGAAATTGGCAAAGGAATGACAGCTAGAAACACCAGACCTGTTCTGGTTTCATAAGGAAGGAAAACAAGACCTAACATAAGAGGAGGAATCTGGAGATTATGGACCAATATTATCAGCTGGTGAACATAACAAATATTATTTGGTGCAAAATAATAGCAGCAACTTTATTTTCTGAGAGATGGAGGAAAAACTGACTTTAACACACACACCCCAAACTTGAGCTCATATTTTCTCAGAAGCTTCTGGAAATCTAGCCATTAGTGCAGAGCTTTCCAAACTGTGTGTCGGGACACGTTAGTGCAGGGGTCGGCAAACTTTTTATGCCGGGAGCCATTTTGACATGCTCGTGCACATTTTGAAATGCTCGAGAGCCAGGGGGCGGGGTTTGCGGGCGGGGGCCAATCGCGTGGAAGGGGGCGGGGTTTGCGGGCGGGGGCCAATCGCGTGGAAGGGGGCGGGGTTTGCGGGCGGGGGCCAATCGCATGGAAGGGGGCGGGGTTTGCGGGCGGGAGCCAATCACGTGGAAGGGGGCGGGGGACTCACGGAGGGAGGGGGCGCAGCCAGTGGCTCCGCGAACCCGGCCCAGCCGCCCCACCGGGAGTGGCGGAGAAAGAGCTGCCACCCTCCGGCCGGCAGGACAGGCGCGGGAGAGCGGAAGGCTGCGCCCTCTCCACCGGGCGGGACCCGCGCCTCCTTCCCCGCCGGCTCCCTCTCCGGCCTCTGCGCCCCTTCAGGCCCATCTCTGCGAGGCCCGGCGCGGCAGGGAGGCGCTGCTGGCCCGGGACACGGCGCTGTCGGAGGCGGCGCAGGAGCGGCTGCAGGGGCTACTGCGGCTGGAGATGGCGCTGCTCCACGGCATCCAGGTGCTGGGCGAGGGCGCGGGCCCGGGACGCGAGCGGCAGGGCAGCGCAGGGGGCCTGGCCGGGGAGGTGGCGGTGGCGGCGGGGTGACGGAGCCGGCGGAGGTTTGCCGGGTGGCAGGACGGGGCGGGCGGCGCTGCTGGGGCTGGTGGCGGAGCTGGAGGGAGCAGAGGGACCAGGCGTTCCCATGGGCGCAGCGCGCGCTCTGCAACCTGCCTTGGAGAAGCGGCCGTGGTAGGCCCTCCGGGTGCACCCTCCCGCCCCATCAATCCCCCCACCCCGCCGTTCGGTGTCCTCTCCCCCCGCTAACCCGAGCCCTGCGGCAGCCGGGGGAGCCGAGCCAGGCTCGGACCGGAGGCGGCCAAGGGGAGAGCAGGCGGCTCTTCGCCCTGCGACGCCCTGCCGCTCACGCCCCGGGCCCGCGCCCTCGCCCAGCACCTGGATGCCGCGGAGCAGCGCCATCTCCAGGCGCAGCAGCCCCTGCAGCCGCTCCTGCGCCGCCACCGACAGCGCCGCGTCCCGGGCCAGCAGCGCCTACCTGCCGCGCCGGGCCTCGCTCAGTGCGAGAGCCAGGGGGCGGGGTTTGCGGGCGGGGGCCAATCGCGTGGAAGGGGCGGGGGTGAGTTCAGCTGCGGAAGAGCCACACTCAAGGGGCCAAAGAGCCGCATCTGGCTCGCGAGCCGCCATTTCCGACCCTTGCGTTAGTGTATCGGCTGCAGTGTCTGGGTGTGTCGCAGCTGCTGCTGCCTCCGAGCCCTGCCAGAATTCCGCGCAGGTCCTAGTGCCTGCCTTGTGCCTGGCTGCCTCCAAACCTGCTGTGATTCTGCGCAGGTCCTAGTGCCTGCCTTGTGCCCTGCTGTAAGAGTGTGTCACAAAATGATGCCCTGCATGTCTAAAAATTGTGTCACCAACATGAAAAGTTTTGAAAGCTCTGCATCAGTGGTTAAAAAGGAAGGTCTGTTAGGCACACAACAGTCCTCACACGTTGATTCTTATTCCGGCATTAAAAAAAAAACAGAACATGATTAATCTCCTTCAGACATCTAAGTTTTGTTTGGCTCCTGTGAACTAAAGTACTTTATCTCAAGAGGCCCTAGAAGTCTTACATGAGAATTGTAAGATGTAGGACAACATTACAGATGATATTGCAGGTATCACTGATTCTTTAATTAAAAAGACAATAATGCTATGCTTGTTTTCAGGACAGGGAGAGACAGAGAATTATTTTTAACTGAAGATTCTGTTGGTGAAGAAGGGAACACTGGGATACTGACCCTCTTTATTTGATGACTTTAAGTTCCAGATTTTAATTAAATATCCCTTGAGAGACTCAAGACAAAAATTTCAGATCAGAGGGAGGCCTGCATATAGCTCTCTTATTATTAATAGGATGTTATGTAAGATAGTCTTCATTACACCATGCATTCACTTGGCCACGGAGGGTGCTGGTGATGGAACAAAGAAGGAAAGAGGATGCTTGCATTTACTTTCAGAGAGACAGCCTACCAGTTCAAACAAGTCATTTGTCTGGCAAGAGAGATAAAAGACTTTGCAATAATTTTCCATTAGGAAGAGACTATCTTCCTAATTTCTCACAGGATCTCTAGAACTAGACTCTAGCTTCAAACACATTTTTATCTCCCCATCTCTAGTTCAAAATATTATTTTTCTTTTTTGTCACAATGGTACTTTAGTTTACTTTTCCTGTCAAAAATTTAAAAGGTAAACAGAGGATCTGTTTAATTTGGTTACTTGAGCTTTTTTCATTCTCTCTCAATCCCCTCCCCCCTCTCCAGGTAACCTTTCCAAGGCTTCCAAGATGTCACACTGAAATACAACTGGTGTCACCCACAATATATTGCAGGATGTCACCCACCAACAATTGGTGGATGTTGGTGGATGTCACCCACCAACAATTGCAGGATTCTCTTGCTTTATGAGTTTAGTTCTTCCCTAAGGGGTTGTGGTTGATCTAAAAATAAAGATTTATTGTGCAAATTACGCTAAGTGCTCTGGTGTGGCATTGCCCAAGCTATACCATTTTCTTTTATTTCCTTTGATTGTCCTTTTCTTCCTTTCCAACTTATTCTAAAAACACTAGGCAGCTTACAGTATATACCATAATTATGCTCACCATTGTACAGTCTTCAAAGTGGCACTGCACACTTGGAGCTCTTCAGCCACATTAAATTCAATTGTTTACAAACAAGATTTTGAAAGGGCCACTTAAAATATGTAATTTTGGTTGTTCAGAAGGCAAGCAGGTAAATGCAGAAAGAACCCATAGGCAAAAAGGCACAGCTGGGGTAAGAAATGAGGAGAATGTATTAAACACTGAAGAGAAAATAGCAGTGCAACAATTTCATTGGGTAGAAAAGTGCCAAATTGTTCCAAAATTAAGGTCTAGGAGACCTTACCCCAACTTCTTGTCATGTCGCTGATCCAGCATAAATTTCTTATCCCTTATTTTTATTGTCTTATTACTCCTTTGTATTTACATTTTTATATTCAGCACAGCACTACAGGTTTTCTTGCTTCTTCAGCTTCATCAGCCTCAGCTATCCAGAAGTCTTCTGTTTTCTCAAATATTTTTTTCTTCATGGCTGCCTGAAGCTGTCTCCCAGCTTGCATAAAATATATTTTTCTTCCTTCAGTTTAAAGGCATTCTGTGAGCTGGCCCAAGAACACACACAAAAATGGTTTTTGTGGGGTTTGGATGCATTTAATTTTACTTGCTATTCAAGTACCCTATCCATGGAAGAAAAGATCTTGGCAGATGTCTCCTCAGATGTCACATTGAAACAATTTTAAAAAGATGATTTTTGGATGAATATTCAAAGAGAATATGAGCTTTTAAATGAAAAATCCTTGAAAGTCTCACTACCTTTTTCTTCATCCAGCAGCATCTACTGGTGGGATGGGGTGGGGGTCAAAAAAGGCAAGATGGTGGGCATTATGGACGCCATCTTGCCTTTTGTGATCCCCCTGCAGATGCTGCTGCCTTCAATGTATTTTTGTGAAAGTGGTCTTCACAAGTTTCAAAAACACTGTCCTAGTCTCCCCTAATCTCATAAATTTAGATATCGGTTTCCCAGAATTCTTAGCAATAACCATACTGTTAAAGAATCCTGGGAGTTGAAATTGACACATTTGGACAGCACACAGTTGGAGAAGGCTGCCGTAGACTACATTCTAGATGACAAAATAGGAAAGGCAGAGTTAACAGAGCCCTGATGAGAGCCAGCTGACCTCTTATTCTTATACCTACCTTATGGAAGATGCTGGAACCAGACTACACACAGCTGCTGATCTCTGCTATGGCTGTGGGTTTGTGATCTTCACACATATGGATCATCCAGCTTGTGTGGAGAACTTCCCCAACTGGCACTAATAGGGACATTCTTCACATATTCAGGGAATCTGTGTGGTGAGCAGCTCCAGATGTGGAACTTGGAAGCCAAATTAAGGCTGCTCTCAGAAAGCCCCATACAATATATAACATATATTACAAGATATATATACATATGTCCTAACGTAAAGTGGTTACTCCACAATGAACAAACTTAAACAAATTTTCCAGAAAACTGAAAAGACTAGTACTATTTTAAAAATATTGAAATACTTTTTCCTTTAGATTAGATTTTAGGGCACAAAATTAAATTATTTGCATATTGAAGGATGCAAGACAATGGTGCTGTGCTGTTTTCAGGCCAATCTGGCTAGGAATTACAGGTAGTCCTTGTTTAGTGACTGTTCCCAGTTACAATGGTGATGAAAAAGTAACTTTGCAACCAATCCTCGCATTTTCAAACTTTGCAGGTCTGTAAAGCAAAGGAAAGCTGAAGTAAAATCATGATGTTTCACTTAGTGACTGCTTCGCTTAACAACTGAGTTTGATTGCTAAACGACGACGACCTGTATAATATTCAGTGTCTAACAACTTGTAGAGGACATTGGATTGGGAGAGGCTGATCATTTAAAAAACTGTCAACTGGACTTTTGAAACAGAACTTCAGGTGGTTTTTCTGCCCGTCCTCCCATGCCCCATTTGGGCATCTCTCAAGTTAAAATAACATGAAGAAATATACAGTATGGAAAGATACCAAGGCAGGAACAGCCCCAGAGAGGAGGGAGGCAGACGTTGCCATAATTATGCAACTAGCTAGGTCCATTAAACCCAGAGTACTGAAACTGACGAACTGCTGGACAGCCACCTCCTTTAGTTCAAGAGGATGGGGGTGGGAATAGCTGAAAGTCACCAGTGTGGAAAACTGGCAAATAAGCAATGAAAACTCAATCCAACATCCCTCCTACTGCAATAAGGCAAAGTGGAGCTACCACAGTTAAAGATAAAGATACCCAATGAAGCCATTTCAGAATTCTGTTAAAGGAGACTACTAATAAGCCTCAACACAAAATAGTGGCGATCTGGTCATTTTGGAATACCATGAAAGCAGGGCTGTGCTCACATCCCACCCTTTTCTTCTCTGAATAAACTCATGGAACTTCCCCCTGCTCTCCTCTACCTTGTGGGAAGCCTAGAGAGAAATTGATGTCAAAAGTGGGGGTGGGGGCAGGGTGGGGGAGGCAGTAAGCATCAAAGGAACTCAAAACAACATAATATCACATTTAGATGGGAGAAATTAGAAGGTGTATCTTTTATGTTCAAAGGGCAGAGGTTCAGAATAACTTCCATTTTAAAAGCAAAAGCATTTTTAGAAAAATACAAGACAGAAATGGGTTTGCCAACTGAAGACTTGGAAGAGAGAGGAGCGACATCTAAAGACAAGAAGAAGAAAGAAGACTTATGGGAGCTACAGGTCTGGACTTGAAAAAGGGACTTTAATTACCAAAACAATTATGGATTATAAATATCTGACATGGAATATTAATGGAACTAATGCTCCACAGAAAAGAAGAAAGATCTTTCACTTTTTGAAAAAATTGAAATTGGATATAATTTGCTTACAAGAAACTCATATTTGCAAAAAAGACACTAAATACTTGATTCAAAAACAATTTGGAGAAGAATTTATTTCGGCTGGAAATAAAAAAACGAAGGGGGTAGTTTTGTATATACAACCAAAGTTAAACCCAAAATTGATATTAACGGATGATGAAGGACGTTATGTTGCAGTTGAAATTAACATAAAAGGAACTAAAACATTGGTTGCTGGACTTTATGCACCAAATATGGATAAAGGAGTATTTTATAAAAATTTGATGGATAAACTTTTGGATCAAACTTATGAAAATTGGTGTTTCATGGGTGATTGGAATGGGGTAATCTACCCTAAGATGGACAGACAATCACAAAAAGAAGTGAAACATACACAGGGAAAATTGCCACAAACATTTTTTAACTTAAAAGAGATGTTAGACTTACAAGATATATGGAGAATTTTGAATGGGACTTCTAGAGAATACACGTATTACTCAGAGATATTTAAATCACATTCTAGAATAGATATGATTTTGATATCTAAAAGTTTAATGATGGACAGTAGTAAAGTCGAAATACTGCCCAAGACTTTTTCAGATCATAATCAGTAATGTTGACTGTTAAAGGGAAATGGAATGTATTTAGATGGAGATTAAATGAGTCAATATTCCGGAGAAAGGATATAGTTGATGTATGCAAAAAAAGGTTAAGGGAATATTTTCAACTGAATTTAAACAAAGGTACCAATATTCAGACTGTATGGGATGCCAGCAAAGCATATATGAGGGGTTACTTTATTCAATATAATGCTCAAATGAGGAGAAAGAAACAAGAGAGAATTCAACTGATTTTAGATGAAATAAAAAGTAAAGAGATATGTTTAAGAGATAAACCAATGGATGATACTTTGCTTACTCAAATTAAATTCTTACAAAAACAGATATTGATGATAGTGACACAAGAGATAGAGACTCAAATGAAATTTACAAAGCAAAAATATTTTGAACATGCTAATAAACCAGGTAGATGGTTGGCTTATAAATTACGGAAACAAAGACAAAAAAATTTAATTACCAAAATACAACATGAAGGAAAAGTTATGGTGAATAATATAGATATACAAGAAGCTTTTTATGATTATTATTCAAAATTATATAAAAAACAAGAAGTTAACTTGATGGACATTGATGAATATCTGAGTAAACAGAAATTAACTGTTCTTGATGACCAACAAAGATTAATGCTTAATAATTCTATAACAACAGAGGAAATGATAAAGGCTTTTAAGAAAATTAGTAGTGGAAAAGCACCAGGACCGGATGGCCTGTCAGCAGCTTATTATAAATGTTTTGAAGATGAATTACGTTTACCCTTACAGAAGACTATGAATTCGATTTTGGAAACAGGAACAATGCCAGAGACTTGGAAAGAAGCACATATAATACTGATCCCCAAAGAACAACAAGATTTGACTTTAACTAAGAACTACAGACCAATATCTCTACTGAATAATGACTATAAGATTTTTACAACTATATTGGCAGAAAGAATGAAAAACATTCTTAAGAATTTTATCCATCAAGATCAAGCAGGATTTCTGCCTAAGAGACAGATCCGTGACAATGTCCGAAATATATTAGATATATTGGAATATATGGAACATTATGAAAAACAAGCTGCCTTGATATTTATAGATGCTGAAAAAGCTTTTGATAATTTAAATTGGCCTTTTATGTTTAAAGTATTAGAAAATATGAATTTTGGAGGAAACTTTATTAAATGGATTAGATCAATATATACTCCCCAATTTGCAAAAATAATTGTTAATGGAGAATTTAGCAAACCATGTGAAATTCAAAAAGGTACAAGACAAGGCTGTCCATTATCTCCACTTTTGTTTATATTGGTACTAGAGGTCTTATTGAGAGATGTTAGACAAGATGAAGGTATCCATGGTATTAAGGTTAAAAAAGAAATTTATAAATTAAGAGCCTTTGCTGACGACTTAGTCTTTACTTTGGAAAATCCACTAGATGGAATTGAATTATTGATTCAGAAATTGAAAGACTTTGGATTGTTAGCAGGGTTTAAAGTGAATTTACAAAAAACAAAAGTTTTGACTAAAAACATGGACTATCATCAACAAGAGAAACTGAAAGAAATAACGGAATATTCAATGGAAGAAAAAGTAAAATATTTGGGAGTATATTTAACAACTAAAAATGTTAAGTTGTTTAAGAACAATTATATCCCACTTTGGACAGATATTAAAAAAGATTTGGATCAATGGGGAAAATTACAACTGTCATTACTAGGTAGAATCTCAGCAATCAAAATGAATATTTTGCCAAGAATTTTATATCTTTTTCAAACATTACCTATATTGGCATCAGATGAACCTTTTAAACAATGGCAACGAGATATTTCTAAATTTATTTGGCAAGGGAAAAAACCAAGAATAAAATATAAAGTTTTACAAGATTCAAAGGAAAGAGGGGGACTGGGTCTACCGGATCTGAAATTATATTATGCTGCTTGTTGTCTGGTATGGATTAAAGAGTGGATAATTTTGAAAAATGAAAAACTATTGAATTTAGAGGGTCATGAATTAAGATACGGATGGCATGGATATTTGTGGTATGACAAAGTGAAAGTAAATGTGGACTTTAAAAATCATTATATTAGAAGATCTTTGTTAAGAATTTGGAATAAATATAAATTAACTTTATGTTATAAAAGACCTTTATGGATTTCTACACAAGAAGCATTTCATAGAACAGAAGTAAGAGTTAAAGATAAATGGCTGACTTACAAAGACTTTTTAAAAAAAGAACAAGGACAATATAAAACTAAATCAAAAGAAGAACTGGCCTCAGAAGGATATACTTTTCAATGGCTTTCATATATGCAACTTGTAGAAAAATTTAAATCAGATGAAAAAGAACTTGAATTTGAACAAACCAAATCGGAATTTAAGATACAATTATGTGAGACAGATGATCATTTAATTGCTAAAATGTATAAATTATTGTTAAAAGGTGAAATGGTAGAGGAGCAAGTTAAAGATTGCATGATTAAATGGGCAAAAAACATTGGTCATAATATTCAAATGCAACAATGGGAAGATATGTGGACTAAAGGATTAAAATTTACTTTGTGTTATAATTTGAAGGAAAATTTCTATAAGATGATGTACAGATGGTATATGACCCCGCAAAAGCTAGCTAAAATGTATGGGAATGTTTCCAACTTATGTTGGAAATGTAAAAAAAAGAGGGGTCATTTTACCATATGTGGTGGACATGTGAGATAGCAAAGAAGTTTTGGACTCAAATATACTCATTGATGCAAAATATTCTACAAATTCGAGTTCCATTTAAACCAGAATTATTTTTATTGGGAATATTAGAAGAACAAATAGGAAAGAAATTTACAAGAATTATGCAATATATGGTAACAGCAGCAAGACTTGTATATGCACAAAACTGGAAAAATCAGATTATACCTACGATATAGGACTGGATGTTAAAAATAATGGATATGGCAGAAAATGATAAATTGACATGTTTATTAAAAGAAAATACAAATTATTACTTTCTTAAAGAGTGGAAACCATTAATGGACTATTTGCAAAATGCAGGAGGGGCAAAGCTTAAATGGGGTTTTGAAGATTAAAATATATATAAATTGATATATTAGACAGGAAATGTTTTACAATGTTATATATAGACCTAACATGTAAGAGATTATTTTTTAAATTACTATGACCAGAGATAAATCGGAAGTTGACTAATTTCTATGTTTCATCTTTATCTTTTTCTATTTGCTTTACTACACTTTTTCTTCTCTTTCTTTGATTTGTATTTGTATTTCTTTTTCCTTTTCAAACTTTTATCTATGTATATTTAAAATTCAATAAAATATATTATAAAAAAAAAGCATCAAAGGAACTCAGAAGACAAAGGGGAAATGGAGAGAGCAAAGGTTGGGAGAAAAATGGCTGCTCCAGAGGCTGGCTAGTGACCCAGGAAAGGGGCCACCCCACACATCCTAACACTCCCAAGAGACACCTCTGGACCCTTGCACAGCAGGTCACCTGACTTCCCCTCTAAGATAGTAATGGGTGACAACACATTACAGATTTGGCATACTTGGAAGCTGGGGGTGGGAGGAAGATTCTTCTTTTCTGCTAGTACATCTAATGATGAAGTTAAGGTATTTCACTGGTGGGCTGGGGGTGAGATGAGGACAGTATTGTGTGGCTAAGGTGGAGATCGCATTTGTCGGGGCATGATTGTGCCAAACTAAACTGCAAGAGGAGACAAGGCCATTCACCTAGTGTTGTTTCCATTTTGGGCAGGGGAAGAGGAGTTTGATAAAAGAATCCAGCCTGATAAATTTAGGATCAATTCTAAAACTTAGCACTTGCAAAGTTAGTTTTTATAGTAACCCTGTGAGCCAAGTTACATCCACGATGTTTTATCCATGTGATTTTTCTAGGTCATCTGCAAGCTCCTGGGATTAGTTCTGATGATAAGCCCTTTTGCATGAGAATTAAAGAATGAAGAGGATCTTATAGATAGAGCAATCCAGTATGGTTTGTTGCACATGCCTATGGCTAGAAGATGTTGAGGAAATGGCCTTAATGTGATTTCCTCAGATTTCACTTGCTATCTTGTGTGAACCTTTGCTTGGGACAAAGGAAGTAATAGTTCCTCCTGGCGGTGGTTGGCTTAGTGGTGTCCTCCTTTTAAGATCTTACCATCATTTGGATTTTTACTATTTATTATTGGATTGTATTTTAAGATTTACAGGTTCTTAGTTTTAACATTTTATTGTAAACCGCCCAGTCTACTTTTGTAGAGATGGGCGGTGATAAATTTGACAAATAAATAAATAAATAAAACCTGACAACTTGTTCCTTTCAGCAAGGCATGAGGAAGCAAACTATGTGTGAACCAGGTTTTTTTAAATCTTTGAAGGGGCTGAGACACAAAGCAAACCTATGTCTAATATGCCTTCCATTAGGTTGGCTGGCATGAAGTTGCAATCTGTCACATCCAGAGAGTACTAGATTGTAGACGGCTGGATTACAAGTAGCACCTCAAGCAGTCATCAGGAAATATTGTGTGCTAGGTTCTGACTTTAGGCTGGCTTCATGTTTATTATGGCTGGCAAGTATGGTTATTTTTGTATCTTGGGTTATCAGAGACAGTGTCTACATCTGCTGTTAAAAGGAAAATGTTTGCCTGAGAATCTGGGGAGCTGTGCTAATCAAAGTGAACAATGCTGGGGTAACACTAAGAGATGCTCCACACTTTTGGGGAGGTATAACAGATCAGATGGTAAATGGATTGTGTGCCTGCTAGAGAGACAGAGATGTTTTGTTAGGTAAAAATAAAGAAACTACACAAAATAAGTGATGGTTGAAAACATCTTATAGGCACCAGCTATGCCTATGCACAGCTTCTTGTAGAATTCTGCTCCAGTATTTAGGCCTCCTCCTCTTCTCCTCCCCTCTTTCCTCATTTCCATGAATCCTTCTTAGTCTCAGGGTATATTTTCTACTCAGAGAAAGAGAGAGATGAAAATTATAATGCATTGGCTCACAGAACAGTAGCATCTGCCCCCGGCTGCCATGGGATGGAGCAGAGTTACTGTAGCAACACACTATATTATATAATCCACCCAATTTAACTGTAGGTATGTGTGCATGTATAAGAGAGGGTATGTGTCTCTGGTCATACATGTTCCCTTAATGGTTTCATTGGTGTCGTCCTGTTTTTTTCACTCCACCCTGTGCAATTTATCACACAATGATATACCGCTGCATCTCTCCTGCATTTGCTTACTGTGGCACATCAGGGTTTTGTTCTTTTGTTGGTTTGGGGGCTTTATGTGTGATTTAAGATTCCGAAAGAAAACTGGAGAAATGAACTGTGGAGATACAGTAGATTTCTAGAGAAATTAAGGGAAGAAGAACTCTAGGGGCTGTGCACGTTTCCCCATCTCTTCCCCTTTCTTTGAATCCAACATTTTTAAAAAGTTTTCAGTGATAGAGGGATGAAATATTGCAGTTAATGACTTGTACAGTTAAATACATGGTTGTCTCTATTCCTTAGACAGGAATCAGAGCTAAATTGTTTCTCTTAATATTTCATCTGCATTTAACTTGCTGCATCATAAACCTATGGTTTTGGCCCCTTTCTTTAATGACACTGAAAACAAAAACAAAAGCCTAAAGTCTCCTGTGAGTCTCTATTTTCAGTGCTGTCGTAAGTTCAAACGGTCGCTGAACGAGTAGTCGGTAAGGTAAGTGGCCGGTGGTCGGTAAGGGAGGACTACCTGTACAGATGCCTCCTATGGCCTCTGATGGTAAAGGAATGGGAAAGAATTCCTTAAGGCCTGAATGTCCATTCTCCCTATCTTGCAATGAACAAACATCTTTTTGATATTTCATCACATTGCTCATTTCAGAATTTGTTTAGCTTTTTTGCCTAGAGTAGGCATAGCATATGGCATCCCTCCAGAGCACTAAATTCTGGTAGAAGTAACTCAGCTGATGACAACCAATATTTTCCACCCCAGATACTCCATCAGAGTTAGCCTGGAGCATTGTGGATAAAACAAAATGGAGGATCACAAAAAGCTGCAGTTTGTAGAAACCTTGTAGCAACTTCCAGTTCATGTTCATGATTGGTTGAAAGGCTGACAGCTTTTCAAGACCATAGCATTTCCCAAGGCTACTTAGACAGTGGAAACAATACACCAAGCCACCATAAAATTATATTAAAGATAATATGCATTTGTAAAATATGCATTAAGAAATGCTGTTAAACTTTCGGTTAACAGCTACTGCAAGGAGAATGATTTTAACACCTTCTTAAAAGCTAGAGGTGGGATTATTTGAATGTTTTATGGGAAGAAAATCCTTAATGAAGATTACCAAGCTCCCCTCTCTGTGGTGCCCACCATGCTTATTGGTTTTGGTAGCAAATCAGTGGACCAAGTCTCCAAAACTGATCTTAAACACAAGCAGATTTATATGGATGTATGCAATTCTTCCAATAATTTGGACTAATTACGTAGGGCTTGAAAAATCAAAGAGACCACATGACCTGATCCTGGAAACATATTAGCAATGAGCATAGATTGGTCCAGGGAGGACTGAAGTGGCCACCTTCTACATCAGATGAATTTTTAAGGTGGTTTTCAAAGGCAGCCCCCCCCCCCTTAAGAGATCAGGGCATGCATGATTGCTCAAGTCTAATTTTCTTTGCTGTAAAAAAGAAAATGTAAAAGACTCTTAATCGGCTGCATGATCCACATTCTGTATTCTTTAACGCAGAAGCTCACCCCATTTTTCTGGCCAAGGATCACTGACAGCTCCTGAGAGGCATACTGGGAAGCAACACTACCAAAAATAGGAAGGACCAGGAAAAAAAGCTGAATCTGCTTTAGTTTTGTTTACCTTTAAATTTTAATTGAATTAAATCAAGTTTCTATTATTACTTGCTGTGTATGGATCCAATTTTCCCTCCTGTCATACTGAAAAAATAGATGTTGGTGTGGAGGAACAGCTGAGGCTTTCTGGGGCCCCAGGCCATGGCTTTGGCCTTTCAGGGATTCACCTAGATGGGTCCTCACCGTGGGCATTCTAGAACCAGCTCTGCTTGGTCCCTCACAGATCTTGTTTAAACATATGATATCAACTGTTTTAAGGTATGAAGGAAGAATTCAGCAATGAGATTTAAATTGATTTATTTATTCAAATTTGTTATAGCTGCCCAACTCCAAATAGTTGGGGATCCCTATAATAAATATTTTTTTCACTTAGCTAAGAGATTTAGATGACGAGGCAATATCTGTCGTTGTTGTTGTTGTTGTTGCTGTTGTTATAATACAAGAGCAACTTGATGGAAGCATCTGCCATCTATTACTAGATGATTTTTAAAAATATGGGAACTTTTAGCTAGGCATAAAATTTAAATTAAAGGGACATGTTTCCTGTTCATTCTTTCTTTTTCTGGAAAAATGTTTTTAATTAATTATATATATATAACCCATGAACAAAAACATTGCACTGAAGACAGTTACTTCTGAGTATAATTTGTGGGGGGCAGGGTGTACAATGTTGCAGCGTTAAAGGAGAAGGCAAAAACAAGAACAGGACAGAAACTGATCTGGAACTGTGATTTTTGTAAACTAGAAATATAAAAGGAAGAACAGTCATTGTCATTTGAGGTTTTTAAATTATTTTTAAAAATAATATTTAAAACATGCTATGGAAAAATATTAAATCAACAGGAAGCAAAAAAAAAAAAAAACCAGCCCAGCCCATAAACTAATTTATCCAGAATATGAAACTCTTAGCCGAAGACTGAAGGGGCTAAATATCCAATCTTTAACCACATGTCTGCAGTATTTAATCACATGTGCATGCAGATTTCCACATTGCTCTATGAACAAAACCCACATAAATCTTCACATCCCTCAATTGAATACTGCTAATTTTTTCCTTTGGTCATAGCAATTACCTCCAGCTGGTGTGATGGAAGAGAATTCTTCATCATCTCTTGCTTTTACAGCAGGAACCATCATTCCACCCCTGTCCCCTCACCTCATAATCAGTCAAGGAAAGCAGAGGCTTGAACTGAGTTGGCATATCATGTAAAAGCATGTGCAGGACCTTTTGAGAAGTGAAGGAGGAAGAGGGGCAACCCAAGGGGCTTTCAGCAAGAATGCATAGCACCTTTGGCAGTCCCCTGTCAGTCAATGGATTGGTATGGCTCAAAGAACATTCAACTATGATTTCAGACATGAGTCAAGTTGCCCATTAGTGTCTTCTGCCAACAGCAAGGACAAATGCCTTACTAAAGATGTAGCTTCTTTTAGATCCAACTTCCCCAACTTGGTGTAGTTTCCGACACATTGAATTGTAAACCCTCTTAAGCCAGCAAGGCCAGTAGCTACTTTGGGGGAGGGTAATGGAGATTGAAATTCAAGTAATCTAGTTAAGGCAATGGGCTAGAAACCAGGAGTCTGTGAGTTCTAGTCCCACCTTAGGCATGAAAGCCGGCTGGGTGACCTTGGGCCAGTCACTCTCTCTCTCAGCCCTAGGAAGGAGCCAATGGCAAACCAGGAGACTGAGAGTTCTAATCCCGCCTTAGGCATGAAAGCCGGCTGGGTGACCTTGAGCCAGTCAGTCTCTCTCAGCCCAACTCACCTCACAGGGTGGCTGTTGTGGGGAAAATAGGAGGAGGAAGGAGTATTAGGTATGTTCGCCACCTTGAGTTATTTATAAAAATAATAAAGGTGGGATAGAAAATAAATAAAAATAAATAAATTAGGATGATATGAAACTTATCTCCATTGTATTAACATATCTGTATATCCTAACTCTGAAGGCAATTGGTATATAGGGCATACCATCCATCTAGTTACTGTGGTTGTTTTATTAAAATATTTTTATTTTGCTGCTCCTAAAAGTTCATTGCCACTTTCACCCTAACCATCAAAATGGCATCCAATAACACAGACAAATTAGTAGAGCAGTTTCAGTGAACAGAAAGGGAATTAGCATACTCAGAGCAAGGGCATGTAGCACCAAAAATCAACAGCCTTGAAAAAGAAAGACCTCTTCAAGCAATCTTTTAAAAATCAGAAAGAAAATCTTGGCATTGCTTCTTAAAAGCATGAGAAAGCAAAAGCTTTTCATGAAACAAAGTTAGGCTAACTTGAGATGGAGCCTGGCACAAACACAAAGCGCTAAAGAAGAATTAGAAATTCAGGAGACATTCCAGGAAATCATTTTAAAGGTTAGACTTAGCTCTTTGAATTGGTCTTGGAAGCAACAGGGCAGCTATATCAGCATAGGCAAATATGGAGTAAAAAAACCCAGTCCTCCTCTGTTAGTGGACAGCTTTCCAATTTTCATCCAAGCTGAAGATTCCAAACTATTTAAAACTTAACTCTAGATCAGGGGTGGGGAACCTTTTTTCTGCCAAGGGCCATTTGGATATTTATAACCGGGGACCGGGGGGGTGGGGGGCGGGGTTTCTGGGATTTCTGGGATTTCTGCGGACCAGGGGCCGGAGTTTGCGGGCGGGAGCTAATCACAAGCACTGGGGGCGGGGTTTGCGGGCAGGAGCCAATCGTGTGGA
This sequence comes from Charina bottae, assembly GCA_023362775.1. NCBI lineage: Eukaryota > Metazoa > Chordata > Lepidosauria > Squamata > Charinaidae > Charina > Charina bottae. The sequence goes on along the minus strand of JALMGJ010000002.1, from coordinate 133,563,464 downwards.
AGAGGAGGAGTTTGCAGGCGGGAGCCCCGCAGGCCTTAGGCGGGAGCCCCGTGGGCCTTATACGGCCCACGGGCCTGACGTTGCCCACCCCTGCTCTAGATGGGTGTTTTCCAGCAGTCCATTCTGGACATCACCAAAGCATGTGTGACGATAGCCAGTGCTCCACCTATGAGTAAAAGCAAACCAGCATATCAGCCAGTAATAAGAAAAGGCAACACTACTACCTGGTAATCTGGAAGCAATGGTAGGTCTAACAGTTCTACCATAACATGAAAACGAACATCACTTGGGAATTTAGGCTCATCTGGCACAGACATAACCCCAGGTAACCATTTGACTGCATCCCTCCCCCACTATCTTCAGATTCAACTTTATTTGGCTGAGGGTGAAGGTGGATGGTATTTTGCCAATAATTAAATGTAGATACATTGAAAAAGATATTTTAATTACTTGCTTCAGCTCCATTCCAGTTCTATCCTGCCGTGCAACATTTGAACTGGTGCCAGGAAACCCGCTGTGATTATTAGAGGCTGATGATAATATCTGCAACAGTTCCTGCCACTGTTGAAGTGCACTACAGTAGCATTGTGCCATTAGATTATCCAGTCCTATCAAACTTCACTGTTGGTCCAATACGTTGATCAGGCTTTAAACCAGGATAATTAAAGTTGCAGCCTCATATCTACTAGACGTGTGGATGTCCTCTTGAGCTAAATACGCATATATTAGGGAGGCCACTTATCCATTCCCTCAAAATGAGGAAATTATATTTTTAAAAAAGAGGGCAAAAGAGGACACAGATTTGCATAAAATATGCATGTGGTAATTTATAGCAGTTTCAAATGCAGAAATAATTACTATAATTTAAGCAGCAATACAATTAATTTCAATGTTGTGGAATAGCCAGGTGATCGGTATGCCTGCTTAGTGTGTGGCTCTCCAGGTGCTAAAAATTGTTGATAGACAGATGCAAGTCATTATTTTCCCTCCCTAAGGCCCTTGGTCTTTGAACTGGATATGCCCCTTCAAATATAGAACTGTCCTCTGGTAGCTGTGGAAGGAAGGAAGGAAGGAAGGAAGGAAGGAAGGAAGGATTCAGTAGGTGGTAGCTCTTGTTCAACTTTGGCTCATCTTGGAAGCTAAGCAGGGTTGGATCTATTTAGTATTTGGATGGGAGACCACCACGGCTATAAGCTAGACTGAGAAGTTAAAGAAGATGCTAGAAGGCTTCAGTGGTAAATCATTTCATGCTGTGGCCAAGAGAACTTCATGGATGTGTCTGTGGAGTCACCAGGGGTTCAGCCTGACTCAAAAGAGACTTGACCTGACTTGGCTGTCTGGCTCATATATCAGAGAAGATTGTCTGAGCAACCCCCTCCCCTGCTAAAAAGCCTTGGGTACAAAGGAGGAAAAGTAAAAATATAAAAATAAATTATTTTCCTTGGGTCCACCCATTATTTTTGGAATAAAGCTCTGGCACACATATTAATGTGTGTATTATATAATTATATAATGTGTATGAAGGGGCGTGGTGGCTCAGTGGGTAAGAGGCCAGGCTTGTCGATTGGAAGATCGCAAGTTTGGAGGTTCGAATCCCTAGTCCCGCATGACAGAGTGAGCTCCTGCACTTGCCCCAGCTCTTGCCAACCTAGCAATTCGAAAGCATGCAAATGCAAGTATTGCCTTTGCAAGTATTGCCCCTGAGTTCCCTGTTCCTATAGAAAATGTATGGTTATTGCCCTTTATGTAACATCTGTTGCAGAATAGATACAAGGTTTGGTAAAAGGGGGCGTGGTGGCTCAGCGGGTAAGACGCCAGGCTTGTCGATTGGAAGATTGCAAGTTCGGAGGTTCGAATCCCTAGCCCTGCGTGCGGAGTGAGCTCCCGCACTAGCTCCAGCTCTTGCCAACCTAGCAATTCGAAAGCATGCAAATGCAAGTAGCTGAATAGGTACCACTTCGGTGGGAAGGTAACAGCGTTCCGCATGCATCATGCCGGCCACATGACCGTGGAAGCGTCTTCGGACAACGCTGGCTCTTCGGCTAACAAACGGAGATGAGCACCGGCCCCTAGAGTCGGACATGACTGCACAAATGTGCAGGGGGAACCTTTACCTTTACCTTACACATATTAAGCTCTTGGCTGCTGATGCAACTGAAAATACAGTTTTTCATACAAGATTCTCACAGAACCTTCTTTAGCAGGATTTATTGAAATTAAAGGGAAAGAGATTGGTTTACAAGAATTTCAGCAACTGGGGTATTTCTAATTTAGAATCAATTTATCCCCTAATCCATTAGGGCAGAAACTTTTTCGGTTTCTTTCTAATGGCTTTCTTGTGAAAGAGATAATGAGGGAGTCCTTTTCATTGCTAGTGGAGGAGTTACAAAATCGCCTCCTGAATCCTTATAAATCTGCAAACCAACCATTACAACACTGTTCAAAGAACAAATATGGTTTTTGATCCAAAAGTTGTGCATCTTTGTGTCTATTCATAGCTGAACACAGAACTATACTCCCATATCACTACAAACCAGAATGAGAGGATAATTTAAAAATCTCCTTGGTGGACCCCCTTCTTCTAAGGATTCCCAATAAAAGATGATGACAATAGGTTACCACAAGACTGAACCTCTTGTTACCTTCTAGTCTGTCCAGGTAGAGAATTCTGGTTGCTTCTTCTTTCTTGTTTTGTCTTCTCTTGCCTCCTCTCTAAGCATGTATCCCAGTCTTATAGATGACTGCTAGGGGGCACTAGAGAGTTAGTTTTCCTGTATCTCTTTGCTGCCATCTCATGGTCACTCAGAATTTTGTAGCCCAGATTTGGTCCCCGTGCACAACTGCACACAACCTAGATATTTATGGACTATCAACAGAAGACAGAGATATGTTTAAAATGCTTTAAACTATTAGCATGATTCTCAGATATTTTGGGATCTAATACTGTCCTTTGGGGATTCTTAAAATGTGCAGGAATTGGATTAATTTAGCATTCTCTCCCCCACACCCCTTTAATTGGCTTTTCATGCCAATGCTGCGTCAATAAGAGGATGCTTTATCTTGCTACTGTTTTTTAGTTCAGAGCAGTCCAACTCTCCTGGTTTTCTCTTTGTACTGATATTTAATTTTCTTCTGCAATGAATATATTTTTCTTTCTCAATCCCAGAAGATACATGTTTATTTCTCTTTCCTGATTGGAAAGATTTTGTTTTACAATGGAAAATATTTAATTAGGACTAATCCTGTATAATTGTTTATTCAGATTAACCTGTCAGATGTAACCAGCTATAGCATATACAAATGCATATTGGATTAGTTGTTGCTTGCTTTTCTATTAGGAGAACAGGATGAAGAGAACAGGCAATTTTTGAGAAATTGAATTAGCAAGACATTTCTTTGTGCATTTGAATTTGTAACAAATTCAAATTTGTTTTGATGCCAGCAGAGCTTATGAGAGCCCTTGTGATTACACCTAGAATTGTTACATGGTCAAGTAGCATATGAATGCTCAGTTCTCCATTCTTATTTCACCTTTTGCAAATATTCCAATGCCAGTTGTTTGCAAAGGATAAGACCACAAAGAAGTATTGTGTAATTATTTTAGGCTTCCCAGCTAAAATTTCACATATGATAGACTATAGTCCCCATAATCCTAGCCAATTGAGTTATGTTGACCAAGGACGATGGGGATTGCAGCTGAATACGCTTTGAGGACACCAGGCAGAGCAAGGCTTTACTAATGGGTAATCTAATCCTAGAACTGATGTCTGACAAAAACAAATACTTTCTGTTCATATTAACAAATGGCTATAATACAAAATGGACAAATGCAGAAGAAATTTCAGCACTAACCTCAGTAGTGGTGAATAATGCCAGATAGTTAGCATAAATCCAGTTAAAATGGCAATATTCCAGCCTCTTGTGGCAGTTCTATGCTAAACTGTAAGCAAATAACCTGGTCCCAGATTAGAAAGTTGCGTCCAGCAGCCTCCTTTGGGAAGTTACTGGCAGTTTCTAAAGCCAGTGATAGGACAGGGAGGAATGCTCAGCTCCCCAGGAGTCTTGTCAGCATTGTTTGACATCCATTGCTAAGAGGAGTTAGACTGGGCTGAGAAGCTTGAATTCTTGAATGCTCATCATATCTCTAGGCCTGTCGTGTTCATGCCACTGCCTGCCGACATGCTGGACTCTGAGACGGAGGAGGAGCCAGTTGTCAGAAGCAGCAGGCTTGGTGCAAAAACGACCAAAGATCTGGAAGTGCTAATTCGAGGGGACCCAGAGGGAGAGACACCCCCGCCAATCAGCGCACGCCAAAGGAGAGCAGAGAGGCGGGTGGAGCAACACGAGGCCCAATTGGCTCACAGCTCGCCCCGGCCAAGAAGGCTTACACCATTTGGGACAAAGGGCTTCCGGTGATTAAGGTGGCATTCGAGGTATGGAGGCACCATTTGGAGGGGGCGCGCCACCCGGTGGAGGTAAGGACCGACCACCAGAATTTAGAACATTTAAAAACCGCCAGGACCTTGAACTAGCAACAAATCCGATGGTCCTTGTTCTTCTCTCAGTTGAACTTCAAGGTGACTTACATCTCAAGAGGCCAGAACCAATGGGCAGATGCACTTTCGAGGAAGCCCAAATATGACCACCTAGAGTCTCCAATACCGCCCCAATCTGTCATCTCTCCAGAGTGGTTTGCCGCTACCACCGTACAGGGTGATCTACTCCAACGGATTTGGGAACAACAAAGAACAGACCCCTGGGCAAGGAGAAAGAGGCAAGAGTTGGCGCATCTCCTCGCAGATCAGACAGATCAGTGGACCTGTAGTCACAAGACACTATGCTTCTGAGGCCACTACTACATAGCCCCGGGAGAGCTCCACAGACTGGCCTTACAACTCTGCCACAACCCCACTGCTGGCCATTTTGGGTTCTTCAAGACACTGAACCTGGTCTCCCGAGAGTTTTGGTGGTCGTGCATCCGGGATGACGTGAAACAATACGTGTTCTCTTGCCCAGAGTGCTGCAGAGCAAAAAATCAGACGGGTAAACCTTCCGGTCTCCTAATGCCTCTACCCACACCAGAACAACCTTGGGAGGCTATTTTCATGGACTTCATCATGGACCTCCCAAGGTCCCATGATGCCACCACCATTCTGGTTGTGGTGGATTCCATGACTAAGATGGGCCACTTCATCACATGTGAAGGCCTACCCACCGCCCAGGAGACGGCACGCCTCTACATCAAGCATGTCTTCAAATTGCATGGCATAGCAAAGAGTGTGGTGTCAGACTAAGGCTCCCAGTTTACCACTCAGTTCTGGAAGGCACTCCTCCAGAATTTGGGGATCCAAGGCCACTTGTCCACAGCATTTCATCTGCAATCGGACGGTGGGACTGAATAATTGAACGCCATCTTGGAGCAGTACCTGCGTTGCTATGTGAACTACCAACAGGACAATTGGGCAGACCTCCTAGGCTTGGCAGAGTTCGCGTACAACAACGCACAACACTCATCCACCCAGATGGCTCTGTTCACGGCAAATTATGGTTTCCACCCACAACTGTTTCCCCTCACTGCCCCAGACTCGGCCGTGCCTGCCACAAACCAGTTCCTCCAGGAATTGCAAGCCAGCCACCAAGTGCTTCGAGAACAGTTGGAAAAAGCCAAAGAGGATTACAAGCACTTCGCCAACCGTCATCGGAAGATGGGACCCCCATTAAAGATTGGTGACCTGGTGTGGTTGTCTACAAAGCAGCTAGCCTCTTCCCGGCCATCTTGGAAGCTGGGCCACTGGTTCCTGGGACCATTTCCAATAGAAGCCATAGTCAATCCAGTGGCCTTCGGATTAACCCTTCCTCCCCACATGCATATACACCCCGTGTTCCACAGGTCCCTACTGTTCCCCACCTCGGCCGACAGCCCACTCAGAACCAGGAGGACACCACCTCTCCTGGTCATCATCCAAGGAGAGACAGAATACAAGGTTGCCCGCATCCTAGACTCACGCAGACGTCATGGTCGCCTCCAGTATTTAATTGGCTACGGCCCAGACAAGTGTTCTTGGGAGAATGCGTCAGATGTCCACGCACCATTTTGAGTACAACAGTTTCATCGCCGATACCTGGGAAAACCCAAACCACAAAGCCGGGGCCAGGAAGGTCCTGTGGGGGGGGGGGATAGTGTCGTGTTCACGCCGCTGCCTGCTGACATGCTAGACTCTCAGACAGAGGAGGAGTCAGTTGTCGGAAGCAGCAGGCTTGGCGCAAAAACGGCCAAAGATCCAGAAGCGCTGATTCGAGGGGACCCAGAGGGAGAGACAACCCCGCCAATCAGCGCATGCCAAAGGAGAGCAGAGAGGCGGGTGGAGCAACACAAGGCCCAATTGGCCCATTTCTCAACGGCGCAAAACTCAGTATAAAAAGCCAGCGCGACGGACCACGTTTGCCGGAGACAACCGATCCTGCCCATTACCTACACGCCTTGAAGTGGTCGACCCTCCCACCACGCGGACTGCCAAAATCAAGCCTAGACGCACCGTTGCCGCTGATCCAGCCTCCACGCCGGACCCTGCAGCCGCCGGGGAAAACGAACTGGGTCATCGCCTTACCTACCTTCCACTGTCAAATCTCAAGCCGCCTCTTGCTGCAGCGCTTCCTGCCCCTGGGTCCTGTGAATCGCTGAATGACAAGACCGCAGCAGTGGTAAGTGCTTCTGTCCTGCCAACTCGCCTAGCGATCATAACTGTCCCGGCTTCCCAGTCCTGTCCAGAGCCCAAGCCGGTCTCTGCCTCACAGCTATCTCCTGGTTCCATCTCCTGGGTCTTACCCACAGAGGACGCGCCCAGCCCACACCCGTGCTGAGCCGGATCCTGCTCCGATTGGGCTGCCTTCCTCGATGTCGCAGCCACACAAGCCCCAGCCAACCAGGCCTGCTCCACGTCCGCAGCAAACCTACCTGTCACATGTGGACTGCTGCCCGAGAGTGTCCTGCCTCCGGAACTGGTGCTAGCCGAGCCTGAGTCCCCTGTGGACTGGGCTGCCAGCTGCAGGTTAGGGCAAGGTACTTGCCAGCGTTGGCCGCCCGCTGTGGTGGCTATTGGGTCTGAGGATCCAATAGGTCCCGTTGCTCTTTCGTCTGTAGAGGAAGAGGAGGATTACGTGGACTGGTCTGCCTGTTTGTCGCTGTAAATAAAGTTATTTCAATAACGCTTCTGTGTTGGTCTTAGTCGGAACAGGACAAGGCCCTATAAAGTAATGTGAGTGGCATTGGCTAGTATGTGGGGGACCTTTTTTTTTCTTCTGTTGAGCACTACATTTCCGTTGGGTTCACTTGCCAGCAGGCAGGCAGGGGTTACCCATTCTATCATTACTTTTCCCCCCTTTCTGTCTTATTCCCCTTTTTCCCCATTCCTCATTTATCAGCCTGCCAGGAAAGGGAATGATCACACTTGCATGAGATCTGGTTTATGTTTTTACCAGAGAAGTGTTGGAGGTCCCAGCAAATCAGCATGCCCCATTAGCATGTGGATGAGTTTCTTCTAGGATGCAAATTCTCTATATGCTTCTAGAGGAAGCTGTTTGTTGTCCCTCCCACATTCCTCTCTCTCTCTTCCTCCTTCTCTTCCATCTGGGAAGGAAGCAAGCTGCTGATGCTCCTTCCATCTAGGCGCCATGCCTGGGCCTAGAGTCAGGAGGTTCCCCCTTTCTGCATGCAGCCTTTAGCAGCAATGAGGGCTAAGGGTAAATACAGTTTAGGGAAAGAAAGAAGAACAACAATCATTTTTCCTGAATGGATGTAACTAGACCAAATGAATGAGTAAGATTTTCTTTTGTACTTATTTTTGAACCTACTTTGTCTAAGTGTGCAATTCTTTATGCTTGGGTGGGCTAAGGGTATAAGATCAATAACCTATATTTCTCTAAAGTGCTCATAAACACTATTTTAAATAATACTCCTTTTCTGTGCGCGTCTTTTTGCTGTATTAAGCTCTGCTCCATTCAGTGGTTCTAGCTATCCACTAATGGTTTCAAGAAGGACATACTGTAACTTGCCAAGCCGTGATCTAAAAGCATAGGGAGAAATTGAGAGAGCCACTCCACTCACTTAGCCCAATATTCTTTTCAGCCATGAAAATGAAGTTAACAATGAAGGGCCTGCTGATCTCAGTCATGGAGGGTCCTTGGCATTTGTCTCAAGGTGCTGAGTGTTGACACCTGGCCTGGGTTGATGACAGTTGTGCATGGGTTAACATGCTTGCTGATCATTGACTATCATAGAGTAGACTTGAATTGGCACTGAACTACTGGGCCAACATGAGGACATATTATGAATGGGCTGACTAGGTCGCTTGCCTGTTATGCTGTACCACCTCCATTTTCTGTGCAAGATCACACATGTGAGACCGTACTTCACAGGTTGTACATATCCATTCACCATGCCACAACTGCATATGGATAGCAATGCAACAAGGCAATGTGCAAGAGTCCTTGGCCCCTTGATATAAGATTTCATTTGATTTCTACTATTAATATAATCACTGAAAGCCATCCATGAAGTTCAGAGCTAAGTCACATGACCAAGCCATCAAGTCAACAGAGGTGGCTTGAATGGGTTCCAGTTCAATTCTACAACAGATGAGAAAAGCAACTGTATACCTACGAGTCTTCTATCTCATATCCATTTCACGGACCAATCCACTTTTTAAAATATGTCACTAGAAAGCTATAAAAAGTGTTTTGCCCAGTGATATAGTCAGTACAGACACTATTGTGAGCTTAATCTGTGGATAAGCAATGATGCAATTCATCTTTGCTACCTGTACTACTTCCATTTGATCTACCCTTTTGATTGTATGGATGGTTGAGCGGAGTGGAGACAAAGCTGCATTCTCACAGCTGTCATGGAGAGCTTCTATGCCAACTGAAAGCACACAAAAATAGTAGCCCTCCTCCAACCAGATAAAGACTAAGTAACCCATAGCAAAAAGCTCTAGGAGATGGCTGCTGCCATCTAGTGAAGCACCACATTCTTCAGTTCCCTGTGTGTGCATAAGGCTATACACATACCCGTATGTATGTATGTATGTATGTATGTATGTATGTATGTATGAATGGTTTGTGTGTGCATGTGTGTAAAGAAGAACTTCAGTGATGTTTAGTGGTATTTTATCATAATAAATGTAGCTGGTGCACCTCCAAAAATCTTTGGTGCTGGCTTTTCTTCACAAGGCTATTAACATTCTGATGCTGTTCAATTTGTGAGGTCAAAAGTAGCTCTTAAAACTCTAAGACTCAGCTTCTGATCCCTGCAGCCAGACTTTCCTGCAGTTCTAATATTTCATAATAGTTACTCAGGAAAATTTGAACCCCAAAGAACAATTGAACCTAAGGAGCTCTTGGCCAGGCTATGCAGCTGAGGAAATCTCTATAATCATTCAGAATTCCCTCCATTATTCATTCCCCACCCTGCAAAAACAGTAGCAATGAAAGCAACATGCACACTATTTTTATGGCAATGAATTAACAAATGTTGCCAAAGAACAAGATGGAACAACAGCCATCAATTTGGATGGCTTTAAAAAAAAGGTTAGGGAAAAAAAAGGAGATAATATTATCAAATTATTATGACATTGATTATATTATTACAGTGGCTGAGACAATATTCCTCTGAAGAACTTTGCTTGGAGGACGAAGTTGCCCTCCTGTCCTTGTGAGTGTCTCAGAGGCATCTTGATTGGCCGCCGTAGGAACAGAAACCTAGACTAAAATGGCATCAGATCTGATGCAGCCCAGCTCTTCCTAGGTGTCTGAATACAATTATGCAAGTAAGACATTAACCCACTTTCCCATCACCTTATTTTCAATTATTAGGGGGAAAAAAATCCTTAGCTGTTGGGTTCACTGAATGTATCCTTGGACACGTTATGCCAGTATAGAGGACAGCACAAACAAGCTGATATTGACATGCTTTGGGATTGACATGCATAAAGAACTTTTTCATTCACTTTCCCCCCTTACACTAAGATTGACTCAAAAGGCCCTCTCTACCATATCATTGCTACAATGTCTGATCAAGTGGGGTATGTAGAGAAAGTTTAAGTAACTAGAAACATAAGCTGATATGGGATGGACATGGATGCTGGTATAGTCCTCATGAAGGAATATAGGAGAAGAAAAAAGATAACGCTCATCCATCAACGATCACCCAAATGTGTCTTATCAAGAATTTTGAAAACCAAATACAATAGTCAATGTTAATCTGATGCATAAACTATTGTATTTGTGAGGCCTGGATTAAAATTAAATGGACTTTAGAGTAACCTTCTAGCCACAATTCTCTTTCCATAAAATGGAAGTACTTTTCACTTCACTTCACTTCACTTCTTCCATCCTTCCATCCATCCTTCCTCTATCTAAAGGTAAAGGTAAAGGTTCCCCCCGCACATTTGTGCAGTCGTGTCCAACTCTAGGGGCCGGTGCTCATCTCCGTTTGTACCTTTCATCTATTTATCACATTTTAATCCTGGTGCAATCAAAACACTCTTGGCAAGCATAGAAGATATTTTGTAAAAAAAAAAAAACTCTAAGTGGAGAACCAGGGATCTCTGAAGATTGCTGAGCTACACTACCAGCATCCTCCTTCACTGGGCATTCTGCCTGAAGCTGCTGGAGCTGGAGTTCAGCAAAGTCTAGGAGAGCCAGAGTAGACTGAAATAAAATGGGTTAAATAGCTTTGGTTGCAAATCTACCATGATCTTTTAAATTATTATATGTATGCTTCCATCTATCAGAGCAGTTGAAATGGAGGAAGATATTAATTTTCAGCCTTCCTGAGTGACATGTATTATCATTGACAAACTATAGTAGTATAGTTTAGAAACAATCATTCGCTAAATCATCACCTGCCTGAATTTAATATCCAGCAATTGCAATGATATGGCTAGGTGCACTAAGGGGGGTACCAGAGATATCTGCAGAGGGAGGGGCAGTCAAGAGGGAAAGAAGGACGAAAGCAGGATCACATTGGCATAACACAAGCTTCTCCCCTTTTATAAGTGCATTGTGTCCTTGCACACACATATGAAAGGGGAGGAGCTTGTATCACTGGCACAATGCTACTTTTGTCATTTTGATGAAAGTGTTTGATGATCCTGAGGGCACCACCCTTTGGCACTCACCTGTTTTTTAAATGATAACACTACTTTTGTTGAATGATTACTTTCATTCCTACTCCCAAAAGCCAAGTAAATCTCTAACAGCCACATCCTAGTAGAATGTTCATCACATATGCATGCAACTAAGGTGGGCTAACAAAACCCACAGAAATCTCCAGCATACTGACTAGGACTCTGCATGGTTTGAAAAAGAGAAGTAAAAGCAGAAGTGGTACTGTACACATGGGAAAGCCAAATAACTTTTTTCACATTATTTTAAAATCATGCACAGCCCTAACATCCACTTATACCACTGGCTTACCTAAAGGCTGCTCTGCTGTCTAAACAGTATTAATTTTAGAATAGCTCAACACTGCGAGACTTTACACAAGTCCCACCCAGTTTGTGCAGGAAAGGTGAGCAGGCCAGATTATAACAAAAGCTCCATAGCCGAGGACAGCAAAGGGCAAGAATGTTCATTCATCGCATTAAGGAACTCCCTGTGCTGACTCAGGAACAAGAAACACCAGTATCACCGAAAGATCACTTCAGACTGTGCTTAATGGCATCACCATGGATACAACCAGAACTTATCACACCACATGAAGGTCATTGTGAATTCTTCTAACAACTGCAGTGGTTATGTCCTTAGTACAGTTTGTCAAGTTATATAAAACAGTCTCATTTACATGATTTATTCTTAGTACATCTTTACTAAATTCTCCACAAAATCTTCTGTTCCACAGCTAGTTTGGTGCATTTTACTGAAGCCCCCTTTCACTAACATTATTGTGGGTACTTTACAGATCTTTTAAAAAAAGTTTAAAAAATGCATTAAAACAATAAATTAGAAGGGTGTGGGGGACTACTTCAACAAACTAATAGGAAGCAGTATGGATAACCATTGGTCCTCAGGAAAAGTATTCAAGAGCCAGGATGTCAAAACTGTCTACCTTCTCACTGCCAGTCCCTTCATGTGATATAGACATCTGCTGATGACTCAAGGGTATTTGTTATGGGAGAAAACATTTCCTGAGATGTAGCCATCATTATCTTCGGCTTGCCTTAAATCTAAATCCTCTTCTGAATTTTGTGTATATAAAAAAGCACAACTTGGAATACATAATATGAAGTAGACGACTGCAGTACAGTTTGGCTTTCGCTGTAAGGAAAGCATGGCCGTTGCAGGTGGTAGGAAATTTCACACTCTCCTGCTTGTATCCATGGTGATGCCAACACATGCTACTGAAATAGTGCTTTGGTGATACCAGTGCATCATGTTCCTGAGGTGTCCATAGGGCATGGTGTAGGTTTACTCATAAAAGGATTTGCTTTATCTTTTGAACAAAATCAGCTGAATCTGTTCTACACTTGCTGGACCATAGAAAATAAGGAGTTTGGGGGGGGGAGGGGGGGGAGGGGGAGGGAAGCTGGTGGGCTGTGTGAAGTTTCTACACTGCTAATGATGAATGTTCCTCATGCAGTTCTTCCCAGTCCGATACAACTTTTAGAATTCCCAACCTGGCTGGGAATTTTGAAAGTTGTAGTTTGAAAACAAGACCACCTCATAATGTTCCACTGAACTTTTCCCTTCTCCTTAGAGGGATTTGTGAAGGATTTCAGGTTCCAATCTAACAAGGATAGACTCTTCTTCCTATATTTCTATTGCCCAAAGCTACAGTTTATATTGCTTCAAGATCATAAAGCTGCATCTTTAGTAACTTCACTCATTTTTTTTCTATTTATTTAATGTATTTCTAAACTGCATTTCAAGATAGTAGCCTTCGTAGGGTAACTAGCTATTCTTACATGTAAAGTTCACTGAGCAATATGATATGTATAAGCAGAGGATTGCTTGTCATAGTTGCTAATATATAGTTATGATACTTAAGGCTTTGGAATATTACTGAAATGCAAGCTGATGGTATGGTGCAATAAACATGAATGTATATAAAGGTGTTGGGTCTGGTGCCAATGCAGTTAGTTATTTTTATGTTTCAGGGGAAAAAAACCTCTGGTGACCAAATTAGTGGTTGGAACCATCATGCACAGAGTACAGGAAGCCTCAGCCTGTGTTCTTGTTTAGGGCAAAAATACAGATAACCAGTAGATGGAAGCAAAAATTTATAGAAAGTGGTATGTTGCCATCTAGTGGCCATCTGTGTTTTTGCAGCCCAGATAAGGTTTTAGTTTATTCAGTCACTTCCGAGACCTACCTTATTTCATCCCTGCAGGCCCCAGGTTAAGGGTTCAGAAGCAGCAGAGATACATACAATACATTCAAATGCTTCAGAAGGGTGTTACTATAGTTCAAGAAAACATGCCTTCTACAAATTATGGCTACAAGCTGTGCCATAACTTTCTTATGGCACAGCTTGTAGCCATAACAAATTTTGTTATAATGCAGTCATGCAACTGCATTATAATGCTATGGTGGGAGCCGGAGGGCGGGTCATCTTTGGGGAAGACGCTCCTGGTGCTTGTTACCGGTGGCGTGTTCTGGCCCTCTGTGCTCAGACTCAGGCCTTGGACAGCAGATTCATAGGGGCCCTGGTTTCCGGCTGTTGCTACTTAATGCCAGGTCAGTCAACAACAAAGCCCCCCTCATATGTGATTTGATCACTGAGGAGGGGGCAAACCTGGCGTGTATTACTGAGACCTGGCTGGGCCCTGAAGGGGGGGTGCCCCTTTTGGAAATGTGCCCGGCCGGGTTTATGGTATGGCACCAGGTGAGACCCCAGGGCAGGGGAGGAGGGGTGGCTGTTGTCATCCGAGAGTCTCTAGTGGCTTTCAGGGGCACTGTTCCACAAGTGGCCAGTTGTGAGACCCTGTTTCTCAAGTTGGGCTCCCGAGAACAGTTGGGAGTGTTGCTACTGTACCAGCCTCCCTGCTGCGTAGCAACCTCCCTGCCTGAGCTGCTGGAGGCTGTCTCGGGGTTGGTGGTAGAGTTCCCCAGGCTTATGGTTTTGGGGGACTTCAACCTGCCGTCCCTGGGGCATGCCTAGGAGGCAGCTCGGGAGTTCATGGCTACCATGGCAGCCATAGGCCTGTCCCAGATTATTCAGGACCCGACTTGAGACAGTGGTCTCACCCCGGACTTGGTTTTCTTGTCAGAGCAATGGCAATGTGACCTGAGGGGAGAATTACAGTTGTCCCCATTGTCATGGTCAGATCACGCCCTGGTGGCCCTGAGATTCTCTTATGCCGCCCCCTCCGCAGGGAGGCCGGACCCATTCGATTGGTCCGCCCCCAGCAACTGATGGACCCGGTAGGGTTTCAGAGGGAGCTGGGGGTTATACCTGAGGATCTGCTGCACGGTCCAGCAGAGGCTCTGGCCGCTGCCTGGGATAGGGTGGCGGCCGGGGCCTTGGACAGGATCATGCCTGTGCGGCCTCTCTTGTCCGGTCGAACCCGACACTCCCCGTGGTTCACAGAGGAGCTGAGGGTTCTGAAGAGGATTAAGAGACGCCTAGAGCGCCGCTGGAGGAAGACAAAGACCAAACCCGACCGAACACAAGCTAGAGCCGCTATTAAGGCCTACCTTTTGGCGGTAAGAGTGGCGAAAAGGCAGTATTTCTCTGCTCTTATTGCATCTGCAGAATGCCGCCCAATGGCCCTGTTTAAGATCACTCGATCCCTTTTGGGGAAGGTGGGTTCAGAGACCCACCTACAGGACCGTGCTAAGGAGTTTTCTGGGCATTTGGAGGATAAAATCGCTCAGATTCGTTCCAAGTTGGATGCCAAGTGTGAGGCATGGTCTGGGGAGATACCGGGGGAGCGTACTTACCTAGTTATCTGGGAATAGTTTGATCCTGTTGGACCCGAGGAAGTGGACAGGATCCTCTGGACAGTAAATGCCACCACTTGTCATCTAGACCCATGTCCCTTCTGGCTGGTGAAAGCAGCTCGGAAGGTGACATGTGGTTGGGTCCAAGCGATGGTTAATACATCCTTGGGGGAGGGGGTGTTTCCAACTGCCTTTAAGGAGGTGCTGGTACACCCCCTCCTCGAGAAACCATCACTGGACCCGACTGTACTGGACAATTTTCATCCAGTCTCCCACCTCCCCTTTTTGGGGAAAGTGGTTGAGAAAGTGGTGGCGTTGCAGCTCCAGAGGGTTCTGGATGAAATGGATTATCTAGACCCCTTCCAATCAGGTTTCAGGCCCGGTCATGGGACGGAAATGGCATTGGTTGCACTCATGGATTATCTCTGGCGGGAGCGGGATGGTGGCAGTGCATCCATCCTGGCTCTTCTCAATCTCTCAGTGCAGGGCTTTCCAAACTTTTCCCGTTGGCAACACACCAATGGTGGTGCACAAAAACCCGGAAGCGCCACTGTCACGGTGCTTCCGAGTTTTCACACATGGCGGCGGCACTTCCGGGTTTTCACGCGCCGCTGCCACGGCAGTGCTTTCGGGTTTTTGTGTGCTGTAGCGGCGGCGGCAGCGGTGTCTTGGTGTGCCATGTGAAAACCTGGAAGTGCTGATGGGCGACCGCCATGCACGCTGCCGCATGCGGCGGCGCACCATCAGCGCTTCCGGGTTTTCACGTGGCACACCTGGGCCCTGCAGGTGACACAGTATGGGTCACGACACACAGTTTGGAAAGCTATGTCTCAGTGGCTTTCAATACCATCGGCCATGGTATCCTTTTGGGGCGGCTCAGGGAGTTCGGGGTGAGCGGCGTGGTGTTGCGCTGGTTCACCTCCTTCCGCCAGGGCCGGTCCCAATCGGTGGTGATAGGGAGTGAGAGATCCGACCCTCAACCCATCCTTTGTGGGGTGCTGCAGGGTTCGGTTCTCTCTCCACTCTTTTTTAACATCTTTATGAAACCACTGGGCAAGATCATCCATCACCATGGGATGAGGTATCATCAATATGCTGATGATACTCAATTGTACATCTTCATCCCGGGTGAAGTGAGTGATGTTGTGACCGCCCTCCCTCGGTGCCTGGGGGCTGTAGGGGGCTGGATGGGGAACAACTGTCAGATTTCCCATATGAAAATTGTTTTGGCAAACTGCATCCTTTACCAGCGAAGCTTTCTCATGGTGACGTGAAGTGCAGGTGCCAAATAACAACTGTCACGTGTGTGTTGTTATGGCTAGTGCCCACACAAGCAATGGGAACTTCCCATGAGAACAATTCCCCCTGAAGCCTTTGTGGGAAGCCCTGGGAGAACAGGGAGGGGGAGATCACGTGCTTGCTTAGATGCAGCACTGCCACCCTGTACTATTGCCTATGCTTTAGGTCTGGTGTGTGTCACACCTAACTTCCAGCCAATCAGAAAGCTGGAAGAACTGAATATCTAACCATGCAAAATGGTGTTCTATGCTTCTTGACTTTTTGTGTCTTTAGCCATGTAGTTCTTCACGTGTATTCTACTTCTGCGGACTGGGCAGTGCATAGTTATGCCTGGCTTTGGGTATAGGCCGTGGCATGAGCTCTGGCCCTGGGATCAATACACAGATCTCTGCTTATAAGTTTGTTTTTGTTTTTCCTTATTGCAATAATGTAACATTTGCATTTATTGCCTTAACTATATCTGCATTTATTGCCTTATGCTACAAGTAAACACTTTTAGCCCTAAACGCTGCACTCTGTCTGGTTTATTCTCAAGCCTTGATTTTTTCCCTATAAGCCAGCGTACATCCTATCAACAACAGGCTTCAGCTGAACCCTGGTAAGACGGAGTGGCTGTGGGTTAATGGCTCTTCCGTATCTGGGACATTGTCACTTCTGGTTCTGGATGGGGTTGCACTGCCTCAGACAGACCTGGTGCGTAATCTGGGGGTTCTCCTGGGCTCACGGCTCCTGCTCAAAGAGCAGGTGGCAGCCGTGGCTAGGAGGGGCTTTGCACAGCTTCGTGTTGTGCACCACTTATGCCCCTTCCTGGATCGGGAGGCCCTTCGGTCACTCATGCCCTTGTTATCTCCCATATAGACTACTGCAATGCGCCCTACATGGGGCTACCCTTGAAGAATAGAAAAAATCTTTAGAAAAAATCTAAAAACCTGGTTATGTCACCATGCTTGGGGAGGGGAGGGGAACAGCCAGTCTTGGGGTTGGCTAGCCCCTTAGATCTGCCGTATCCAGCCTTATCGACCGATACGATGAAACCTACCATTCTGGATCAAATTGTGTAATATATATATATATATATATATATATATATATATATATATATACACACATACATACATACACATACATACATACATACACATATACATATACATATACATATATACATACACATACATACACACACACACACACACACACACACATACACATACATTTTGTTTTTACTGATATTTATAGTTTTTATTGATTTTAAATTTTTGCTGTTAACCGCCCAGGGTCCCTCCTTGTGGGGGAGATGGGTGGGATACAAATGTGATAAATAAATAAAATAAAAAATAAAAAAGAATATCCGGAAGCTACAGCTGGTCCAGAATGCAGCCGCACTGACCATCTTTGGTACTAGAAGGGCACACATAACACCTTTATTATGCGAGCTGCGTTGTGCCAGTTTGCTTCCGGGTCCAATTCAAGGTATTGGTTATTACCTTTAAAGCCCTACATGGCATGGGGCCAGGTTATCTGAGGGACCGCCTCTTCCCCGTTACATCAACCCATCCCACCCGATCTTGCAGAGCGCGCATGTTGCGGACCCTGTCAGTAGAATAATTTTGGTTGGCAGGGTCCAGGAGGCGGGCCTTCTCTGCAGTAGCTCCCGCCCTCTGGAACATTATACCCCCGGAGGTGAGGTTAGCCCAATCGCTCCTGGCCTTCCAGAGTAGTAGTCACGTTTGGGGATCGCTAGTACCCTACAGAGCTTGTCGCATACAAAGACTGAGTTAGATCATCAGCCACTTGGATTTCATTTTTATCTATATTTATTCTTATCTGTAATTGTATTTTTATATATTGTAATCTACATATTGTAATTTATTGTCTTGCTGTAAACCGCCCAGAGTCCCTCTGGTGGGAGGAGATGGGCGGTGACAAATCAAATAAATAAATAAATAAACAAACAAACAAATAAATAAAGCTATACTAAATTTTGGATTTTAAGTTACATTTCTACTTTGGGGGAAGAAATCTCTTGCCTGGTTTTTTTTTCCTTCCTACAATTATTACTAAATGTAAATAAATGCACTGAGTCAGTCCACAGAGCCTTCTCATACAAGATATAAGCTCCTTATCCAAGCTTTGCATTCGGGATAATTTGAAAGGAACTGTGTAGGAAGGTCTCCTGTTGGGCTTGGTGAATTTAAGTTGCCCGGGGGGGAGGGCACAGGTAGGAGGATAATGGAAAAAAAAGTAGTCGGAGGATGGATAGGAATATCAATTCCTTGGAGACTCCTCACACCTGGTTAACTTGGCTTATAAAACCAGTAAATATAAAACCACACATTGCTGAATTACTCTCCAGGGATGCCTTAGGAGGATGGAAACAGTTTATATCACTTGCATAATTGCTTACATGGAGCGTTCCTCCCTCCACCATGGTCTTTAAGTAAGGAAACCAGGTTAGGATACTTGGGCAGCAGGATAATTAAAAGCAAGGGATGCCTGGGCTGTTGTACAAATCGTAAGTGTTCAGCTATGAAGTTATCTTCCTGCTAGCCCTTTTTTCCTCTTCAGTTCTCTCCAAATGCCAAATCACTGCTGTTATCTCTTGGAAGGACTACCATAACAATCTGTTAGTTGAGGAAGGCAACATATGTAAAACAGGCTATTAGCTATAACAAGAGGCGTGATTGTTCTATGATAGTTCTTTCTTCCCAAACTGTCTAGTGGTCTATCAATGATCTACCAGTCCCACAACAACGACTCTTTGTTACAGTATATTCCATTCCTCTTAGCTGGAACTATTGTGTGTTTTTAAGTTCAGTACCACCTTGAGGTATAGACACAATATATCCTCTAGGTCAGGGGTCGGCAAACTTTTTTTGCCGGGAGCCATTTTGACATGCTCGTGCACATTTTGAAGTGCTCGAGAGCCAGGGGGCGGGGTTTGCGGGCGGGGGCCGATCGCGTGGAAGGGGGCGGGGTTTGCGGGCGGGAGCCAATTGCGTGGAAGGGGGCGGGGGGCTCACGGAGGGAGGGGGTGCAGCCAGCGGCTCCGCGCAGCCAGCGGCTCCGCGAACCCGGCCCGGCCGCCCCACCGGGAGTGGCGGAGAAACAGCTGCCACCCTCCGCTCCCCAGAATATCGTGGGGCAAAGGGAAACCTGCCCGGAGGGGTCATCAGGAGCACAGGATCCGGCCCCAGCCCAGCCCGGCCCGCAGCTTTGGCGCCCTCCCCTCGCCATCGCGAAAGTCCCAGGCGACGGCGGGGGCATGTTCGACCTGCTCGTGCAGCACGGGGCGGCCGCCCCCGGAGACTCCGCGGCCCCCCGGCTGCAGCTCTTCCACCGCCTCTCCTCCTCTCTGGCAGCCGGGGGGCCGCGGAGTCTCTGGGGGCGGCCGCCCCGTGCTGCACGAGCAGGTCGAACATGTCCCCGCCGTCGCCTGGGACTTTCACGATGGCAAGGGGAGGGCGCCGAAGCTGCGGGCCGGGCTGGGCTGGGGCCGGATCCTGTGCTCCTGATGACCCCTCCGGGCAGGTTTCCCTTTGCCCCACGATATTCTGGGGAGCGGAGGGTGGCAGCTGTTTCTCCGCCACTCCCGGTGGGGCGGCCGGGATATTCATGGGGTATTCTGGGGAGCGGAGAGCGTGGGAAGTGGGTGGGGAGAGCAGGCTGGGTTTCCCATCTGCGGCAGGATCCCCGGGCCGCACATCATCCGCCACCGCCGCGGCCAAGAAGGCGAGAAGGGGAAAGGCCTTCGCCAGCGCCTGACGTCAAGGGCGGCGCGGCACCCTCCCGCCCCATCAATCCCCCCACCCCGCCGTTCGGCGTCCCAGGCTCTTCACCCTGCGCCGCCCTGCCGCTCGCGTCCCGGGCGGGCGAGGCAGGGAGAGAAGGGGAGACGGAGGGGCTCCCTCTCCGGCCTATGCGCCCCTTCAGGCCCGTCTCTGCGAGGCCCGGCACAGCAGGGAGGCGCTGCTGGCCTACCCGGAGGGCCTCCCGCAGCCGCTTCTCCAAGGCGGGTTGCAGAGCGCGCGCTGCGCCCACGGGAACGCCTGGTCCCTCCGCTCCCTCCAGCTCCGCCAGCAGCGCCACCCTCCCCATCCTGCCGCCCCGCAAACCTCCGCTGGCTCCGTCCCCCCGCCGCCACCGCCCCAGCCAGGCCCCCTGCGCCGCCCTGCCACTCACGTCCCGGGACGCAGCGCTGTCGGAGGTGGCACAGGAGCGGCTGCAGGGGCAACGTGTGTGCGTGAGAGTCAGCTCCGGGGGTTGCGGGGAGGGGGAGGCTGTGTTTCCCCCCTTTGGGTTGCAAACGGCCTTGCATGTGGGCCTGATCCATGTTGCTGCCATCATTTTAAAAAACAAATGGCACTTGTGGGGGGGGGGAAGGCATCTTGTATTAATATTAGGGGGGGAAAGAAGGCAAAGGCGGGAGAGCAATAGGCGCATGGAAGTTTTGAAGAGAGAGTGACCAATTCTTGAACGCGGAGGGTCCACGTTGGAAGATGGAGATCCACAGGGGTGGTTGTCAAGACAGGAATTCAGACCTAGAAATCCTATGTTGGGCTCGGGGCCAGTGAGGAGGAGGGAGAAGGAAGAGGAGACATAAGGGGAAACAGAGAAGGAATTTTTAGGAAAAGGGAAAAGAGAGAAACGCGGAAACGCGGCCCAGGACGCGGCGCGTGAGAGTCAGCTCCGGGGGTTGCGGGGAGGGGGAGGCTGTGTTTCCCCCCTTTGGGTTGCAAACTTGCAACTTGCAACCCAAAGGGGGGAAACACAGCCTCCCCCTCCCCGCAACCCCCAGAGCTGACTCTCACGCACACACGTTGCCCCTGCAGCCGCTCCTGCGCCGCGTTTCAAAAAAAAAAAAAAGCATTTTGGCTTTGATCAGGCCCGCATGCAAGGCCGTTTGCAACCCAAAGGGGGGAAACACAGCCTCCCCCTCCCTGCAACTCCCGGAGCTGACTCTCACGCACACACGTTGCCCCTGCAGCCGCTCCTGCGCCACGTTTCAAAAAAAAAAAAAAGCGTTTTGGCTTTGATCAGGCCCGCATGCAAGGCCGTTTGCAACCCAAAGGGGGGAAACACAGCCTCCCCCTCCCCGCAACCCCCGGAGCTGACTCTCACGCACACACGTTGCCCCTGCAGCCGCTCCTGCGCCACGTTTCAAAAAAAAAAAAAAGCGTTTTGGCTTTGATCAGGCCCGCATGCAAGGCCGTTTGCAACCCAAAGGGGGGAAACACAGCCTCCCCCTCCCCGCAACCCCCGGAGCTGACTCTCACGCACACACGTTGCCCCTGCAGCCGCTCCTGCGCCGCCTCCGACAGCGCCGCGTCCTGGGCCAGCAGCGCCTCCCTGCCGCGCCGGGCCTCGCTCAATGCGAGAGCCAGGGGGCGGGGTTTGCGGGTGGGGGCCAATCGCGTGGAAGGGGCGGGGGTGAGTTCAGCTGCGGAAGAGCCACACTCAAGGGGCCAAAGAGCCGCATCTGGCTCGCGAGCCGCCATTTCCGACCCTTGCTCTAGGTTATCAACAACTACGTTTCAAAATCCCAATGTGCAAGCTGGACCCTGCCCTAATAGGAACAATAAATATATACTTAAAGGATGAAAACATAACCAAGTTAGAAAAAGTAATTCCATTCCTATTACCGAGAAAGCAGTTACGAATGAAGGATTGTTCCTCAGGTCTCCTATAGTCACGAAAGACTCCATCATGTCTTGTTTAATATCTTAGTGAAGCTCTTGAGATCAACCAAAATTTCAACTTTCCAATAACATCCACATTTAGATTCCAGAACAATACAGTAGTGGCTTACGTGGAAGTAGGCAAAGTAAGCTGTAATAGAGCCAGAAAACAAGGCTTAATGTGGCACCATGAAACTGAGAGATATTGTATGGAAACATCCTTGGGAGAAACCACTGATACATAAAAAGCATTAACCCATCTCTTAAATAGTATCGCACATCCTCTTTAAAAGATTACATTTCCTGCAATATGCTTCTGATTATTATTCTCAACCTTCAAGACATAAATAGCCTTGGTCTCAATACCACGGTTAGAATAGCTTTCAATCCAGTACTGGAACGGCATATAAGTCTCAGTAAAATAAATACCTTCAAGATGTATTTGACTTCTGCTTTCATAATCATCAATCAGCATGACTACTTGAGGGAAGATTCCTATCCATCAAGGTCACGAGCAACCCAAGATTTGACAGTATTTGTTTCAGAAAAGACACACTGTTCTATTATTAGGAGGGATGTGCCCTGGTTGAGATAGCTTGCCAACTTCTACATAGTTTTTCCTCTGGTTTCTGTCATACTGGATTTTTTTTAAGAATTAAGGACTTGTTAATATTTGAGTGTAATCTGCTTTGACAATGGATAATAAAAACTAAGCTACCTATCAATATTTTATTCAGCTGTTGCCTGATTAACTGAGAAATGCAGCCAACATCTGACTTTCTGACATCTACATTCTCCTACCAATCATTTCCTTTCACAGCACTGAAGAATTCAAGTCTAGGGCAATGATGATGATGACGATAAGAGAGTAAGAATTACAGACAAGTAGGTCTAAGATACAGAACTGGGCAAACTTTCAGCCAGACTGCTTTCAGGATCTGTGCAAAAGAACCTGTCTGTGGGGGCAGATAGGGAACTGGAGGCTAATATGCCCTCTGCCCCTGTGGCTTGTACTTCGTGGTCTTCCTGCTGTGTTTGCAGACTATGGAGGGTCACTGGAAATATCAAGTTAAAAGGTAGTGCAGATTTTGTATTAGTTGTGAAGTAACACAACCTCAGCTACCTTTAATTGAAGGCTGAAGCTTCTCTGGAAAAGGAATGATAGAACAAGCATTTGTGTTAAAACCTAAATGCATCCTCCTCAGGCCATTAGAATACAGAGA
The DNA here is from genome assembly GCA_023362775.1 of Charina bottae. Taxonomy (NCBI): domain Eukaryota; kingdom Metazoa; phylum Chordata; class Lepidosauria; order Squamata; family Charinaidae; genus Charina; species Charina bottae. The sequence continues at coordinate 133,540,324 of JALMGJ010000002.1, read as the reverse complement.
ATTAGAATACATCAGAATACTGACCTTTATCCATAGAGCTGGGGTAGGAAACCTTTTGGTTTTGCTAAACTGACCACTATTAAATGAAAATCTGTTCCTACTCCCAGGATTGCATTGGGTTGGCATAGAAACCACATCAGGGCTAGACAGCTACAGCAGTTCCACAAGCACTTAAAAAAAACAAAAAACAGGAGGATAGGAATAGCTACACCAAAGAAAGATGTGTGTAGGCTTTGAGCGAGGGAGGGAGGAAAGGAGGTTGAAGTCACCTGGAGTTTAAAAGGCAGCAAAATCCTTAAGGCAAAGGAAAGGAACCTTCCAGATAAGGACTGAGTAGGGGGCTATGCCTATTGAACAACCTCTGCTACATTTTGAACTCCTTCAAGTGGGCTTATTCTTATATGTGAAACATATAATTTTCCTTTTTGAGACTGCCTGTCACTGGGGGAAATTAAACTGGAACTTAATTCCTTGGAGTAGGAGCAAGTTCTGAATCCAAGAAACTAAAGTACAATGCATACAAGAAGTTCCTTAGAGACACACCCTGTCCCTCCCCACTGAAAAATGCAGGCTGAATTCATATTTCAATCTGAGATGTAATGTTGTTAACCCTAGATTGCTGTATAAGCCACAATGTCATACAACACACTAAGCTATAAACCATGGTTTGTAAACCCAAATGCCTGGGTTCGAACTCATGCTCAGTGAAAACGTTATAGCTTAGCATGCTATCTGAAGCAGGCCTGATAGACTGGCATGGTGATTACACTTTCTTTTGTAGGCTCTGCTTTGCATTCCAGGTTTGACCTCTGAAGAACGCTATTAAACCAGGAAATTAATGTTGGCTACCCTACTAACATACCACAGAGCAGCAAAGCTCTGAGGTAAGTTAACATCTTTATCCCTGACATACATTCTTAGAATGTAGAGAGCCATTCATTCATTCATAAATATTTCAAGTATCTCTTCCCCCTTTAGGTCAGTCTCCTACTGGAAGAAAAACACTAGGTTCCCATGCTATCCCCAATGTTTCAGGTACCAAGAAAGAAAATACAGAGTTTGGCTACTAACCAAGATATGCAACAAGGTATTAGAGCAGTGTTTCAACCTTGGCAACTTTAAGATGTGTGGACTTCAACTCCCAGAATTCCCTAGCCAGCATGGCTGGCTGGGGAATTCTGGGAGTTGAAGTCCATACATCTTAAAGTTGCCAAGGTTGAGAAACACTGCATTAGAGGAGGAAGGTATTACAAACTTATCGCTACCTACCCTGCTTCTACCTTCACTGTTTTGAGGAGCCACAAAAAAGGATTTCAGCCAAGGGATGGTCACGTACAGCAAATTGAGAAGATGGAGCTTTCCTGGAGGCTGAACAACACTTTTAATTCCACCTGAGTCATCAAGAAGAGTATGGATCAGGAAATCACAAAGCAATTTAGCTAAATCCAAGCCTGTTCTCTAAGGCCACTTGGCACACAGCAGTATTTTCTCTTCATGGGCTTTGCAGATTTGGTTTTCAATAGTTCCCCTCATTTCTGTTCTTACTGGCAAGGAAGAAGTAGAAGCATTCTTCCATCTATTTCCCCAGGCACTGAGCTGTATTGTGAACCAGGGGTCTAATAAAGCCCTTTAAGAATCCCCATTTGTGTGATACCCAGGACACCAACAGAGCAGGGCCTTGCATTCCTTCAGGTGCTCCCTTGCCATTTGCTCGAAGAAATAAAAATCAATGCAACCCACCCATAGCAATTAAGAGGTTAAGACACACAACTAAGTGTTCCTTCAAGGTTGTAGTTATGAAGAGCTTAGGGTAAGACTGCCATCTGGTGAACAATGCAAATACAGCAGTATCCTGTCAAATCTGGCAACAAGCAAACAACTTTCAAGTCCCCTTAATTGTTTAACTACCAGCCCAAGGTAAACTGAATGCTTCCAAAATCAATGTAATGTAACAGAGTATTATTGACACAGGAACCATCCCCTCAAGGGAAGCCTATTCAGTTCATTGCCCAGCCTTCAGGAGTTGGGATGGGGTGGGTGGCAACTGTGTGTGTAGCATTAAGGCCTAGGGGGGAGTCCCACAGGCTGATGACAAGTGTTGCCCGAGCACTTCAAGGATCAGATTCAAACAAAAGGGGCTTAGCCAAAACCCACTGGAAAAACACCACCTCCAAGATGCCTGACTCCCCTAGTTTTAGTTCTCTCCTACTATTCTATTTCTGAATTCTACTCTAATGAAGTAGAGGGGGAGAGGAGATGACTTCAACAGAAGGAACATTTTTTCAGATGTTGATTCTACTGGGTGAAAAGGTCAGCTAGCGGGAACACCAAATACCACTGTAGGTCAAGTATTCCTAGAGCCGCCTTTAAAAATCACCCCTTCCAGCTCGATTGGCTGCCCAGCCACTTTGGACAGGAGCACTGTTTTAGCAGGCCATATGGAAAGAAGTATCATATCCCATGCAAATCTGCTCTCAAGGATGGATAGGACCAAGGTAGATAGCAACTGCAAAGGCAGCTCAGGCAGGCCCCTAGTTACAAGCTCCTGAAGAGATGCAATGCTGGGTGAAATCAAGCCTTCGACATCTGCCGGAGCAGACAACACTACAGAATTAATTGGCATCCAGCCCTTTCCAATACTCAGGGAACTGAAGGGACATTCAGGCTTCCTGTAAGAGGAGAACCATGTGGGTGGCCCTGGCTCACTATGTTCTCAAGCCCACCTACTAACTCAAGAATGAAGGAGAGATGAGGTGGCTCCATCACTGAAAACAACAGGTACATTTTCTCAGTCTGCCCACTGCCCAGATCTGTGAAACTGAGGACGACAAGAGCCATTAAAACCACTCTGCTATTATTGAGCTTGTTTCTCTTTGAGAAGCTATCGGAAGCTGAACTCGTGTGTAGCATCTTCATGCTGTGGGATTCTGAAGGGAAAAGGGAAAGCAAGAGGCCTGGGAAGCATCTGAAGCACAGCTCCTTAGCAAGCCATTTCGACTTCTCCCCCCAGCAGGAAACAGGCCTTCTCTTTTCTAATGAACAAGCCCATCAGCCTTGCATGGTTCCCCAGTGCCCAGGTCTACTAGTATATTAACCTCAAGAGCATACTGAACATGGAACAAACTTCTTGAATCTCCACTAGCTGCTCACACAAGAAGCTGGAACTACTAACGGAAGAGATGCTCCCATCTTGGCACAAAGCCAACAGATTTAACAAGGTTCAGAAATTCCATCCTTGCAAAAAGCAGCCTTTCAGAAAAGCCAGTGTGAAATGAGTCAAGAGGTCCCGCAGAAGTTCTTTCCTCTGGGTAGCCAAAGCTTGTAGCAGTGCCAACATGCTCCAACGTGTACCAGGAACTGAGAGAGTGAGGGAGAGGCTGTGCTGGCATCTGAGGCAGGTCTGTAGCTGAAATCTGGTTGTAGAAAGCATTTGGCTTGGAGGGTTTAAGAGTCACCATTTAATCCCATTTAAGTTACAAAAAGGAGGAGTGTGCACGCTACAAAATAACCTTGATATGGGAACATTAACCAGTTACAGCTTCCATTCTGTGCAGGAAACCTGCTCCAGTATGGCTGGGTAATGCCAGCAGGGAGGCCTCCTGTACCCCAGGCATGCTGGGATTCCAAGATTCAATGCAGGGATACCCCGCAGGTAGTGGAGTTAAGATGCAGCAATCAGTTCTGGCTTTGGTTTGACTCTGACGGGCGATTTTTCTGTGGAGAAGGAAAAACACACATAAAGAGGAAGGAGTTATTGGTTTTGAATGGTTTCAGAGCCAGTAAACCCTAAGCAGCGGTTTATGCAATCCTGCGACTGACATACGCCTGGAGCAACTTTTCAGGACCACCTGCTCATACATACAAACACCCCCCCCCCCAATATGAATGGTGGATTCCTCTCTGTCCTTCCAGAATGATCATAATTGTGTGTTTCTGCCGTTGTATTCTTCTGGTGCTGCAAGATCAACTAACAAATGAGGCAATGCTTGCCCAAATACAACCTCCCCCCCCCACCCCCCAATCTTTCTGGAGAGGCTGCGCTTAGCTATGAGAGCCCTCTCCAATTCTGCTCTTTAGCAGATGAACAATATCCTCTCAGTGGCCACCTAATGCCTTTGAAAAGAGAGATACTGTGACAAGGCCCAGGCGTTCATGGAAGAAGACGCCAAACAGCTGGGCTATATCGTGCTACTATTAATCGCACCGTGAATGCAGAATGTAAGGGGCGAGAGACTCTGTAGTAAGCAAAGACAATGTTGTTGTTGTTGTTGTTTTAAAAAGCCTATTCTTCTGTACAGTTCCCTGAAAGCTTTCTTCTGATTCTGACCTATCTCCCCAGGTCTAACCCATTTAAGGGAAGGATTAGTCAAACCAAGAAAAGGTTTAAATAATAACAAAGTCTGTAAATAAAAGCCAGATCTTGCTGCTTGCTAGAAGAGCTATATATTTACATATGATATTCTATAATTGGGTGTATCTTATCTTTTATTATTATCATTTATTTATCATATTTATATACTGCATGCTCTCATTAGAGCCAGCCCGTGACACTTTCCAACAAACAATTAAGTCCCAAAGATAAAATATACAAAATATCATAAAACTTTGTAAAATTCTAAAACAGTAATCATATAGTGCCCCCCACCTCCAATCACAAAAAACAATATGAAACCTAGCATCAACATTAAAGACCGCAGATCAAAATGCACTCTGGGGAAAGGTGAAAGTGCAAAAATACATTCTAATCCACCACCACCCTGCAAAAAACATGCCACAAAAAAGCAGCCAAACTGTCAGGGGAATGGAGTTTCATAGCACTGGAGCTATTACCAACATCATAGATTCCAGGTGAACCTCTACCCAGGGTGGCACGTACAAAAGGCCTTTATCTGCAGAATGCCACTCCAGGCCTACAACATACATAGGAAATCTTTCCTTCAGGAAGGTGGGACCCAAACCTTTCAGAAATTTACAGGTAGTCCTTGCTTAACAACCACTCATTTAGTGATGGTTCAGATTTACAACGGTGCTGGAAAAACTGACTTATGACTGGTCCTCACACTTACAACTGTTGCAGCGTCCCCGCAGTCACGGTTCGGGCGCTTGGCAACCAGTTCACATTTATGACCGTTGCAGCATCCCGTGGTCATGTGATCACCATTTTCGACCTTCCCGGCTGGCTTCTGGCAAGCAAAATCAACGGGGAACCGCATGATTTGCTTAACGACCATGTGGTTTGCTTAACACCCACAGTGATTCGCTTAATGACCACCACAAAAAGGTCGTAAAATCGGGCCGGATTCGCTTAATGACCACTTCGCTTAGCAACCAAAATTCCAGTCCCAATTGTGATCATTAAGCGAGGACTACCTGTAGTATCGAGCACCTTGAATCTGATTCAGAAATCTGTTGGCTGGCAGGTTAGCCAGAATGTGTCACATGCTCCTGCTAGGACACGCCTGACAGAAGTATGGCCACTGCAATTTGTGTATGTGACAATTTTCAGTTCTCCTTAAAGGACTTCTTTATACTGAGCATGTTGAAGTAGTCTAATTGGGAGATAAGCAAAGCATGAATAATATGATCTCTCCAGAAAGGGTCGAAACTGGTAAATTATATACAGGTGAGCAAAGATGCTGTAGGCCTTCCATTGACCTGTGCACTCAAGGACACCACAAGATCCAAGAACCCATCCAACGAACTGTAGATTTACTCCTTCAGGAGAAAAATATCAATCTAGAATAGGAAGAGTCCCTTCCAATCATCTGAGAACTCACCAACCACCAACCCTTCTGACTTGTCTGGATCCAGTTTTAATCTGCTGCACCTCATGCAGACTACCATCTGGTCCAAGCAAAACCAGTTCTAAATACATGTGCTTTCAATCTGTTTTTGAGAGCACTAGGTTCTAGGCATGATCATTACAATTAACTTATAGTTGTATAGTTGGAAGTTGACATCTTGTGCTGTAGATTCAGTTTGGAAGAGGTGCTTCAGAATATGCAGGAGTGCAAACATGGCACCTGTTTGTCACTCATTTAAGCAGCTGTGCTGTTTTCCAGGATCATACACTGGCAGCTACTGCAGAGAAGTTTCCCGTTGCTACATGATCCTGAAATCAGATGCGTCTGCTTTAATGAGTCACAGACTAATACTACATTTGCATTTCAAACGAAATCTGAGGCACCATAAAGCCCTACTTTTTAGTTCTCATCCTTTTTGTACAATTACTGCTTCCTACTTTCATTCTCTACAAATTCACTACAGCACCACTTATCTTACATTTCAGTGTTTGCTTTCAGAAACGAGAGAGACAAGCAAACTGAACAAAAAACAGGAGCCAGATGTTTAAGACACGAATTAGAAGTAACTTTATTTTTTTAATTGGAGATTCTAGATTTTAGACTCTCATAGCAATTCAGAATTAGGTAAGAGATAGGAAAACAGTTAACAGTTTCTACATAAACAGGTAATTGTTCAAAATGCTATGTTCTGTGCCTGAAATGGGAGCAGCACTTGAGTATAATGTAGTGAAAACTAACCTCATATGAAGTCTATGCCCCAATATGGTATAATGATTAAAGTGCAGGGCTGAGATGAGACACGCCCAGGTTCAAATCTCTACTGAACCATGAAGCTCACAGGGTGACTATGGGCTATGGTGACCCTCTCAGATTAGAAGGGTTGTTAGGAGGAAAAGATCAATGGATCCCCATATATGCTGCTCTGAGTTTCCAGAGGAAATATGGAATGTAACAATGAAATAGGTAAGATCTACAGCTAGTGCAAAGTAGTAGTTAAGAGGCTGAGATTCCTAAGTGCAGTAGGCCCAGGTCCAAATTACATCTAATATAAATAGAAAAGTCACTATTTTTTCAGCCTTCCCTTTTGTCAATACTGGGCTAATGCAACATACCTACTTACAAGGTAACTTATAAAAATTACCACCAAATAGTGCAATAGTAAAGACTACAAACTCTAAAGCTCTATATAACTTATAGTAACTGGGCTGGGGGCTGAACACAGAGTAAGCATTGGGACAGACTATTATAAATAGCCCTAGAGATGCTTGTGAATGTTCTGTAGATTTCATGGCTCTCTTGAATGAAGTATTTCATGCAAACACAGCCAAGACCCAGAGCCCTCTTCTGCTTTGCGCACAATGGCAATATCAAAAGGAGAGGAAAAACTCCAAACAGATAATACTACCTGAAATCTTTTCTGGAAGAGGCTCTGAGGGAACCTCTGGAAGATCAATCTGCTCCTGGAAGAAAAAAATGCTCCTCGTAAAACACAGATTCTATAGACAGCAAACAACTTTGTATTACTGTAAAACTTTTCAGTGTACAGGAAGGAACTATGTTACCATCTGTCTGCCACCTCTAGGGTTTCGAGTCTGTATTATTTACAAGTGTTGCTCTTGCAACACCTTGATGGACTATTCTGATTAATTTGGTTACGTGACAGCTATTGATTCTAGCTCAAGTATAAGGACTGCATGGGGATGGACATGTAGTTTTCTTGACAACACAGCAACGGTTTGCCACTGTGTTTTTTTTTTCACACCTAGTTTATAGTTCTTGGACTTCCTGGTCCAATGTTGTTCAATTTTTTCAAGATCTCCCACAGCTGTCTGGTTGTTGTCTACAATGCATTCACCAGAGCATGGGACAAGCACAGACATCTCTTAGGAAACATTGTGGATTGCTCAAATTAATAGCTATGGGTTCATAATAATTCCAATCAGATACATAGTCAACATTTCCTGTCAAGCAACAATGTATGGTTGCTGAGATACTACCCTTTCCTTTATCCCTGAAACTGCTGGTAGACACCACAGCAGGAGAACCACAGGAACTTCCTAACTTGTAAGGAAGAATAACCAGAAGATTACTGAAGCACTATTTATCTCCTTCTTTCTTGCCCAGGGTAAGAAGAAAAGATATAAAGTGAACTGATTTGTATTTCCTGCAGAAATAGCAGCTATTTCTCTTCTAGTGTAGACAGTCTGGTAAACACTGAGACACGAAGCCAATTTAAAACATATGCAGTCCTATCTAGAGTTACCCAAAGACCAAAACAAATAATGAGTTTACTAATGCCCCAAGATTATCTATTTTAATTTTCTTGAGCTAAGTTCTATTGGCAAGCAAAAAAAAAAAAAAACTTAACAGTCCTGGGTTAAAGTTCATTATTTATTGTAATAAAGACCGATAGAAATATATCATCAGCTTTAAAGACTACACTGTTTTGTTGCTAGTATGGGAAACTTGTTTCCTCTTTGGTGAGTTAAAACATGTAAAGAAGAACAAGAATGGAAAAAGCTCCTAATATTAACAGGGGTCACACTTTTTCTAATTTTTGCTTTTGAAAAGACAGGAAGGTAATTACAATCCCCAATATCTTCCCTATTCCCTTTCCAATATCTTCCCTATTCCCCTTAACATATAATTCCAACCAAAACATCTAGGATTTTCTATCCTGAATTTTAGCTACTGGAGTGAGATATCTATTGGCCTCCTCTCTGCACAAATTCATAAGAAGTTATTATTTTTGGTGCCAACCTATTTCTAACCTGAACACAAAATACATCATACTGGCACTCACATAAATGCATACGTATTGTGGAAATAAACCTTACTTATGCCAGAGTGAAGGACCAACTTTCTAAGAAGGGAATTATGCAGTTGGAAAAGTGGTCCAAAATAGGATCCATACAGTAGTTCAGGGCATATGGAATGGCCATCACCAGATGCTAGTGTATAACAGTACCTCATCTTCAGAGGAATATAAAGGAATACAAGGAAAATATTCTATCCTCTTATTTAAAATTTATCTTGAAGGATCAAACTGAATCCTTCAAAGACTCAGAAGGTTAATGCAGATGATACGATCAGAATGTTTTGGGGCCTATCATGTGACAGAAATGCTGGATGAAAATGCTGCTTCCTAATAAAAGATACTTCAAAATACAACTCCTGAACTAATTCCCTGCCTTGGCAATTGGTACTTACCTGAGTGATGGCATCTAATTCAGCTAAAATGGCATCTTCATCCTCTGCAGTGAAGCTGCCAGACAATATCTCATCTATTTGCTGCAAAGGAAAAGGCAGATGGCTTGGTGAACACCACTGCAGAAACAAATCCCCAAGTTTTCAGCTCCCTCACTGACCTGTGGCACACTCAAAAAACATGAACCACTGTACCTATCTGTTTCAGCCTCAGCTTCGATACTCAGGACTAATTTAATGACACTTTCAGGCAATATGGTAGGGTACTTTCCGCTGCATATAAGCAGTGCAAGTACCTTAAAAATCCAAGGGAGTGACGTGGTGGAATACAAGTAATAAAAACAGGGTGCCTTGCACCGGGCACTGCAGAATGGGCCACGCTGGCCATACATACCCTCTGGTACTCTACGGCCTCCTGGGTTTCATCCATGATTCTTTCCACCTCTTCTATTGACATAACCTGTAAGAGAGCCCCACAATTTCACATGAAAGGATGACTGGCAATGGACTGCTGTTTGAGAGAGGGCAGGCAGCTCTGCTCATACTCACTTGATGCATTTTATTTAAACATTCATTGCCAATTTTGAGGCCCTCGATCACTTTCATCTCGATCTGTGTGAATTCGATATCGTGGACCTGTGGGAGAGAAGACAAGGATCAGGGAGCGCTATGCTCTATCCATAGGGATGAAGGAAAGCAGTCAGGGGACAAGGCAAAATCTACTTCCCACCTGCCAACTTAAAGGCAAGCAAGGAAAGGTTAGGAAAAGCGGTTTGCATGGGAATGCTGCACTGCCACATTTCAGTGGCATGCCGCTAGTCTCTGCACAACACCGCAGTGCCTGAATCACGTTAAGCCAGACATTTTCCTCTTGGCAATCGCTTGTGCTATTGGCCATGAAGTACAGGGAGTCCAGCTACTGTATATCCTTAGCTGCTTGGCAGAACTAGAGTCTAGGGCTGGTATCACAGTGTGCTAAATCTCAGATGAATAAGCTAGAACTGTCTGAGTTTGTACTGCACACTACAACTTAAGTCAAGGTTTAAAATCCATAAATGGCTGGGTTCACACCACCTGTTATCTCCAAATCAAACAAACTATAAATTATCATAGAATCAGAGCTGAAAATGACCTGAGAGGTCATCTAATCCACCCCCTTACTCAGTGCAGGATACATGACAGCATCTCTGACAAATGACTATCCAGCCTGTGTTTAAAGACTTCTGGCAAAGAGAACTCGCCATATCCTGTGACAGCCTGTTTCACTGGCTGACAGCTTGTAACTTGGATGGTCTGTGATGCATGGACCTAGCCCCAAGTAAAATAACTAGCCTTCCCTCAGTAAATGAGAATCTTGCTATGTCAGCAATAAAAGCAGGAGGAATCTAAGTTATATTAAATTCATTGCATGAAACTAGTGTCCACTGAATCAATAGGACTACAAGTTGTTCAAATTAATTATTGATCCTCTGCCTCTCCACCTTTCTTGCAAAAAGGAACACAGAAAACGTGAATGTATACTCTATCACCCCTCCTCTAAAATGCAAGCATATTACAGCTGTGACAAGTTTGATTAGAGAGCTGGATAAGCAACAAAAAAAGATGGAACAAGGGACAGTTCAGTCAATCATCAGTGACCATTAAAGTAGCTGATGCTGTACAAAGCTGTTATTCTGTTCTCTCGACAAGCAATAGAGGTAGTCCTTGACTTACGACCACAATAGGGACCGGAAAATTTGTCGTTAATCAATGCGGTCGTTAAGCAAGGTATCACGTGACCACACCCAATTTTACATCTTTACGGCAGTCGTTAAGCAAATAAGTGGTCGTTAAGTGAATCATGCAGTTCCCCATTGATTTTGCTTGTCGTAAACCAGCCGGGAAGGTCGCAAATGGCGATCATGTGACCCCAGGACGCTGCAACTGTCATAAATAGTTAATACGGTTGCCAAGTGCCCAAATTTTGATCACATGACTGCAGGGGTGCTGCAATGGTCATAAGTGCGAGGACTGGTCATAAGTCACTTTTTCCAGTGCCGTTGTAACTTTGAACAGTCGTTAAACAAATGGTTGTAAGTCGGGGACTACCTGTATACACTTGTGCCAAGAACAGGCATACTGTGTATACTTGAAGATAAGCTGAGAATTTTAGGTTCCAAAATACACCCCAAAAATTGGGTTCAGCTTATCTGTGGACCACAGCTCAGATTTTTCAAAGCCCATCGCGGCCCAACCGTGCAAACAGTCGCCAAATGCTTAGCAGTATTTTGGTTAAAAATTTGAGGGTTGGCTGATCTGGGGGTGACACATTTTTCATGGTATTTTGACCGAAATTTTGAGGGTCAGCTTATCCATGAGTATATACAGTACTCCTAAGGGAAGCTTAAACCACACCATTCCACCATAAGAGTCAAGCTGAATCCCAAGTTGAAGAAGTCCATGACCTGTGCTACGGTCCCCAATCCATCTTGGATTTTATTTTATTTTATATTGGATATATTTTTTATATATTTTCTATTTTGTATGGTTTTAAAAATTTTAAATTTTTAAGTTTTAATTATTGTAACCCGCCCAGAGTCCCTTGTATGGGAGATGGGCGGGGAATAAATTAAATAAATAAATAAATAAATAAATAAATAAATAAATAAATAAGTGAATTAAACTAAACTCAGGAATTTACATACAAGCCACACTTCAGAAATCCTGAAAATCAAGTGGCCAGTTGCAACTCAGAAACTACTCCAAATCCCACATACCATGCGTTCCAAGTTGCTAATTTGGTTTTCAGTTTTGTTTAACAGTTGCTCTTGATAACGCTTCTTCTTTAGCAGAAGCTTGGCTTTCCTAGGAGGAGAAAAAAGGGAGTGGATGAAAAACCAAATCTAGAAAAACATTATACCAAGCAATTTCTGTCTGGTCTCAATAAAAAAATATCATTTATTGCAGGATTCTCTAACACAAGTTAACTAAATATCCCTGGAAAAAACATACAGATCGTCCACAGAAATAGCCTGGCAAATTGCCTCTGATCAAGTAAGTCTTATTTTTCACCATTATAGCCAACAAAACTGATATTTGTTCCCTAGGAATCTTTTTAATCTTTTAAAATGTTTTAAAAGCTTATGGCCATTACGTTAACACGGTACAATGATTAAATTGCAATGGCTGCCAATCTGTTTCCAGATATTATTATTTTTATTTATTTAAAATATTTACATTTATTGTAAAAAAAATAGGAATTAAAAAATATAAAACCTCAGAAAATAGCAGAGAAACACAATAGCTGCAATAACCCCCCTGAAAAACACCCAACCCTGAAACAGCCAAATGATTACAAGCAGAAAAACAATTACACAGTACAATCTCTCCTAAAAAGGAAGTTTTTCATTAACTTCTGGAAGTCTGTTGGTAAGGAAATGAGATGGGCTCATTGAGAATAGAATTCCGGAACTTAGGGGCATCTACTGAAAATGCTGCCTACCAAGTCCCAACCACAGGGATTGTTGGGACACACCAGAATACCTCCAAATATCAGTCTCTACTATACACTGTTAAGGTTATTTGGTTAAAGCATTCTATGCAGAATTAAACGCATGGCATTTTCTTCCACTGTGTCTGGCCAGAGAGTGGAAAAATACAAGTGAAAACAATCTACATTGTTTTCCGCATTGTAAGTTTGGTTCTCAAAACATCTGAGACGTAGATGGCAGGTGCTGAGATATCTCTAGCTAGACAAAATAAACCCGTAATCAGAATCGTTCTCAAAACAAAAAAAAAGGCCAATACACAACACTGCCATCGTGTGACGCTTTATAGTAAGTACAATTACTACCAGAAATGCTATACTAAAAGAGATGCTCATGTTTAAACCAATCACATGTGAGCTATGAACCATGGGTAGTCCTTTATACTTATGTTCTACATACATATGTCTTCTGTTCTTTATGTAGACTGCTATCTGCATGTACTTGTATCTGAACTGTAACCATGCCTGGTCTTTGCACAGACCATGATGTTATTCTTTCCTCACTTCTGGTGATGGAACTCTGCTTATGCTTTGATTTTACCTTTTTGCAATAATGCACTATACATCCATTATTGCCTTATGCTATCAATAAAGATATTGTTAGCCTTACAACACGTTGTTTGGATTACTTCATTGCCTGGAACCCCGCATAGTTAACCATCACCTAACATACACAGCAGAGGACTAGTAAGCATCGGAGGGCATGTTTCAGCTGAAACACCAGTGGGAATCATTTGGCTAAGGCTGTATTAAAACTTGGTACTACATCATCCAAGCTTCCCATATCCAAATGTGTCCAGGGGACGGCTGCGGTACCTTATATTGAGAATACCTTGACTAATAATATATAGCTGTAAGCACAACCTCCATCCAGAAGTGACTTACTCTTTCTTGCCATCCTTTAGTAGTTGACGAGCAAAAATTCTCTCCCGCTCCAGCTGTAGAGAAATCTTTTTCTGATATTGCTTTAATTTGTCCCGTTGCTGTTTTAGTTGCTGGAGAAGAAAGCAAACAGTCCATTAGACAAAACCTTTTCTTCTTTAAGTAGATATACCTGTAAACCCAGCAATCTTGAACTCCAACCTACTGTGCTGGAAGAATACTGGAAAGTTATAAGTGGAGTTGAAAGTTAAGCTGTGCAAAATTAAAGCCAAGTCATTGCTACTGGGTCATTGTTACAAATCATATGTTAAAGATACTAAAAAGATAATTGTGAGAAAGAGATAATGCCATCCCTGGCATTCACATAAAATTTCTAATGCCCAAGGCATAAGGGTGCCCTATTAGAATCAGTAAGTTGGAGTATCCTTCAGAACAACTGCTGATGTTGCTATTCATTCACTAATAGAAAATTTGTGATCCTCCAGATGTTGTTAGACTACAGTTCCTCTTGTATGTGGCCACGGGGTGGTGACTGAAGGAAGCTGGAATTCAGAGGGTCATAGGTTTCCTCTTCTGGCTAATGGGATTTTTTTTTAAATTAAAGAAATCAATTACATTCTTCACCACGAGTGTTTCTAGCAGTAGGGTTTTAAGAGACAGCAAGAATCATATTAAAAAAGTATTTTATTTCATTCCAACATTCCTCTCCGTTCTGTATACAGTTGCAATATCTTCAGTTGAATTATGCCTGACAATGGTGAGCTACCTAAGTTATAAGGGAATACATACAAACGCATGGCAGTTTTAAACATATGGAAATATGGAAGAACTGAAAGTGAAAGCACGGTAGCTGATAATTTCTCTGCGGACAGATTCAACACAAACATGTACTGAAAGCTATTGACATATATGGAATGGATCCTCATAAAGCAATGAAGGAACTCTGAAGTGTCATGAAACATTTTGATAAGGCATCCCACTGTATGAACTCAAGCAACCACTATTCAGCTAATCTTAGAACTGCACTGCTCAAACCCCCAAAGAAACTTTGTTCTGAGCTTTTATGCTTCCTCCTGAATATAGGAGTCATCTCAGGAGGCCCTCCTCTAGGCCTCCTGCCAAATGAAGTTTGGTGGGTGATTACCCAAGACAGGGCCTTCTCAGTTGTGGCACTCTGCTTCTAAACTGCCTATATAACATTCTGGATCATTTTTCTTTTTAAAGAATTTTCTGTGATTATAGCATTGATTTTTTTTTCTTTAAAAAATACCATGCACTATTAAAGGCACAGATTTTGTTGTTTAATGAAGAATTGTAGTTCATGGCAAAGCATACACTTTGAATGTAAAAATGTTCCAGGTCCAAACCCTGGTTTTTCCAGGTAGGACTGGAAAATATTTCTGCTGAAAACTTTCACTAAGTGACAGCAAGAGTCTTGCTGTAAGAAACAATATAGAGCCAAGTAGACAAATACCTTGACTTGGGGTGTTACAAATTCAACTTCCTACATACCTTTAGTGTATATTAAGTAACTATATGAAAAGATTCCACTTCACAGATTAAGAAATTGGAACATAATAGGTCAAACAAAGGCCAATTGTTTCTTTGAGATTTCCTTCAACAAAACTTTGAGACAAGTCCCCATATTTCCTATTCAGTGATCTGCATTTTACCTTAGGCATTTCTACAACCTGTAGAATTTCTCCATCCTACATATTATGGTTCTTTTCCCAAAATATTCTTCACTTTCCGACAGTTATGCTGCTCTCCACTTTTCTCATGCTATTGAAATAGCAGTGTCTTACACTTTTTACGTTCAAAACATTCAGAAAAACTCTACAGCACATCCAAAGCATGATACTAATTCTAACTTCAATAGGACTTAGCATCTTCTGGGTATTTTTTTAAGATAGAGTTGGCTTATGGCTGCGTGAACGGCCAGAGGTGGCTTATGCAATAGGTCGCAATTAGGTTAACCATGCCTTACATACAGCTTGCTATTCCACACTATTATTTTATACAGCAAGCTACTGTTTGAAGCGTTCTGCCTTGTTGCACTGACACGCCAAAGCAAGGAGAAGAAAGGTGGCAGACCAGTGGCTTGACCCAGAGGTGGCGCGCGCGCATGCAAGCATACACACGCACACACACGCACACAGACTTTAAAGAGAACGGAAAAAAAGGAAAGTGGAAAAGGACTGCGAGGAAGTCAGTGGAAGAAGTCGTCGCCGTAAAGGAGAACAACGCGTTACTAGTTACGTTGGCAGGTGCGCCTCTTCCACCCCATTCCCACACGTGCCAGCGTCCCCTCTCCTGAGCCCGGCCTTTAAAAGCACCCGGAGCGCGCGCCGCTTTGCACTTGCTCCCCCGAAAGAAACGGGCTGGGCGACCGCGGAAAGGATGAGCAGCAAGTGTTACCCTGAAGCCCCAGAGGAAAGGCAGTCCTGCTGGGTCTGATGCGAGATGCCCCCTGAGCCCCTGGCGCACGGCCGCAACCTGCCACTCCCGCGATCTCCCTCCCCGGTCCCCGCTCTCACCAGGACGGCCTTATCTTGCTCGGTAACGCGGGTCTGCCGCTTGCGACCGAACAGATTCCCCATCGCCCCGGCCCCGCCCGCGCGGCCTGGCCTACATTGGCCCCACCCGTTCCTTACTTCAGTACGGAGGCCACCGAGGCTCTATTCTGGCAGAACGAGACCCGCTAGACTCGGAGCGAAATCGACAGCGGACTCACGTCGCAGAGTTAAGAAAATGTAGAGGAAGACTCCCCTTTTTCTGGATAGCAAACTTCCGGGACAAGTTATGATTTTACTGGTAGACAGGTAGGATTCAACTTCCGGTTCTCTAAGAATCTTTCTCCCTCCTTCCGGGGAGGAAGTGACGTATCCTGTGCACTTTTACTGAAAAGTAGCTTCGCCTTCAGTTCGGTATCTTGTGAGGGAAGGTGGTCGTCGCTTTCTTTGTCCGAGAAAGCAAGGTGATTGGTAATTGATAATATCTTCAAATGACGTATGCATTCAATCTCTGACTTGAACTAATTTAGGGCGTCCTTTATTCTTTGCATCCCTGGTTGGTGTTTTTTTTTGGAAAGGTTTTGCCTGTGGAAGAGCTTGAGGAACTCAGAAGTTTGCACAATTTTTGTGGTCAGCTTCATTAGTCCCAATATTAGCTGATGATGGATTTAGGCTGACCAGCATAGCCGTGGTTGAGTACTACCCAGAAATAAACAAAAGTTTGTAGGAAAAAGACAAATTAGGGTGTTTTTTCCTAATTTATCTTATAGATTTTAAAAATTAAAAACAAAATTGTTCCATGTGAATTAATCAAATACACGGCAGCTGCATGAAGTCTACTTGGTGGGAGAGGAGACTAAGGAAAATGGCACCCTTGCTGCAACATTACTTGAATGGATCTTGGTCTGACAGGTCCACACAAACAAACCTTAATGTTGTTCTAACATTCTGTATTAATTTAAGGCCAGTGACATCTGCAGGGAAGTCAAAATCTGCAAAATGGCAGGTATGATGGCATAATTTGTATGTGCATCTACGTGGCACCCATGTACAAAAGGACCAGGGCCTGGATCATGACACTGCTCCTGACATCTTGCAGATTTTACTCCACCCCTCCCACGGACACCCCTGTTTGCTGAAAATTTATGCTGGATCACGTGACAGGAAGCCTCACTGTTGAACACTTTAATGCTCATTTCTGAGAAAACATGCTGCAGCAAGGCTAAGGCCTGCAGGGTAGAAAGTAGGAGCTTCCAAATCTCCTCTCTCAGAAGTTGTTTGGGTCTTCATACCCTGGTTCTGCCTCCTGGTTTGGGGAAGCACCTTGGTAGTTCCTGCCGCCACCCTCTATCTTACAAAGGGCGCTTCACCTGTTCATCCACCCTTTAACCCTGGTGTGCAAAAGAAATAGAGCTCTCACACCCTGTGCTGCCTTTTGGTGATTAAAAAGGTCAAAAATGCAAAAATTGAAATAAGTTCTATAGTGCCATCTCCTGGCCATGTAGCATAAGAGTGGTGACTAGAAGAATCAGCCCTTCTTTTCCCCCTTGGGAGACAAATCAATATCACATGAGGTAAACAAAATCAAACTTTATTAAAAATAAAAAAATTAAACAAAAGACTCCTTTTAACTTTAAGCATTAAAATCAGACATTCAGTATGGTAGAATATAACTATAGAGCTCCCCAGATCACAACAATACAGTAGCTTGCAAATTAGTTAAGAAAGAAAAATTCAAAAGAAAATGTAATTTTCTCCTACAGATGAAGAACACTTTACCTAAAATTTCCAAAGACAGATTGGAAAATTTTCAATTTTTTAATACAGATCACCAAAGAAAAAAGAAAAACTATATCTTCATTAACACAGCCTGAAGTATGACTGAAGGCTGAAAAATACCCAATTCCATAATGTGTACTGCGAGAGAAAGAACATGAGACTTGGCGTAACACAAAAAATTAACCTAGCTGCTTCTTCTTGGCGATCACTCGTAGCTGAGTAAGATTGTCTTCCAGGGGTAAAATCTTAACAGTGGATCCGTAAGTGGCTGTAAAGGCCAATTCTGGATCCGCACAACCTCCCGCAATGAGGGCATAGGTTTCTGCTGGGTACACAGTTTGTTTATTTCTTCAATTCTGAAGCAAACTGTGCTCAGTTTCAAAGTTTGTGGATTTCTCCAGCTTCTTGGAGATTCCCAGTGTTCACAGAGGCTGTTGGGGAGAGAGAAACCCTGTTCCTCATACAGCCTCTTTCTGTAGAGTCCTCTCTGTTTTAAAAAGGCCAAATCTTCTCCAGCGGTGGAATGGGCTGGGGTTTCTGACTCCGTGTGTGTGTCAAAGTTGTAAATCTAATCTGGAATCTGACATGCAGGCTACATTCACCACACAAGCCTAGGATCAGGTTACATGAATGCAATACATTGATTGACTTCTAGAAATCACTTTTCCCAAAGTGAAACCCTTTCTCCCTTCCATTCCATACAGGACAATGGAGCATGTTTTCACTGGAATTAGCACTGAAACACAAACAGAAACAGACACAACATTTTATTTGCATGTGGATTCAGAGATGCCCAATCAGGCTTGTATAAAAACCTTGCCCAAGGGCAGAAAAGCCTTGAAATACAGAAACATGTAATTTAAGCCCTGCCCTTTATTCTACCTATGAGCCTGCTAACTACAGAGCAAAGGAGAGGAGTCATATTTAAGAAAGAAAGTTGGATTTGTCCCAAAATTGATAAAGAGGACCAATATGAATATAATGAAGCCTGTAGAAGGCTTTCAGCTAACAGCTGGTACTTCCCACACTGCCTAAATACTGTTCCCATTTTATCATATGCCAGCTCTTCAGAGTGATTTGTGAAGTATATATTTAAAAAAAACCTCCTCTATGCTCTGTGCATCTGGATCGGTAGAGAGAGGGAAATGGACCTCTGGGACACTTTCTAGTTTCTTCTAGGGTTGCTTTGTTACTCTTTTGTTTTCCCCTCCAAGGGAATCTGCAGTGCACCATGGAACTGATCTGCAGAGAGAAACTCGGACAGGTTTTCAAGATTCTGTTATTTTACCCAACAACAATAAAGTAGCACTCCTAGGATCCCTGCAGAGTCTGTTTCTTGACCTGACCTACTTTGAAGGGATGACATCCATTTTGAAAGCTGTCCCAGTTTCTCTCTGTCCCATCTTATACTGAAGAAAACCAAGGCAGGGTTATTTTGAGCTTTTTTCTCACACTTGCTTCAATCTCTGGACTGTGTAATCTTTTCTGCAAGTCCCTCCTTAATGGTTCTTTTATACCTTCTGCAAGATCATTTCTTTACAGGATCCTGTGCTGGTTGCCAATAGGCTTCCAGGTGAAATGTAAAGTTCTAGTGCTAATTATAAAGCCCTACGTGGCTTGGTGCCAAGTTATCTGCAGAACTGCTTTCTCCCCTTGGAATTAGCCTGACCAGTTTGATCTTGCTGGGGGAAGCTGTTAATGGGTCCCCACTTTGGGGAAGTGAGAGGGCCCAAGGCTTGGAGGTGCTGTTTTTCAGTGGCAGCTTGGTCCTTTAGAACAGTCTCCTGGTGGACATCAGATTGGCTCCCACTGACTGCTTTCTAGAAGCAGCTCAGAACGAATCTTTTCTGGAGGGCATTTGGGCCATAATACTATCTTGGCTGGGTTTGAAGATTGGTTGTGTTATATGTTTTGCATTCAATTTTTTATTTTAATTGGATTGTGGATATTTTAAATTTGCATTGTTGTGCATTTTATAGGTGTCCTTTTGGATCCCAGAGTCTATAAAGAGTGAATAATAATATCACCCTAAGATTCAGTCATTCCTTACTCCCCTCAAGAGGCAGGCTTAGGAACAGTTTTGGGTCTGTAAACAGAAGCCCATCAACAAGATAGCCATGTTGATCTAGGAGGAGAAACAAATTCCCCTCCAGGCAGTACCTTATTAGAATTGCCTGTTTTTGCAATTTAGATACTACTGGAAACATTATTGGGTTCATAACACTCTATTCAAAAAACCAATCAAATGTTTTACACATGTTTTTTCATAAACGTTAAAATGGCCCTTTTTGTACATAATAAAATATGTAATAGTGTGCATAATCAAGTGTGATCTGCAGAGGCTGTGGACTCCTTCTCTCACTAGATGGCACTACAGGCTTATCATCGAAACTCCCATGCAGCATTTCAGGGCCTGGAGTTTGCTGCAATGCTATTCATGGCAAAGGATGGATCTCTGGGCCAGATCAATTTGCCAGCAAAACAGCTGTAAGTTTGCATAAAGGAGTACAATCAAGGGTGCTGGTAGGATACTCCTAAGTTGGCAAAGAAATCAGTGAATATTTGCTATATTGGGAGACCTGTAACAGAAGTTCATTTGTATTAATATAAAGCTTTTTTCATTGCTATCCTTATGAAGTTGAGATGACAAATGACTTAAGAAATCAGCATTTGAATCTAGAATCATTGGAAGGCTAAACCTATTCAGTGATTTCCTATAGGCACAGGTGATGGGGTGCCATGGTAGGTCTGGATGCAGCATTCAACCTTCCTCAACATATGTTTCTAGTTCTTGTGGTTGGTGCAGAAAGGTTTGGGTATAATTAGGCACAGCTGCAGAAATCTCCAGAGAGCGCTGATTTTCAGCAATCAAGAAGGGGCTCTGCCCCTCCCATAATGTTTTATGCATAACCTATTGATATGCAAACCTGATATATGTACTGCACAGAATTTATATTACCCTGGTGTCTACATTTGATTTTTTGTGTGGGCACAGTTTCCAGAAAGTTGCAGATTTGGGAAAACATTTTTGTTTAAAAAATGTTAGGTAAAGGTAAAGGATCCCCCCGCACATTTGTGCTGTCGTCTCCGAGTCTAGGGGCCGGTGCTCATCTCCGTTTGTTAGCCGAAGAGCCAGCGTTGTCCGAAGACGCTTCCACAGTCATGTGGCCGCATGACGCGTGTGGAACGCTGTTACTTACCCACCGAAGTGGTACCTATTCATCTACTTGCATTTGCATGCTTTCGAATTGCTAGGTTGGCAAGAGCTGGGGCTAGTTACATTAGTTAGTAACATTAAAACATGTTAGCAAGGATGTAAGTTCTGTCCAATTTTAGGAACTCCCTGTTCATACATCATACTAAGTGTAGTTTGTTGAATAAACACAATGGATGGCTTTACACATTGTGCTAAGGTAAAACTGAAATATGATCCTAAGGGTATAGAAATGAAGGTTTCAGCTCTTGGCATTTATGTCTGGAGTAGGCAATTTCTTTTGTTTTGTTCTAGAGTGTTAAAAACACTGCATGCCAGTGATAGAGGAGGCTGAAGAAACCAGTATGACCTTTCGGATAGCTCTTTTCTTCCTTACGTTTTGGGCTTTGGAAAAGTCCTCACAGGGCTTTTGTGCTGATCTGGCATCGATTCCCACCCTGTTATTCCCAGAATGTTATCCTCTTTGGGCACTTAGGCTGATTTCCTTCCAGCTTAGCTGCGATGCAGCTCAAATCACAAAGCTTCCATTCTGTGATTTGTGACGCTGGGGCTCTGTAGGGCTTGGGAGAAGGCTATTTTTTCCTTTCATGGGAATGGTTGCCTCACCCTCCCTCACGATGCCTGATTTCCCAGCTTTTGAATAAATTTCACAGCAACCTTAAAGTCAACTTGACCTTAATCATCAAGAAAAAAACCCACAATCCCTATTTTTTTAAAAAAACTGCCCAGCTTGATTTTCTGTGCGATATGAGCAATCTTTGGGCTCAAGGGAGTCAATAGTCTCCTACCCCATGACAAACACACAGGTCCTCTTTCCACAACATACGGCTTTCCTGTATTTTTACTTAGCCCGTAGCATCCTCCTTTGAAGCAATAGTGACATCTAGCGTATCCAATAGGAAGCTGTTTGATCTATTTTTATTATTATTTTATCCTATTTATACCCCGCTTATCCCCTCCCTACTGGAGGGCTCTAGGCGGCTTACAACATCAATATATTTCAATTATACATCATATATCATATAATTTAAATTTACCGCACGATAGGGAAGAGGACAGGGAACCGGCTCTTCGGCTGCAGGCACCGGACTACATGCCCCAGCATGCCTCGCTTCCACGCCGGCTGCTGACGTCCAGGAAGCTGTTCTTTTCTGGATCCGTCGTCCTCCGCCGTCATCACCGGGATTCCCTAGGTCTTCTTCGGAACGAGGACGACCCTCCGCTGGACGCCGGCAAATTGACCCACGAAGTGGTACCCATTTATCTACTCGCATATGCTTTCGATCCGCTGGGTAGGCGGAAGCTGGAGCTAGTGGCGGGAGCTCACCCCGCCCCGCGGTTTCGAACTGCCGACCTTATGGTCGGCAGACTAACGGCTCAGCGGTTTAACCTGCTGAGCCACCGCGCTCCTCAATTTAATTTCAATTTTTGGTTGAAATTAAATCATGGTACAAAAGGAAGGTTTGGAAAGAACAACCTTCCATACCCTTTTTTATCAATAATTCTAGTTTATCACAAAATCTATGTTTGAATAGATATTTATTTATTCCATAGTATATAATATGCATTTGGGGCATACCATTTATATTGTAGTGTTGATGTCGGACTGGAGGTAAACTCCACATGGGGCTGTAAATTACTGGCATGAATTTTGAAATAAAATTTGAAACAGCATACTTGTGGATTTAAAGATAAGGTATCTGATGCCTGTTCTGTGCATAACAGCATCCTTGGGGAACTCATGAATATCGTGGTAGAAGCTAAAACATATCTAAAACTGTATTAGATTTTTTACATGATTTCTCATGTCTAGCATTTAGCATAGTATCTGAATGGACTAGGTCTGTACAAAAAGGACAATATATGTGTTTGTATGTGTGAGAGACAGAATGAGAGAAGGTGAACAATGCAGTTCTTCCCTTTATTATCCAGAAGTAAAAGTAGAAATCTGACACTTCATCACAGTTTTCCTATATGCCATTGCCTAATGTCACAAGCTGTGGATTACTCCTTGCCTGTCTGCCAATATAAATCTCGCACATTAAAGTTGTCACTGATTCTGCTGGTCTTATAAAATGCCTGAGCAAATCACAATAACAGCCTATCAGTGTCTACAAGTTCAGCTAATAAGCCTCAGCAACTCATGTGTGTACATATGCTGGCCATCAGGGATCTCTGTATGTGTGCACAAAGAAGGGACGTGGTGGGTTTAAAAAACATTCAGCATTATCTGATTTTGCTACTACCAGGAGGTTCTGTTGCTCCTGCTCCTTAGTGCCTCTAAAATCCTCCCTCCCTCCCGAACTGTAGAAGTAAACGATCAACACATGAGCATAACAAATGCTAGCCTCACATCAACCCACTTACACACTTTTCCCTCCCACATCAAGTCCTTCATTTTCTGCGTTCCACCAGATCCTAGGTGGTCCGTTCACCCCTTCCTCTTCCCTTACATTTGTGCTTTCTTCTTCCTCTCTTTCCTCAAGTTGTACTTCCTGACTCAGTGCCAAGTAACCACCACTTTTCTTACCCCTCTATTGTCTTCTGGGGTTTTTTAGGTCATAATTTTATTCTTGCATCCTCCTCCAACCTGGAGGTTGCAGTCTTACATCAACTTACTTGTCTGTAGCTTGAATCATGTCAACTGGATTTCTATTTTCTCAGTGGAAACGTGGACTGAAGAAGCTCCTTGGATAAGGAGCGAAACGTTTCCACTGAGAAAATAGAAATCCAGTTGACATGATTCAAGCTACAGACAGTTCCACCTGGATGACTGAGAACCTTCATCGACATCAACTTACTTGGGAGAAATCTCCCCTGAATTCAGTGGAAATGACTTCAAAGAAGTCATGTAGAGGATTGCTGGGTGAGAAATGTTGTTTTCCTAGAAAAAAAAATATATATATATATATATAGAGAGAGAGAGTTCTTGTGGCCTTGAAAAAGGCTCCTAGCAAATGTGCTTTATTTATAAGTGTATTGACCATATTTTCAGCGCCTTTAGTAGGGTTGCCCAAACTCCCATGAGTCAGGGCTGGGCTTTGTTTGACATGCAGAGGGCTGCACGCCAAAAGGGTGTGAAGCCACTATCTCAATTTGTGGGGTGGGGGTGGTGAGATTTCTTGGGATGAAATGGTGCATTAAGCTTTTGCAAATCCTAAGGCTTGTCCTTTTTGCCCTTTATAACCTCTCAAAAGGGAAAAAAAACATGTCCAAGATTTTGTCCATTATAAGAGCCTACAGTGGGTAGCTCTGTGTCTCTGAAAGACGTTCTGGTAGGTTGTATGGGGCCCACAGGCTGCATTTTTTGCAACCCTTATTTTGAGGCTTGTACTCTCCCCCCCCCCCTTCCTATTTTTTAGCTCTTCTGTGTTTAGTATTATCCTTATCGTTATTACCATTTTTTTTTAATTGCTTCTTTAGGTCTACCCAACAGCTCTACTCATCCAGTGACAGCCAATGCATGAGATATTTTAGCCCAACATTTTGATAGCCACAAACAAATTTCTGGACTATTCCTTAAAGACTGAAGGTTGTTGCTACTAGCAGAAAATGGCAAATGCCAAAGAGGAAAAAAAATTAGTCTTGAGTTGGGCTGAGAGAGAGTGATTGGCCCAAGGTCACCCAGCCGGCTTTCATGCCTAGGGCGGGACTAGAACTCTCAGTCTCCTGGTTTGCCATTGGCTCCTTCCTAGGGCTGAGAGAGAGCGACTGGCCCAAGGTCACCCAGCTGGCTTTCATTCCTAAGGCGGGACTAGAACTCTCAGTCTCCTGGTTTGCCATTGGCTCCTTCCTAGGGCTGAGAGAGAGCGACTGGCCCAAGGTCACCCAGCCGGCTTTCATACCTAAGGCGGGACTAGAACTCTCAGTCTCCTGGTTTCTAGCCTGTTGCCTTAACCACCAGACCATTATTCAGGCAGGTATGTAGTGGGCAAAGCATTCTTCAAAAGTTAATTGTATTAAATGTCATTGCTAAAATCCTGAAAGTAAGTCCAGGGGGGAGGAGGAGGAGGGGGAGGATTTGAAAGGGCCTTTATTTCCAAAGGCCGTATGGCAATAGATATAAAAAGGAAAGAGGATGATATTTCTGGCTAGCAGTATTGTGAATTCTGACATTGTATGAAAATTCATTATTTATCAAGAGCAATGCTTAATCTCAAGTATTAAACTATGGTCTATCAAAAAAGATGGATAAATGACTTCATCTGAATTTCTAAGTTAGGAATCCAATTTGATTTGATTTAATTGGAATTGGAATTCTCTGTCATTACAAGATTTCAGGGTAACAATTTTAAATTTAAAATAATATGAGGTGGCCCAAGGGCTTGTTTACCATTTCTTTATTTTTTGAAGTTTTTTAAATGGAAAATCCTCTTGGAGAGGCTAGGAAACACAGCTGCTTCTGCCAGCTTTCAAGGACTGTCTGAAAAGGAAAACACCGGCTGCCCTTGTGCAGGACTATTAATTTCAGAAAGAAATATCCCCATCATCATATAGAGTAATGCAGTGCAGGTGCAAAAAATATATTAACATAGTTTGAAAAACCAAAATTTGCAGGGTTAATGGGATTTAAATTTAGCAGTTATGAAAATGCTGGATTTGACTTGCATATGGACTTATATTGCATTTCAGCAACATCACTAGGACAGTGAAAAGATCCAAAGTTTGTGGTATCTAATTGTTTTTCTGTAGAAAATATATCATGATAATAACTCTTTAGTGTTCTTCCTGGTTTTAAATGTCAACTAATTGACAAAATTAAGTGAATTAATTAAAGTAGAAAACACGCAGAGACCCAGATGAGCTACTTAGACCAAGAAATTGATTTGGGGAATTTCAATCAATTTTTGACAGTGTGTGAGAAATGTAAATTAAAAGAATGCCAAATTGATTTCACTGGGACAGTGACTAACCTGAGGAATAGATTTGTACAAACTGCCCATCTGAGAGTTTTATTCAATGACACTCCACACTATTCCTGTGGCTGAGTGCCTAGAAAACGGCTTCCTTTTTATTCAGCTGGCTGCTATGAGTTGGGGCTGAAGACCAACAGCATAAACTGGGAGAGGGAGGGAGCTGAAAATATTTCAGTTTCCTGCCTTAAAGACTGTAAGGGGACAGTGGGTAGCCAGTAAGATCCATGACACCAAGCATGGTGCTTTTCTCAGGATGCAAATCTGTTTTCAGGAGGCAAGAAATCTCTGGCTTCTGGAGATGTTTGCAGATCAAAATTACCACCAACACTTACAGATAATAGAGAAGCAAGCAAACTTTCCATAAACTTTAACCCTCACACTCGGCTCTATTGGGGATTCTCATGCTGGCTCTTGATACTTAAATACTTGATATTCTATTTGTGCTTCTGTTTTCCAAATATATAATCTGTAGTACACATTTATTTCCATCCCTTTATTAAAGTAGAGGGAGACTATAGGTGTTTTCTCAGGAAGCTCCTAGAACAAGCAGGCCTTCTTCCTTGCAAGTGTGCAATAAGCACATGCTTCAGTTATGGGGAAATGGGGGACTTGGTTTCCTAGCTATTATTTCTACAGGAGGTCCATTATTTGGCCAGTGAAAAAGGGGTCAAAGAACTAACTTTGTTGATTTCATGAAGGGTCTTCTAATTAGTCTTGACAACGGGGGCAATTACTGTATTATTTTAAGTACTGTATTTATTCTACTTATTACTTCAGTATCCCTCCAAGGACCTGAGGCTGCATATACTCCTCCAACTCCAGGCATTTATTCTTAGAACAACTTCGTAGCTAGCCACAGGTCACCCCAGTGAAGTTCATGGTCGGGGGGGGATTTAAACCCAAGTTTCCCAAGTTGGACACTCCAACCATTGCCCACCTTGGCTGTCAAAGGACAATAGTGTCCCCTGTTCTAGCCAGTCAGTATTCAGGGGCAGGGCTATGTTTAGATAACAGGGATATTTTGAAATCCCCCTGTGTCTGGGTCTAGTCCAATCTTGGTTTGAGCCTCAGGTTGATAGGATACTGAAGTAAGTGAATGGAAAATCAATACTGCAGGCAGCCTCCTTGCTGAGAGTTACAGCTGGGATTGGAATGCAATTATTGTATCCATATCACACATTATGTCCAAATCAATCAATCATGTGCTGGTCCAGTTCATACAACATACAGAGACAATGCCTGAGTTCCCATTACCCACAGATGGGATCACAGTGCAGTTTTACTGATGGTTTCCTTATGAACAAGTTCATTCTTTCCTAGAGCATTATCTGCATTCTTGCAATCTAAGTGAAGTTTGTGAAAAACATGGATGTCATTTTCGGATGAAAGCAGGAAGTTAACAAAATACTGAACAGATTTTCTACAAACTGCCTTGGTTGCCTATGCTTTGAGGTACTTTTAAAACCATTCATTGGTTTTCAGTTCTGCAAATAACTGCAGGGTATTCTTTTCTTTAAGGAAATCAATACATTCTGGTTCAAAGCAGTGATTAAAATACTGGTGACAATAATTCAGTTTAAAATCTTGCATTAGGGCCCATTGGACAATGAAAAAAGATTGCACCTATGAATTCTAGCTTTCAGGCAATGTTGCTGGAGGAGCTATAGTATGAAAGATGCTCATTATTGTGCATATATTCTAACAGTGAAAGATGGTAGGACTCTTTTGGGAGACAATTTCCACATATATAAATTTAATTCTAGGTTTAGTCTTTTTCAATAATTTAAATGCGACTGCATCCTGGCAATTGAGCTCTTCTTTAAGCCAAAGTTGATGGATTGCAAGATCTGTTGTGAAAGCCCTGCGTGACACCCCCCCCACTCCAATAATTTTAAGAAATTGGAATTCTACTTCTATCCACTCAGTTTACTTCTAGCCGAACCAGATGGTCGTCTTAACAAGTAGAAAGAGAATTGTTTGTTCGATGCATAATACAGTACTTCATCTGAAATATGGATTTTGTTTTTAAAGAAAAATTGGAAGTATATCTTTCAGTAATGCATTCTAGTCTTGGTCCCAAATCCTTAAACTGAATGCCTTTCCTCACAGGAGCACTTCAGTAAGGGGAGAAGTGCTCCCAGTTCGTTTGGCGAGGATGCCAGAATTTGTGAGTAAACAAAGCAGAGCTTGTTGGGAACAGACTTTACTTTCAGAAGATATGGACTGGAATGGCTCCACCCTTCTTTAGTTTTCTATTTTGGAAAATGTTGGGTGACTATTTACCTTATAAAAAGGCCCCTTGCTGGCTTTCTCCCTGAGACATCTACAGCACCTATTTCATTTCTAGTAATCTTTTGTCATCAAGGAAAATCGCTCTTTGGTCCATAAAGTAGATGAGCAGATGTTTGGTGCAGAGGCCAGAGAACCAAGGAATGCCACTGTCCAAGGTTATTGGGGGCTAAAGTTCAGTATTTGGGGACAGGGGAGGGACACTTCCTGAAAACAATCCAGAGGTAACTTTAAGGTTCCATAAAATGTCAGCTTTCAGTTCAGTTTGTTATACAACTAAGGGATACGGTATCATATTTTTTTGCATGGACCCTGGACCCAAGGGTAGCTTTAAAGAATACTAGAGAGGGGCTGTGCTTGCATGAGATCTGGAGCCCTTTTTTTCTGAATCATTTTCAAAGTGTGTATCTATAACAAGGATGCTTCCCTTCTAGAAACAGACCCTTGCTCTTCTGAAATGCACCCCTTCCTGCTTG
Organism: Charina bottae; assembly: GCA_023362775.1. Lineage (NCBI taxonomy): Eukaryota > Metazoa > Chordata > Lepidosauria > Squamata > Charinaidae > Charina > Charina bottae. The sequence goes on along the minus strand of JALMGJ010000002.1, from coordinate 133,511,718 downwards.
TAAAGAACAGAAAATCCAATTTTTATTGAAGTCACTAAAGGAGCAGGAACAAATTGCTGAAGAAATATCCTATCTGTAGAACAAAACATGAAGAGAATTATTAATAAACTCCACTCCCAGTCTACAGTAAATAATACATACAGCAGAAAAAGTGACAGATCCAAATCCCCACTAGAGATGTTGAATTTCAAGCCAGGTTATCTTTAGTTACAGCCAATTGTTACCTGACATTATGTTA